>JAFJYJ010000006.1:13045000-14245000 GCA_019022615.1 Acacia melanoxylon | reverse complement strand
CCATTGCATGTAAAATGATGAATGAGGTAAAAACATGTTGGGAAATGATTTTTGAAAATAGAGCAAGATTATGAAAGTTAAAAATTTCCGCTTTTTGAACTTCCCGGAGGCAACGAACTTGTGGTTGTTATTTTATGTATAAAATTAGCTTTAAAAATTATTAACTCTTACATGAATAAAGTAGCCATGTAGGGCTTTCTAAATATATAAAATATGTAACGTTTTGAGCTATGGACAAGGAGATATGAATTTTTGAAGATAAGCCTTGTTTACTCGGATTTAAATCAACAATGTTTGAAAACGTAAAACTAGGAATGATTCTTGATATTCTAGCTTCGAGAATATTTTTCCTTGAAAATAGACATGTCAAGAGTCATGAGGAGTTTTGAATCACTCAAAAAAGATTTTTGTTGATTATGATTTTTGGAAGTTGCGAAATATCTATCCGTAAAATCCAAAGATTTCGTTTTTTAGCAAAAGTAAGGGGTAAAAGTGGAATAACAAATCCACCAAGGGTAGAAATGTCAAAGTAGGTGAAAATATCCTTTTTGGTATTATTATAGGAAATATGATATTAATTATAGTATCATGGAAAAGGAAATTATTTGATGGTAACATTATAGAATATTAGGAAAGTCCGGAATCAGATTCAAAAGGTCGGCTGTTTTGGTAACTACGCGGTGAAATGTACGTTTGCGTGCTGTAACTTTAATCATCTATATCTTGTATGTCTGTATATGATTGAATGATTCATAAAGTCATAGAGAAGATTAGGTCTTGGGTCATATACAGTGGCTAAGACTCGGTCTTAGGTCACCTATTTATATACATTCAGCTTTGTGCGGGTTATAATCATGATAATGTTGTATGGTTGTTTTCCTAGCGATGAGGACACAATGGACATATCCAAGAAGAGGGACCGATGGATTTAAGCACGGAAGATGCGCCGGTCGTCGAGCGTATGCCAAAAGAGGTTCGTCGAGCATATTTTTTGGCATGAATTCAATAAAGTTATTTCATACTATTGGTGCTTAAACTAAGAAAGGTTTGGTCAGTGTGGTTTCAATAATTAGTCACCGTGATCAACCGTGTTGGGTTCCGAGCCATAAGTATAGTTAAGGTTTGATTTAAGATTTTATAATTACTATGTCAAGAGTTTTAATTATACAAGTTTTGTATTATTGTATCACACGAATATTCCTTTGGAATATTTCATTTACCAGCTTATGTATGGGCATTTTATATCAGTTACTCATTGTCTAAACGTTAGTGCATGCTCTCCGTTCCGCTTTACTCTAATATGTCAACACCGTATTTCTAGATACTACGTGTCATCGGGCATAGTAAGTAGTATGGAATTTGGGGAGTTACAGTTATGGTATCAGCGCATGGTTTGGATGTGTAGGTTAGGAGTACTGATATAATACTGGTTATATGATATATAAAGGACATACACCCTAAGGAAAAGGGTTGGGTTTTGTTAAGATAAAACCCTAGAGAAAGGAGAGTTGGCACAGAATATGGGTTCTGTTGCTAAACTCTAGGACTCCTAATATGGAAATCGGAGTATGAATTAAATCCCTTTCCCTGTGTTTCAAGAATGTAAAAGGGGAAGTGATACAGAGAGGTCAATAGTGCTTAAGTTTCCCTGTAGATAGTAACTTATTGCTTAAGTTTCCTTGTGAACAAGAACTTCATCGAATAAGTTTCCCGTATGAATAGTAACTTACTAAGTTAACCTAAGGGGACAATCCCTGCCAAGTAGAGGCCGGACACTAAGCGTGCATTGGGACGTGGCTCTGGGGACGAAGGTCTTTGATTGAGTCTCTAACGATGGTGGCCATTATAAGGGAAAGTACCCAGCATCTCTGGGGAGGCAGATACGTCGTCCTAGTACCTATAAAAGTTGTCGGTACCCGGTGGTATATGTACCGGTATTAGTACCCCAGATCTGATAGACTCTTTAGAGATTAAGCGTGCTTAGGTGAGAGAAACCTCAGGAGAGTGATCCCTATGAAGTAGCTTGAGGATTTGATATCCTTTAAGCTAAAGCCTGAATACCTCGAGGTATGAAACATGGTGATCCTTTGGGATACCATGAGAGTAGATAGAGTGATAGGCTTAAATCTGATCTAAGTAGAGATAATGCTTAGGTCAATGTATGACTGAGCATTTCCTAGGTTCCAATACTTGAGAGTAGGAACCCTAAGGAAGTATGAGTGAGGTTGCCTTAGGTTCCAATACCTGAGAGTTAGTTCCTTAATGAAACCATACGATAGCTAGAACCTCGGTAGCCACTGGTTATGGTTTCAAGGTGGGACCGATAACCGTAAAGATTTTAGTGGCTAATAGATTCCTTAAGAAGTGGGTGGTTACCCGATAGGGAAAGTTCAGCTAAGGATTATGCCTAGAGCTGGACAGATAGTGAAAGTCCATAAAAAGAATGACCTCAGATGAGATGGTAGAAATAGAGACAGCAGATTACAAAACCACTAAAGGGTAGGAACTTTATAAGATCTGAGTTCTCGTTATAATGATTCATAGACGATCATCTGAAGATAGTACTACTTATGGGAAGTTTTGATCGGAGAAGGCTACTTACAAGGAGTTCTGATCGGAAAGAGCTACCTACAGAGGGGCTGACTAGTCGAAGGGATTGAGTGAAGTGCCGAGTGAAGTACTGTGGAGTGGAGCCACCATGACGTCAAACCAAAGAGTGAAGCCGCCATGATAACAAATCATAGAGTAAAGCTATCAGTGTGTCGGTTCTTAAGATAAGTACATCATAACGAGTCTCATGTCTAATAAGTTCCCTAAAGAAAAGGTTTACGTAATCTAGTATATCGGCATGGGGTGCTCCAGTATTGTGTTATCGTATCTAGGCATGAACTAAATTTACACTAGAACACATTCTAGTTGTGAACAAATTCCCTGAGATGTTTCTAGAAGCTCTCAGCATATTACCACCAACAAGGGAAGTTGAATTCACTATTGAGTTGATGCCTGGTACCGAACCAATATCAATGGCGTCGTATCAGATGGCTCTAAATGAATGAGTTTTGAGAGACGAAAGCACACACCAAAATGAATACACCAATCCGAGAATTATAATTCCTGCCACGTTGGGAGGGTGTATGGCCTACGACGATGGTCAATGCCGCTGATGCCTAGTGACTGAACTCCAGTCCGGTAGATTGGGAAGTACGTGAGACCAAAGGGACGTGATGGTCGTGGATTAGTTGGATCCGGTGGTTGCAGTTGAAGCTGCACGGGATTGGGATATATCCTAGTGAGGATAAAGTGGTGATGTGTACCTCTCAAATGTTCTTGGTGGGTATGTAGTAGGACCGTTGGGACCAGTATGTCCATAGGTTATTGGACATGTATATGTTCGATGAAAAGCACTAAGTCATATGAGACTATTGTGTCTATAGGCTGGTAAGAGCCCACAGTTGTTAGACAACGAATACTGGGAAGTCTCCTGAAGAGACTGGGAAGCTCGAGAATAGTAGGCAATGTTTGGAATAGCCAGAAGACTAAAGTAGAATAGACTCATCATTCTACGGATGGCTTGAGTAGCCAAGGACAGAGGTCCGAATGCGTTTAGTTAGTGATGACCTTCTAAGATTAGTTGTCTAGTTCTTCAGTAAGGTTTAAAGTTGAATATTTTAAACTTGCCAATGCAACTGTTGTATTTGAAATTTTTCAAATTAAACTTTTGAACTTTTGAATTTTTGAAATTGAGTTTTCGAATGAAATGTTTTAAAAAGTGACCATTACTCTTTTGAAATGATGTTGTCTTATAAAAAAGTGAAGGTGAAATATCACCTAGAGGGGGGTGAATAGGTGATCTCCAAAAATCTTTTCGTTGTATGATATATAAACAAAGAAAGCAGTAAAGAAGTAAAGATGACGTACACGGAGAAGTTATCTTGGTTCAAATCCAACTCTTTGACCTACATCCAAATCCCCGCACACACTCGGGATTTCCACTATCTTACAAATACAATTACACACTCGTAAACGAAGGATGATCCTCTCACTCTTGGACTCACTCCCCCTTACAAGTTGTAATCAATACACCCACACTCAAGATACCTCTATCTTGAGAATTTGAACGAACTGTAAAAACAAGTTGTAGAAGAAACTTTCTCACAGAGTAAATAGAATGATGAACACTGAAGCTTAGTATATCCGAAGATATAATCAAAATACAATTTGAACTATTTGAAAGCTTTATCAATGTATGCACTGGTTCGTTGTTGTCGACTTCAATCCTTCGTGTATATGTACTGATTGAAGTTGAAGACCATTGAAGAATTTGAATGTGTCCGTTGGGATATTTGAATATGTCCGTTAATGGAGCACTCGCGCCTTCTGCTTGCCCATGTTTGAGTGTTTGCTTAGTGGAATGTCTTTACAGCATGTTACTCACTTGTTCTTGGATTGAGATCAACATAGTTTAATGATTCGGAAGCTTTTGCTGTATGGGCACCATTATGATAAGATTCTTTTTGTCGGCTCTGTTCTGCGATATTCTTAATGCGCCAGCCTGTCAAGAACTTAAGCTCAGAAAAACAAAACTTTGAACTTCTGTAGGTTCACAAGCAAACTTGTTAAACATAGTTAAAATCAGTAATAGCAAGCAGTATGTATAAATCTCAGATCAACAATTAAGTCATAATGAGCATTCTTGGTATCCTTCGTCTGATCTTGTCAACTTTGGTTATGAACCTGTAAAGCACTTAGGTAGATGATCAATAATATCACAGTTAATATATAAAGATGTATTGAAGCTAAAAACAATTAACTGGATGATTTAAATATGATTTACAAAGAATGCGGTTTCGTCGAAATGATCTTTGTCGACCATTCTCGAGAGTCTTTGAAGCCATACTCGAGAATTGCTCAAAGAATCAACTGCGCAGATTGAACAATTCTCGTTCATTCTCGAGAATTACCCATTGGTTCTCAAGAACCATTCTCGAGAATTGCATTCCAATTCTCGAGAATCCAAGAGACGTAAACATCGCTTGATGTAGTCGAGCATACTCGAGAATCATTTTCCCATTCTTGAGAATCATTCTCGAATATTACTTTCTCATTCTCGAGAATCACTTGTAAACCAAAGAATACAGAACTGAAGATTACGATCATTGTCGAGAATTGATTTCTGATTCTCGAGAATCATTCTCAAGAATTGACTCTCAATTATTGAGAATCACTTGAGTGACATATTTCTGTTTCTTCGTATCCGATCATTCACGAGAATTGCTTGGAATTCTCGAGAATCATTCTTCAGAATCCAATATCCACTCTCGAATGCTTTCTTTGCGAAGGAAATCAAATAACACGGTTTTGCAGCTATTCTCGAGAATACAAGATACAATTCTCGAGAGTCATTCCTGGAGCACACAAAACAATTCAATCATAGTTTCAAAACCTAAATGCTTAAACATTTGTTATCATCAAAACATAGGAGCCAACATTCTCCCCTTTTTGATGATGACAATATATAGAGAAAATTATTTTGAGTTTTTGAAAATGAGATTTTTGATTGGTTCATTGACAGAGGATATAGGAGCGAAGTAACTTTCAATGGACACATAATGCAAAGATCATGTCAAGAAGTCTAATTCATACAGAAGCAATTTGTGAAATGTAGGAATTGATGAAATGAAAATTCATTTAAGGTTAATTTATAACATACTACACCAAAATGAACTCCAAAATGTTCCGTAGACAGAGATACATCAGAATGGATTAGATACAGAGTCTAAACAGGCAACTATCAAGGTAAACCTGAGTAAACCTAAAAACAACTAGACTCTAATCAAAAACCTGAGTAAAACTAAAAACAACTAGACTCTAATCAATCAATTCGCTGCTTTTTCTCCTTCTCCCCCTTTGTCATCCATCAAAGAGGGGAATCAGTGCGAAAGGTGCGGGATCGAGACAATGGATCAACAGGAGGAGTTGACACAGAATCAGGTGCAGGTTGAGAGCCAGATATAGGATCAGTTAGTGAGGGTACAAGATCAGTAACTTGAGGTGTAGTAACAGGATCTGAAATGGGGATATCAGAAACAGGTGGGGGAACAATCTCAAGATCAGGAATGGATGTAGTGGGCACAGCAGAGGATTTAGTATGTTTCTGAAGGCTCAATAAGAGGGCTTCAAGACAATCTTCTGTCTGTTGAGCTGATTGTTTAATCTTTTGTTGCTGATCATAGAGGACAGAAGAATTCAGGTGCATCTCTTTCTTGAGGTTTTCCACTGCTGAGTTCACATGTTGTTCAAGATGGGCATCCACTTTGATCATCTCATTACCTATGGCCTTGATCATTGCCTTTATTAGATTGCCATAAGAGTCCAAACATTGTATTACAGGAGCCATAGCTTCCTGAATTGCAGAGTTGATCTGAGCTTGGATTGCGGCCTGTGCAAAAGAGGGGGCAGAGGTTGAAGCAGGTGCTGCCTGTGAAGATTGGCCTTCATCTTGCTGCTTGATGGTAGATGGCTGAGGATCAGTGGTAGACTTGACTTGCTTCTTCCCAGTAGCTTCTGTATATGATAGCTTCATGTATAGTAGATGAGTTTTACCAAATTTCTTGGGAAAGACAAATGTTGTCATTATCAAGAAGATACCAGATGTTGTTGTAGGCTAGAATCCTGGAGACTAGGTTAGGATATGGAATGGTATTCATCTTGGAAACCCCAGAATTGGACAAAAAGTTGGACATCTCAGAGATAACCAATTTGCCTAGATTTATTGGTTGCTTGGCAATAATTTGGCCCATCAATTGGTAGTCTTTGGCCACAAAGTGTGTAAACTTTTTCCTTTGTTAACCAGGTTGCGACTGTAAAGATACCAAAGAATCCTATTGGTGTCGGACATGTCAGATGGCTTAAATTTCAAGGGATTCCCATCATATTGCTTTGTAGGTAGAAGGAGGCTAAAACATTCAAACTCAGATAATGTAGGAGGATCCTCAGGAGGGTCAATGACACCCAGAAATGCATTGATAATGGTTGCTGTGATCTTAATGGTTTTGCCTCTAACCTGAGTATGCAGTATAATTTCATTATTCTCAATCTTTTCTTCAATCATATTGAAATAGAAAACCTTAATAACCTGAGGAGAATATGGGGTATGGATGTCGAGTAAAGGCATATATGGTTTCAACCAAGGTGAAAGATCTAAGTTACAATCCTCCCTAAAATCATCCAGATTCAACCATACAGTAGGACAAAAGGGTCTTTCACCATATGTAAGAACAAAATTAGGATCAGAGGGGATTACCAGAGAATCTTTACAAAAACCAGGAGGACAATCAAGGATGTTGATTTGGCCAATTAACTTGGAAGCAAATGGAGGAAGAGTTGAAAGAGGAATTTCATGATAAGTGTGAGGAGGTCTCTGAATCCTCTCTTCAATTTCCTTAGTTCTTCTTTCATAAAAATGTGGTTTTGAGCTTGAATAAGGCTTGGACGACTTGGTTGTTGCAGAACTCATGGGTTTGGACAGACTGAGAGCAAGACTTGGATTTTGAGTTTGCATTTTCGTTTGATTTAGAACTGACAGATTGCGATTTAGGGCAGGAGCTTTCTCTGCTTTTGGCCTTGTCGGATGGCAGAGAGTGAGTCTTGGTGCAAGTCACATGAGGAGAGTCCATGATCGTTACCGATTTAGCCTTCTTCTTCTATGGCTCAGTCTTCTCAAAAGCTTGAACTTTAGGATGATACTTGGTGCGCGGCTTCTTCCTGAGTGGTTGTTCAAGAGATTCAGAAGATAAAGATTTAGTCATGGTCACTCGACAAAGAATCACAGATGGATGATGAGTTTGGAGAGGATGAAGTGACGACGGAGAAGATGAAGTGAGATGAGGAAAAGCTCTCGAGAGTTAGAAAGAATGAGTCGAGGGAACAGATGCGACGAATGAAGGTTAAGAAAATGAAGGGACAAAACGACAGGGTCATGAATGAAACGACACAAAGCTCGCTGACGCTTGGGATCTCCTGCTCGATGATTCTCGAGAATCAGTAAGTGATTCTCGAGAATGAAACTTCATTCTCGAGAATGAACTCAGTGAGTAAGGGTTTCGATGAAGGATCGACTCAAGGAACACTGTTTGCTATAATTCTCGGGAATCGCAAATGATTCTCGAGAGTTGTTCTCGAGAATGACACTTCATTCTCGAGAATTATCTCAGTGAAGAGGAATTCTAATTCGGCAGAGCATATTTTCTGATACAGTTCTCGGGAATGCCTTTAGCCATTCTCGAGAATGACATATGTAATCGACATAGAACACCGAGACAATACCCGATATTTCTTGAGAATGAGCTGTATTCTCGAGAATGTTAATGTGCAGAAATGATCCTCACCTACCAAATCCTGATATTACTCGAGAGTAGATTCCAATTCTCGAGAATGCTTAGGAAGAGCAAGAAAGCCTCACTTATCAATTCTCGAGAATGATAAATTCATTCTTGAGAACTATCAGTTTTATATTAGTTTTGCAACTAGTCCAGAACCTGCAAAAACAACATCTAGAAGCTCCGATGCTTAAGTCAGTTTTCAAACATCATCAAAACATAATCAACGAGATTGAGATAACATTTTACTTACAATTCATTGGGGTTTACCATTCCCAATTCCCTTCGATAAATGTGAATTGTTCTTTAGCCGACGGCTTGGTGAAGATATCGCAAGTTGCAAGTGAGTAGGGATAAACATTACCTTTACATCTTTCTTTTGGACATGATCTCGATAAAATGATGTCTAACATCAATATGCTTGGTTCTTGTGTGTTGAACTGGATTCTTTGCCAAGCTTATTATACTAGTGTTGTCACGAGAGGATTGGAATTTCTTTTAAATGAATTCCCAAGTCTTGAAGTTGTTGCTTGAGCCACGTAACCCGAGCACAAAGAACTCGATGCGCTACATATTCAGCTTCGTTGAGGATACGGCCACGATGGTTTGTTTCTTACTAAACCATGATACAAGTGATCCTCCAAGAAATTCACACTCGTCCACCGGTACTTTTTCTCGTCGTCTTGTATCCAAGATGATCGTAGTCTGAATATGCAACCGGAAATTCTTGTTGACCTTTAGGGAACCGTAGACCCAATTCCTTGGTGTCTCGAAAGATATCGAAAAATTCTTTTGACATGTTCCGCATGCGATTCTTTAGGAGCTGATTGGAATCTTGCGCACATTCCTACACCGAACTCGAATGTGCTGGTCTCGCTAGCAAATCAAATATAGTAAGGATCCAATCATCCCTCTATACTTGGTTATGTTGAAGTCTTTCCCTTTTTCCTCATCGGCATCTAGAGAGGTAGTTGAGCTCATTGGAGTGTCGGCTCCATTACAATGTTCCATCCCAAATTTCTTGAGCAAATCACGGAGATATTTTGTTTGAGATATGAATATGCCATCCTTCCGTTGTTTGTTTTGCAAACCGAGGAAGTAGTTCAACTCACCCATCATAGACATTTCGAATTCACCCTGCATTTTCTTGGAAAATTCTTCACAAAGAGAGTCTTTAGTAGCACGAAAAATAATATCATCCACATATATTTGCACAATTAAAGTCTCATTAAGTTTGTTGGTCTTAATAAACAAAGTTGTATCTGCTTTCCCTCTGATAAAGCCTTGATCTAATAAGAAATTACTTAATCTTTCATACCAAGCTCTAGGGGCCTGCTTGAGACCATATAGGGCTTTCTTTAAGCGAAAAACATGATCTGGATGATGATCGTTTTCAAAACCAGGAGGTTGTTCAACATAGACCTCCTCTTGAATAAATCCATTTAGAAAAGCATTCTTGACATCCATTTGATAGAGCTTAAATCCTTTGATACACGCAAAGGCTAAGAGTACACGTATTGCTTCCAATCTAGCTACTTTTTTGGAGCATATGTTTCCTCATAATCAATCCCTTCTTCCTGATTATAGCCTTTCGCAACCAGTCTAGCCTTGTTTCGGACTATGATTGCTGATTCATCTCATTTGTTCTTGAATACCCATTTAGTGCCAATGACCGGATGGTCCTTAGGCCTAGGTACCAAATCCCAAACTTGATTCCTATCAAATTGGTGTAACTCCTCTTGCATAGCTATCACCCAATCATTGTCTGAAAGAGCTTCATCTATTTTAGAGGGTTCTATATGTGATATAAAGGCAAAAAATGTTACTTCATTCAAGGTACTGTTTCTAGTTCTTACACCTTGATTTAAATCACCTATTACTTGGTCCAGGGGATGATTCCTAATGAACCTCCAAGATCTAGGCTGAGATTGATCAGGATTTTCAAAGTTGTTTTGAGAATCAGGTTCGAAAATATCTTCAGAATTTTCAATAGAGGCAGAAGTATTTTTTGAAAAGAATTGAATCTTAAAAACATTTTCCTCATCATCATCGAGAGGTTTATCTAATTTAAATTCACAAAACACAACATGTATTGATTCTTCAACTATGCGAGTTCGTTTGTTAAAAACTCTATATGCCTTACTCCTATTTGAATATCCAAGAAAAATACCTTCATCGGATTTGGGATCAAATTTTCCCAAATTATCTTTGCCATTGTTATGTACGAAGCACTTACAGTCAAAGATATGAAGATGAGCCAAATTTGGTTTCCTTCCTTTGTAGAGTTCGTAAGAAGTCTTGTTGAACTTTTTTCTGAGATACGCTCGATTGGCAATATAGCTGGCCGTGCTCATTGCATCTGCCCAGAATACTTGTGAGGTCTGATTTTCATTCAACATGGCACGAGCCATTTCTGTGAGTACATGATTTTTCCTTTCACACCATTCTGTTGTGTTGTTCTTGGAGCTGAGAAATTATGGTCAATTCCGTGAACATCACAAAATTCTCCGAATGCTTGATTTTCAAATTCTCCTCCATGATCTGTTCGAATGGCTGTAATGCATATACCTTTCTCATTTTGCACCTTATTGCCAAACACAACAAATAGATCAAATGTTTCATCTTTGGAAGATAAAAGGATAGTCCAAGTGAATCGAGAGTAATCATCGACAATGACTAGAGTATACAAATTGCCACCATCTTTTGACCTCATTGCAACGAATTTGGTTTGATCCCCCGTCATATGTCTGGAGCATCCACTGTCAATGTACCACTTGTTGGTTCTTGATGCTCTAAGACAAACCTGTAATTCAAATAAGATCAAGCTTTAGGTACCCAACGTTTCTTGGGTCCTTTCGGGTTAGCTCGGGCCTTAGGGAACGTATGAGTTCCCTTAGGTACCCAATGGTAATTACCAACAGGTTTGTCTCTTCAATTCTTTCTATGAAAGCATGATGAAGTAGAGTGTCCTTTTCGATTACAATAGTTACAATGGGCAAACGGATTTGAAATATGAACTGATTTCTGGAAGTAGTTCAAATAAGATTTTCCGCCAGTTTTCTTTTTGCCTTTCCTTTTGTCAAAGATAGGATTATATCCTATGCCTGATCGATCATTTGTAAACCTTTGAGTTTTCAAAATCACATTAAGCATTTCACTTCCCTTAGTGAATTTCTCAAGTGTTTTCGTAAGATGGAGGTTTCTTTTCTTTCAATCCAGGCATTCATTACAGATAAGATTTTCATCGGAAATGTTTTCAACACGTAGTTTGAGAGTTATGTTCTCCCTTTTCAGGGCAAATCATCAACAACCTTTTCAAATTCAGATTGAATTTCATTATATTCATCAAATAATTCATCATAGGTTGGTTGCGAATCATGTACCTCATTATCGTTTTCTGCTAGTTCTTCTTCTCGCCACCGCACGACGTTGGCGCTCTTTCTCTTCTTCGCTTTCTTCGTCGAGGAACCATCTCCCCATATTGCTGACACATAAGCCTTCTTTTTGAATTGATAGTGCTTCTTCTTCTCTTTGTCGCTATCTTTCAGTTGAGGACATCCTGACTTGTAATGTCCCGGCTTTTCACATTCATAACAGATGATTTGTTCTTTGCCTCTAAACTCACGTATGTTACTTGTGTCTCCTTTTTGGAATCTGTTTCTGAAGCCTCTATCTTTTTTGTAAAACTTCTTGAATCTTCTAACAAACATGGCCATCTCATCATCGTCCTCTTCATCTTCTTCGTTTTCTTTTTCCTTTATAGTGTTAAGAGCAATTCCCTTTTTCCGACTGCTGTTAACATTGTCTAGGTCCTTCTTGAATCTCAGTTTGCTCTCATATTCAGACAGGCTTCCGAATAAGGCGGAACTAAAGCCATTGATTCTCCACGAGCCTCCTCTATCGCAGTGACTTTAGCTTCCCAGTCTTTTGTTAGAACATTAAGGATCTTTCTGACCTGAGGACCTTGATCATAGTTTTTACCCAAACCCGCCAATTGATTTGTCAGATGAGTATATCTTAGTTGGAACTCGGCCATGGTTTCTCCTGACTTCATTCGCAGCAAGTCATACTCGGTGGTCAGAGTATTAATACGATTTTCTTTGATGCCGGAAGTACCTTCATATGCAATCTCCAGTGCCTTCCACATTTCTTTCGCGGTTGATAGATTGCTTATTCAAAAGTACTCCTTTTGACTAAGAGCACTTTGAAGCATCAAAATTGCCTTACTGTTGAGAGTGACATTCTTCTTATCATTCTCGTCGAATTCAACTTTCGTCTTTGGAACAGAGATTCCTCCTTCAATCTTTATAGGTATGTAATCTCCGATTTCTATTACTTCCCAGAGAACATATTCGGTAGCCATTACGAATATTCTGAATTTTCCTTTCCAGAAGGAGTAGTTTTCACCGTTGAATCCTGGGGGTCGATTAATTGAGGCACCATCAGGTAATATTCCTTCCATGATCTTTCTCGGGATGTTAAGCCCAACTGAGAAACCATGCTCTGATACCAAATGAAAGTGGAATATCACCTAGAGGGGGGTGAATAGGTGATCTCCAAAAATCTTTTCGCTGTATGATATATAAACAAAGAAAGCATTAAAGAAGTAAAGATGACAGACACAGAGAAGTTATCCTGGTTCAGTCCAACTCTTTGACCTACGTCCAGTCCCCAGACACACTCTGGGATTTCCACTATCTTACAAATACAATTACACACTCTGTAAATGAAGGATGATCCTCTCACTCTTGGACTCACTCCCCCTTACAAGTTGTAATCAATACACCCACACTCAAGATACCTCTATCTTGAGAATTTGAACGAATGTAAAAACAAGTTGTAGAAGAAACTCTCTCACGAGTAAATAGAATGATGAACACACAAGCTTAGTATATCCGAAGATATAATCGAATACAATTTGAACTATTTGAAAGCTTTATCAATGTATGTCCTGGTTCGTTGTTGTCGAATTCAATCCTTCGTGTATATGTACTGATTGAAGTTGAAGACCGTTGAAGAATTTGAATGTGTCCGTTGGGATATTTGAATATGTCCGTTAATGGAGCACTCGCGCCTTCTGCTTGCCCATGTTTGAGTGCTTGCTTAGTGGAATGTCTTTACAGCATGTTACTCACTTGTTCTTGGATTGAGATCAGCATAGTTTAATGATTCGAAGCTTTTGTCAGATGGGCACCATTATGATAAGATTCTTTTTCGGCTCGTTCTGCGATATTCTTAATGCGCCGACTGTCAAGAACTTAAGCTCGGAAAAACAAAACTTTGAACTTCTGTAGTTTCACAAGCAAACTTGTTAAACATAGTTAAAATCAGTAATAGCAAGCAGTATGTATAAATCTCAGATCAGCAGTTAAGTCATAATGAGCATTCTTGGTATCCTTCGTCTAATCTTGTCAACTTTAGTTATGAACCTGTAAAGCACTTAGGTAGATGATCAATAATATCACAGTTAATATATAAAGATGTATTGAAGCTAAAAACAATTAACTGGATGATTTAAATAAGATTTACAAAGAATCTAGTTTACGAGGCGATGTTGTCGACCATTCTCGAGAGTGCTGAAGTCATACTCGAGAATTGCTCAAAGAATCAACCTGCAGATTGAACAATTCTCGTTCATTCTCGAGAATTACCCATTGGTTCTCGAGAACCATTCTCAAGAATTGCATTCCAATTCTCGAGAATCCGATGAGACGAAACGAGACATCGCTTGATGTAGTCGAGCATACTCGAGAATCATTTTCCCATTCTCGAGAATCATTCTCGAATATTACTTTCTCATTCTCGAGAATCACTTGTAAACCAGAGAATACAGAACTGAAGCTTACGATCATTCTCAAGAATCGATTTCTGATTCTCGAGAATCATTCTCAAGAATTGACTCTCAATTCTTGAGAATCACTTTAGTGACATATTTCTTTTTCTGTTCAGATCCGATCATTCTCGAGAATTGCTTGGAATTCTCGAGAATCATTCTTCAGAATCCAATATCCACTCTCGGGAATGCTTTACTGCGAAGGAAATCAAATAACACAGTTTTGCAGCTATTCTCGAGAATACAAGATACAATTCTCGAGAGTCATTCCTAGAGCACACAAAACAGAATTCAATCATAGTTTCAAAACCTAAATGCTTAAACATTTGTTATCATCAAAACATAGGAGCCAATAAAGAGGTCTGTTAGAACCCAGAGTTTGAAACTGAGCTTTCAACTATGTTGTGGTAAAGTCAGTACGGAACTGGGAGGCCATAAGCTATTGTAGATGTACATGGTTTGCTGGGTCTTCCCAAATGTTGTAGAATATTTGAAATCGATGGCCTTTGATAAAGGCACTTTTTGAACAAAGAGTTTTTTAGGGGATTTGTTTTGAGAGAATGAAAATTGCACCAACAGTGAACGCACCCAATCCATAACATTTTGCCTTGTAAGGGCATATGTTTTGCTTAGTAGAACTTGACTGTCTATGGCTGGACTGAGTTACCGGTAGATAGGGTCTCTACTTTATGTGCCAACGTGAATGCTAGGTCTCTTAGGGATTGGGATAAGTCACTCGCTATACCAAGTGGTTGAAGTGGTGACGTGTGCTCTCAATCGTAAAATTTTGTAAATTATCCCGCACACAAATACGTGCCGGTAGTAAATGTTTTCTAAAACCGCTCTGGCGGCAGTGAATGTGTTTTCATGAATTTGTGTTGGCAGCGGATTACGAAATGTACTGCAACCACAGAAAATATTCAGTGTATGAAAAGTTGAAAATGAGACAAACATAAATACGTAGCAATGACATGATTGTCGATGCTATTGTGTTAAAAAGAAAAGTGGTGTAGTTGGAGATTATGATATAGGAACAGGAACTATTAGAAAGGTTTAGAACACTAAACTAGTTAAGTCAAATAGTAGTTGTCAGCTATCGTGCTAAGCAAAAGAAAGTAGTCTGCAAGCTTGAAAGAAGCTCAGATGAAATATAAGAGCAAAGGCTCGAAGCGGTAAGTCCTGGTGTGCAAGTTGCATGGGGCGGAATGCTGATTGGCATGATGACTTTAGACTAGTGTATCTAGAGTACATCTTGAGTCTGACAAAACATTTGATGTACCAAGTAGTAGTTGAGATGCCTAAGGCCTTAGGATGATTTCCTAGGTGGTGAGGCTAGAATCTCCAGTGCTGATAAGCCAAGAGGCTGAATGAGTCAGACAGTGAGGCCTATGTAACCAAGCACTGTGAGAATGGATCAGTAGATCCTGTATTTGAACACTACACCCTGGGTACAAGTTGAATGAGAATGCTATGGTGCATGTTTAGTAAGCATGCATAGAAAAGAATTAAACTAGATGTCTAGGTTATTTCTCCGAGGTTATAAGTTCACATTTCGGGGACGAAATTTAAATTAGCGGGGGCAGAAATGTAATACCCTAATTTTCCCTAATATCATTAACCTTGTATTTTGAAAAATTCTTAGCAAAATACAAAGGTGAATATGTGTCTCAAGTAATTATAATTTATTGGTTATAATTTTAGTGAAATTTCTTTAAGAAATTAATACACAAATAGTAGGATTTGAGGCTACACATAAGGGTACAAAATGTGACATAAAATCACAATAAATAATAGCTATTTTAAATGCTCATAAGACAACAAAAGAGAATAGGAAAACACTTAGTTTAATTGTTATCTATTAACAATTTTCCTTAGAAAATAAGTTTGCCCAAATTGAGATTAGTTGCATAATTCTTCAAATTAATTAGAGACAAATAAAGAGATATATAACGGGGGCTACATAATTTTGAAATATTAAGGCCAATAAAGATTTGATTTAAGCTTGCTAATAATGCACAAATACTCTTGATTAAATAAGCAACCAATTGTACATTGGCATTTGACATTAAAGGATACTTAAGCACTTAATTAAGTCATTAAAAAGACATCATAACTTGCCCCAAAATTCAACAAAAACATGCAATCAATGGGGAGGAATATAAGTCAAATATTTCATGATAATTAACACACAAATACACATTGAAAAGTCAACAATTGCAACTTGGCAATTAGAGACTTGAGGCAAAGGATATTTTGCTAATGAAAAGACATATTAAATGGCTAAAAATAAGAGGGGAGATCGGCACTCAACGAAGGCATAAGATTGAAGATTGGAAAGTGATAATTAATCCATCGGTTTAAAGGAAAGATGAAGTTTTGGAATGCTTTAAAAATGAGTTTTGATAATTAATCCATCGGTTTCGGCAATCAATGTGGTTGTTATTTTATGTATAAAATGAGTTTTAAAAATTATGAACTTTTACAGGAATAAAGTAGACATGTATGGCTTTCTAAATATATAAAATATATAATGTTTTGAGCTCTGAACAAGGAGATAGGAATTTTTGAAGATAAGTCTTGTACTATTTACTGGATTTAAATCTGAACAGTGTTTGAAAACGCTAAACCTGGGAATGATTCTTGATGTTCTAGCTTCTGAAAATATTTTTCTTGAAAATAGACATGTCAAGAGTCATGAGGAGTTTTGAATCACTCAAAAAGAACTTTTGTAGAATTAATTATGATTTTTGGAAGTTGCTGAAAAATATGTCTAGAAAATCCAGCATTTCGTTTTTAAGCGAAAGTAAGGGGTAAAAGTGGAATAACCAATCCACCAAGGGTAGAAATGTTAAAGTAGGTGAAAATATCCTTTTTTGATATTATTCTAGGAAATATGATATTAATTATAGTATCATGGAAAAGGAAATAATCGACGGTAACATTATAGGATATCCGGAAGTCGAAGTCGGATTCAAAAGGTGGTGTTTTGGTAACTATGCGGTGAAAGGTACGTTTGCGTACTGTAACATTAATCATCTATATCTTATATGTCTGTATATGATTGAATGATTCATAGAGTCATGGATAAGACTAGGTCTTAGGTCATGCACCGTGGCTAAGACTAGGTATTAGGTCATCTATTTATATACATTCATCTTTGTGCAGGTTATAGTCATGATAATGTCATATAGTTGTTTTCCTAGCGAAAAGGACACGTGTGTTTGTGGCACAGGGTGAGTGCAAACGTTTTGAACATTACATTTGTTGTGCATGTGTTAGGTGCACTGTATTCTTATGCTGTTAACATTACATAAGTTCTGTGTTGGGTGCTATGTATTGTCGTAACCTTACATTTGTTGTGTCCTATGTATGGTTAATGCTGATATGTAATGGATATTTGTCATATATTGTTATATCTGCTATAGTGGTTAAATATTACTTAAGATTCAATGGGTATTGAATTTTAGTCCTGACTAAAGGTTCAGGAAAGGAACCAAGATTTGAGAATGCAACATGAAAGAAGCCATGAAGAGGGACCGATGGACGGAGCCGAGAAGAGTCACCGATGGATGGAGAACGTGAAGATGCGTCGGTCAGAGCGAATGCCGGAAGAGGTTCGTCAGTGCATAGTTTTTGGCATGAATTCAATAAAGTTAGTTCATAATATTGGTGCTTAAACAAAGAAAGGTTTGGTCAGTGTGGTTTCAATAATTAGTCACCGTGAAAGACGAGGAGACTTCCACTAGACTAACACCGACCTGGCCAATAGGTATGATCAATTGTGTTGGGTTCCGAGCAACAAGTCTAGTTAAGGCTTGATTTAAGTTTGTATAATTACTATGTCAATAGGTATAATTGTAAATAAATGGAAGGCTAAAGTCTAATTAATTGCCCCATGCTTCCACCGACTTCAAGCTTTCAATATTAATTAATTAACATGTTTTATATCATCTTCATTTAGTGAAAATCATCATAAAAGAGATTGAGAAGCTTTATATATAATATATATATATATGGGGCGTGAGAAGGTGCAATTAGAGAGAGAAACGAACTCTAGTCAAAATCTCCTACCAAATCACCTCTAATCCAAAAACTCCCTTCATAAACATTGTTCTATACATCAAGAGCTTCAATCCTATGGTTTAAGTTTTTTCATAGGAGGAGTTTCAAGTTATCGAATCGATTGAGTTGCTTCAAATTCCAAACCGACGTAGAATCGTGATAAGGTAAGCGTAAGCTTCATTTTAAACCGATTGGTTTGAAGTTTAGATGAGTTTTTGAATACTTTGTAAAAACCTATTTTTTGAGACAACTAAGGTTCTTGGAGTTTCATGTTGATTTACTCATGAATATGTGGTTATATGATGATTTCGGAGCATATGAACTTAGTTTGGTGGATAAATTGTGAATTGGTAAATTGTCACATTTGAGCTTTAATTTTGGCCTGAACAGGGCATGGTCAAGGAGTAGGATTTTGGTCATTTTGATGGTTCCATTGTGTTCAAAATGCAAAATTGTGTGGGGTAGAGGTTCGATAGAAATTTTGGAAGCTCTGAAATTGAATTATATCGAAACCTTGAAATTTGTCTGGAAAATCCTGTATGGGCAGTAATATTGTGGCACGTTTTTGGGGCAATAAATAGTGTCCAATTTACATGAAGTTTTACAAGATTAAAGTAGACATAATAATCTTTAATTTGATAGGTTATTTGTAATTTTCTGGATTATCTACTGTAATACCCGGATTTTAGTAAAAACTGTAATTCTTGAGATAAGAGAAATTAATGAATATTTTGATGAAGCAAATTCATGAGTTTAAAACTATTATAGAAAATTGTTATAATTGTCGAGTAAATTGTCGAAAAAGTTACGTAAAAATCGATGAACGAATGACTAAAAATGCAATAATGGTGATAGAAAATTCTAAAAACATTATGATAAATACTTAAAGATCATGAAAAATTATGAGAAAATTATGGGAGTATTATCTTTAATTATAAGAATTTGATAGATTATTTCAGAGGAAATAACATGAAGAAATGTTTAAAAAGCATTCCAGAACCATAAAGTAACTTTATGGTGTAATTATTTTAAATATTTTACATAGGATATAAAATGACAATGTCGATATAAAGTTTGTAAGATAATAATATACTGTAAATTATAGAATTATCAACCATTGGTAAAATAATGATTAGATAATTACTAGCTAATTGATTCATTAAAACAGGAGAAATATAGAAAGTTAAATTTATGGTAAAATCCTTAATTAAGAGATTAAGGCTGGTAATTAGCATAAAATATACTTACTAATTATGATAAAAAGATTAATAAAAATTAGTAAAGATAAGTGTATGAAGAAACCTAATCCTAAAAAGATCACTAAACGAAGAATTTAGGCCTGATTAAGCCTTAACGAAGGCAGGGGTAAAACGGGAATTTTTGGTAAAAAAATATTATATTTTTAAAAAATGGAAACAATTATGAAAAAATAATTAAAACTGAATTTTAAAATAAAATGAATTGTTTAAATAATTAAAATGATAATTAGAATAAAATAATGATATAATACGGTGAGTTAGCTTATAGGCAGACCGAAGGGAAAAGTCAGAAATAAATTCTATAAGTAAACCAGAGGTAAAAGTCTTTTCAGACTGATCAAATTAAGAACAAGTAAATTTTTACACGAAGAAAGAATTTACCAGACGTTAATTCCGTAACCGAAAACCCTAATTCCTAATAAGACGAAAAGTTGATCGATAGAGTAGAGCGATAGGCAAAGTGAGAACCTATAGAAACAATTTCGTGTTTTCAAACACGGATTAAGTTAGGCAACAACCGGACGTTTTACGATTCAGCGAATTATTGTCCGAAGTTGGTTCTATCGGAAGCGATTTCCGTAACCGACGCGTTTGTCCGAATATCTTCCGACGCACCGGAGAATACCTGGATATGATCAAAAAGAGGATCAAAATAGATAATATGAAAGAGGATGAAAAGATCTTCAAAGTTACATGCCCGGATTTTTGAGTTTCTGCAAAATCGCGCGAAACGGACACCGATCGGGTACCGATCAGGGGAGACGATCGGGGAGTCAGCTAGGGTGACATCATCAATGATGATGTCACAAGGGGGCAGATGTCGACCAAGACATCCAAGGGCCAAGGGAGTGCCACGTGGCGAAGTGCGATCCAACGGCCGAAATCCGATCTGGAAACAAATTTGGAAATTCCCACCTTGTCCCTATTTTTCCCTATAAATAGCAAGCTCTCTTGCTCTTCATTTCCATCCCAAAATCTGAAACCTAGAGAGAGGTTATAGAGAGAGAAGCTCGGAAAAGTCCGAGTAAAAGTCCGAGTAAGTTCTTCATCGTCCTTAGCTTTTAGTTTCCGTAGTTCTTTCAATAGTTATAGTAGAACTGTTGTTTTGATCTAGGAAGTTTTAAATATATTCCTATACTTGTTTTTAAGCCTCATTGCATTGAAAGATGCCCGACGAGGTAAAAATCTAGTGGAGATAATTTTGAAATGGAATAAGGTCGAGTAACGAAGTTACGCGAAATTCCGCCAAATAGGGGTAGTAGGGGCAAAATGGTCTTTTTCACCTAAAATGCCCGTTATGCTTTTGCCAAATATTCATAAGTGTGTTATTATTCTGATTAGAATACTTCGACGTCGAACCGCTGTCGAAATTCCATCGTTCATTGTTTGCCGTTGAGCCATTGTTTATTTGTTTACGTACGGCATCATCAAAAAGTACCGTTTTTAGCCTAAGAGCCGAATATCTCGCAACTAAGGTACGGACGCGTACGTAACCCTAACTCTATGCTGCTTATATACTTTTGCGTTATAGATACGTTCATAGACGAGGTTACCGTTGAGAATCGTCGGAGATACTTACTGCTTTACCCACGGATTATAGTATTGGTAATGCCGTTTGAGTTATTCCTAGCGAGGACATGTTAGTGGCGTGGCCTTTGGATATGTGCGAACTAGTCGAGAGAGACTCTACATACTTGCTTTGTGCTTATGTTCTGTCCATGTTATTGATCATACATCTACTGTTTGCTTTTGTGATGACATGCTGTATTGAAATGAATATCTGTTGTACGTATACTGTTTTATTTAAGCATAAGGTTAACCGTTACCCGAGATCCATATGTGAATGGATCTCGCCGTAGCATCGTGGTCGGAGGACCGATGTTTGGCGATCGAGGCAAGCGGCTAGAGTAGGCCAAGACGTGTCTACATTATTTATCGTTTTCTTTAGTTTCTTTAACTTTTGAGAATTCGGATGACGTAATCCAATACATTTACACTATGGTCCATATTTTGAATGTAATGTAAATTACTTACTCGCTCCAATGCTCTACTCTGATTACTCTGCTTGAAATATTTGGAAACGTTTTTTTTTTTAAAAAAAATTCCGGCATTTTCAAATGGGATGTTACATCTACAATTAATTATGAATATTTAAATTTGACCCTTGAATTTGGACTTTACCTTCAACCAGCAAGGGTATCTTTGGAATATGGCAAAAACCTGCGTGTGGCTAGTCATGACAAATATTTTTAGTCCAAAATATACATATTAAGGGTCATTTTGACTTTGGAACCAACCCAAAAGGATTTTTCCAGATTTAATTATAGATTTTTGAAGATTAGTCAACGCTTGCTGGAAATTCTGAAAAAGGACGAAAATAAAAGGAATATAAGCTCATATTAAATTACTTAATAAGAAAAGGAATTTAGTAAATATGGGCACATGAATTGAGCTTGTTTTAAATCATCAAAAATAAAATTTATTGAGGAGGACTTAATTATATTTATATTTTGTTAATTTAAGACTATTTGTGATATTGTGCACCAGGAAATTTCATTATTATTTGTGGTCGACTACCAGATAGTAACTTTAATCCTCATATACTCTGTGTAACTTGTGTATGTATGTTTTATCATGTATATTGCATACATTTGGTTATAATTTATTTCCAAGCGCTCTCGAACTAGAACATGATGTGTGCAATAAGGGCCTTGTTGTGTGCCGTGCCCGACAGTCTGTGTTGTGTGCTATTAGGACTGCTAGTTCGGATTTGGTCATGTCGCCTCGCTATGTGAATGATACTAAATGCTATGTGGTTTATGTTTTTATTCTTGGTTTTCTTACATGCATTGTTTATACATTTTATATGAGATTAACGGTTACTCTGGGATTCAATTATGAATCCCAGCCTCTTTTAAGCCACCTGGCAGCTCATCTAGGTCTGAGTAGGGGGACAAAAGTAAGGCTCTGGAATTGGACTAGTGTGGTGGAAAATGTTGATGCTTACTTTTGGATATTTATTTTAGTTTCCCGGATGACTGTATTTTCATATAATTATTTTGGGAGCTGTGATATGAGATGACTATATATTTAATCCCTCAGGGGAAATGTATCTTCTTGCATTTTATCTTACCAATATTTAATTGTCCAAACTGGTGCATGCTCTGCTGCCAATACTCTAATGAACGACGTAAAATAAAATGGGAAAATAATTTAAAATTTGGAGCAAAGTAAAGGATCACACTACCCGCCACTTGAAAGAGTGAGGCCGGTAGGTGTGTTACATACTGAATGTAAACACATATGTGACCTAAGACCCAGTCTTGCCCATGACCCCAATCAATCATGAATCAAACAATCATGTAAAGATATACAAGGCATCAAAGGGTTAAAGTTACAATACGCGAACGTACCTTTCACTGCGTATTTAGTAATATGCCCGTCCTTTTGAATCCGTCCCCGAACTTCTCAGATATTCTATCGTATTCCCATCACATTATTTCCTTTTTCATATTTTATATGATATTATAGTAAATATCATATTGCTTGGAATAATATCCTAAAGAGTTATTTTCATCTTTTTTGACCTTTTTACTCCTAGTGGATAAGTTATTCCATTTTTACCCTCACATTTCCTAAAAAACGAAAGTTTGGATTTTCTTGCAGATTTTTTCAGCAACTTTGAAAAATCATAACTAAATGTACAAAATCCAATTTGAGTACTTCAAAAATCTACATGACCCTTGACATGTCTAGTGTCATGTAAAAATAATTTTAGAAGATCTCATTTTCTAGATCATTCCTAGCTTTTACATATTTAACAACTGCCAAGATTATAATTTCAGAAACAAGGTCTTACTTAAAAAGATTGTATCTCCTTGTAGAGAACCCTACAAATTATGTTTGTTACATAAAAAGAAAGACCCTTCTGTCTACTTTAATACTAGAAAATTTCATAATTTTTAAACACCATTTGATCATTCAAAATCCACGCATGAACACCACTATCCAGATAAATTTCCAGAAATGCGTGGTCTAACTTCAAAAATCATGATCTCCTTGTCCAGAGCTCTAAACATTACAAGTTTTATATCAAACGAAAGCCTTGAATATCTAATTTATTCATGAAAAATTGCATGATTTTTAAAGGACATGTTTTACGTAAAATATTGACCACCAAGTGATGGGCTCCGAAAGCTTTAAAACGACAATTTTCCAACTTGTTGCTATTTTGATCTTTGGCTTTCAAAAATTAGTTCCCACCATGTTTTTTTATCGAATTTTCATTTTAAACTCAATGGTGACCTTCAAAACATGGAAATAATTTTAATCCATAATTTTCTAGATCAAACCAAAATTATACCAAAAATAAAAAAGCTAAAGACCAAGAACTTACCGTTGAAGCTCTTACTCCTTCCCTTCATCCTTCTAACTTTCGCCTAGCTCTCTCTTTCTCACAAGAATCAGATTTGATTTCTTGTTTTGGTGTGAAGAAATGAAGAGGAAGTCATTCCTATTTATAGGCAAGTGGCAAGCACATGTGGACCCCACAAATGCCTAATTACCGTTTAATCTTTGTGTAATATAATATCTTTCAAAGACTTAATCAAGAAGGTTTCTCATCTCTAATCTCCTCCCTTGGTTCACTTCAAAATTCAAGACTCAATTAGGACCCTTGGATAACTTGACCCATATCATCTTCTTATGGTCTCAATTGCTCTATTAGTCAAGAAAATTCTAGAAGCTTTTTCGCTCTTAAATAGCATGTGCTCTTTGTGATGTCATCTTGATGACATAGTCAAAGCCTTAGGTGTCCCTAAACACCAAGTGTCAATGTACTATAGCTCCACTTCTCCCATTGGCTCATATAATTACATGAGGATTAAGGCTTAATTCTTGAATAAATTAAGGCCATTGGATTGCTTTACATGTGTCACAATCCCATGAATTTCATGGCATTAAATCAGCCTCTAATGGCCCTATTATTTTTTAATGCCCTTGAATAATTATGGCCTCCAATATATGTCTTTTAATGCCCTTGAATAATCTTAATTGGCACAAAATATGCTAATTTGTCAATTAGTATTTGTTAACTTGATTTAATTTGCCTAAGTGTCTCCATTCCCTTTACTTGTCTCTTTGGTTTGTAAATAACCATTATTTTATATGATTTTTATATCACATTAATAGCTACTAAATATGGTCACATATTTAGCAATTCTTAATTAATTTCAAAGTGAAATTTGGGTAGAAGAATAATCAATAGATTATAATTCTTGTGACACATATTCACCTTCATATTTTGCTAAATTATTCATCAAAATACAAGGTTTTATGTAAAAAAGGAAATTAGGGTATTACATTTGTAAATAAAATTTCTGTTAATTTTACAAAGATGAGAGGTCATATGTGCTCACTTTCAAAGAATTATTTATTATCGTGTAACGAATATTGTTAAATTTAAGATATAAATAAGTTGAATTTTGCTCATTTTTCTTTGCTTTAAATTTTAAAACAAATTAAACGATACTAAACTAGTAGAAGAAAAAACGTCAGTAACAATAAATTTTTAATATAGCATGTTGAACGGATAAAAATAACAATGCATACTTATTAAAGACAAAAAACTGTTTTACTTAAGATGTGATGTTATAGATGAAGAACAAATTAGGTTATTAATACACAATGGCATGTATATATATACCCATGCTTTCGCTTGGTTCCGTACACAAAAAACAAAGATTGAGGTTGCAGCATTAGAAATGGGCACCATATCATTCACTCAGATTTTCTTCCTTTTTTTCATAGTTATCTCAGGTAAAGTTTAAAATATTTTTTCTTTCATATATATATATATATATATATATAATGGTCACTTCACTCGCCCAAGAATTTGAATGCCCAAGGTTTTGATAAATTACCAGCGTCACAAAATAAACAACACATTAATGTAAAAGAAAGTACATAAGCGACTGCATATACTGCAATAAACGACACAAGATTGGGGGGGGGGGGAACTTCAGCGAACAACTTACAAAAAAATAAATTTCTTCAATGAATAACATTCCAATTAGATATCAATTTATGGTAGAGGCCTTTTACTGACAACCAAAGTAAACCCCGCATAAAGCTCATATAATAAGGACTTGATGGAATATGAACAAAAACAGGTAAGGAAAACAAGAAAATTATTTATAAATTTAAATGTTTGCGATTATGTTTGGATCCTGTGTATGTGAGTGCAACCACTATGTGAAATATTAAAATTTTCATTTCAACATTTAAGATAAACAACATCAAAGGAATATGCCTATGATATTTTAAGGTTGTGGGGGAATCACTGTCATTTTGGAATTACTCAAATGCTATGTCTTTTATTCATATTATTGATTCTTTCAGGTTGGAAAGGCAATGTCTCAGACGCTCGATATATAAATGACGAGCAAGAAGGTGCACTCAAATCTCATGGGTGGAGAATAACATCTTACAAAGGAACAAACATAGGCTCTTTTGCCTCAATCGAAAGAAGTGTACCTTCTTCTCCTAACCCAATACACAATGAAAAAGTAACAAACGGGCGCATTATTGCAGAAATCCATAGAGAAGTGCCCTCTTCTCCTGACCCTATGCACAATGAAAAAGTAACTAATGGCCGCATTAACGCAGAAATTCTGAGAGAAGTGCCCTCTGGGCCTAACCCATTACACAACGGATAAATACCTTCCTCTCCGGACCCAAAGCATGGTTGACTATAAGTAGTTTGTCCTCTTCATCATGGTGTGGGAAAATGAGTTTTATTGTAACACTTATAAATGCATTTTGATCTATACACATTTGTGCTAATCTTATTATTACCAAAGTGTCATCGATTTTATATGTATGTGTTGTGCAATGATGTACCCTATTTATTTTTTTCTTGAGTAATGGATTAAAGAATTTTATGTTTGATTTTTAATTTACTTATATATTTGTACACTTTTGTCCATTAACGTATTTTACTGAAAACAACGTATTTGTTTTATAATATTTCAATGAACAAAAGCCCAAATGAACATTATTATAAATTGAATGATTCGTTGAAAGTTGTCATTGTTATATTCTTTTATGTCATTATGTTAGAATACTTATTGTTGTATCCAACCATAAATAGTAATAAATAAAGGAAAGTCCAATAAATTAATTGTATGTTAGAGATAAGAGCAAAATACTCTAATCATCCCTCTATTTTACCTAAATTACATAAATCTTCCCCTTGTTTTAATCAATGAGGTAAGTACTAACAACTTGAAGTTACAAGTGGGATCGAACTCGCGACCTCCAACTTTCAACGGAGATCTTATGCTACTAGGCTACAATGCCATTGGTAGATATCCTAAAGTACCCATATTTAACATAACATTTATTGAAACACTGGTATTTAGTTAAATACTTTTATGACCTTAGAACTTATTTATAATATGTAGGTATCTTACAAATTTCTAATTTATTATAAAAAAATATTTTATCTCGTACATCTTTTAAAACTTGTTATTACTTTATAATCCTTTTAGTCATGTAAATTTGTTTACAAATTTTTAAAAATTTAAATGCAAAAGTTCTCTAAAATGATATTTAAAAAATGGATCTATAAAAAGTAGTTTAAAACTCAATGAATTAAGATTTTAATATAGAAAGCATAGATTATTAATTGTATTCTATGTTTACTTTACTTTGATTTTTTTGGTTTTCAAATCTTATTGTTCGAATCGTGTATTAAGACGTTGTCAATGTTTTTCTAACACTGGAGAGAGGCAATATATACAATTTGATTATAAGGGCAAATAAGTAAGTTTACATATTTTTGTTAGTTCTCAAAAGGTTTTGATGATTACCAACAAGTTGTAAGCAAAGGATAAAGTTTTGCTTTGTAAATTAAAAAAACTTACTATCAAAGCAAAACTCGAGTTTTGGATTCAAAACTCGAGTTTTGACCTTACGAGAAGAAAAACCAATTCTCGATCAAAGCAAAACCCGCGATTTTCTTTCAAAACTCAAGTTTTAACTACACGAGACTTCTCAATATTTTTGAGAAAGTCAAAACTCCAGTTTTCATTTAAAACTCGAGTTTTGGACTCACGAAAAGTCTCCTACATTTTGAGATTTTGAAAACCTCCGAGTTTTGGCTAAAACCTTCGGTTTTCAAATTAACTTGAAATATTCCAAGTTTTCACCAACAAGTGAAAACTCGAGTTTTGAGGCAAAACTCGAGTTTTGAGTTGGCGAAAGCTTTCGAGTCTTTGGCACATTTTCAAAACCTCCGAGTTTCTCAATAAAACTCCGCTTTTGGTTTTGGACAATGTTTTCACGGTAGAGTGAAAACTCGAGTTTTGCTTTCAAAACTCGAGTTTTGATCGACGTAAAAGTTCTTGGATTTTCTCGGCTTCCAAAACCTCCAGTTTTCCATGAAAACTCCGAGTTTTGGTTTTTAACAATGTTTTCACGGTAAAGTGAAAACTCGAGTTTTGATTTCAAAACTCGAGTTTTGATTTGACGAGAAAGTCTTTGAATTTTCGAGTCTTGAAAACTCCGCGCTTTCTTCTAAAACCTCCGTTTTGTCTTGGCGCAAATTTACCCAAGTTTTCATGTTTAAATGAAAACTCGAGTTTTGATATCAAAACTCGAGTTTTGGCCGACAGAAAGTTTGATACACTTCAACGTTTTTGAAAACCTCCGCTTTTGCAAATAAACCTCCGAGTTTTGATGTTTTGGACTTAAATCAATTTTACTCATCAAAGTCCAAAACTCGAGTTTTGAAATAAAAACTCGAGTTTTCATTACGAGTTTAAAATTCAAATCTCGGCGAATCTGTGAATCCTTCTTGATTGATCCTAATACTTTCTATTATCATTCTTGCATATTCCCCGCTATGTTTAACCACTTTGTCGGTAAGTTTCATCTTGCTTAAACAAGATTAAATGAAGATTTAGTGGAAAAGCAAAAAGCATGTCGGAACATTAAATGCTTCAACCGGAAAAGTTGCATACTTCGGTAATCCATCTCGTACACGCTTGCAAAGCATTAAAGAATGTTCTTCACTTCCACACGCTACACCAACGGATTGATTTGTCTGAAATCAACTCTGACCTCCTACACAGCTGGATTAAATGAAGACTAGTGAGAGAAAACCCAGAATTGCCTCCAACAGCTAGAATAATCCCTCAACGGATATATGAAGTTGGCAACGGTCATTAAATGATCTCTGAGCATAAATAGAGCAGCATTCAAGTTTCCTAATAACACACATCTGCTGAAAAACGAAAATCATTCAAAGCTCTCAACTACTCTCTAGTTCTTCTGTGTGAAAGTGACTTTTGATACAAAGCTTCAGTGTTTATCATAATACACTCTTAGAGAGAGTTTCATTCTTGTAAAGCATTTATTGTAAGGAATCACAAGTCTGGGGACTTGGTGATTGGGTTCATTGATTACAACTTGTAAGGGGAGTAAGTTCTAGTGAGAGAATTACTCTTGAGTACGAGTGTGTAATCTTTTGAAATAGTGAAAAACCCGAGAGTCCGGGACCGGACGTAGGTCAAGAGATTGGACCGAACCGGTATAAATCCTTGTGTCTTGCTCTTCTACTCTCAACTTAGCTCATCTCTGTTTTAGTGTTCAAAAACAGAGCTATTCTGAAAAGATTTTCAAAATCCCCAATTCACCCCCCTCTTGGTGATTTAGCTCCACTTTCAATTTTAACGTGTTTAATATTAATAAAATGAATTATTTTATAACAACTAGCGGGATATACTTAGTATTGTTAAATATTGGACTATATAGTGTATGTTATGAAAAGTGAGGGGATGTCTTTGTAATTTTGGAATATTCCAAGGGAGGTAATTGTATTCTAAACTAAAGATAGTGGGAAGCCAAGTTAACGGACTCGGATACACTTAAATAGTTCATTTTAATCATTTTTTATTTTTATTTAAAAAAAATGGACGTAGTGCAAGGATTGCTTCTTTTATTTTTGGTCTCACCTGGAACAACTTTACACAGCTACTGCAATAATTAGAGCCAATCGACGAAGGTCTATAATTTGTATCCTCTTCTCGATCCTTGTTCTTAATCTCTAATTTCGTCACTAATCCACATGTTTTTATAATGAAAACTTTATATTTGTGTAATTTCAGTAAAAGTCTATATGTATGACTACTTATGCCATATTTGCCAACAATGGTTTGAGTATGCTTTTGTTTTTTGAAATGTAAGACATGGCTTACCTAAGCTAATATTAGAAACATCCATAGTAGAACGCATTTATCTTTTTATTTTCCTTTTTTTCCATAAAAGCTATGCATATTTCTTTTCCGGTGTGTGATTTTAAACTTTTGTTGTAACACCCCAATCTCTTACTACTTATTATGTCCTTTGACATGTAGTATTAAGGATATCAATAGTGTTGACGGTGTTAACAGATCAGAGTAAAGAGGAACGGAAAGCATGCTTTACGTTTGGACGATGAGTAATTGATATTATATGCCGAGGCATATGCTGGTTAAATTAAATTCGCGGAGGAATATTTTGTGATAAACTTGTACGAACTCAAATTTAGCTTTACCTAGCCTACATGTAACACCCCAAATTTTTTACTACATATTGTGTCTGTTGACTCGTAGTATTAGGAATATCAACATAGTTGATGGTGTTAACAGATCAGAGTAAAGCGGAACAAAGAGCATGCATTAAGGTTTGGACGATGAGTAACTGATAGAAAATGCTCAGGCATATGCTGGTTAAATTAAATTCCTAAAGGAATCTTCGTGAAACAATTTAAACACAATCAGATACATCACTAACTAGATCTAAAGCCATAAATCTAACTCACTCTACCATATCAATTGGCCAGGTCAGTTTTAATCTAATGGGAGTCTCCCCGTCTTTCACAGTGACTAATTATTGTAACACTACAAAAAACACAGACAATTAGTAGCGGTTCGTCTGTAGCGGTCATAAAACACCGCCACAAAATCACAATGAAACGTCCTTTTGTTGCGGTTCTTTAATGAACCGCAACAAATTAGCAGCAGAGTCATGAAGATGACGTTTGCTGAGACATTTGTACCGGTTCCTATAGTGTAAACTGCTACAAATTTTGGCGCCAGCTTGGCGCGCCATCTCTATGGCGCAACCTTTGTTGCGGTTTCCTAGTAAAACCGCTATAAATTTGGCGCCAGTGATTAGCGCGTAATGGCGCGAACTTAGTCGCAGTAATTCTGTAGCGGTTATATGAAATAAACTGCAACAGAAAGGTGGAACGACACCGTTTTGTCGCGGTTGTATTGAAGCAAAGCTAAAACCGCATCAGATAATATGATTTTGTAGCGTTTTTTAGTAAGACCGCTACAAATAGTGAAGCTATAAATAGTTAATCTGTCCGTACACCCGATTATAAATTTTCCCGATTAAAATTTGCATTATCGCACGAATGAACATTTTTTAATTTGAGTAGTCGAAGGCATGTAGATATCTGCAGACGATCTCTTATGTCGAGATATTTACCTCTCTCTTCCTTGTAGCCGAGATGTTCCTTCGATAATCCACATTTGGATTTATCTCTCGACGTGAAGACTTCTACTTTCTTCCGAAAATAGTCTAACGTGCACCGAAGATTGGTTTTCATTATAGCCACCGCCTCTCTCGTAAAATATCTCGATCAAAATGAGTCGTGAGTGTTTCCGAGAGTTTGGTGGCTATACCGAATGCGAATATTGACGGACATGTTAGACTATTTTCAGTAAACTCATTATTCTTAATTTATTAAACTCGAGTGTTTTGAGAAAATCGAAGAAAATAATTAAATTAATTGAAAGTTCTTTTTTAAAATTATTTTCACCAAACTAATTGGTTGGACTCGTAAACCAATTAGTTTGGAATTTTTTTTGTCAAAAAAGTATTTTTGTAGCGGTTAATATGATACCGCTACAGATAAGACAGGCAGTTCATGTTGTAACGGTTCATTGACCGCTACAACTGTTACTTTGTAGCGGTGTTAAGCTATAACCGCTACAGAAGCGCAACGGTCTCTATATTTGTAGCGGTTGTATGACCGCTACAGATGTTCACCAAGAACGAGGCAGGTTTGTTGCGGTTGTCAGTAAAAACCACTACAGAATCGCAACAATCTCACAATTTGTAGCGGTTAAGATGTCAGTTTTATGAAACTGCTACAAATTGTAGCGGTTTTTTAACCGTTCGTCTCATTTTCATTTTCCCGCGCAAAGGTTTTGATTTTTCACCTTTTAACCTTTCAACTTGTACCTTTCGACGTGATGGCCGATAAGGGAAAAGGAAAAGCTGTTGAACCGAGAGAAAAGGGCTATAAGGGGCGGTAGTAGTAGGGGGGCCTTACGAGAGGGCGTCGACCCGCAAATATCCCCTCCGCCCCTAATGTGGAGGGAGGGAGTTTGATGCCCTCTTTGAAGATGAAGAAATCCCAATCCTAGAGACCGTAGGGGAGATAAAGACGCAAGTCTGTCCTTGGCCGACATAGACGAAAATCCGGAGATCCATATTGAGATTCCCTTGAGCGAGGCGGAGCGATTTCTCGATGAGGAGAACCCGCGGGACCGGGGAACCCCGACCGTCATCTTCACCTTCCACCGGATTTTTGGTGGATGTCGAAGGTAAATATAATTAGTTTTCAGTCAATAAATTAAATTTAAATTTCTTACGTGTAATCTTAATTTATTTAAACGCAATACAACAATGTGTTTATAATTGTGCGAGATAAACATGGGAACATCGCGGGGAGGACACTTTGGATGTTGCCACGGTCACTTTGATGGACGAGACCGCGTAATAGTCCCCTGGAACTCGGACACGGACCAGCCGATCGGAAATGGTGGTCATCTGATGAACCGATTCCTATACGAATTTGGCAAAAATTGGGCATGGTTCCCGATCTATATCCACGATTGGAGAAAGATTCCCTCGGATAACAAGAACAAAGTGTTTACTCACGTGGTGCAGGTAACTTATGTTGTGTAATTAAATTCAAATATTAATAGTAATAAATTAGGGTTTAATTATTTATTTATTTATTACTTAATTACTAACTACATAACTACATTATGTAACAGAAAAAGTTTAAATTGCGAGAGCCACAAAAGAGGTACGTACTGATGAAACTGGGGCAAGGGTGGAAGAGTCGGAGGCTTCGTCTCTACACCCAACAGAATGGAGATTCGACTATGACTCTGCAGCAGCTGATGGAGAACGTCCCAGGCGGCGTGGACCCAAATCATCAGGTGGGTTATGTCCAATATCGAAGGAGTGCGGATGCACGGGTAGGTTGTTTAATTAATCATAGTTTACGTTTTGTTTAAATATGAGTTAATTTATTGTTTAACATTTCTTTAAATTAATTTTGTTTGAGTGTAGTTTAAATATATATATATATATATATAGATTAAATTAATTTATTGTTTACATTTGGTTTAAATTATTTAATAGTTTAACTTAATTTATAGTTTAAACCTATAATTAATTTCAATAAACATTTTTTTTGCTCCTCCTTGCGAGGCCCCGTCACATAGGAACACCGGAAGTCGGTCACATCGCCGGGTCCATCACACGGCAGAACCAAGACGTTTGCCGTGACCTACAAAAGGAGTTTGGTATGTTCAAAGATCAATTAATTTTAGTTTTAAATGACGAATGTTTTGTTTTTGAAATAATAAAGTTTATATTCTTTTACCTCTGTCAGGAAGAGAAGGATCGGGAGGAGAATTGTGAGATGGACTATGGGCAGTTGTTCACACACACCCATAGACACCGTGATGGGATGCCGACTTCTGAGGCTGCAGAGGAAATCATAGTAAGTTACAAAAAAATTATTTATATAGTTAATGTTGTATATTTAAATTGAATTAAATTGTTTGATTAATGTTTTCCGAAATCTTTGTGACAGGCCCGGATTGAGCAGGCGAGCCGCCGAGCCGCGAGCGTCGCAACCCCCGAGTCACGGGGTGCGTGGATCCTGGCCCCTTTGAAAGCCGTTGTGGGCCCAAAAGAGCATCCCGGCGACGAAGGTTGCCGAAGCGAGTTGCTGCACGTAAGGCCGCGCAAGATGCCAAGAACAAACGCATGCAAGAGAGGTACGACCATTGGGCTGCGAGTCAGAGGGAGATTGTGTGTGCTATGTCCTGGGCCTTGACTGAGTTGATGCCTGATAGACGGTTTCCATCTCCCGAGCCTTCCCCTCCGTTCTTGTACGAGGATTCCCCCTCGCCTCCGCCTCCGCCTCCGCCTCTCCCTCCCCCTCCGTCTGTTGAAGACGAGCACGAGATTACCTCTGGTCGTGCCACAGGACCTGATCATCAGGCTCCTGATAGTTAGTTTTTATTTTGAACCGTTGGATCTTTGTTTTCTTTTTTATATTATTGCGGCGGGTTAACATTTTTATTTGGTTAAATATTTGTTATCTTTGACTATGGTATGTTTTTAATATATTCGAGGACTATTTTAATACTTATATTTCATTTATATTAGGTTAATAATGCTACTTATAATATATAATGTACAAATGTAAAATTTATTATAGCTAATTGAAATAGGAGTTGTAAAATAATTAACTTTGTAGCGGTTATCAGGAAAAACCGCCACAAAGTTGAATTTCTTGTAAATAGATGCGGTTATTATAGCGGTTATGAAAACCGCGACAAATATTTGGCGGGATTTTCAATTCGAATTCTCTATTTTGTAGCGGTTAGTGGAGTGTTTCTGAAACCGCAACTAAGTGTTTTTTGCAATTTGTGGCGGTTGATGTAGCGGTTTTTAACCGCTACAAATTGTTTCCTTGTTGCATTTAAACATCAGGTGTTGTTATGCAGGTAATTAAACATTCTCTCTACATTTATATTGTGTATCCTAGCTTTGTTTACTACAGATGGATAAGTCATGGATCAAGCTACCACACAGTAGCGGGGTTGAAAAATTTCTTAGATTTCGCCTTCTCTCACGCTAGCATTAATGGCAAGATTGTGTGTCCTTGTTGTAGATGCAAGTTCAAGAAGTGGCAAACGCGGGAAGGCGCTATGGAACATGTAACATCCCATTTTCAAAAGCAGTATATTTTTTTTTCATCAGAGTAGAGCATCGGAGCGATTGAGTAACTGATACATTTATTCAAATTGCCGTAAGTCTGGCTGGTTACAAAAGCGGTACAACAACCGAGAGTTTTCAAAAGTAAATAGCAGTAGAGGAAAGTCTTCAGCTGAGTCCCTATGCGTGCTGCTTGCCTTTCTCCTCGGTCCTCCTTAACCTGACGCTATGTTAAGAGCTGAGGTTCAATGCCCATTGAACCTCAGGTAACGGTTAACCTCATGTTTATTTACACCACATAGACAGTATATGAGCACACTAACAAGCATACCCCAACATCATATAAGCCCCCCTGGCGTATATGTCGCACTTAGCATACGGTTCGCACTTCACAATGGTATTCATACTTAGCAATAGTATTCGCACTTAGCAATGGTATTCGCACTTAGCAACGGTATTCGCACTTAGCAATGGTATTCGCACTTAGCCAACGTATCCCAACACCCAAAGAAGCATAATAACGGTACAATAAGCATACCACGAGCTATCGACTACTTCACATAGACATACCATACACATAGCACATAGAAGCATACAATAAACATCGCGATAGTGTTACGATGACGCGAACGTACCTTCGTTGAAAAAACGGTACTTTTACGAAAAACAATACTTTTTGACAAAATGGTGAAACAACTACGACATCGGTACGTTTATCTCGATATCCTATAAGGATAATATTGATCAATATCTAGCAGCATAACGGGCATTTTAGGTACAAATTACAATTTTGCCCCTGAACCCCTAATCGGCGGAATTTCGCCAGAGCTTCCCTTCTTTGACCCGATCTTTCCAAAATTTTGACAGATCTTTTCCCTCATCATAATTTCGAAATATATATCATATTTAACCCTAAATATGATATCTAGACTATCTTGAAAAATTTAAAGATAAATTTAGCATTCCTACTATATCTACCGAAAGAACTACCGAAACTAAAGACCAGGGACCGAAAAACTTACCCAGAACTCGGCTATACTTTCTCCGGGCTCTTCCTTATCTCTAACCTCTCTCTAAGGCACGAAATTTTGGTGTAGAAATGAGAGGAGAAGTGCCTTCTATTTATAGAAGAAGGGAATGTCAATTTGGTAAATAAGTCGAACTTTATCAGATCGATTCTGAGCCGTCGGATCGCACTTCGCCACGTGGCTTCATCTTGTCCATACACCTCTTGTGCTGACATCATCCTTCTAGAAGAAGATGATGTCATGCATGATGTCATGCATGCGACTTACCGATAAACGTTTCCCCAATCGGTGTCCGAATCGCGTAATTTTGCCGAATCTCAAAAATCCGGGAACTAGGTTTTGTAGTTCCATTCTTTCTCTTTAAAACTACTGGGTTTCATTATATTTTTGATCCGATTAAAGGTATTCTATTATCTGCCAAAGATTTTCTGGACAGACACCAACGATTCTGGAAATCACTTCCGATAAACCGAACCTTCTTGCGAAAATCACCGTTCGCAATATGATCTGATCTAAGTAACCATAACTCTGGTTTGAAAAACACGGTCCGTTTTCTATAAGTCACTTTTAGCACTATCTGCCTTATCTTAATTATCCGGTACTCTTAATTACGCTGTTGGTTTCAGAAACGACTTCTGAGACCGCTCAATCTGAGATAGAATTTCACTGGTTCATAAAAGGTCCAGTGGTAAAAGACCAAATTTCTATATCTTGAGGTAGAATTTCATTTCTATATGTTCTCATATCTCCCGTTGGCTCTTTACCGATTATATTATTATTTTATTCAAAATATCTAGATATTTATTTATTTTTCTTTTATTTTTTAATTATTTTTCTAAGCATAAAATATTTTATTATTTATTTATTATTTATTTAATTATTAATTTCAAATTTCAAATTTCTCCCTTAAATTAATTATTTACTAATTAATTTACTTATATCTCAATCTAAACAATTAGCCACTAATTACTTAATTAGCCATTTACTAATTGTTGATAATTTTCATAATTAGGATAAGTTATTATCTCACAACTATTTGACTTACATTGGTATTTTATATCCCATGTAAAATATTAAAAATACTTGGGGCCATAAAGTGATTTTAATATTATTATATTTATGCTTCTATATTTTTCAAGGAAATAATCCCAAAAATTCCTAAAATTCGAGACAACATACTTCCCAAGTTTTTGTCAATATTTGCATCATATGGGATTTATCATAATGTTTTTAGGTCATTTTCTACCGTATAAAATACATTTTTCAAGGATTTTAGCTATTTATCTCTCCTAATTCTCATAGTAATTACCTTAGAAAATAAGATAATTATTACTTATTATTTGAAACCACATATTCACCTATTTTCAATAGGTATTATTTACCGAAATATAATATTCCAGATAAATAATTATCCGGGTATTACTGAAACATCTTCTTATCAAACCTTTTCCGAGATGGATATACATTACGCAAGTTCATGGTGAAGAACGTGGTATGAGATATGAGGCTCACCTTCCTCAAACCTCACAAGTAGCAAATCAAGTACTTGAACATGATCCTAGTTAATGAAGTTGTTCACGATGCTTTCGGTGTTCAAGACGACAACTTCACTGCGAAGTTCGTGGTCTAGAACCGCTTTTCTTCGAGAATGATGCAGCTCATGAATTTTTCGCCTAATGGATGAGACTGATCGTCCTTTGTATCAAGGTTGTCGAAATATTCAAAATTATCTTTTTCGATCAAATTGTACCATATCAAGTGCTTGTGTGGGGTCACTAATAAGGCAATGTCGATGTTCTTGGAATTACTTGCGAGATGCTTTCCCGACGGACATTCCCACAACCTTCTATGAGGCCAAGAAGATCATCAACAGATTAGGCACGAACTACGAAAAAATTGATGCATGTCCCAACGACCATGCTTTATTGGGGAGAGGATGCTCGGAGGGAGACTTGTAAGAAGTGTCATACTTCGAGGTTCGGACGATTCGGAAGGGAAAGAAGTAGAAGAAGAAACCGTAAAGATTTTAAGGTACTTTCCTTTGAATCCTCGCTTACAAAGACTGTTTATGTCGTCTAAGACAACTTAGCATATGAGGTGGCATGAAGCTGACAAGCACGAAGATGGTAGACTCAGACATCCACGGGATGATGAAGCCTGGAAAGCATTCGACTCAGACTTTCCTGATTTTGCGGTGGACCCTAGGAATGTTTGTCTTGCTTTGGCGACCTACGGTTTTAATCCTTTTGGGAATCTTAGCACAAGCTATAGTATATGGCCGATTGTTTTGATACCTTACAACTTGCCGCCTTGGATGTGTATGAAACAGCTCCTTCATTATGTCCATGATCATTCCGGGCAAAAAGGCACCCGGAAATGACATCGATGTGTATCTCCAACCGCTTATCAAGGAGTTGGCGGAGTTGTGGAATGTTGGCGTCGAGACGTATGACGCGCACGACAAGACACCGTTCAACTTGCGTGCGGCGTTTATGTGGACTATCGCTGACTTCCCTGGACCGGGAACATTATCGGGGTGGAATGTTCATACCGGCCTTGCGTGTCCGGCTTGCAATTTTGACGCTGACTCAGTGCGCCTTCCCACAGTCGCAAGTGGTGCTTCATGGGTCATCGGCGGTTTCTCAATGGTACGCACAGGTTTAGGTTGCAACGCAATCGTTTCAATGGGCAACAAGAGAAAAGAGGACCTCCTATGCATTTATCCGGTGCAGAAATCATAGAGCAGCTTGTGGATGTTGAAGTTGAGTATGGGGAAAAAGACGATCCAGCAAAGGCCAGGACAAAGACAACTAGGGCTTCTGGTTCTGCGCCCCAGCAACGGCGGAAGGTTAGTGTCTTCTTCACTCTTCCGTATTGGAAAGATAATTTGCTCCGACACAGTCTGGATGTCATGCACATTGAAAAGAATGTGTGTGACAATGTGCTGTACACGATTCTAAACGAACCAAGCAATTCAAAAGATCATCTTCAAGCGAGGAAAGATTTACGGGACATGGGGGTTCGTGGAGACGCATGGCCGGATGAGCATGACAGATTTCAACCGGCAAAATTCACATTGACAAAACCGAATAAGGAAATCTTCCTCGCAACGTTGAAGAAGATAAAAGTTCCTGATGGGTATTCAAGCAACATTTCACGATGTGTTGACGTGCGAGCTCGAAAGGTTACGGCTTGAAGAGTCATGACTCACATGTGCTTATGCAACGATTACTTCCGCTGGCCATCAAAAATACGCGCCACTAGATGTGTCGATCGTTTTGGTGGAGCTTTGTACTTTCTTTCGAAGTTGTGTTCCAAGGTTCGATCGTGGAGGAGCTCGACCAGCTGCAATGAAAAATCATTCTTACGCTGTGTCATTTGGAGATGATCTTTCCTCCGTCATTTTCACGGTCATGGTTCACTGACGCACACCTTGTTCACGAAACAAAGCTTGCTGGCCCGGTTCACTACCGATGGATGTATCCTATTGAGAGGTACTCATTTAAAATTATTTACTTTAGCATTACTCCCTAGTCCCACGTCTAACCATTGGTGTATCGAAATTTTCCCTTCATTACTTTATAGGTTTCTTGGGAAACTGAAGTCTTACGTGAGGAATAAGTCGTGGCGAGAAGGTTCAATAGCGAAGGCTATATTGGGGATGAGGTCTTGTATTTTTGTTCCGTACTTTGATGACATTGAGACGTCATTCAACCGACCGCCTAGTGTTGACGATTGTCCGAGCGAGCCATCGAAACGAGTTGTTAGTCCCTCGTGTTGGTAAACCAGTTGGCGGAAGTGAGAACTTCAAACTCACGGCACTTGAGAAGATTCAAGCACATAGACATGTCTTGATCAATTGCACTAAAGTTGAACCGTACCTTCAGTAAGGATTCCACATAGAGAGATATATATATACACATATATGTTATCCTAAATATTTCCTTTCAGTTTATACTAACATTTAATGCTCGTCATCGCATGTTTAATTGTAGGGAATTCAGGAGTTATGTGAATTGTCAACTGAGGATCCGTACGCAGACATCGTCCGAAATTGATAGAAAGGTCCACAGAGAATTCGCCGGTTGGTTTAGGAGGAGAATAATGAATGACCACAACCCGCACTCACCAGAATTTAGAGCTCTCGCACTCGGCCCGCTTGACCACGCCCAAAGATTTACGGCATACAATGTCAATGGTTTCAAGTTTTGCACCGTTTCACGAGATCAGGGATTGCTGACCCAAAACTCGGGTGTATATGGCACGTTTGGGACGAGGAGTTATACGAGCAGTAGTGACGGGAACATGTAGTTCGGTGACGTCCCGTATTATGGAAAGCTGCTTGATGTGGTCAGGATAACTTACCAAGGCATTTTTCCCGTGACGCTGTTCAAGTGTTCGTGGGCGAATACGACAACACCCAGGGGACTCACGACTGACGACTTAGGCATCACATCGGTGAATTTCTCCCGGCCTATTCACACTGGTCTGTTTGAAGATGACGAGCCGTATATTCTTGCCTCTGAGGCCCAACAGGTTTATTATGTCACCGATGAGAGGCACGTGGATTGGAATATGGTGGTTCACTTAAAGCCTCGGACCTTTACGATATGGGCGATGGTGATAATGTCGCCTACGATTGTGAGCCGTTCCGGCCCAAATTGCCCGTTTTGAAAACTTCTTCCCCGACGGCGATGACAATTTACCTATAGTTTGGTATGTTTTTAAATATACGTTTTATGAAATAATAACATTTAACCAAAGTTTTATTTGTGTTTAAACATATTCAACTCACGGTAACATTTTATCCAAACTTTCTTTGTAGGGATGGTGACGAAGAATGAGAGAACAGATTATGCCATATATAGTTAATCTATAATCTTGTTTTTTTTTTAAAAAAAGACAATAATTTTTGTAGCAGTTTTGTAACCGCTACAAAACCTAAAATACTGCTCTACAGAATAAAACCGCTACAAAATACGTGTCACAAACTGCTACAAATTACTTCCGCTACAAAAAAAATGACAAATAAACCGCTAAAAAATGATTCGCACCTATCGTAATAAATACCCCCACCCAACCCCATTTAATTTGCTTCACTCCTACTTACCTTGTCTCTTAGTATTTACTCACATTTTCTGAAATAGCTTAAGTGTTTGAAGGGGGTAAGTGCTGTTGAACCGCATAAAATCTAATGCTTATTTTCTACCATATACTCATACTAACTTTTGTTATTTTGCATATGAATTTCGTATTTTTTGACACTTTCTTTCGATTCACATTCACACACATTTTTTATAGAAGTAATTAGATTTTATTTAACACATTCTTTCTACCTCATTCACACACATTTTTAATATAATTTATTTTTATCCAAAATATAAATTATTATTGCCTAAACAATATTTAACTAATTTAATTACTAATTTTTTTAAAAAAAAATTCATTGGTTTAGGTTTTTAATTACTAAATAATGGAAATAAAGCATACGGACGAAAAAAAATGAGGGAATATTTTGTGGCGGTTTTGAACCGCTACAAATTTCAAAAAGAAATGGCCGCCAAAAATTTCCCCAAAAAGGCGGGAGTTATTTGCCGCAAAATTTTACCCAAAATTACGCGAGAATATTTGTCGCGGTCATATAACCGCTACAAAATATTTTCAAATTATTGGCGCTACTTTTGAATATTTGTAGTTGCGGTTTACTAACCGCTACAAACATTATCGTACTCAATTTGTAGCGGTTTAGAGACCGACACTAATGTTCCAACAAGGTGGACGTCTGGCGTCAAATAGTTGCGGTCTTTCTTAACCGCTATAGATATAGTAGCGGTCTTGGTGGATGTAGTAGTAGTTTTTTTTTTAACCGCTAAAAATAGTTTTGCCACGGTTGATTTTGTGGCGGTTTACCTAACCGCTACAAATGTCATCAGTGGCGGCTAAAACCGCTACAAATATGTCATTTTAACCGCTACTAATGGTGTGTTTTTTGTAGTGTAACCACTTTGAAACATCTTTCCTTAGACACCAATGGTATGAACTGACTTTATCAGATCCATTGCTAGAAAACTACACCCTAACAAACTACTTTCGGCATTCAATCCACTTATACGTCTTAAAGCAACCTTCCCTCCAGAATCAAGTGCAATACTTCTTCCTAGTGCACGCCTGCTAACTGGAAGTGGAGGGTGAAATTATGGGGAACTCAGTAGTAGACAATACCAAACAATGCATACAAAATAAATGCTAGTGTATGAAGTGTTTACCTTGCATAGGCTCATGCCAACATAATGATACTTCTGCATGCTCAAGGCTTGATACTCATCCTTACGGCCATAGCATAATAAAAAACAGAGCTTAAATCATTCAATTATGTTAAACATAACAAAAAAGCATATCAATCATACATATTCACATAAGCAATAATATCAGTTACATGCAAGTAGGGTAAGTCTACTACCTTATAGACTAATGTCTTTCCATTGGTTTTCTTTTTTCACCAACCATCAGAGTTGCTTGAAGTATATATCATTCTCTTCATGGCCCTAAGTAAAAAGTCATATTATTTTTGAAAGGTTAAGGAGTTAATCTTTATCACTTAAGGCTCCTTATAACCTTTAGAGGAAATGTTATCCAACTTTGACTTTTGTTGTACTCATTTTCAGACCTAATTAGCTTTTGTCCAGAATTTTCACTGAAATTTGAAAATTCATAACTAAATGTACAAAAATCCAATTGATGTGATTAAAACACCTACATGACCCTTGACATGTCTATTTTTAAGGAAAAATGATCCGAAAAACTCGAAATCTTTGGATCATTCCCACTTGTAATTTTTTCCTTCACTGTTCCAATTTCAATTTCAAAAACATGGATTATATTGATGAATTCATATATTTTCGTACAAAGCTCTAAACATCACATGCGATACATAAACCAAAATCCCTTCATATATACTATATCTCTGGAAAATTTCAGGACTTTTAGACATCATTTGAATAGCCAAAATCCATGTATAACAACCACTGTTCATATTAACATCCAGAAACGTGACCCAACTTCAAAAATCTGTATCTCCTTGTATAGAACCCTAATTATCACAAATTTTATATAAATAGAAATCCCTAGATGCCTACTTTACTCATGAAAAATTTCATGATTTTGATAAGTCATTTTCTATATAAAATGATGCCCTCAACATGGCTGACTCCAGAAAGCCAATATCTAGGAATTTTCAAAACTTTCATTATAATGATCCATTGATTCCAACAATTATTACCTTCCATGATGTTCATCCATTTTTCATTCTAAACCCCTTTTGACCTTAAAAAAATGAAAGGAAATTTACTTTAGATGTTCCTAGATTAAACCAAAATTCTACTAAAAACCAAAAAGCTAAAGATTAAGAACATACCTTGAAGCTCTTACTCCTTCTTCTTCTTCCTATGGATTTCTCCCTTCTCCCTAACTCAATCAGTTTTGATTTGTGTTTGGTGTGGTGTGAAGAATGAAGAGGGAACCTCCTCTATTTATAGGCAAGTGGCAAGCCTCGTGTGAAATTACCAAACTAACCTTGCATCTTATCGTCTTTCCAAGACTTAGTGGGTAAGTTTTCTCTTCTCTTTTCTCCACCCTTAATGTAATTTCAAAATTTAAGACCTAATTAGGGCCATTGGATCGCTTGGCTAGGCCGGTATTAGTCTAGTGAGAGTCTCCCCGTTTTTCACAGTGACTAATTATTGAAATCACACTGACCAAACCTTTCTTAGTTTAAGCACCAATAGTTTGAACTAACTTTATTGAATTCATGCCAAAAACTACGCTCTGATGAACCTCTTCTGGATTCGTTCTGACTAGCACCTCTTCACGTGCTCCGTCCATTGGTGCCTCTTCTCGACTCCGTCCATGTCACCTTCTTAGATATAGGTTCCTTTCCTGAACCTTTAGTCAAGGCTGAGATTCAATACCCATTGAATCTTAGGAAACAGTTAGCCTCTATATCATATGTAAACAATATATGACAGATATTCATTACATATCAGCATCAACCATACATAGCACACAGCAGATGTACGGTTACAACAATACATAGCACCAAACACATAGTATATGTAATGTTCACAACGTTTGCATTCACCCTATGCCACGAATCAACGTGTCCTTAGCGCTAGGAAAACAACCCTACGGTATCATCATGACTATAACCCATACAAAGTTGAATATATATAAACATGTGACCTAAGCCCCATAACTTAGTCACGGTGCGTGACCTAAGACCTAGTCTTGTCCACGACTTCATGAATCATTCTATCATATAAAGACATACAAAATATAGGTGATTAAAGTTACAGTACGCGTCCGTACCTTTCACCATGTAGTTACCAAAATGCCCGACCTTTGAATCTTACTCCGGACTTCCCGAATATCCTATACATCATCGTCGGAATATTATATGATATTGTGATAAATATCATATTTCTTAGAATAATATCCTAAAGGGTTGTTTTAATCTCTTTTTACCTTTTTACCCTTAGTGTATTATTTATCTCATTTTTACCCGTACATTTTCTAAAAAAATGCATTGCTAGATTTTCAAGGCAAATTTTTCGGCAACTTTGAAAAATCATAATTAATTCTACAAAACTAATGTTTGAGTGATTCAAAATTCCTCAAGACCCCTGACATGTCTATTTTCATGAAACAATATTCCCAAAAGTTAGAACATCAAGAATCATTCCCAAGTTTTGCGTTTTCAAACACTTCGATTTAAATCCAATAAACAAGGCCTATCTTCAAAAATTCATATCTCCTTGTCAAGAGCTCAAAACGTTTCATATTTTGTATAGTTAGAAAGCCCTACATGTCTACTTTATTCATGTAAAAATTCATGAGTTTTAAAGGTCAGTTCATACATAAAATAATAGCTTCAAGTTCGCTACGTCCAGGAAGTTCGAAAACTGGAAATCTTCCAACTTTCACAATTTTGATCTATTGATTCTAAAAATTATTTCCCAACATGTTTTTACCTCATAAAGCATTTTAAATGCAATGGAGGCCTAAAAACATGTAAAGGAATTTACCTCCCAATTTTTTAGATTAAATTACTATTTTACTAAGAACCAAAAGCTTAGACTCAAGAACCTTACCATTGGATCTTGAATTCCTTCTTCACTTTTCTCCTTTGTGTTTTTCTCTAATTGCTTTGATATGAGTTTTTGGTGTGAAGAATGAAGAGGGAACCTTGGGTATTTATAGGAAAAATGCCATGGTCAAAACAGTAATTCACAAGATGTTCCAATTTTCCTTCCTTCCTTACAACCATAGGATCTATTTCCACTTTATCATATTTAATCTCCACCTTCCATAAATTCAGTCGACATACTCCTTTTCTTTAGCCATTTCATGTGTTTTTAATAACAAATATCCCTTGTTTCAAACTCCTAATTGGCCAGCCTAGTTAAAATGTTTGACTTTTCAACATGTATTTGTGTGTTAATTATCATGAAATCTTATCTAAATCCTCCTCCCACATGCTGAACGTTTTTTATGACATTTGGGGCAGATTTAATAAGCTTTAATTAACTCTCTAATCAAGTGCTTAATTTCCCCTTGATTACCATTGTCATTGTTGGATTGGTTTATTTATTAATATAAATCATGGTCATTAGCACTTCATTATTCAAGCTTTAATTCTTCACTTTTGGCATCTTAATTTTCAAAATAATCAGCCTTTCTTTGATACCTTTAATTTGTCTTTAATTAAATTGAAGAATTATGCCACTAATCTCAATTAGTGCAAGCTTATATGCCAATTTGCTAAATTGACACTTAATTTGATTAAGTTTTTTTTTATATAAATTTTCCATGACTCATTTACTCTTAAAATAGCCATTATTCTATGTGACTTTATGTCACATATGTTAACCAAATTAATATGGTATCATATCCTCAAAATACAAGATTTTCGGTAAATCAAAAATCGAGTATTACAACGGTGAAGGTAAAGGGTGTCGACGATGAGGAGGAAGAATGAAGACGAAGGTCAAGGTCTGGAGGTCCCTGTTCTGCAGCGCTTTCACTCTGTATATATCTGATGACCATGATTTATGTCATGTTTTCCCTGTATTTTATGACTGACTTGTATGGTGAATATGATCTTAACTGCATGTAATTTAAGTAAAAATGCATTTATTCATTGTACAGGGAACTTAAGGGTGAATTCTGTTTACATCTTAAACATTTTCTAATAAAGAAGCAACCTTTGAGGTTTTATGAGAAAGTCATATAACATAGTTGATGCTTTGTACTATAGCATCGGATGACCTTTATCGAAATGCAATACAATGCATCGCTTTGCTATAGCGAGTAAGTGATGCAGTGCTATACGACATATATCCTGATCTTTTGTCAAGATTGTTGCAGGAACTATGTCGCCAAGTCTATTTCAAATTCCTTTATTGGAATCCTGTAAAGACAACTATGTTTCCAAGTCTATTTAAATGAATGAATTCAGGGTAAAGAAACCTATTTTTAGTTGAAAGAGGCTGTAGCGAAAGGCCCACGTGGCCATGATGAATCAAAATCATTTTTCTAGGGTAATGAAGTGAACCATCATGCTGACCCTGATCAGGTCGAAATGTTTAGAGTTTTAGTTAAAGAAAACGGAATTTGAACATGTGACGAGTTGCCTTTACTCTGGATTAAACTTTGGTCGACCGCGCCAGAGTGTAATGTGATAGATTAATAAAATCTTCCCAAATATAATACCCGGTTATAATACCGGACGAATATCCAAGCAGATTCTACACAAATAATTTTGACTTTGGCCCAGTCATTGAACAGAACTCGGAAAATAAATTTGAGTTCATAAAATGCAACGAATGCAAGGGAAGAATAAAGCATAGAGAAAACATCCGGGTTGGACCAGAAATAAGCAAGCTAAATGGTTTGCATAAAATGTAAGTATTGTTCATTGATTTTGGATTATTTACATAAAATAAATTGTAGGAATGAAAATCGGGTTTTTAACCCGGAAAAAGTTACAAAGAAAGCAATAAAGGGCTTCGTGAGTCTTGGCTAAAAAGTACAAACAATGTCGGCATCCCAGCCCTTCTTCAAGATAAATCCCAAAGATCGGTTTGAACCTATTCATCTCCACCCTCACCCTGATCCTTCTCCAGTTGACTTTCGGAGGCATGGCCAGAAGAAGGAAAGAGCGGGATTATTTTGCTGTCCTCAACAAAAGACATGCAATCCATCCCGGAGGTGATGAATTTGACGCTGGAATTCAAGATCTAGATTTGCTTTAGGGCGTTTTCAAAAGATTCCCCTATAGATTTCTTGATGGCCGCGTCCTTGATAGCAATGGCAGTGGTGGCAGCATCCAAGGTGGTTCGGGTGGCATGCAGCTCAGTAGTAAATCTTTGTTGTTCCGCTTGAAGAAGATCCAGAGCTTTCTCATCCCGAGCACGATCCTAGGAGAGCTAGAATACTTCCAAGTTTGCTTTCTCCAGATCTTTCTTGATCAGTTGAAGCTCTTCTCCTAACTTGCCCTTCGCTGCCTCGGCCGCCAGTACTTGTTTTTGAGCGTTGAACTTGACCGCCTTCACCAGCTCCATAGCTTTGAGTTTTTGCTCTTTAGCTTATGAATTGACCTTCTTTAGCTCTGCCATAAGACTATTATACCTTGCGTTGATTGTGGACAACGTTTGGGCCAACCCGGCGGCATTTAGGGCATACCGCTCAATAATTTGTATTTCTCACAACTCGGCCTCCTCATACAACACTAGGTCAAAGAAGCGCTTCGAGGGACAATTTGCACCGCTAAGTTAATTCGGCACCCCGGGGCTCCAGATGACCCCCTTGGGGAGTTCTAGGAGTGGCGGAGGAGGAGGAGGAAGATTTATGGTAGGAGAAGTAATAGGGATCACCGTCGAGGGTAGGACAAGAATCTCTGTCATTGCCGGGACAGTCTCTTTAGATTTTTGAGCCGGGATCGTTTTGTTGGTTTTGGACCGTTTAGTTGGGTTTGCCCGACTACCTTCACCAGCACCAGCTGCCCCAGATTTCGGTGTGGACCTTTTCTTGTTAGCTCCCACCTTCACAGGACTAGAATTGGTTAAGGCCTCAGCAAAAGAAGGTCTTTTTCCCATTCTCAGATCTGCAAGACAAAAAGGCAATGGCCAGTTATTTATCTAACAAAAAAACATGCAATGCAATACAATAAAAAAATGACCCTACTTGCCACAAGTCGCTTCCTGGCCTGCGGTCTAGGAATGTAGTCGGCCGAGTTCACCGGGCCACTTTCCGCAATATGGTGTTCTAGAAAGGATATCTCTTCGTTTTCAGTGTCAGAAAAGCTGTAGGCAAAGAAGTCGAACGCGGAAGGCGAGAGTTTATGATGATCCAGAGTCCAGTACAGGGGGAATCTCTCCTCCACCTCCCCGAATTCAAGGGCATTAAGAAACCAAGGCTGCTGCTCTGGCTCAGCAACAACTTTAAAAAGGCGGATTTGAAGTTTTTAAAAGAGTCAGTAAAAACGTTGAAAAGTTTGCGGTCACAGACACTCTGGAGTGAGGTCCAACCATTCCTAGAAGAGGACTCATTATCGGACTCTTTACTAGTGCGAGCTTTATGGAAGGAGAAAAAATGAAAGAAAACTTGAAGGGTGCAAGCTAGATTCTTAGCTTTGCAGAAGCTTTCAAAGGCAATGGCAAAACCCCAGCTATTGGGATGAGGTTGGGAGGGAGCAAGGTGTAAGTGATTTAGAAGGACGATCTGGAACTCGGTAAAGGAGAAGCGAATACCGAGACGGGAAGAAATTAAGTCCCGATAAAAGTAAAGGAAATGCGGCTCATTATCCATCTCCTGGAAGAAGCACACTGACTCGTACTTAAGGGGCAAGCAAATGGTATAGCCTTCTCCGTCCCAGATGCCTAGTTTGGCGAGGTCACCCGAGAATATCAAATTCTTAATCGTCAACGCTTCTTTGATAACCCATTGGTCTGAAGCCATTGGAGCATTTGAAAGACTGACAGAACTCGACTCCCCGGTTACAGATCGCTCAATTTGATGCGAATGTGAACTCATCCTATACCTATATTAAAAAAGTAAAAGTCAGAAACAAGAGGAATACCTAAGTCTAAAAAGCTATTGCGAGTTGAAGCAAAAGGTGCCAGGCCGGGATGATCAAGGTTTCCAGAAGCTGGGATGGCTTTGGAAGTAGAATTATGCCAGCAGGAGGCCAAAATTGACTCATTTTCCGAGTCACGGCCACTTTTGACAAAATCCATGCTTAGATAGCAACAATCATCGTACGGGTCGGTGAGCTTCCCCGAATGGGATCCCAGTTTAGCTTGGGGTACACTCTTTGGTGGAAAGATGTGAAGAGTTTGGGCAGATGAGCTATGATATCGGCTATGAAATCTAGATGGATTATGAAGGGATCCCGGGTTAAAAACGTTTGGACGAAAGGTCAGGGGCAGTGAAGACAATTCCCACTGAAAAGTAGATTCCCCCCAAAAAGTGCAAGGATGACTGATATGAAACGACGTGGGCATTAAATGCGTACGACTATCGAAGGCGGCAGAAGTGGCCACTACCCATGGAAAAGCGGTTATATGTCATGACGAAAGCAAACCTACAGCTGTTAAAAGTCAAATTGTCAGTGCAGTAGCCGAACGAAATCCGGTCATACGCTATTATCTTTGCATGATGTCCCGGATTGGGGGTAGCCCATGGTGGAAAGGTATAAACCTGGCTAAATATGGATGAAGGCTACAAAGTCAATCTCGGCAATCATAAAAAGCAAAACTTGGCATCAAGTTAAGCGAGTCAGCCATGTCGGTCAAATCTAGTGATAAGAATACACTTATGGAACCTGGTCGAACTGCGTTCAAGGCTAAGTAATCGATGCATCTCGCCAGCTCAAAGACCTGAACTACATGCGGGGGTGGGGTAAGCGTATGGACTCATCAGAGACCCATTCATTGGAAGGCTCAACAAGGGCAATTGGTACCAAAATCCTTCCATAATCAGGTAAGATACTAGTTGGCCTATAATCACGGCTATAATAATGGAATGTGCAAGTAATGCGGTTGAAACATGGGCCTGGAGGCGCACAAAGCCCTAGGACCAAAACCCTAAAGGCAATCCCTATAAATAGGAGGTTAACCTAAAAGGTACACATCCTCTATTAATCCTATTTACTATTCGGTCTCACTTTGTGCACACACCTCACCCCTTTTTGGCTAAATGTCATACTCGTGTTGCACGGTGATCCATTGATATTCTTCGGTGTTTTCCTTATAGACATCCTAGAAAAATCATACTCTCTTTGGTATCTCGCTTATAGATATCTTGGAGAGATTCATCGATCTAATATAAACCATCAACTAGTCCATTGGAGAGATTGCATTTGTAATATGTACTTTGAATCGATTGGAGGATATTGTTGTTTACCATTGTTGAGGTTTTATTCATTTCTAATATGTAGTCATTTATTGATAGTGATATTTTAATGTTCCTTAAAGACAAGAAGGTTGAATTATTTAGGAAGAAAAATATGTTTGAGTAACCTGTAAAGTACTATCACCCTGTGCAACGCACAAGGAAGAACAAGCTTGTTTATTTAGTGAAAAAATAGTGGTTCTTTTGAAACAACCATCATGTAACGCTTACAAATGATGCATCTTCCAACCCTTATATTAGCGAAGACAAACCATAACGGTCTTCATAAACAACCATTAGCTAACACCCTACCACCACCTAAGTCATAACTTATAACCCTTCGTAATCTGTTAGACCTTACAGATAGACCCTTCATCTTCCTCCTCCGATGATGAGGATGAGGATGAGGATGGGGAAGATGAAGAGTATGATGAGGAGGATTAGGATGATAGTGGTGGTGATGACTAAACATCATCATTACTTTCTTGCTAACCATCTTCATTGTCCTCTTCATCTTCCTTTTTCTCGTCCTCCTCCTCCTCTTCCTCTTCCTTATCTTCATCTTATCTTCCTTCTTATCATTGGATCGGAAGGAGATGAAGTGGGAAAAAAAACTTAATAATTCATTGTTATTAATTAAGAACCGTAAAGTATTATTGCAGGCTATTTATAATTTTCCTTTTTCATGGGCATTTATATATTATTTTTAATACAAGAGCATAATGGTCTTTTAGCCATTTTCAACCAAAAAAAAAAAAAAATATCAATCCTTTTCTATTTTTTCCGGTGTCAACCAAATGCCTATATGACAAATTATTTTCCGTTACATTCAAAATTGAGCGAACAAAATAACAAATAACATTAACAAGTTTTAGAGTGTATCTAAAGAACGCAAAGTATATATCAAAAAAAAGAAGAAAAAAAAACGCCAAGTAAAAAAACAACAGATTGAGCATATCTATAAGACTAGAAGTGACCGTTAAAATGGTAAGGAAATTACTCGATCAAAATTTTGGATATTCAGAATCATCACATGTTCCCAAGTTTAATTCATATTTGATCGGAGGTATTCTTTTTTCCTTTAAAAAAGGCACAGCTGGATGTTTGTGTTATGCTTTGTACGGAAAAATTTCGTGTTCTGTTCTTCAACTTTCCTCTTCTTCAAATCCGCTTTGGAGGTTTCGTTCTCGTTTTGGTCGATAGAGAATCGACGGGTTCTAGTGTTTGATAATGTTCGTTTGTCCCCAGTGCAGCTTTTGCTCATAACTTCACGCTGCAATCAACGGTGACTACTTTCGTACGTAATATGACCTCCGGTACCCAATGTAAGATCTAGTTTGTAGTAATAAACTTGTTCATTCCTAGTATGCAACTCCTTTCACTACCTAGCTGCTCCATTATATTGTTTATATATTCTAATCAACTATATAACACCATTCAATTAATGCTATGCTATATATGTATAGATCTTGCTTCTCATATAATTCGTCTGTACAAAGAGCTTGCAAATTCGATGAATGAAGAAGGATTGTCTCCTCTTCATTTGCTGGCATCAAAGCCAGGTGCTTTTAGAAGCGGAAGCCACCTTGGACTGATGGAAACCATCATTTATAACGTATGTATAAGCACTTAATTTGTGTCACTCTTCATGAATGGTTAGTTGACTATGTTAAGAAAAAAAAAGCCTATCCGATTGATTCATCGGCATGACATATATAATATACGCATGCATTCCATGTTTTGTCTCTTGCCTTGAAGGTATATATATTGATGAGCTTAAGGAAGATCAAGCATATGAACATGAACCATGCCTACATGCGCCAAAGACAGTGATAGCCATGGTTGTCCAGAAAACTGCAATACATTGTCGGATGTTTACCAGCTAATAAGAAAAGTGGTCATTGTTGGTATATAAATTTACATCCAAATCTTGAATTTATGTATGCATGTATTTTTGTTTTGATGCCCTATTAAGAACTTGTTGACATGTATTATTGCCACTTAAATGACTGTTGCGTTTTCTATTTGTATTAGTGGGCAAACCCGAAGCGGATACGGAAGATCCGGGCGAGGAGTGGACGGTCGGGCAAATCCATTATTTCCGAGTTAATTACAAAGCACATTTGCGATTTGATCAAGTTCTTTTATCTGGTACTTTTGATAATTTTTGGGAAAGGTATATATATAAACATGCTTGTTATGTTTGACGCATTTCATATTAAACATATATGATGGCACACAAAACTTATTATTTATATATGCTTGTTATAAATTTTGAATTTTCCTTAGGATCCGAGGAATTGAGGAAGATTTATAGGCAAAAGGAGAACCATACAAGGTCTGTTCAGATAGTGAAGAAACTTCTTGAATGTGCTGCCTTATATGGGTACGAGGATGACGGGAACCGGCCCCAGGATCAGGAAGGCTACAGTGCGCTTTAACAAGAATACAAACCTCTCACTAGGATTCACTCCCCTTACAAGTTGTAATCAATACAATGGGTTTCCCACTCAAGATCACCCAATCTTGAGTAACTCTCGAATAGTATGGTAGGATGTTAACAATAAACCTTCTCTCTCGAAGTGAATGAATAAACACCGAAGTGCATTACAAATAATTTCACTCTCTCCGATAAACTATGTAAACATTTGGAAAACAAGAGAGTAAAATAAGATGAAGATCGAGTATGAGCATTTTGAAGTTGTAGGCTTGTGTCTTGCTTCTTCGTCTTGAATCGACTTCTTTTATAGGTAGAGATCAATATATGACCGTTGAATGAAGAAATATAGCTTTAGACTCAGATAGAAACTAGCCGTTAGAACCTCATTTTCTGAACCAGCGACGAATACTCGAGTATTCATTTGGAAACTCGAGTATTCAATACTTTACTTGGATACTCGAGTATTCACTCAAGTATTGCTTCTCGCCAACCTTCAAGTTGCTCTGTCGATGGAAACTCGAGTATTGAACTTACATACTCGAGTATTGACCTTTGTTGAACTAACTGTCAACTTTCGAGGGTCATATCTTTCTGGTATAAACTACGTTTTGGTTCATCAAACTCTTCATGGAAAGATCTGTGAGTCTACTTTCATACGCCACCGATTTCAGCTCAATAGGATTTGTAGTTTGTGAGTTACACTCAAACCATTGAAGCTTGGTTTGCTGTGTGGCGTGAATTTATCTATCAACTTCCACAATCCATAGCTCTCGCATATGAACTCTTTTGGGCTTGAATTTTATATCAAAACGACGCATTGGGAGTCTAGTTTCATATCCCACTGAGTTCACCTCAATCCAATTTCTTTTTTAGGAGATATCATCAAATTACCAGACGTCGCCAGAGCTGAATACTCAAGTATTGAACTTACATACTCGAGTATTGACATTCCAGAGACCCCAGAGATGCTGAAAACACTGCATACTCGAGTATTGACATTCCAGAGACACCAGAGAAGCTGAAGACACTTCAATACTCGAGTATTGATGAGCATACTCGAGTTTTGAGTTCCAAACTCGAGTATTGAGTTGTGAACTCAAGTTTTCTCATCCTGAAGCTGATTTTTGTTGACTTTAGCTCCGAATTGAGCGATTCCAACTTCCATATGATCTTGGAGGCTTCTAGCATCAATATAAGAACTTGAATAATAATATATTCATTCCATTCAATAAGTTCTTCCTTTTTCCATCTCCCAACTTGATCATTCTTCATCATTTAACTTCACATATTCTTGATTCAATTTCTTTCTCTGATTCAGTACTTCTTCTTGTTAAACGTTCTCCTTCATTCAACTTGGATTCATCATTCTTTGTAAGTTCTACCTTCTTCAACATTTCCTCTTCTTCGATTATTCCCAAAGTCCTTTGATAACTTCTTGCTCCCTTGACATTCGATATTCCCATTATATTGAGTGCAAGAACTTCTTTCTTCAATCTACTTTCTTGATCATTTTTACATCTTCTTCAATATCCATAAAGCCGAGCCTATCTTGAACTTGTTCCAGAATTTAATGTGTCGACTTTCCGTATCAACATCATTCATGTATACTCCACTGTAGCTCAAATATGATGACGTTTCATTCCAACTTCTGCTTGATCATAGAGATTTACAGTGTCACATATAGTGCAAGTTCTTCTTTCTTGATCAATCTCCATTTTTAAACTTTGCATCTACATTCAATATAAGAATTAGTCAAAGTATAATGTAAATGTAGTATGCAACCTTTTTGCTCTTAAGAATGGCATCTACATTCAATATAAGAATTAGTCAAAGTATAATGTAAATGTAGTATGCAACCTTTTTCTCTTAAGAATGACATCTATATAAGACATCATCAAAACTAATCATATCTAACATTCTTCCCTTTTTTGATGATGGCAAATACTATAAGAAAAATATGTATGAATATGAAAATATATTAGATGCAACAATGCAACATATTTTTCTTGCCATTCTCTCCTCCTTATTTGTCATTAGCAAAAAGTTGAAGTAAAGAAGAAATTCTTATAGAGACAAATATGAAACCAGATTAGAAAGAGTCAAAGAACTTATTTTCTCTCCTCAATTTGAAATTGTTTTCATTCTAAATATGATGCAATTTGGAATGTTTTTATGAAAACAAGTTTGAAAGAATTTGGAGAGGTTTTCAAGAAATCTTTCGCACTTAAAGCAAATAGATATCAAACATGTGCAACATTTCTACTAAATATAAAAAGATAGAGATTAGAAATGCTCATGTTGGTTCTGCAAATTGATGAATGATCGATGAAGTCCATTTGCTTGCTTTCTTGTTGCATGAGATTTTGTGATGTGCTCTGAATAGAAGGATCATGAATATCCTTTGAGATGTGAATAGAATGAAAGTGTTGGCTTCTTGAAGATTATCGCATCTGAATGAATATGATCAGTAGTTCAGCTTTCATCCCTTTCCTCAGCTTCAATGATTGATCGCCAAAGCATCTTTCCTTAATTGAATAGTTTCTCCTTGTAGTGCATTAAGGAAAGTTGTAACACATAACAAAATCTTCTGCTACAAATTGAAAACTTTCTTTGCGAAAGAGATTTGTTAGTGCAACCAAATATCAAAGTATTCCTTTCCAAATGATATTTAAAAATAATGAAAGGAAAATATAAGGTATTTTCAAATATGAAATTAACTCATCATCAAAACTAATAGAAGATAGTGAATACGAGATAAGTATGCTTAGAAGGGTTTTCATCAAATAAAGGAGATGAGCTTTTGAAATATAAGACCCATATGAATGTAAAGCTCCCCCTTAATGAATGCATGATTAAAACAGGTGTAGCTCCTTTAATGATACCAAATAATGATGTGATACCAAGTGTTACGAGGTCTAGAGTTCCTCCAACTCCAATAGACATAACATGGTATCTTAGAATTAAGAACTTTAAAGTTCACTTGGGTGGACTTGAAATTGGTATGAAGAAATCACTTATGCTTTTTATGATGATAAAAGAGTTGAAAGCACAATGATCATTTAAAAAAAATGAGTATACTCAGGCTAAGATTCATAAAATAAGATGGAAAGAATGAAATCAAGTTAGCCTATCATGATTATGATATATGTACATTATTTCAAAATACAATACCTCACTCAAGTAATATTGTAATTACTTGAGCCATAATCATTTGTAATCCATAGATGCATCACTGGCTAGCCATTATCTAATAATGTAATCAATACTGAGGCTCTCCCAGATTTGAATAAGCTTCAAGAGGATGAGATTATAACCACCAATTGCTCTGAATGAATCTTAGAAGCAAAAATCCCAAATGAGCTTTGAATAGGATCTCGAAATTAGTTTCTGCTCATAGTTTCTCATCAAGCGAGTATGCTCCTTATCATCTTGGTCTAAGCCTCTTGCTAGTGATGGGATGTCACTTAGGTATTGTCACAGAATTTGCAGACATAGCCATTGAAATGATCTATTCTGTTTGCCTATGTACTTTTTTTTTTTATATAACAGAACATTTTGCCCAACTCCTGCAAAAATATGTGTTCTTTGGTACCCAATGATTCTTGAGTCCACACAGGATTAGACATGATAACTCTTAAGCTCTTAAAAGATTAAATCATCTGATATTTAAGCAAAGAGCATAATAAGCTAACATAATTTTACCCAATCAAATATGTTCAAGCCAATGAATCAAAAGGATGATGATGTCAATAATGTTATTTCTCAATGACGATTTGTAAATACACTTTATGCAGAAAAGATGTCATTGATAAAATACATGTAAGTTTGATCAAAGAGCATATGAAATCTTATCCAAAAAGAAAAGCATTTATCAAATAATAGTTCATGAATGAGATCAGATTTTCATGAATGATAATGAAATATGTAAATAGTTTCAAATCTCAAATGTTCTTTCAAACCGTGATAATAAATTATGAAATCAAATTTTGATGGATGAAAGATTCATTTTTTTAAACATGTTTGAAAACAATGCTCATTTTAAACATGGTGGAAGTCAATAGGTTTACTGGATATATCAGGATGCTTCAGTTTTTAGAGAACATGTTGAACATTGCAGTTAACATGTTGAAGAATTTTTCCAAGAGCAAAAGTCATAAAGGTAATGCATTGTCGAAATATGCTTTGCACAATAGAAATATATGAGCACAATGACTTTGCTATTGACCAAGAGATAATCTTGCCTTTTAGAATAGAGTCTTGAAATATATGAACATTCAAGGCAAAAATTTGAATATACAGAAATAGTTACTCAGAATATAGACGAACACAAATGCTGATGTATTTGAGTAACAAAATGAGTAGTAGGATTCTGGGATGATGAAGCACAAACTCATTAGTCCAGATGACTAGAGTTTCAGAATGTTATCCTACTAAATCATTCCATATAATGGTTAATCCACTAACATTTAATGCATTAATGAACATTTATATTGCTTGGAATAACTTAACCAATGAGATTTTCACAAATTGAATTTTTTCTGGAGATAAGCTTGAAACTCATATAGATAATCACCTTGTTAGATATAAGATCTAACTTGATTGAGAATGAAGAATGAGGAGTTCAAGCATCATATTGAATACCAAAGGTCAATATGTGAATGATAGGAAAAACTCAACTTATCAAATTTGAAGCATATCCAACATTCAATACACAATATTAACTTCCAATTTTGAAACATCATTTGAATGTAATCAAATTATGGATATTTTTCAAAACATTTGTATGAATTTTCACAAAACATAGTGAATTGAAATCCAAACAAATTTTAGACTTGTGCATTTCAAAAACATAAACTTAGAAAGTTATGCACAAATTCACATGTTTGATCATCAGAAATTCACTAACAAATTGATTAAACATAGTTAGAATAGTAGTGAATCTAGAGGAGAAGTATTGAGATCAAACAAAAAGGTTTCACAAATTCGTCGATTTGATATTCGACTCCGCGACCAATACTCGATATGTTCTTCAATACTCGAGTTTGGCACTGTGCACTTATATCAATACTTGAGTATCTAACATGATACTCGAGTATTCCTTTTCTAGAGATGTACTTCATGCTTTGAGCTTTGGACCATTTCTTTGAATAGGATCAATACTCTAGTATTCAAATCCAATACTTGAGTTTTCAAATCATTTGAAAAAGAGTAAAGCTCTCTGTATGCCCAATACTCGAGTTTCGGAATCAATACTCGAGTATTCGAGAGAATTTGAAAACTTTCGAAATCTTATCCCAAGTCAATACTTGAGTATTCAAACAATACTTGAGTATTCAAATTTTTTGTGAACATTTGAAAACTTTTTGAAAATCCATTACTTGAGTATTCACACCAACACTTGAGTATTCACAAGTTGAAAGTTGTTGGTGACTCTCTGTAACATCAATACTTGAGTATTGTAATGGATACTTGAGTATTGAATACTTGAGTATTCACACCAATACTTGAGTATTCACAAGTTGAAAACTTTGGTGACTCTTTGTATGACCAATACTTGAGTATTCAAATAGAATACTTGAGTATTGAAAAATTTTAGAAAATATTGAAAGTTTCTGTATGGTCAATACTCGAGTTTCCAAATCAATACTCAAGTATTCAGATATTTTCAAAACTCTGCCAAACCAATACTTGAGTTTCCATTTCAATACTTGAGTATTCATAAACATGTGTAAAGTTTGAAAACTTTTTGTTAACCCAATACTCGAGTATTCACATGTTGGAATACTTGGAGTGCTCTTCGTAAGTTCAATACTTGAGTATTCAAATGAATACTTGAGTATTGCTTGTTTTAAAGAAATTGAGCTACTCACTGTCAAGTCAAGACTTGAGTATTGAAACCAATACTTGAGTATTCTCAAAAAAATTTGAAAAACATAGAAAACTCTTGACAAACTGAAAATTGGAGTTTGGTTTTGACAGTAAAGTTCCTGATTGAAATTGAATAAGTTTCAAAACCTTTTAACTTAACTAAAGACAAACCAGACATGAATTTCACATAATTATAGTATGAGGTACAAATTAGATATCACCGTAATTCCTCTTGTCCTCATAGAAGCTTGCTTGGTTGAGATGGATTGATGTAGATAACTCTTTTTCCAACGTTCACCATCAATATCAAGCATAGCTTGTTTAGCTTTCTCAAGACATGGATCATTTCTCTATGTTGCATTCTTGAGAAGTTTTCTTTGACCCTACAAAACCATATAAATCTTTTTCTTTCTTAGTATCCAACCTTACTTACATCCAATCATCGTTAGCTTGTAGGAACCAAAATTCACATGCTCTTTATGACTATAGTTAATTCAAAACGTACAACTGAGCATAGTGAATTAAACATGACTTTATGCATAAAAGCCTATTCGATTGATTCATCAGCATGACATATATAATATACACATGCATTCCATGTTTGTCTGTCTGCCTTGAAGGTATATATATTGATGAGCTTAAGGAAGATCAAGCATATGAACACGAACCATGCCTACATGCAGCCAAAGATAGTGATAACCATGGTTGTCCAGAAAACTGCAATACATTGTGGGATGTTTACCAGCTAATAAGAAAAGTGGTCATTGTTGGTATATAAATTTACATCCAAATCTTGAATTTATCTATGCATGTATTTTTGTTTTGATGCCCTATTAAGAACTTGTTGACATGTATTATTGCCACTTAAATGACTGTTGCGTTTTCTATTTGTATTAGTGGGCAAACCTGTTGAAGCAGATGCGGAAGATCCCGAAGCAGGAGTGGACAGAGGTCGGGCAAATCCGTTATTTCCAGTTAATTACAAAGCCTGTTGCGATTTGATCAAGTTCTTTTATCTGGTACTTTTGGTAATTTTTGGGAAAGGTATATATATAAACATGCTTGTTATGTTTGACGCATTTCATATTAAACATATATGATGGCACACAAAACTTATTATTTATATATGCTTGTTATAAATTTTGAATTTTCCTTAGGATCCGAGGAATTGAGGAAGATTTATAGGCAAAAGGAGAACCATACATGGTCTGTTCAGATAGTGAAGAAACTTCTTGAATGTGCTGCCTTATGTGGGTACAATGATGACGGGAACCGGCCCCAGGATCAGGAAGGCTACAGTACGCTTTAACAAGAATACAAACCTAGTAGCACCATGAACAAAGATAAAGACTAACATTACCACAATCACATAAGAACCGGGATTGCATTCCATGCTCATCAAGATGAGTGCTTAGCACTCAAAACGAACCTAAAAGTTCGGGTTTTGAATGCTAAGTAGGGAGGGATTTTTTATTTTTTCCCTTTTTTAAAAATGATGAATGCTTTTGATCTTTTCTTATTTTTTTAACTTTATCCCTTCTGTTCCTGTATCGAACTCTAATATCCAGTCCAGTAGGCTGGTACTTCGATATTGGATTGAAGTGGCTAGGCCAGAATATCTATGAGACAGATATCCCGGGAAGCGGATGGTCACTGCACACAAGGCCTTTCGCCTAAGGGGGAAAGGGGTATGTGTTCAGTGGGGTTGTGCTGTGATACAGAAAGTATGTAGGCTTGAGTTAGAACGTGTACACCTGAGGGTTCGACCCCTGTATATATAGGGTATTCGGTGGTATCCTAACTGCTTGATCTATCATATCCCTTGATTATAGATAGGATAGATCGTTCCGTGATTGTAGGGGAATCAGAGATATCTGTTACATCTCTGTTGGACCGTGAGTCAGGTCTGTAACAGTTGCCCCTCAGCTCGGTAGTTCAAGGTTTTGAGCTGCCGGGGTGTACCTTGCTCCTCGGGTCGGTCTATTCCTTGCCCCCAGGCCGGGGTGTACTTCCAGGCTTCCTATCCGACTCCGGGTCCCGAGGTCATTATCCGATTCCTGGACCCGAGGTCGTATCTCAAAGGTCTGCACTCCTGCCGACGACTTCATAGATCTGAGATGGCGCCAGATGGATCACTTGGCTTCGAGGCTAAAACCCATTCAACTTCGCCATCATAGCCTCCTGACACCTGGCCTCCGTGTATTGGAGAGGATCTGCAACCGTCGTCCCTAGCCACCTCCGAATTTCGTGCGCATTTAATGCGCATACTTCCCAGTATACGTCCCTCTTCTTTACCAGTGAATTATCTCTTTTACCCTTAATTCCCCGGCGCCCATTCATATTTTTCTCCATTTCGTAGCTTTTAACCTCATTTCCCTTCTTTCTTCTTCATTTCATACATTATGCTCTCTGGTTTTCTCTGACTCCTCTCCTTCTACGAAGATGAAGTTCTCTGTTCCCTGCAACTTCCTTCATCATCTTTCTCAATCCAACTTGGTAAGTCTTTATATTTCTTTCAACTTCCATATCTTTTTCCTTCGCTGTATTTTACCGTTTACTGGTTTTGCCCGTCCTTCATTTTGGTTTCTGTGTCGTGATTTGGCCTTGGAGAGAGCTATCCTGTTTGAGTTTCGTTTGGGGTTTCTGGGTAGTTCCTAAGTGTTGGTTTTATTCCTGCCTGTAGTCGTAAGCCTTTTGCTCATGGGGGAGTTTCCACCATGTTCCTTATTGTCATTTTCTGCCTCTTTAGGTTGCATCATTTGGTGACCATGGGTAAAACTAATCAACCATCTTCATCGGGTCAAGACCTAACCCTCGAAGAGGAGGAAGCACTTCGTTCACGTTATCCTCGAATGAGTCACTGGCTACTTGGTACTCCTCTAGCCTCCTCTTTAGGTGGGAGCTCGGGTAGGAGGACTGTTGGAGTGTCTCACCCCCCTGCTCGCTCTTCGAGCGTAGGTTCCACTGTTATAGCTCTCCCCGAGAGTTGGGATAAGGCCGAGGTCGTGCCGGTACGACCTATCAACCTCTGCGAACCTCCTGTTCACCCTAGGTCCGACCCCGTGCCGGAAGGGTACCTTGGCCCTTGTTGGGACTGTCTAGGGTCGAGCTCATATTATATCGCCAATGGGGAAGATTCTAGGGCCAAGACCATTTTGGGATCCTGTCGTCATAGGTCGGGCCTTAATCCAACCTCAAGTTTTGAGGGTCGTCTTCGTATAAGCCTACCCATTTCTTCTTCTCGACTGGCTATCCAGCCTCTGTCAAGTATTCCCACACTTTGCTAATCTTAGTATTTTTTGTTTTGTGTTTATAGGTAAATGGAGTTGTCGTCTTCGCCGAGTAGTGCCCCATCCGACGTCGGGAGGTTGGAGTCCTCTAATCCTCCCTAAGATCTGGTTGACCAATATCCTTGGGTGACGTGTGACGTATTGACGACCCACTCTTTGATGACCGCCAATGACATCCGCCAACTGAAGCTGGGGGCCTTGGAAGGTTGTCATTTAAGCCCCCCAAGTGAAGATAAGCCTATCTGCGTTTCGAGGGTGGAAGGCCTCACCAACTTATTTTTCTTTTATAAAGCCTATTTAATCCGGCTTGGTATCGCTTCCCGTTTACCTAGTTCCAGATATCCTGTTTGAACCATCTCCACCTAGCCCCCTCAAAACTTCACCCCAATGGGTGGGCTTATATAGTCACCTTCGAGCAGCTATGTCGGTCTTTCTCAAAAATATTCCTTGTACAACCACCTTATTCTTCTTCTTTTTCTGTCCTTTTACTCCACGCTCTGGTAAGGAACCAGAGAAGTTGAAGGGGTTCACCTCTCTCCGAGTGACCCAGACAAAAAACTCTTCACAGCCTTTTCCGATTCCTTCAAACACTTTAAAAATAGCTACTTCAAAGTGGTAGCAAAACCCGGCCAACAGCCCTGGTTTTTGAAAGAGGCCGAGGCAAGCAAAGTGGAGTGGAGGTTCCCCCTTTATTAGACCTTTGATCATTACAAGTTGACCTCCACTTCGTATCAAGTAGAATCCGACGACCTTCCTGCCGAGGAAGTCTTGTCTGTTGACCGCCTGGTGTCATATGTTACCACGTATGGTGCCGGAAGCGCGGCTTTCTTCATCACCGGTGCCGACTCTAAGCCCAGATATGTAATTTTTATGAATTTTGTGGTTCTATCTTTAATGTGTTTATATCCCGACTATAATTCCTTACTAACTTTTGAATTCTTGTTTTTGCAACGCAGCCGATGGTGGAATTGCCCAGATATTTGTCGGTCATGGCTCTTGCCGCCAGTGCCCCTACTAAGAAAGGTTCCCATAAACGCCCTTCCTCAGAGGCTCGGAAAGGACAGTCCTCGGAGGTAACCCAAGCCGGTACAGCTAAGAAGGCAAAGGCCTCAGCCCCAGTTCGGACGTCTCCATCCCCTAGTGCTAATCCTGCTATCCCCTTCGCCGCCCCTCCGGTCAAATATAAAGAAGTTTCTCTGGCAACCTTGTCTCCTCCTCGGGGTCCTCCAATTCCTCCTCCCGTCCCGAAGATCAACCGAGGTCTGGCGTTGGAAAAAGGGCCTCGGACCGAGGAGCTCGAACTTGCCTTCTTACCGCCTCGCCAATTTATGAATGCCTTACCTCTTGCTGACATTGACGAGGGGTTGGTTCATGATGTTCAAACGCGCCTCTGCCAGGGTATTGGATTGGCCCAAGCGTTTCTGCATCTGAAAGGGAAGTATGTTAAGCAATTCACTGAGGCTTGCCAGCTGAGAAAAAAGAAGGACGAGGCCGCTCAGTCAAGGAAAAGGGTCGAGGAGGAACTTGAGGTTGCGCGGGCGAGCTCTAGGAAGGCAACCGAGGAACTTCTTCTTACCATAGAAGCTTTCGAGAAGACTACCTCGGACTTTGCCGCTCTCAAAGAGGCTCATTCGAAGGGCATAGACGCCCTTAAATCCCTTAAAACTCAGCGGGTGGATCTATGCTCCGAGCTCGAACAGACCCGTGTTGCCCTTGCCGAGGAGAAGAAGGCCCGTCTCGAGTGTGAGGACATCCTGAAGGAGGCCGCCGCCGACTGCTTTAAGATGGCTCTTGCTCAGATTCGCCATCTTAATCCGGGGACCGAGCTCAATACCGACGGGTACGACCATCGGGCATATGTGAAAGATGAAGTCCTTCATCCCCTTCCTTCTTCACCAGAGGACGAATTTGGCTCGCTTGTTGAGGAGGACCAAGGCGGGGAAGAGGAAGAACAGGGTGGATAAGAGGTACTCAACGTGGGGTCCCATAACGGTGGCGGAGAAGGAACCTCCAAATCTTCCCATTCTTTGAGGTGGTCCCTTCGAAGACACCGCCCTCCGAGCTAACGCTGAAGATTTTTATATTGTTCTACCGGTGTCTCGTACCGGATTTTCTTTGTACTTACTTTGTATTTCTGCTACTATTTATAAACATTGATCTCAACCTATCAATAGTTATTTTGCCAACTTTTGTACAAGTTATAGCTTTTTATGACCGTGCCGGGGTCTTATGTGCGTAGTATCTGCTAATTATATTCTTCTGATAGGTTGACTTCGGGCATAGGGGTAGGGGAGTATACCCAAGCTACTGAGATCCGGATTTTGCCGTCTGGGATATTTGCCAAAATAAGGGCAAAATGTCAAATGCATAAGCATGGTGTAAGAACGCACATTTACACATGTCGGCCTGATCGGGACCTGCATGACAATTCGCCTCCTTATTTGGGAGTATTTTTTTATGCATCTAGTTTTAATAGAAATGGTGTTTTTACCCTTTCGCCACCAGGGCGTGATTTCCCGAGTGTAATCCCTTATTTTGGGTTTCTCGTTCGACCGGGTTTAGCTACCTCGGTGTAATTTTTGACCAATCTGTAATGCATAATTGGTGTCTCCACGGGGGAGGCTTTTATTAAAGAATCGGCTTGAAAGAAACACTGGTTCGAGTATTAATCAAAAAAAAAATCAAAATTGAAAACATCAAAACCACGAAATAAATGAACTTAGATGCGTCCGTCGGACACATTTCGCTGGTCGGACCGAGGTCTAACTGTAATAGATTTTCAGCTTGTCGGCATTCCAAGTCCTTTTGACCGGCTTCCTTCCCAGGGTTTCTAGTACGTATGCTCCCTTTTCAAGTTTTTCCTTTATGCGGTAAGGACCTTCTCAGTTCGCTGCTAGCTTGCCATCCCTGGCGTTCTTGTTCCCGACATCAGCCCGTCGGAACACTAGGTTTCCCCTGTTGAAGGAGCACGGTCTCACCTTTCGGTTGTACTTCGTCGCGATGAGTTGCTTGGCGGTTAGGTCTCGGTAATGCGCCACGATTCTTGCCTCGTCGATCAGGTCTAATTCCGTGATCAATGCGTCACTGTTCGAGTCTTCACCTTCTCTGCGAGCTTTCATCCTCCAAGAGGGCTGGCCTATCTCGACCGGGATCATTGCCTCGCATCCATATGTTAAGCGAAAAGGAGTTTCCTGAGTGGAGGTTTGTACGCTGCTCCTGTAACCCCACAACACACTATAGAGTTGTTCGACCCAGGAAGATTCGGCGTCCTCCATACGCTTCCTTAATCCATCAACAATAACTTTATTGGCGGCCTCGGCGTGTCCATTCGACTGTGGTTGTTCGACTGAAGCAAAGTGGTGAATGATGTTGAGGTCCGATATCATGGCCCGGAACCTTTTGTCGATGAGTTACATTCCGTTATCGGTGACTATTTCGGCCGGTATCCCGAACCGAGAGACAATGCTGTGTCGAAAGAACCGTTGTATGCGGGCCGAGGTGATAGTTGATAATGGCTCGGCTTCAATCCACTTTGTAAAATAGTCGACTGCGACAATGAGAAACCTTAGCTATCCGGGAGCTGTTTTGAAAGGTCCGAGAAGATCCATCCCCCATTCTATTGGCGAGCGCCAAATAATCTTGGCATGTTTCTGATAGCCATCACACCTTCTCATTGTTTCTATCGAGTCGGCCACCATGGTCGGCCAGAAGTAATCGACGCGAAAGCTTTTCGTGCTAGACATTTCCCCCCATAAGCCGACCGTTAATGCCTTCGTGTATCTCGGCCAAGACGTATCGTGCCTCGGCCGCATTCAAACATCGCATCATGGGAGAATGTAACCCTTTTTCGATACAATTGATCTTTCGCCATAGTGTACATGGCGGCCTGCCGAATCAAATCCTAAAAACAACCCCTCTCTAGATAAAGTTACGAACATCTTACCTTCCAAAACATTACCAAGACCGTAGCTGGTAGTGTAATGGGCGCTCTTTTTTTGAATTAAATCTCAACTGTTTTGACAAAACAAAAGGGGAAGAGGAGATACCCGCGGCCCATATATATAGAGAGAGCAATTTAGCTCAACACTTTCAACGGGGAGTGGGAGATCAGGGACATGGACTACTCAACACTGATGCTCGTATTTGCCTTCCTATTCTCATGCCTTTGGATCATCTTCTTCCACCAAAACCAAAACAAAAGCCCTAAATTTTCCAATCTCCCACCTGGTCCTCTTCCTTTTCCTATCATCGGAAACATCTTAGAAATCGGCGAAAACCCACATCAATCTCTTTCAAAACTCTCGAAAACCTATGGCTCTCTTATGACTATCAAACTAGGTTCCATAACCACCATAGTTATTTCCTCTCCAGACTTAGCCAAAGAAGCACTCCAAAAACATGACTTAGCGTTTTCAGGTCGAACAGTCCGTCACACACTTCAAACCCATGACCACCACAAAGTCTCTGTTGTGTTCTTAGATCCTTCACTTCAATGGAAGACTCTTAGAAGAGCCTGTATCACCAAAATATTCTCTTCTTCACAACTTGATTCTACACAGAATTTGCGTTTAAGCAAGTTGCAGGAAATGTTAGATTATGTGAATGAATGTTGCAGAAAAAGTGAAACATTGGATATTGGTGAACTTGCCTTTACGACAGTACTTAATTCATTAACTAGCACTCTTTTCTCTATAGATCTTGCTGGTTTTGATTCTGATTCATCTCTAGAATTCAGAGATCTTGTATGGGGTATGATGGAAGAAGGTGGGAGGCCTAATATTTCGGATTTTTTTCCATGTCTTCGTGTACTTGATCCACAAGGTGCACGCTCGAGAATTGATAAGTATTCTGGAAAGTTGTTTAAGATTCTTGAAGATATTATTGGAGAGAGAATGGAACAGATTGGAGCTTCGAAAATGGAGCCAGACTCAGATGTTCACATAGATGTGTTGGGTTCATTGCTCGGTCAAAAAGAAGACAAAACTCAATTGGGGCGACTGGATATCGTGCATTTATTTGGGGTAAGTATTATATCTAGATATTTCTCAATTCTCTCTCGAGTCTCGTCCACATATACTCAACCGCTCCAGATTTTCTTTGGCCAAATTTTCATGTTTATATGTTATATAATAAATGAAACGCAATGGAAAAATAATTCTATGCAGATAAAATAAAATATATTAACTCATATAACCAACATCCTTTAAGTTTTGAAATTTTATAGTGAATCCCCAAGACTTGTACATTTATGCAGATAACTTCCCTATTAATCATTTCGCTCATTATTTATCTAGACATAAAATTTAGGGGACATATATATCCATATAACTCAGTTTGAGACAGTTTCGGCCAAAAAAAAAAAAAAAGGCTTGAGGTAGTTATACGGACAGAAAATATATTTTAAGGTCTTTATAATTGAAAGTTTAGTTGGCTTTATTATTAAGTTTTAAAGGTTAAGGGTTTATTTGTATATGGTTTAAAGCTTAGGAGAGTTATGTGTAATTTAAGTCTTTAAAATTTGATGTTGATTCCTCACAGAACATTCTGTGAAATTATTATAACAAAACAGACAATAGATATTTTGTATAGTTGTCCCATTCATTATTAATTCTAAATTGATAATCTTTAAATTCATATTATTTTAAATGCGAAAAAAGTTAAAAACTCATGTATTGTCATGATTTAATAGAAATTAGTTAAATATGTGGTTACACTTCATATGAGTTTTTAAACTTTATTTGCATTAATCTTGGCCACATTTGAGTTTGGATTCAAAATTGAACTTCAATATATTCTTACTACATTGTGTAGTGAACACTGTTCGATTTTTGGGTATAACTTGAGTTTTAGAGATCCAATGGCTCTACAATTTATATTTTCAGAAAGCTAAAATGAAGATCTTCAAATCATATGAAGAGCCCAAAGGCTAAATCAAATGTTTAAAGGACCAAATTGGGCCTGGAATACGGAACAGGGGCGCTGAACTGGGCTCCGGAACAACGTTCGGTGTTTGATCCATATCTTGAGCTACAGAACTCCAAATGAGGCCCAGTTTGAACGACTGGAAAGCGGACACAAACGGGCACATTTCATATGAAGACAACAAGGCCCAGTTCCACCGAATTTGTGGTGTAATACAGCTTGCAAGATGGAACACGGTTTTGGAGGTGCAAAAGTCAAAAAGTATGGCTAAATAGTTCTTCCATGATTTCTATAAATAGATGGATTTTGAGAAGAGCAAGACACACCTTTGGAGAAGACCAAAATCTCTAATTCTCCCATTCTAAATTCTTTCTTGTAGTTCTTGTCTTTAATTTCTTTCCTCCTTCTTGCATTATGGCAATATCTTTAACTTTATTATTTTCAAATGTATTGTCTTTAATTCTTGTCTTTAATTTCTTGCCTCTCTTTTGTATTTTAAGGATATCTTTAACTTTATTATTTTCATGTATTGTCTTTAATTTCTTGCCTCCTTCTTGGTATGGGATTTTAATATTTTCTTTTAATTATTTATGTTGATTTTATGTTCTTCATCTTTTTCTTTTATGGATTCATTATGTTTGTGAGATTTACTTTCATTTTTCTTAAGTTGTTCTTTGTGTTCTTCATGTTCATGTTGAACTAGTTACGTTTTTCGTGGTCATGATGAATATTCTTATTTCTTCATTTTTATCTTACATAAGAATGCTTTATAAGTTTACGTGATCGACCCATGAGTTGAGGATTCCATGGTGTCATCCGGAGGACTTGTGTTTTAATCGATAACCGATTTGTTTCTGTTTACTTTAATCGGATTCGAATTTAGAAATAGATTGGATGTTAGATTTAATATCCAGATTGATATCCCAAGGACATAGTTCGACCGGGTTATAAAGAGCGTTGTACGTTCGTATAGCAAGCTTCGCCACGCGTGTTGAATAAATGCTAGGCGATCGTCTAGTCGAGGAGCTTCTAGACTAATGCGAGATTTCGGTTTCTCTAGAATCAATCACAAGGTCGCTTATTCTATTTTTGTCCGATGATGGAAGATTTTGGATCCCAATTCTGGGTTGATCGTTTTAATCTACTTAATTTCATTTATCCTTCCACTCTATCCTTAGTTCTTTCTTTAATTTTAACTAAACCTTAAAACCCCCATTTCATTCACTATTTTTACCAATTGATTTAAACCAACTCGCGAATTTCTTGGGAGACGATCCAGGTTGTCCCTATACCGCAAATATTTGGTAACTTGGTTATTTTGTGAGAGCTCGACAACTCGCATCAAAATTTGGCGCCGTTCGTCGGAAACTCGCATCGGTTTAAATCTAGTGGTTTTGGTGATTGGGCATTTCTATCTCACCCAAATCACTTTTGCAATTTTTGATTTTTTTTTTATTTTTTCATTTTAGGTTCCTAAATTGTGTAGAACTTGTTCTGTTCAAAAAAAAAAAAAATCATTTCATTGTGTTTCTTAATTTCTAGCATTTCTTTCTTCTTATGTTGTATGAATACTAGAGTACTACTATTCCTGAATCTTTGTTTGGATTCGACCCTGAAATAGAAAGAACAATTCTTGCTGCTAGAAGAGCTGTTAGGATAAGTCTTGATTCTGACCATTCTGATTCTGATCATTCTGATTCTCTTCATTCTGTTGATCTTTCTAGTTCCTCTAATAACATTGTTGTTTTCACTGATTCTAACTCCAAAATTATGGCTGAACAAAGAATTCGTCCTACTTTAAAGGAATTGGCTGCACTCGATGTTAATTATCTCGCCTTTGTGCATTACTTATCCCGAACTTGGTGCTAACTTTGAACTTAAATCTGGTCTTATCCATTTGTTGCCCAAGTTTCACGGTCTTGCGGTGAATGTCCACATAAACATCTCAAAGAGTTCCACGTGGTTTGTAGCACAATGAAACCACAAGCAATTGATGAGACCACATTAAGCCGAGAGCTTTCCCATTTTCTCTTGATGGAGTTGCTAAGGATTAGTTATATTATCTTCACCATCCTCCATTCGAAGTCGGATTGACATGCAAAAATTATTCCTGAGAGATTCTTCCCGCCTCAAGAGCTACCGCTATTCGAAAAGAGATCGTGGAATAAAACAAGTCAATGGGGAGAACATGTATGAGTATTGGGAGAGGTTCAAGCGATTGTGTGCCACCGTCCGCATCACCAAATCACCGAGCAACTACTAATCACTTATTTCTATGAAGGTTTATTGCCGATGGATAGAAGCTTGGTGGATGCATCAAGTGGTGGGACTTTAGATAGCAAGACTCCCGAAGAGGCCGAGACTTAATATCCACTATGGCTGCTAATTCTCGCCAGCTTGGCACCGTAGCAAATAGCACCTTAGTTACCGCATTCAAGCGCCACCAAATTCAACTTAATTCCCGAAATCAGGTTCCTCAAGTGCGGATCAACAAAGGTTAGAGAATAGACTTGATAATCTGACTTCTCTTGCGAGGCAACTAGCGTGACACATACGTACAAGCAATCTTCTACTCCTTCTATTGGGTATTCCCGTGGATTCTTGTTCGACCCTTCTCATCCCACCGATTCTTGCCCCACTTTGCAAGATACCACTTCCCTGCATCAAACAGAGCTGCAGCTGGAGTCTTTCCAGGGAAGCCACAATACCAACAAGAACATAATGCATTTTCCAACACTTACAATCCAGATGGAGAAATCACCCGAACTTTCGGTGGAATCGAATCGAGTCAAAACCGAGTAACCAGCTTCAACAAAATTCTGCAAATTACCAACGAGACGCTTTCCACGAATAGACAGAATTTTCAGCACCGCACCTCCACAGATTTCACAACAACAGACCAAGTAATGGTTCTTCACTGGAAGAAATGATGAAGCAATTTGCCGCAAACAATATGCAATTCCAACAAAGAACCGAGACTTCTATTCGACTTTGCAAACACAAATCGGGCAATTAGCAACATCATTGAACCAACTACAACCTCGGATCCAACACTCTTCCTTCACAAACAATTCCCAATCCAAAAGGGAACGTTAGTGCTATAACCCTACGGTGGGCCTGGCAAGAAATTGGAGGAGCCTAAACAAGCCGCAGATGTAATCGAATCCACATCGGAAAGAGTCGAAAATATGAAGATTGACTCTAGTAATAAAAGGCCAATGCATCAAAGCCAAGAAGAACTTGACATTCCCATTCCTCTTCCTTTCCCTCAAAGAACAATTCAACCCAAGAAGTTGGGTGAAAAGGCACAAGAAAAGGACATCCTTGAGACATTCGTAAAGGTCGAGATCAATATTTCTCTCTTGATGCAATCAAGCAAATTCCCAAATATGCCAAGTTTCTCAAAGAGTTATGTACCAACAAGAGGCGATCGAAGGGACGAGCGAGCGAGCTCCGAATCGAACGTGTCAAAGACTCCTCCAACCCATGCCTCACAAGTGCAAAAACCCAGGAATGTTTTCTATCCCTTGCATTATTGGTAATTATAGATTTGATGATTGCATGTTAGATCTAGGTGCTTCAATTAATGTCATGCCCGCATCCGTCTATAAATCTCTTGGTCTTGGTCCCTTGCGTCCCTATCGGTATTGTTGTCCGCTTAGCTAATAGGAGTAATGCTCATCCTTCGGTTTAGTTGAAGATGTATTAGTCAAAGTTAATGAATTGATATTTCCTGCTGATTTTTACATCTTAGATATGGAGGATGAGTCTCCTAGCGCAAGTCACCAATCATTTTAGGCAGACCTTTCATGAAAACAAATAGACTAAAATAGATGTACATTCCGGTACTCTTTCTATGGAGTTTGGTGATATAATTGTGCATTTTAACATATTTGATGCCATGAAACATCCTAGGGAAGAACATTCAATTTTGTGCATTGATGTGGTTGATGATGCTGTTGATGATGTTCTTGCTAATTGGTTTGCTGATTATCCTGATTTTGCATATATGAGTGATGCTACCATTTGTGCATGTTCTAATAATGAATGGTGCTCGCATGCTCAAATAAATGCTTTGCATTATATGGTGATTCGACTCTTTATTGATACTAATGATTGCACATTGGAGCTAAATTCGATTTTGATGTTCATTCCGATTGTGAACTGAATTCGATGATAATGTTGAGTTGTCAAGGCACAGCTTCTTTTTCTCGCTTCGTGAATTTGGTTTCAGCGTTCCAAGTGTGATGACATCGAGTTAGTGCAACAACCACCTAAGCTTCTTCCCTATCGAGCAGCCCACCAAAGTTGGATCTTAAGTCTCTTCCGATCATCTCAAGTATGCTTTTCCGGAGGACAATGAGCGCTGCCGCGGTCATATTGGCAAATAATCTTTACCGATCAAGAAGAAAACCGTTGACATTGCCGAGAGCAAACAAGAAGGCGATTGGGTGGACATTAGCCGATATCGTTGGCATCACCCCTCGTGTGTATGCATAGAATTTTGTTGGAAGAGGAGGCTAAGCCAAAGAGACAACCCCAAAGACGCCTTAATCCCCTTATTCTTGATGTGGGTGAAAAAGAGGTCACTAAGCTTTTGCAAGCCGGTATCATCTACCCCATCTCCGACGGTCGGTGGGTTAGCCCTATCCCAGTGGTTCCCAAGAAGTCCGAGTGACCGTGGTAGCCAATCGAAAATGAACTCATCCCTACACGAGTTCGAATAGTTGGAGAGTATGCATTGACTATAGGAGGCTCAACTAAGCTACTCGCAAGGATCATTATCCTTTACCATTCATTGATCGATGTTAGAGCGATTGGCCGGTAAGTCACACTATTGCTTTCCGGATGGTTTCTCGTGCTACTTTCGTATCCACATTGCTCCCGAGGATCGGAGAAGACAACCTTCACATGTCCCTTTGGAACTTATGCTTACGTATGGATGCCTTTGGCCTCCGCAATGCACCCGCACCTTCGGCCGTTGTATGGTAAGTATCTTTTCCGAGTTTCTAGAGGATTGCATGGAGGTTTTTATGGATGATTTTACCGTATATGGATCTGGTTTTGATGCATGTTTGGCTAATCTTTCTAGAGTCTTGCATAGATGCATAGAGTCTAATCTTGTGCTTAATTATGAAAAGTGTCATTTTATGGTTGAGTCGAATAGTTTTGGGACACATTGTGTCAAGTAAGGGTATTGAGGTAGATCCCGCTAAAATTGATGTTATTATCGCTTCCGCTTTACCCCATATCTCGCGGGAAGTTCGTTCTTTTCTTGGTCATGCGCAGTTTCTACCGACGCTTCATTCGAATTTCAGCAAGATTGCCCGACCCTTGTCCAACCTTCGCATAAGGACACCGATTTTGTGTTCAATGATGAATGCAAGGAGGCCTTCAATCACTTGAAGCGTTGTCTTACCACAACTCCGTGATCCAACCTCCGATTGGAATCTTCCATTTGAGTTGATGTGTGATGCTTCCAACTATGCGGTTGGTGCTATCCCGGCACAAATGGTCAATAAAGCACCTCATGTCATTTCATATGCCTCCAAGACTTTGGATCCCGCCCGCCTAACTACACCACTACCGAAAAGAGTTGTTAGCCATTGTATTTGCTTTTGATAAGTTTAGGTCATATCTACTAGCTAGTAGAGCGATTGTTTTCCGACCATGCTGCTTTAAAGTTTCTTTTGAAAAAGGCAGATGCTTTACGACTCATCCGTGGATGTTATTGCTCCAAGAATTTGATGTAGAGATCCGAGACCAGTGGAGCACGTAACCGGGTAATGCCGACCACTTAAGCAAAGATCACCCATTCTCCCTCTCACCCTCTTCTATTCGGGATGATTTCCGATGAGCGCCTTTCTACACTGCAAGGTAAGATTCCTTGGTATGCGATCCGGTTAACTACTTGGTAGCCGGGTGTTTTTCCCGTAGATTCCACTAGGGCCCAAAACCTAAAATTGAAGAGTGAGTCTAAATATTATGTTTGGGATGACCCTTATCTATGGAAATTTTGTAGTGACCAAGTAGTTAGGAGATGTGTGCTCGATCATGAATTTCATTCCATATTGCATTTTTCTCATGCTTTCATTTCGCTGGTGGTCACTTTGGACCACAAAGAACCGCTAGGAAAGTGTTGACTCGGTTTATTTTGGCCTTCCCCGTTTCGTGATTCTTATTTGTTTTGTAAGTCATGTGATAACCGTCGAGAGCAGGAGTATTTCCCGTAGGCATGAGATGCCCAAAGCACTATACTATTTTGTGAAATCTTTGATGTTTGGGGTATTGATTTTATGGGTCCATTTCCGTTTCCTATGGGCTTACTTACATACTCGCCGGGCCGTTGATTATGTTTCAAAACGGGTTGAGGCAAAGGCCACCCGACTAATGATTCTCCGTGGGGTAGATTTTGTCGTCTAACATTTTATGTAGGTTTGGTATTCCACGAGCTATTATAAGTGACCGTGGTTCTCATTTTTGTAACCGAAGCATGAGTGCTTTATTACGAAAATATGGAGTGATTCATAAGGTCTCCACAAAGATACCATCCACGCACCAATGGTCAAGCTGAAGTTTCAAATAGAGAAATCAAGCAAATCCTTCGTAAAACCGTTAACTCTACTCGGAAGGATTGGAGCAAGAGACTTGACGATGCTTTGTGGGCATATCGAACCGCTTACAAGACTCCGATTGGGATGTCTCCTTATCGGCTTGTCTTCTGGTAAGGCATGTCATCTTCCAAATTGAGTTGGAGCATCAAGCCTATTGGGCCATTAAACAAAGGCAACATGGACTTGGCTAAGTCGGGGTTGAACGAAAGTTGCAGTTACAAGAACTGGATGAGCTTAGATTAGATGCCTATGAGAGTTCGCGGTTATACAAGGAAAAGACAAAGGCATTCCATGATAAGCGATCCCGAGGAGAGAGTTTGTTGTGGGCCAAAAAGTCCTTCTATTCAATTCCCGTCTCAAATTTATGCCTGGTAAACTTCGATCTAGACGGGATGGCCCTTTGTGATTACTAATGTATTCCCTTTTGGTGCTTGTTGAGTTGTGTGATCCGTCTACAGGAAAACCTTTAAAGTGAATGGACATCGCCTCAAACCATTTTATGAGGGATCCCGGAGCAGCCTATGGAAGCAGAGATCCTACTCACAGATGCCACTTACCCTCCATAAGAACCTTGGGGAGTATTTTTCTTTTCTTTCTCTATTTCTTTTTCTTTTATTATTTCCATTTTCCCACTTTTCATTTAAAAAAAAAAAAAAAACAAAAAAAAACCAAAAAAAAAAATCAATTTTTTTTTTCTTTTGAACAATACATTCTCTCCTTCTATGATTGCAACATATTATGAACTTGGACATTTTGGTTTTAATGGATCATTTTAATTGGGCTATATTTCTTAATTCTTGGATTACTTGCCCTGGTGGTTAATTCTATGATGCTAATTGCATGATTTGGTATTTTCCTTTGTGAGATCTTGGGCCTACATGAATGGAACTCATCTTTTACCATTCTTTCTTTCTTGTGTGCATCTCGCTTCATGATTTATGTTCTCTAGAACTTGCTCTCATTCTTTTCAAAACTACATTTTTCATTTGCATGCATAAATATGATGGAGGCTTGTTTTCTTTCTTTTATTTCCTCATTCTGACCAAATAGCCTTTCCTCGCATTATATCTCCTTTGTTAGCCCTTTGTGCCTTTTTGACTCATTCCTTTTGAAGCCACATTACTAGCCTAAATGTCACACCATTTTATTCCGCACCTTGAAAATTAATTGCGCATTGGTTTTGTGGTTAAGTGTGGGGTTGCCCAGAGTGCAACATTTTAAGTGTGGGGGGAAGTATTTGTTCAAAGTATTATTTGAAGTATTTGTTCAAAGTATTTGATTATGTGCCATTCATTGTTTGGCATTTATTGTAAAAAAAAAAAAAAAAAAAAAAAAAAAAAAAAAGCTTATGTGCCATTCATCATCTGACATTTATTGAAAAAAAAAAAGAAGCAAAAAGAAAAAAACAAAGAGTGACTTTATATTATGTACTAACGCTCTTTTAAATTTCTCGGTATTTAGCCTCTCATTTCCATACCATTACCATAGCCCCATTACAACCTTAATAACAAGTCCTCTTGATTTTTGCAAGCATGTGTTATAAGTAGTGGAGAAGTAGAACTTGAGCAAGCTTATGGTAGAACAATTTCCTTGAGTAGAATTTGAGCGATACACTTATTAACCATATACACTTGAGAGATTGATTGAGGGCATCCCTTGAGAGACTATCTTGTGTGATTAGCATCATTGAATGATATTGTCATGATTTGTAATTTGAGATGAAGAGATTTATATCTTGATTGGTTGATCTTTTGAAACTTTTGTGATCCTTGTTAAGTTTTGAAATTTCAGCAATTGTTAGAAAAGAGAATCGTTTTTATCTTTATTTTTGCTTTGGAGTGCAAAAGGATAAGTGTGGGGGAGTTTGATAATCTTTAAATTCATATTATTTTAAATGCAAAAAGAAGTTAAAAACTCTGTCATTGTCATGATTTAATAGACCAATTAGTTAAATATGTGGTTACACTTCATAATGAGTTTTTAAACTTTATTTGCATTAATCTTTGGTCACATCTTGAGTTTGGATTCAAAATCAACTTGAGTCATATTCTTACTACAATTGGGTAGTGAACACTGTTCAGTATTTTGGGTATAACTTGAGTTTTAGAGATCCAATGGCTCTACAATTTATATTTTCAGAAAGCTAAAATGAAGATCTACAAACCATATGAAGAGCCCAAAGGCTAAATCAAATGTTTAAAGGACCAAATTGGGCCTGGAATACGGAACAGGGGCGCTGAACTGGGCTCCGGAACAACGTTCGGTGTTTGATCCATATCTTGAGCTACAGAACTCCAAAGGAGGCCCAGTTTGAACGACTGGAAAGCTGACACAAACGGGCACATTTCATATGAAGACCACAAGGCCCAGTTCCACCGACTTTGTGGTGTAATACAGCTTGCAAGATGGAACACGGTTTTGGAGGTGCAAAAGTCAAAAAGTATGGCTAAATAGTTCTTCCATGATTTCTATACATAGATGGATTTTGAGAAGAGCAAGACACACCTTTGGAGAAGACCAAGATCTCTCTAATTCTCCCATTCTAAATTCTTTCTTGTAGTTCTTGTCTTTAATTTCTTGCCTCCTTCTTGGTATGGCAATATCTTGCTTTATTATTTTCATGTATTGTCTTTAATTTCTTGCCTCCTTCTTGGTATGGCATTTTGATATTTTCTTTTAATTATTTATGTTGATTTTATGTTCTTCATCTTTTTCTTTTATGGATTCATTATGTTTGTGAGATTTACTTTCATTTTTCTTAAGTTGTTCTTTGTGTTCTTCGTGTTCATGTTGAACTAGTTCATGTTCTTCGTGGTCATGATGAATATTCTTATTTCTTCATTTTTATCTTACATAGCAATGCTTGGCTAAGTTTCTGTGATCGACCCATGAGTTGAGGATTCCATGGTGTCATCCGGAGGACTTGTGTTTTAATCGATAACTGACTTGTTTATGTTTACTTTAATCGGATTCGAATTTAGAAATAGATTGGATGTTAGATTTAATATCCAGATTGATATCCCAAGGACATAGTTCGACCGGGTTATAAAGAGGGTTGTACGTTCGTATAGCAAGCTCGCCACGTGTTCGAATAAATGCTAGGCGATCGTCTAGTCGAGGGAGCTTCTAGACTAATGCGAGATTTCGGTTTCTCTAGAATCAATCACAAGGTCAGTTATTCTATTTTTGTCCGATGATGGAAGATTTTGGATCCCACCGTGGGTTGATCGTTTTAATCTACTTAATTTCATTTATCCTTCCACTCTATCCTTAGTTCTTTCTTTAATTTTAACTAAACCTTAAAACCCCCCATTTCATTCACTATTTTTACCAATTGATTTAAACAAACTGCGAATTTCTTGGGAGACGATCCAGGTTGTCCCTATACTGCAAATATTTGGTAACTTGGTTATTTTGTGAGAGCTCGACAACTCGCATCACTAATCCATCAACAAACCATCCGGATTAGAGATTTGTAAAGAGAAGGTCTTAACTTTTTTTTTTTTCAATTGCAATCTTTATTATTATTTTAAAGTATTAATTGTGATAAGTGATATTTTGTGGGCATGGTCAGCCACATGAAACGATACGATCCACACAATCTCATAAATCCAATATAACAAAAGCAATTTGTATAAAAAATATAACGTAACAAAAAGAATTCATTGTTATGCTTTTCTTGTGTATATTCAATTTTCCTCCCAAAAAAGTGTATATTAATTTTTTTATCATGGCAAAAAAATTATATTAGATTGTTGATGAGGTTAATTGCTATATATATATATTGGACTGGTACAACATCAAGTAATATTCTACAGGATTTGCTGGTTGCTGGGTCCGATACAACATCAAGTACCGTGGAATGGGCTATGGCGGAGCTATTACGTAATCCTGAGAAACTAGAAAAACTCAGAAACGAGCTTCAACAAGTCATAGGTGATGAAGACATTAAAATAGAAGAATCACATGTCACAAAATTGCCATTCTTAAGGGCAGTGTTGAAGGAAACTCTTCGCTTGCACCCACCAGCTCCATTGTTAGTACCTCGCAAAGCACTAGAAGATGCAGAGATTTGTGGCTTCACTGTGCCAAAAAATACACAGATTCTTATAAACGTTTGGGCTATGGGAAGAGACTCAAGCATATGGTGTAGCCCTAATCAGTTCTTGCCAGAAAGGTTTTTGGAGAGTGAAATAGATTTGAAAGGTCATGATTTTCAACTCATTCCTTTTGGAGCAGGCAGAAGAATATGTCCTGGATTGCCATTGGCTTTCAGATCAGTTAACTTGATATTAGCTTCTCTTATGCACAAGTACAATTGGAAGCTAGCAGATGATCTCCAACCTCATGAAATAAACATGGAGGAAAAATTTGGACTTACATTAAAAAGGGTTCACCCTCTTAGAGCCATTCCATCCAATAAATAGTCGCACTAGAATAATTCAGAGGTGGAATCAGAAAGGTAATTGGGGGAGAAAATTACAGAATAGACCCAGGATTTCATGAAAGTACATTTCAGCCCCATAAAAATTTCAATATTTTTATTTTAGTCCTTGGATGAAACTTTTGGTAGGGACTAAAGTTAAATATTGAAATTTTTAGGAAGCAAGAATATAATTTCCTAGAACTCTAGGTTGCTTCTATAATTTTAGGGGGCCACCCCTAACCATCTGGTACAGTGGGAACGAACACAAGCTGTGATGTCTCGGAATAACTTGGAATAATTTAAGACTTTTACTGTTATGCCCATGCATAGATTTATAATATATATATATATTTTTTCAGTCTCCCTGTCACTGCAATTTTCTTATACAGATCCTTTTAGCATGGTTGTATTCTTACTCATGATGGAGTTTACCTCTAACTAATGATTACTCATGGATTACTCATGGATGCTACCTAACGTAAGACTTTAATTTGTACCATCAAAATTGGATAGGGATGATTCGCAGTAATGAAGTCGTAGTGCTCGTTAGTTTGATTAGCATCAAAACTTGTTCCAATGTTCATGCCTATGACTAGGTATCATTTCCTGTAGCTTAACAAAAATCTTGATTTTATCAATTAAAACTTAGAAATTCTTGTATTTCGATTTTTTTTTCCCCAAGTTATCCCTTGCTCTTGAATGACTTCTAACATGTTTCTAAGCTATAAATAAAGTTGACACTTGAAGCCACACTTTATTACATTATGTACCTTAAAATATTAAATTACTCGTGCACCCTTAAGTTCCTATATCATAACAAGTCAACAAAAGTACAAACACGTGATGGAGTTGAAGTGTTCAACTTAAACCCTGTTCAAATTAGGGTGAGACAAATATGTAACATGTAAGGATCAGCATTAGTGAAGTCAAGCGGTCGGCTTGTAACTACGTTGTGGAACATACTTAATAGTAGCCCATAGAAGATCAAAGTAGAGTGGGAATTGTGCCAAAACAAAAAGGGTTGCAGGGAGGCAAGTGACCACATAAATTGGAAGAGCAAGATAAGGAAGCTTATCCTTCAGCACGAAGAAATGTCCAGCACAGAATGACACCAACATGGCAGCAATTGACATGAACAAGGAAGTCAATCCCACCAGTAACTTCCTGGGCAAGCTTTTCTTGAAGTCCTGCTCTTGAAATCGAGAAGTCATTGTCGATAGGAACATAACCACCGCAGTGACGGAGAAGCCCAGGGCTATGACTGATAAGATGGCGAACAGCTAGAATTGTGGCTCATCTTCGAGTGTTGGGTGGCCTGTTTCTTGGACTAATCCGCCAGGCACAGTGGCTGCTGTGGCAAAGGCCACCGTGGCAATCAGTTCGGCTACCACCGAGCATGATTCCGAGGTTTTGGTCAGCCACTCCGCTGCCCTTTTTGTGAGGTCATTGTGAGTTCTTGTGAAGATAACATCTGGGGTTTCGTTCTTCTTGTTATATCGGAAAAAGAAATCGGGGAAGTTTGCTTGTTCACGAACTGCATAAGCAATTAGTATATTTAGATCATCACAATTCAGATGTTACAGAGAAAAAATAGTATGTGTGTGTTTATACACACACAAGAATTAGAAGTTATATACATGTAACTTGTTATTACATTGTACCACTTGAGTTCCCATTGCATTTGGAGAGCTTCGCCAGGAATGAGCCAAGGCTTGTAGTCACCAAGTGTGGCTGCCATGTGCAACGCACTGTTTCCATCCTTATCCAGCTGATGGAATAAGCTCTCCGTGTAAATATTTTTCTTCAGTAAGAACTGATACACGTGAGGTTGCCTGTGTTCTATTGCCAGCAACACAATGTTCTTCTTATCTTCATTTTGATCGTAAATGGCCACCGGAAATAACTCCACAATTTTCTCTATTATTTCCATCACACCGTTTTTTGCAGCCACTAATATAGGAGTCTCCGTCATTCTTGTATTAGGATTCTGCTCATCTGTACAACTTAAAGGCAATTAACATTCAAATGATTCTTTTGGGGAGCGCATTCTGCTCCTGTGGAACTGCATGTCCAAAATTTCAGTGGCCGGTGGTTTGATTTTGATTGGGTTGCCTCTCCGGAGTATCTATGAGTGGAGATATCCCGGTGAGCAAGGAATCACCAAACACAAGGTCGTTCGCCAAAAAGGGGGGAGGGGGTATGTGTTTAGTGGGGGTTGTGTTGTGCGCAAAGATGAATATAAAGAGCGAGTTAGAACGTGTGCACCTTGGTGTTACCCCCGGTATTTATAGGGGTGGCGTGGTATCTTAACCGCCTATCTATCATATCCCGGGATTATGGATATGATAGATTACCCCCTGATTGCGGGGGAAACCGGGATACTCGGGATCCTACTACTGGGCCGCCAGCTGGCTGGGCCGAGGTCCGGGTATGCCCTTGCTGGGTCGTGTCCTTATTGGGCCGTGAGTCAGATCCGTAATAGCTTGCCCCCGCCTCGGTAGTTCGAGGGTTTGAGCCGCCGGGGTGTTCCCGGTTCTCCGGCCGGGACGCGCCCTTGCCCCCGGGCCCCGGGTACCTTAGCGGACTCGTCCGACACGCGGGTCCGAGGTGGGTGCCCACCGGGGTATTCCGGACCCGAGATTGTTTCTCGAGGGTCGGCGTCGTTGGCGACCCTAGGGGTCCGAGGTGATCTCGCTGTGCTTCGGGGTTTGAAAAGCCCTTCGACTTCGCCATCATGGAGCCCGCCACTTGGCGGCTTTGGAGCCGGGGAGGTTTTGCAACCGTCATTCTCTCGCCGCTTTGGTTTTCGTGCGCTATTAATGCGCGTTCTTCCCGGGGTACGTCTCCTCGTTTTTGCCAGTGAACTTACGGGTTTGCCCTTAATTCTGCTGGCGCCTTTTCGTATCCCCTGGCATTTCACGGGTTTTTAAACCTGTTTCTCTTCCCTTTCTTCCACTTTCGAACATTTTCTGGAGTTTCTCTCTGAAGTTTCTCTGAAGTTTTTCTGAAGTTTTTCTGATTTCGACAAGTTTTACCACTTGGGTCTTTTGATTCCGGTGGCTCTCCAAGGGCGAGCTTCCTTCCGGCGGTTTCAGTGCTTTTTCCTCCGGTGACCGTCCCTCTTCCTCCTTATCCCGGTAAGCCACTTCTCCTGTTGCTGGGTTTTTTGTTTCTTTTCTTCATTTGCTCAGTCCTGTCGTGAAACCAGTACGCCCGTGGTTTTGTAGAGATTTCTAGGTAGGTTTTAGGTTGCTGATTTCTGGGTAGGTTTTAGGTTGCTAATTTCTGTTTTGCTTCCTCTGCCTACAAACCTTCTGCCTCCATTGCCAGAGGAGTTATCGTCGTTTTCCTTATTGTCATTTCCCGTCTCTTTAGGTTTGCGTCCTTGGGTGACAATGAGCGGGAGTAATCGACCTTCGACTTCGGGTCACTTGACTCCCGAAGAGGTGGAAGCTCTTAGTGCCCACTTCCCTCGAACTAGCCACCGGTTATTGGGTACTCCTTTGTCCGAGGAGCAAAGGCCGGCTTCCTTCCCGGGCGGCGGCTCGGGTGGCACGCGTAGGGGGCCGTTAGAGGGTCTCGCCCCCGTTAGATCTTTTCCGATGGTCGAGAGAGGTCGCGGTCCCGTCGGCCTCACCCGTTAATCCTTATAACCCTCCCGTTCGCCCTAGGTCCACTCATATGCCGGAGGGGTATGCCGCCCTTGTTGGGATTGCGTAGAGTCAAGTTCTTACTTTGTCGCTAGAGGCGAAGATTTTAGGGCCGACGCAATTTTAGGCTCTTGTCGTCATGCTTTGTCGGCCGCCCCCTATCTTCTTCTTCTCGACCGACCGTTTCTTCCGTGATGTATCCTCGCATCTACCGATTCTAGCACTTTTGTTTTTTGCTTTTATAAGTAAATGGAAAGGTCGCTTTCGCCAAGCGATGCCCCCTCGGCGCCGGGAGGTCGGATTCCCCGCCTCTCCTCAAACTCTTGCGGACCACTTCATTGGGCGACCCAGACGCGTGGACGACCCATTCGCTAATCACCGTTCGTGCCCTCCGCCGATGAAGCTCTCGGATATGCCGGGCTGTTACTTTTGCCCCCCGGGGGAGGAGGAGCCCGTCTGTGCTTCGAGGGTTGGCGATTTCACCAACTTCTTTTTCTTTTATAAGGCCTATATGACCCGGCTCGGTGTTCGCTTTCCGTTCACCGAGTTTCAAATGTCCTGCCTCAGCCATCTCCATCTGGCCCCATCTCAACTCCACCCCAACGGGTGGGCTTACATAGTTGCTTTCGAGCGGCTATGTCGGGCCCTTCTCGGAACCTATTCCTTGTACCGCCACCTTATTCTTTTTCTTCTTCGGCCCTTTCACTCCTCGCTCCGGGATGGAGGACGAGAAACTAAAGGGGCTCACCTCTCTCCGGGCGACCCCGACCGAAAACCGCTACCGCCTTTTCGGACTCCTTCAAATACTTTAAGAATGGTTTCTTTAAAGTGGTGGCGAAACCCGCCGCCAGGCCTTGGTTCTTGAAGGGGCCGAGGCCCGTGATGCGGAGTGGAGGTTTCCCCTCTATTGGACTTTTGATCACCATAGGCTCGCTTCCGCCTCGTACCAAGTGATGTCCGACGACCTTCCTGCTGGCGAGGTCGTATTCGTTGACCGCCTGGTTTCGTATGTGAAAACATATGGTGCCAGGAGCGCGGCCTTCTTCATCACCGGTCCGGACGGAGCCGGGATACGTAATTTGTATGCGGCTTGTAGTTATTGTTACCGCGTTTGTTTTCGTTGATTTTGTCGCCTCACTAACTTCCTTACTTTCCTTTGTGTTTTGTAGCCGAGGCGATGGGGAGCTTCCGCGGTACTTGACGGTTGTGACTCCCGATCCGAGGCTCTTCCGAAGAGGAATCCTCTAAGCGTCCTCCTTCCGAGCCCCGGAGGGCGCAGCCCGCCGCCGCCGCACAAGACCGGGTTGCTAAGAAAGCCAAAGTCGCGTCTCCCGTCCGGCGCCTTCGTTACTCGGGTGATGCCGTCCCGGACGTCGGCCGCTTCTCCTTCCAAGGGTAAGGAGGTTTCCGAGGGGCCCTCATCTCCCGTCGCTCCATCCATCGCTCCCAAGATCGTCCGGGGTCTCACTTGGGAGAAAGGCCCTTGGCCGAGGAGCTCGGTTGCCTTCCCGCGCCGCCAATTTACAAACGCCCGCCACCGGCCGACATTGATGAGGCCGTGGTTCACGATATCCAGTGCTCGCCTCGCTGGGCGTTGGTTTGGCCTAGGCGTATCTCGCACCTTAAGGGCAAGTATGGGAAAAAGTTCGCCGAGGCTCGCCACCGAAGAAGGAAAAAGACGCGGCGGAGGCGTCCAAGGCTAAAGCCGAAGAAGACGCCGAGGTCGCGAGGGCGAGCGCCCGAAGGCGTCCGAGGAGCTTACTTTTGCAAGGAAGCCGTAGAGAAGGCTACTTCGGACCCGGCCGCTCTTCGGAAAGCACATTTGGCGTGGCCGGATGCCTCAAGACCGTTCGTGAGCCGCGGGCGGACCTATGTTCTCAACTTGAAGATGTCAACGCGGCACTTGCGGAAGAGAAACGAGCCCGGATCGAATGCCGGACATATGCAAGGGGACCGCTTCGATCCGCTTCGACATGGCCTTGGCCCGATCCGTCTCCTTAATCCCGGGGTAGAGCTTAGGACGGACGGCTATCATTACTGTGCCTATGTGAAGGATGGCGTCTTCTACCCCGCCCCCTCGTTGCCCGAGAATGACTCGACTCCTTTAACGGGGAGAATCTGGATGGGGAAGGGGAAGTTCTGGGTGCCGACGGGGGTGATGGTGGAGAGGGGAGCTCCAAATGTGCTCCGGCCGCCGAGGCAAATGCTCCGGAGGCCGTGGCTTTAGAGGATGACCCTCCCCGCATAATTTTATTTTAGCATTGTATTTTGAACCGGACATTTGTACCGGGTTCCTTTTTGTAATTTGTAGGTTTGAACCGTGCCTTGTACCGGGTTCCTTTGTGTAACCTTGTAATAATTATAAAACTTGATTTCAACCAATCGCTTTGTCTTGTCAACTCGTTAGTTAACATTCTTTATTTTTTATGGCGGCCAGGGCCTTTATATGCACAAGATTCGCTAAGTGTTTCTTCCGATAGGTTGACTTCGGGAAAAGGGGTAGGAGTAACCCGAGCTACCGAGATCCGGATATGGCTGTCCGGGTTGTTTTATCCGCATAGGGGCAAAATGTCGATGATCACAATCGCGGTGTCCGAACGCGGTTTGTACATGTCGGCCGACGGGGCCTCGCGTGACAATTCACCTCCCTATTTAGGAGCATTTTTCGATGCATCTTTTTTAAAAGAGATGGTGTTTTTACCGTCTCGCGAACCGGGCGTGGTAGCCCGGGTGTAGTACCGCGACGGGTCACGGTAATGCCACGTACGGGCTATACGCAACCCGGGTGTGGTAACCCCGGTGTAATCCCTTCTTTTGGTATTTTTGCTTGACCGGGTTGCTTGTGCCTCGGCGATACCTTATTTAACCAATCCGTAATGGATAATTGGTGTCTCCACCGGGGAGTCTTTCAATAAGAATGAATGAAAGAAATAATGAGTGCTCATTCTTTCAAAAAATATAAAACTGGAATCGAAAATACTAAATTAATTGACAAATTGCAACATAAATACGCCCGTCGGTTCTATCTTGGTAGGCGACCGAGGTCTAGCCGTAGTAGATTCTCGCTTGTCGGCGTCCACGTCCTTTTGACCGGCTTTCGTCAGTGGTCTCCGTGATGTAGGCGCCCTTTTCCAGTTTTTCCTTTACGCGGTAGGGGCCCTCCCAGTTTGCCGCTAGCTTGCCATCTTTGGCGTTCTTATTTCCAATGTCGGCGCGTCGGAGCACGAGGTTGCCCCGGTTGAAGGAGCGAGGGTTCACCTTCGGTTGTACTTCGCCGCGATCGCTTGCTTTGCAAAGGAGGTCTCCTGCAAAGGCGCCAGATCCGTGCCTCGTCAATGAGGTCTAATTCGTCATCAAGGCGTCACCGTTTGGCTCTTCTCCTTCCCCGCTAGCTTTCATTTTCCTCCACGTCGGTTGGCCTATCTCGACCGGATCATCGCCGCACATCCATATGTCAAACGGAATGGGGTTTCCGCGCGTGAGGTTTGGACGCTCGTCCCGTACCCCCACATGACGCCGTAGAGTTGCTCGACCCGTGAAGAGTCGGCCCTCCATGCGTCTTCTTAACCCGTCGACGATGACCTTGTTGGCGGCCTCGGCCGCCCATTGATCGGGGGTGTTCGACCGATGCAAAGATGCATGATGTCGAGGTCCGACATCATGCTCTGAAATCCTTTGTCAATGAACTGTGTTCCGTTGTCCGTAATTATCTCGGCCGGTATTCCGAACCGAGAGACGATGCTTTGCTGAAAGAATCGTTGAATGCGGGCCGAGGTGATTGTGGTTAATGGCTCGGCTTCTATCCATTTGGTGAAGTAGTCAACCGCGACTACGAGGTACCTTAGCCGTCCCTGGGGTGTTTTGAATGGCCCGAGAAGGTCCATCCCCCATTTGTAGAACGGCCAGGGAGCCGTAATGCTTTTTAGTTCTGTCGGGGAGCGCCAAAGGACGTTGGCGTGTTTCGACAACCGTCGCACCTTCGTACCGTTTCCATGGAGTCTCGCGCGCCATCGTTGGAAAGAAGTATCCGGCCTCGAGTGATTTCCGAGCTAGGGATTTTCCTCCCATATGCCGACCGTTAATGCCTTCATGTATTTCAACGAGAACGCACTCGGCCTCGGTTGCATTCAAGCATCTCATCACGGGGGAGTGTAATCCTTTCCCCGTACAACCGATCGTCCACCATCGTGTACATACGGCGGCCCGCCGGATCAACTTTCGAGCTTCCGTTGCGTCGGTGGGTATGATTCCTCTTTCTAGGTAGTCCTCGATCGGTTTTCTCCAAATCCGAGGCGATGATATGGTCATGACACAACTTGGTTCGTCTGTGTTTTGTTAGACGACGGTCCGGTAATTTCTGACCTTTGGTGCTAGCCAGCGCTTTGACAATATGTCGGCCCCGGTGTTTTCCTCCCGCGGATATGAGCGATCACACCTCTTCGAACTCGGCCATCATGTCTCGGCTTTGTTCAAGTATTTTGCCAACAACGGGCCTTTGGTTTGATAGGAGCCTTGTATCCGAGCCGCTACGAGCCGGGAGCCTCGGGCCGATTTTGACTCTCTCGTGCCCCCGCTCCTTTGTTTATTCGAGACCGGCCGCACGCCTCGTATTCCCGCCCGGTTGTTGGATGTCGGAAATTTGAGGTGGAGGGAGTGTTCGACGCCGACTCCATCTGGATTTTCAACTATTATTCCAGCCCCACTCCTTTTTGTATTTGAGGATCCGTCGACGTATACCGTCCATTCTTTAAGACCGACGTCCCTTCCTCGAGGGTCGGGTAAGCTCCTTACGAAGTCGGCCAAGGCTTGCGACTTTATCGCGTGCCGGCCGTAGGAAATGTCGACTTCGATAATTCAATGGCCCAAATGGTCATTCGCCCGGCCAGTGTCCGGGTTTGTGTAGAACCCGCCGGATTGGCCGGGCCGGTTCGTACCACCACTTTGTGCCCCCGAAGTATGGGCGTAGGCGTCTTGCCGCCGTTAGCGTGGCGAATGCTACCTTCTCCAACTTCCGATATCCGAGTTCCGAGGTCCGGTGCCTTGCTCACAAAGTAACCGGTATCCGGCCGGATTGGGTTTCTCGAACCGGGCGGCGCTTATGGCTTCTTGGCCGACGGATAAATACAGAAAACCGTCTCGCCCGAGCCGGGCCCGGATAGACCGGCGGGGTAGCCAGCATTGTTTGATTTTTGCAAAGGCGGACTCACATTCGGAGTTCCATCCGCCTCTCGTCTCCTTCTTTAGCAAGCTTGAAGAAGGGAAGGGCATTTTCGGCCGACCCGGGTAAGAATCTTGTCATAGCCGCCAACCTCCCTGGCCACCGTTGTACCTCCTTTTTGTTGGTTGGTGCTCTCATATCCAAGACCGCCTTACACTTATCGGGGTTTGCTTCAATTCCTCGGTGTGAGCATGAACCCGAGGAACTTTCCCGCCCGGACTCCAAATGCACATTTTGCCGGATTCGCCTTTATTCGGTGTTTTCGTAACTTTTCAAACGTCTCGTCCGAGGTCTTGATGTGGTCTCCCGGCTTCACCGACTTGACGATCATGTCATCAATGTATACTTCTACATTTCGGCCGAGCCGGTCTTCGAAGACTTTGTTCATCATTCGTTGATAGGTGGCCCCGCGTTTTCAACCCGAACGGCATAACATTATAGCAAGAATTGGCCTTGTCGGTTATGAAGGCCGTCCGTTCGATCTTCCGGTGCATCGCTATTTGATTGTATCCGAGTAAGCATCCATAAATGATAATAGTTGAAATCCGGATGAGTTGTCGACCAATTGGTCGATGCTCGACGGTACGAGTCTTTTAGGCAGCTCGTTTAAGTTGGTGTAATCTATACACACCCTCCAACTCCCGTTAGGCTTTAGGACCATGACCGTATTGGATAACCATGTGGTGTATTGTATTTCCCGATGAATCCGGCCTCTAGCAGCTCCTTCACATGCTTTTCTAAGGCGATCCGCTCTGTCGGTCCCCCGTTTTCCTCTTCTACGATACCGGGGTAGATCCCGGCTTGATTGCCAACCCGTGGCGGCGAAGTTGGGGTCGATTCCGGTACCTCCGAGGCCCTCCATGCAAAAAGATCTCGGTTTGCTTTTAGGAAATTACTTAATTCCTTTTTGAGCTCTAGGGTCATTGCGCCTCCTATCTTCGTTACCCGGGTCGGATCTTCCCCCGACTAAATCTTCCACTCCTCCCTTTGGCTCGGGTCTTGGGTTCTCGGCTCCTCATCTCTTAGGTCCAGCCCACCACACCGACGGGTCGGCTCGTCGCTTGCATTTTTAGCCGGCCGAGCTTCCCGTGGCGTTTTGATCCCGGGGTGATGACGCCTTCCCGGCCCCGTTCTCTCGCATGGTTTCATAATAACATTGTCGAGCTTCCTTTCGGTCCCCTAAGCATGGTGATAACCGTATTTTTGAGCCGATCATTTTTAACTTCGGTGCTTGGTGGATGCAACCATATCCCAAACTGTGGATGGTTGGTCTCGCCCAAAATCATATTATACGGGGAGGGAGGTCGGCCACGATGAATCTTACCCTCTCGGCTTTGAAGGCTTTTTTAGTTCCCAAGGTCGCTTGAGGTCGATGTACCCTTCGGCTTGGATTGTTCGCCGTTAAAGCCTACGAGTGTTGTCTTGCATGGACGCAGTCTTCTTTATCCAAGTTCATCCTCTTAAAGGCGTCCCACATGATGATATCTCGCGAGCTGCCGGATCAACGAAAATCCTTTCCACAAGGCGCTTTACTAGGATCCCGTAATTACCAATCCGTCTTGGTGCCCCGCACGACGTCTTTCGTGTCTTCGGTGGTGAACCGTAATGCCGGAGGCGTCGGCCGGTCATGGTTGTCTTTGAACTTGGGGGCTCTTACGACGCACTCTCCTCAAGTATTTTCTTCTTTGACTTGAGGTGTCTCCTCCTCCGCCCATGCCTCCACCGATTACGTTACACCCGTGGTTCATGTCTATCTCCGGAAACCGCTCGTCGTCGGATGATGATCGTCGTCCTATTCCATCGACTTTCCGATCGAGCGGGGCGGACTCGGCTTCGCCTTGTTTCCTTTTGTTGTTCTTCCGACCCCGTGTTTTTATCGTGCACGGGCGCAATTTACCCTCTCGGATGTATCTTTCAATTGCGTCCCCGAGTTCGAAGCACCGGTTCGTGGTGTGCCCCCGGTCCGTCGTGGAAATCACGTAACTTTGACTGATCCATGGTGGGTCGGAAACGTGGGGGCCTAGGTCGGTCTACCTTTCTCATCTCTGTGGAGGCCACTTCTTTCCATAACTAGCCCCGCGAAACATTGAGCGGGGTGTACCTCCCGTACCTCGGCCTCCTCTCCGACTTGTCCGGTTTTGTTTTGTCTTCGATTCCGAGCACGGGGTTCCTCTTTACGACCACTCGGTTGATTCTTGACCGGGGTGGTGTGCTTCGCTTTTCATCGCCATTAGTATTGGCGATCTCCATCTGTTCTACTTCCGCATATTGCTTCGCGCGGGTGTTGAACTCAAAGGAGAGTGTATACCCGGTTCTTGAAGATGGAGTTTGCCACCGGGAGGAGGGTTCCAAGCCGTCCACGAGACAATGCACATGAACGCTTTCTGGGAGGGACCTTACCTGGAGGGCTACCACCTTAAATCCGTCCAGGTATTTTTGTAGCATTTCCCCCCTCCGTTGCTTTATCTTACTTAGGGTATATTAAGATTTGGGTTGTTTCTGGCTAGTTGCGAAATTCAGTTCGAATTTGCGCCCGAGGCCTTGAAAGTCGTGGATGGACCTTCTCGGCAGCCGTGTGTAACCAAATTTGAGCCGGACCGATTAAAGTGGCCGCGAAGAGCCGACTAATGACCGGGCCTTTGATTTTCCTTACGAACATGAGTAGCTCGAAGGCGTCGAGATGGCCCTGGGTCGGACACGCCATCATACTTCGGTAAAGAGGCCAGCTCAAATTTGCTAGGGTATGGAGCATTCTCGATTTCTTCCGAGAAAGGGCTCGCCGTTGGGCCCGCTATATATTTCACAAGATATTCCCGGGCGAGCCCTTTGGCCGGGGCGGCCTCTCTCCGTCTCGGTCTTCGCCATCCGAGGTTTTTCCTATAAAACGTTTCTTCCAACCCGACTGGGGGTCTCGGGTCTCCTCATGCTCGGAGTCCGTTTCCGAAGAGGTCATTTTCTTTGCATACCGGTCATTCCTTAAGCTTCTGACCGGCCGAGGGCCTCCGTGTTTCCGGGATATCTTTACTTTCTTTCTCCGTGTATCTCGGTCTTGCTCGTGTTCCGACGTTTTAGCTTGCCTGCGGTGGTCTTCCATGATCTCGTTGCATTACTCTAAAGTCTTCTTGACGCCGGAGGTCATGTCGCTTCTCCATGTTCTCTCTATCCTCCTCGAATTGATTGCCGTGTATTCCGGAGGAGGATGAGGTCTGGGTTCGGTATGTCGTTACACTTAGCTCCAAGCGGGGAGACGAGGCCGTGTCCGACACACGTTCCCATCCTTGCTATCATTGTTATTGGGGATATCCTCGGCCGGGAGGTCCTTGAGTTTGTTGCTTTCCGACTGTCTCGGCTGCGCACGCGATGGACTCTCCCGGTGAGGGTTCCGAGTGCCGCTTCTAGTAGTAGCCATTGTTGGTCACGGGGATCGAAATTTACGGTCCCCACGGTCGGCGCCAATGTTCCGGTGTGGAACTGATGTCCAGCCAGTGGTCAGTGGTTTGATTTTGATTGGGTTGCCTCTCGCGGAGTATCTATGAGTGGAGATATCCCGGTGAGCAAGGAATCACCAAACACAAGGCCGTTCGCCAAAAAGGGGGAGGGGGTATGTGTTTAGTGGGGGTTGTGTTGTGCGTGCATGTAATGTAAAGAGCCGAGTTAGAACGTGCGCACACTTGGTGTTACCCCCGGTATTTATAGGGTGTGGCGTGGTATCTTAACCGCCATCTATCATATCCCGGATTATGGATATGATAGATTACCCCCGATTGCAAGGGGAAACCGGATACTCGGGATCCTACTATCGGGCCGCCACCGGGCTGGGCTGAGGTCCGGGTATGCCCTTGCTGGGTCGTGTCCTTATTGGGCCGTGAGTCAGATCCGTAACACATTCCATGTTCATCAGCTTGATAATGATGAGTACAGCGTGCTCAGCACGGGCGCATTCCATCCTAAAATATTTTGTATTCATCTATCCTCAAAGTAATTTTTCTCTAATGTCCTAAAGTAGTATTTTAGGATGCACCTACCTAGAAAAATACCTCGGGTGCTAAATGGACATTAAACCAAAGATAATTTTAATACATATAATTTTCTTTGTAATGAGCAAGGAAGGTGTTACGGACCTGACTCACGGCCCAATCCGGGACGGTCCAACAGAGATGTAACAGATATCTCTGATTCCCCTACAATCACGGAACGGTCTATCCTATCTATAATCAAGGGATATGATAGATCACGCAGTTAGGATACCACAGAATACCCTATATATACAGGGGTCAAACCCTCAGGTGCACACGTTCTTACTCAAGCCTACTTACTTTCTGTATCATAGCACAACCCCATTGAACACATACCCCCTTCCCCCTTAGGCAAAAGGCCTTGTGTGCAGTGATCATCCGCTTCCCAGGATATCTGTCTCATAGATATTCCGGCCTAGCCACTTCGATCCAATATCGAAGTACCAACCTACTAGGCTGGATATTAGTGTTCTACACCAGAACATTGGCGCCGACCGTGGAGACGTTAAACATATGGATGCGAGGCAATGATCCCAGTCGAGATAGGCCAGCCCTCTTGGAGGATGAAAGCTCGCAGAGAAGGTGAAGACTCGAACAGTGACGCATTGATCACGGAATTAGACCTGATCGACGAGGCAAGAATCCTGGTGCATTGCCGAGACCTAATCGCCAAGCAACTCATCGCGGTGAAGTACAACCGAAAGGTGAGACCGTGCTCCTTCAACAGGGGAAACCTAGTGCTCCAACGGGCTGATGTTGGGAACAAAAACGCCAGGGATTGCAAGCTAGCAGCGAACTGGGAAGGTCCTTACCGCATAAAGGAAAAACTTGAAAAGGGAGCATACGTACTGGAAACCCTGGGAAGGAAGCCGGTCAAAAGGACTTGGAATGCCGAAAAGTTGAAAATCTATTACAGCTAGACCTCGGTCCGACCAGCGAAATGTGTCTGACGGACACATCTAAGTTCATTTATTTCGTGGTTTTGATGTTTTCAATTTCGATTTTTTGTTTTGATTAATACTCGAAGCAATGTTTCTTTCAAGCCGATTCTTTAATAAAAGCCTCCCTAGTGGAGACACCAATTATGCATTACGGATTGGTCAAAAAATTACACTGAGGTAGCTAAACCCGGTCGAACGAGAAACCCAAAATAAGGGATTACACTCGGGCAATCACGCCCTGGTTGCGAAAGGGTAAAAACACCATTTCTATTAAAAGTAGATGCATAAAAAAATACTCCTAAATAAGGAGGCGAATTGTCACGCAGGTCCCGATCAGGCCGACATGTGTAAATGTGCGTTCTTACACCACGCTTATGCATATGACATTTTGCCCTTATTCTGGTAAATATCCCGGACAGCAAAATCCGGATCTCGGTAGCTTGGGTATACTCCCCTACCCCTATGCCCGAAGTCAACCTATCGGAAGAATATAATTAGTAGATACTGCACACATGAGACCCCCGCCCAGTCATAAAAAGCTATAACTTGTACAAAAGTTGGCAAAATAACTATTGATAGGTTGAGATCAATGTTTATAAATAGTAGCAGAAATACAAAGTAAGTACAAAGTAAATCCGGTACGAGACACCAGTAGAACAATATAAAAATCTTCAGCGTTAGCTCGGAGGGGCGGTGTCTTTTGAAGGGACCACTTCGGCAATGGGAACAGATTTGGAGGTTCCTTCTCCGCCACCGTTATGGGACCCCACGTTGAGTACCTCTTATCCACCTTGTTCTTCCTCTTCCCCTCCTTGGTCCTCCTCAACAAGCGAGCCAAATTCGTCCTCTGGTGAAGAGGGAGGGGGATGAAGGACTCCATCTTTCACATATGCCCGATGATCGTACCCATCGGTATTGACCTCGCTCCCCGGATTAAGATAGCGAATCTGAGCAAGAGCCATCTTAAAGCAGTCGGCGGCGGCCTACTTCAGGATGTCCTCACACTCGAGACGGGCCTTCTTCTCCTCGGCAAGGGCAACACGGGTCTGTTCGAGCTCGAAGCATAGATCCTCCCGCTGAGTTTGAAGGGCTTTAAGGGCGTCTATGCCCTTCGAATGAGCCTCTTTGAGAGCGCCAAAGTCCAAGGTAGTCTTCTCGAAAGCTTCTTTGGTAAGAAGAAGTTCCTCGGTTTCCTTCCTAGCGCTCGCCCGCGCAACCTCAAGTTCCTCCTCGACCCTTTTCCTTGACTGATCGGCCTCGTCCTTCTCTTTTTTCAGCTGGCGAGCCTCAGCTAATTTCTTAACATACTTCCCTTTCATATGCATAAACGCTTGGGCCAATCCAATACCCTGACAGAGGCGCGTTTGAACATCATGAACCAACCCCTCGTCAATGTCAGCAAGAGGTAAGGCATTCATAAATTGGTGAGGCGGTAAGAAGGCCAGTTCGAGCTCCTCGGTCCGAGGCCCTTTTTCCCACGCCAGACCTCGGTTGAAATTTGGGACGGGAGGAGGAATTGGAGGACCCCGAGGAAGAGACAAGGTTGCCAGAGAAACTTATTTATATTTGGCCGGAGGGGCTGCGGAGGGGAGAGCAGGATCAGCTCTAGGGGACAGAGACGCCCGAACTGGGGCTGAGGCCTTTGCCTTCTTAGCTGTACCGGCTTGGGTTACCTCCGAGGACTGTCCTTTCCGAGCCTCTGAGGAAGGGCGTTTGCGGGAACCTTTCTTAGTAGGGGCACCGGCGGTAGGAGCCACGACCGACAAATATCTGGGCAATACCACCATCGGCTGCGCTGCAAAAACAAGAATTCGAAAGTTAGTAAGGAATTATAGTTGAGATATAAACACGTTAAAGATAGAACCACAAAATTCATACAAATTACATATCCCAGCTTAGAGCCGGCACTGGTGATGAAGAAAGCCGCGCTTCTGGCACCATACGTGGTAACATATGACACCAGGTGGTCAACAGACAAGTCTTCCTCGGCAGGAAGGTCGTCGAATTCTACTTGATACGAAGTGGAGGTTAACTTGTGATGATCAAAGGTCCAATAAAGGGGGAACCTCCACTCCACTTTGCTTACCTCGGCCCCTTTCAAAACCGTGGTCATTGGCGATTTTGCTACCACTTTGAAGTAGCTATTTTTAAAGTGTTTGAAGGAATCAGAAAAGGCAGTGAAGAGTTTTTTGTCTGGGTCACCCCGGAGAGAGGTGAGCCCCTTCAACTTCTCTGGTTCCTTACCAAAGCGTGGAGTAAAAGGATAGAAAAAGAAGAAGAATAAGGTGGCGGTATAAGGAATAGGGGCCGAGAAAGACCGACATAGCTGCTCGAAGGCGACTATATAGGCCCACCTGTTGGGGTGAAGTTGTGAGGGGGCTAGGTGGAGATGGTTCAAGCAGGATATCTGGAACTCGGTAAACGGGAAGCGAATACCAAGCCGGATCAAATAGGCTTTATAAAATAAAAAGAAGTTGGTGAGGCCTTCCACCCTCGAAACGCAGATAGGCTCATCTTCACTTGGGGGGCTTAAATGACAACCTTCCAAGGCCCCCAGCTTTAGTTGGCGGATGTCATTGGCGGTAATCAAAGAGTGGGTCGTCAATACGTCACGCGTCACCCAAGGATATTGGTCAACTAGATCTTGGGGAGGATTGGAGGAGTCCGATCTCCCGGCATCGGATGGGGCGCTACTCGGCGAAGACGACGACTCCATTTACCTATAAACACAAAAGAAGAATACTAAGATCAGCAAAATGTGGGAATACCTGACAGAGGCGGGATAGCCGGTCGAGAAGAAGAAATGGGTGGACTCATACGAAGACGACCTTCAAAACTTGAGGTTGGATTAAGGCCTGACCTATGACGACAGGATCCCAAAATGGTCTTGGCCCTAGAATCTTCCCCATTGGCGATATAATACGAGCTTGACTCTAGACAGTCCCAACGGGGTCGGACCTAGGCCAAACAGGAGGTTCGCAGAGGTTGATAGGTCGTACCGGCACGACCTCGGCCTTATCCCAACTCTCGGGGAGAGCTATAACAGTGGAACCTACGCTTGAAGAGCGAGCAGGGGGGTGAGACACTCCAACAGTCCTCCTACCCGAGCTCCCACCTAAAGATAAAGCTAGCCTTTGCTCCTCGAATAGAGGAGTACCAAGCAGCCAGTGACTCATTCGAGGATAACGTGCACGAAGTGCTTCCTCCTCTTCGAGGGTTAGGTCTTGACCCGATGAAGATGGTTGATTAGTTTTACCCATGGTCACCAAATGATGCAACCTAAAGAGGCAAAAAATGACAATAAGGAACATGGTGGAAACTCCCCCATGAGCAAAAGGCTTACGACTACAGGCAGGAATAAAACCAACACTTAGGAACTACCCAGAAACCCCAAACGAAACTCAAACAGATAGCTCTCTCCAAGGCCAAATCACGACACGTAAACCAAAATGAAGGACGGGCAAAACCAAAAACAAAGAAAATACAAATAAGGAAAAAGATATGGAAGTTGAAAGAAATATAAAGACTTACCAAGTTGGATTGAGTAAGATGATGAAGGAAGTCACAGGGAATAGAGAACTTCTTCGTAGAAGGAGAGGAGTCAGAGAAAACCAGACAGCATAATGTATGAAATAAAGAAGAAAGAAGGAAAATGAGGTTAAAAGCTACGAAATGGAGAAAAATATGAAGGGGCGCCGGGGAATTAAGGGTAAAAGAGATAATTCACCGGTAAAGCAGAGGGACGTATACTGGGATGTACGCGCATTAAATGCGCACGAAATTCGGAGGCGGCTAGGGACGACGATTGCAGATCCTCTCCAATCCACGGAGGCCAGGTGTCAGGAGGCTATGATGGCGAAGTTGAAAGGGTTTTAGCCTCGAAGTCAAGCGATCCATCTGGCGCCATCTCAGATCTATGAAGTCGTCAGCAGGAGTGCAGATCTTTGAGATACGACCTCGGGACCCGGAGTCAGATAGGAAGCCTGGCAGTACACCCCGGCCTGGGGGCAAGGAATAGACCGACCCGAGGAGCAAGGTACACCCCGGCAGCTCAAAACCTTGAACTACTAAGCTGGGGGTCAACTGTTACATACCTGACTCACGGCCCAATCCGGGACGGTCCAACAGAGATGTAACAGATATCTCTGATTCCCCTACAATCACGGAACGATCTTGTTAAATATGATTAGTTTTGATGATGTCTTATATAGATGTCATTCTTAAGAGAAAAAGGTTGCATACTACATTTACATTATACTTTGACTAATTCTTATATTGAATGTAGATGTCATTCTTAAGAGCAAAAAGGTTGCATACTACATTTACATTATACTTTGACTAATTCTTATATTGAATGTAGATGCAAAGTTTAAAAATGGAGATTGATCAAGAAAGAAGAACTTGCACTATATGTGACACTGTAAATCTCTATGATCAAGCAGAAGTTGGAATGAAACGTCATCATATTTGAGCTACAGTGGAGTATACATGAATAATACTGATACGGAAAGTCGACACATTAAATTCTGGAACAAGTTCAGCATAGGCTCGACTTTATGGATATTGAAGAAGATGTAAGAATGATCAAGAAAGTAGATTGAAGAAAGAAAATCTTGCACTCAATATAATGGGAATATCAGAATGTCAAGGGAGCAAGAAGTTATCAAAGGACTTTGGGAATAATCAGAAGAAGAGGAAATGTTGAAGAAGGTAGAACTTGCAAAGAATGATGAATCCAAGTTGGATGACGGAGAACGTTTAACAAGAAGAAGTACTGAATCAGAGAAAGAAATTGAATCAAGAAGATATGAAGTTAAATGATGAAGAATGATCAAGTTGGGAGATGGAAAAAGGAAGAACTTGTTGAATGGAATGAAGATATTATTATTCAAGTTCTTATATTGATGCTAGAAGCCTCCAAGATCATATGGAAGTTGGAATCGCTCAATTCGGAGCTAAAGTCAGCAAAAATCAGCTTCAGGATGAGAAAACTCGAGTTCACAACTCAATACTCGAGTTTGGAACTCAAAACTCGAGTATGTTCATCAATACTCGAGTATTGGAGTGTCTTCAGCTTCTTTGGTGTCTCTGGAATGTCAATACTCGAGTATCCAAGTCAATACTTGAGTATACAGTGTTTTCAGCATCTCTGGGGTCTCTGGAATGTCAATACTCGAGTATTCAGCGGTGATCAGCTCTGTTTCACGTTCAGCTCTGGCAACGTCTGGTAATTTGATGATATCTCCTAAACCAGAAATGGGATTGAGGTGAACTCAGTGGCATATGAAACGATACTCCCAATGCGTCATTGGGATATAAAATTCAAGCCCAAAAGAGTTCATATGCGAGAGTTATGGATTGTGGAAGTTGACAGATAAATTCACGCCACACAGCAAACCAAGCTTCAATGTTTTGAGTGTAACTCACAAACTACAAATCCGATTGAGCTGAAATCAGTGGCGTATGAAAGTAGACTCACAGAGCTTTCCATGAAGAGTTGGATGAACCAAAACAGAGTTCAAACCAGGGAGATAGGACCCTTGAAAGTTGACAGTTAGTTCAACAAAGGTCAATACTCGAGTATGTAAGTTCAATACTCGAGTTTCCATCAGACAGAGAGCAACTTGAAGGTTGGCGAGAAGCAATACTTGAGTGAATACTCGAGTATTCAAGTAAAGTATGGAATACTCGAGTTTCCAAATGAATACTCGAGTATTCGTCGCTGGTTCAGAAAACGAGGTTCTGACGGCTAGTTTCTATCTGAGTCTAACATCTATATTTCTTCATCCAACGGTCATATATGGATCTCTACCTATAAAAGAAGTCGATTCAAGACGTAAGAAGCAAGACACAAGCCTACAACTTCAAAATGCTCATACTCGATCTTCATCTTATTTTACTCTCTGTTTTCCAAATGTTTACATAGTTTATCGAGAGAGTGAAATTATTTGTAATGCACTTCGAGTGTTTATTCATTCACTTCGAGAGAGAAGGTTTATTGTTAACATCCTACCATACTATTCGAGAGTTACTCAAGATTGGGTGATCTTGAGTGGGAAACACATTGTATTGATTACAACTTGTAAGGGGAGTGAATCCTAGTGAGAGGGTTACTTCGAGTGCGAGTGTGTAATCAAGTGGGTGTATTGATTACTTATTGTAAGGGAGTGAATCCTAGTGAGAGGATTACTTTGAGTACGAGCGTGTAATCAAGTTGAAAGAAGATAGTGGATTGAAAATCTCAAGTGAAGCTTGGGGACTGGACGTAGGTCAAGGATTGGCCGAACCAGTATAAATCTCTGTTTGCATATTCTCTTCCCTTATCTCTTATATTCCCATCATACATATTTGACTGACTGTTTATTGTGATGCCGATTGGGTAGCATGTAGAACTACAAGAAGGCCTGTCACTGGTTACATATTAAAGCTTGGAGGATCCTTATTCCTTAGTGAAAAGGAAAATGAAAATGTAGCCTATAGTAGCTAAGTCATCGGCAGAAGCCGAATTAGAGTATTGAAGTGGTATGGGCTCGAGGGTTGCTGAAAGATCTTGGAATTAGTCACGAGGAACCCGGTAAAGTGTATTGTGACAACAAGACAGCAATTCATATATAGCTGCTAATCCGGTATACATGAATGAACAAAGGAAATTGATTTGAGGAATGTTGGATAAAAAATCAGCAAGCAGATCTCTTAACTAAAGCTGTTGGAGTGACTGTATAAAGATATTTGATGTGCAAGTGCGTTTTGATTAGAGTTTAGCTTTGGAAGTATTTAAATTGAAGAGTAACTGATAAACATTCACTGTAATGTATATGTTTGCTTTTACAACGATACAAAAATTTCGAACAATTAATAACGTTAAGTGCATATCAAAAGAAATTTCTCCAGCCGGTCCTCATGCCTGCTGCTTACCCTTGTCTTCAATCTTGTTCACTCCGGATCCTGAAGCTATGGTAAGAGCTGAGATCCAATGCCCATTGGATCTCAGGTAACGGTTAGCCTCATGCTTATGTAAACAATATATGTATGACAGCTATCTATATCATTATAGCAGTACAAAATCACATTTTCAAAACAGTAACAATATGTAAGGTAATAACAAAACACAGCCCCTGCAGTATGTATGTTATCCCAGTCTGCACTATTAACCAGTGCCACGATGTACGGTCATGTCCTCAGCGCTAGGAAAACTTAACGGTATTATCATATTCATAACCCGTATATATTTAAATGTATAAAGAACAATTTAAGACAGAGTCTTAGTATATGAACACAACTATCATATATAGGCATACAATAAGCATAAGAGTTAATGTTACAATACGCGTCCGTACCTGAGTCGATATTATCGGTACGCTTGACGGTCAAAATGCAGTCACGGATATCCTATAAGGGTAATATCACATTTATTAATTCATAATTATTATTCTAGTAAATATCTTAGTCTCAAATGACCATTTTACCCTTGGGTTAATTAGTTTCCATTTTATTTCCTATAAATTTCGTAATAAACGCTGTTTGACAGCATATAAGCTGATTTTTCACCTAACTTTGAAACATCATAATTAATTCCACAAAACTCGGAACGAGGATCCGTAAAATTCCTTAGAATCCTTAGGATGTCTACTTTAACCATGAATTTTCTCAGATTTTTAGAACATCATATTCAATATAAGATACCAGCGTTTTTACAACTGCTTTCAGAATTCGCTAACCGATAAAGTTTTACCAGAGCTTCGCTACTTTGATCATAATCTTCCAAAAATTTGCTATAACATCTTCTTCATCAATTTTTTGAAATAAAACCATTTTCAACCATAAAGACATGATAACAAGAACATATTGGAAGATTAAAGATCAAAACAACATTTAAGCTATAAACTTAAAAGCTAGAGCTCAAGAACTTACCTAGAACTTTGCTCCTCCTTTCTCCAAGACTCCTCACTCTCACTTTCACTCTATATTCAGATGTTTCTTGCTTGTGATGGTGTGAAAATTATGAAGACCCAAGGCCTCTATTTATAGTAAAAGGCTATGACATCTTTGATAATTTTTTCTAACCTACTTCATCTTGTTTTTAAGGCATTGGATCAAGGTAAAAATTGAAGCTTCTCATCCTAGCCCTTAAACACTCAAAGCCGTGCTCCCTGCCCCCTTCTCCCCTACTCTCATCTTTTTTTCTCCTTCTTCAACAAGTTTCCTAACTTAGTCTACAAGTTTTCCAACTTCTTCTATAAGTTTTCAATCTTCTACTTTCTTCCTAAGTTTTCAATCTTCTACTTCCTTCCTAATTTTTCATCAAAAACCGCCCCCCCTTCATCTTTTAATTTGTTTTATGTTTTAATTTTAGCCAATTGGATAATATTTTGAGCTCCATATATTCTTGGTTCTTTTTAATTCACTTGTATTTTATTAATTAAAGCCCTTAATTTTAGATTAAATCTTGGCCTCATTAGAAGTCCCAATTATTACTTTAATCACTTTAAGATTAATCACAAAAGTTGAGAAAATGATTTTGGAGATAACCTAATCTAAGCTTAAAATATGCTCGTTCATAATAAATCATTATATTTGATCTATGATCAAAACTTCTCAAGATACAATTTATTTTCTATAGATTCTCATTTACTTGTGTCTTGAATTTATCCTAATGGTTTTTAACTCACCATTAATGAATTTACACCTTTTTTTTATCTCTCCTACACTAGGCTTACATCACACACACACACACACACTCTCACACTCTAAATAGCCACCCCCTTTCATCTTTTCTTCAAATTTTATCCTCTTCCACTTTGTTGACTTTTATTTCACCATGTGTTTGTTTAAAGTTAATATCTAGATTTTATAACTTTGCTTCTTCTTCAAGCTAGATGATCCGTCCCCCCTCCCACTTTAATTAGCTTTATTTTATTTTTGTGTGTTACTTTTGAGTCTAATAGATAGTGTATTAAGGCTTCCTATTGGCTCAATTTAATTCACATGGATTACATTTTATGAAGTTAAATTAAGGCCTTAGGATTTAGCTTTATTAGATTTAATCCAAGCCTTTGGAAAAATCTAAACACTATTGTTGATATTTGTTCAAGATTTTATGTGCTCATAAGAATATTTTTGATGTCATCTTTTTCCTTCTAATTGAGCATAATTTCGCCACCTACAAATAATTCAAAGGAGGATTAATTAATCTTGGTTAATATTTCTAATATAGTGTTTTAGGGGTTATTAGGCCTAATTGTCAAAATTTGATAAGTTATTATATTAATCTTGATGATTAAAAACCCCTTATGTGTTAATCTTGGCCCTTAGATATCATTTGGATGTTAATTAACTTGATATATTCCTAATTATGCCTTTTAAATTAATTATTATTTAATTTTGAAAATTAATATAAATATTCCAATTATTGCAAATTTAATTGCCCAATAATTGTTGCTAATTTTCTCTAATTGATTTAGGCATTTTGATGACATTTGATTGCTTTTCATGACATAATTAAGATTATAATTAATTATAATAATCTTAGGATATTTTATGATCCCTAATAGGATTTTAGAAATTTAGTCTTTGGTCCTTCTAATTCTAGGAAAAATTGCCTAGAAACTAAAATAAATATCATACAAAAATTTGAGAATATTCACCTATTTTCAATAGGTATTATTTATCCAAATATAGTATTTAAGATAAATAATTATTTGGGTATTACAAGTTAGGGACTTATAATGTTTATAGCCCCCAACTTGAGAGGGAATGTAAGAAATAGGTTTAGGATTTTTTTATTATGTTTTTTTTTTTGGTTGCCATTCGGGCTTCACCGGAATCTTCGCTCATTATCCGATCCGCCTTTGACTTACAGACTATGGTGGGATATGTTGGGTTTATTAGGAATGTGTTAACTAGACTAGGCTTACCTTGGTTCAATATGGGCTGTCTTACCTAGCCCAATGTATTACTCAAACTTATATAAATAAGGGTCAGAATTATTGTATTGTTTGAGTTCTTTTTTTTAATAATAAAGATTATCTATATTTTAGATTTTATACCCGTTAAAATAAGTTTTTTAAAAATAAATACATTTAAAAACGTATATCTTAACTGTCTAGATCAAATCCGAAGCCCTAGATCTACTTAGCTCTCCTTACTACGCAATTTTCTTACTAGGGAAACTAGTTGCTTTCTGGACACAGCTTGTTCAGCAAAGTTGCAAAAAAACAAAAAACAAAAAACAAAAGATTGAAATGGTGGATTCCCTACCAAACCCAGTAAAAGTTTGAACTTTTGGTTTTGGAAGCAATTTTTGAATAAACACAAGTGTTCCGAATGGGGTTTTAAAAAGTAATTACTTGAGGATTGTTCTTAAATAACGGTGAAGCAAAGTTATATCTGATAGTTTTTCTTTAAAAATCGTCAGATATGATGTATTAGCATATGAACATTTAGTATGATCAATTCTTTTCTTAAAAAAATAAATGAAAAGGGCGTTAGAAGACACTCAGGATTAGTTAATTAATGTAACCCTATGACTGAAATTTTCTAAGAGAAGACACTTTGGAGTAGTAACATTTGTAACGATAGCTTCAATATTTATTTGATGACCTTAATAACCCAAAACATCAACTCGTATGATCTAGTGTCATAGGCGGAATTAGGGGGTAGGGGTGGCCCCCGCCCCCCTAAAATTACATAATTTTACTCAGAAATATAGGAAATTATATTGTAGCCTTATAAATATTTTAACATTTTCATTTTAGTCCCTCTATCAAACTTTTAGAAGGGATTAAAGTGAACATATTGAAATTTTTATGAGGCTAAGTATAATTTCATAAACTTATGGGTCTAATTCTGTAATTTTTGCCTCCTAATTTCAAGTCCTAACCCCCCCTAATTTTAAATCCTGGCTCCGCCCCTGTAGTGTGAATTATTAAAGGCTATGGACAGCATATAATTTTCCACAAGAAGTAAACAATAATATATTGCAATAATTAAGGCCAAAGCGTGTAAGTGCAAAGATACATGCATCCCTCATACCTTCATCTTAGTGTTTGTTTTTAATGAATTAGATTTTAAAAAAAAAATTGAAAAAATGAGATTAAAAGCTTGTAGTTAATACCTCTTGTAACATCTCATTTTCAAAAGCAGTATATTTTTTTTTCATCAGAGTAGAGCATCGGAGCGATTGAGTAACTGATACATTTATTCAAATTGCCGTAAGTCTGGCTGATTTACAGAAGTTGTGCATTGACCGAGAGTTTTCAAAATGAACAACAACAGAAGAAAGTCTTCAGTCGGGACTCTGTACGGCCTGCTCGCCTTTCGCCTCGGTCCTCGGTTGTTCTGAACCTGACGCTATGATAAGAGCTGAGATCCAATTACAATTTGGATCTCAGGTAACGGTTAACCTCATGCTTAAATACGACTACATATACACGACGGCGGAATCAATACAACGGTCCATAACAATGATGTATGATTAAAAACACATAACCACGTATGTAACATAACCACGTATGATACAACAATAATAACCTCGTATGTGACATAACCACGTATGTGACATAACCACGTATATAACATAACCACGTATGCTACAACAACAAACAGAATACAACAAACATATACAATCATACAATAACCATCAGAGTTAATGTTACAGTACGCGAACGTACCTTTTTGGCGGTACAACAGAACTTTTACGGAAAAACGTGAAATTCGACAAATGGAAAAACAGCGGTATGACGGCGGCACAACAAATGCTCGATTAGCTCGTATATCCTATAAGGACAACGTTTATCAACATTTGGCATCATAACAGGCCATTTGGGCGAAAATTACTATTTTGATCGGCGGAATTTCGCCAGAGCTTCGCTGTTTTCGCTCTATCTCTCTATAATTTTGACAGATCTTTTCCCTCATCATATTTTCGAAATATATATCATATTTACCCCTAACTATGATATCTAGACTATCTTGAAAAATTAAAGATAAATCTAGCATTCCTACTATATCTACCGAAAGAACTATCGAAACTAAAGACCAGGGACCGAAGAACTTACCCAGACTTTGCTCGACTTTCTCCGCAGCTTCTCTCTCTAACTTCTCTCTAAGAGGCAGATTTTTGGTGTGAGAAATGAAGAAGAGGAGCTTGGTATTTATAGAAGAGACGGATGGCCGAATCGGTAAATAATTCGAACTTCGCCTTGACGAATATGGACCGTAGGATCGCATTTTTGAGGACAAAACACTCTTGGCCATCCATGGTCAAGATCGAAATCTAAGAGCCCTAAAGTCAATGGATGAGTTGTCATCCATGATGGCTCTTGCTTTATGGGCCTCCTACCGATAAAGCTACCCGACGGTGTCCGTTTCGCGCGATTTCGTAGAAACTCAAAAATCCGGGCGTGTAAGTTTGAAGATCTTTCCATCCTCTTTCATATTTATCTATTTGGATCCTCTTTTTGATCATAACCAGGTATTCTCCGGTGCGTCGGAAGATATTCGGACAAACGCGTCCGGTTACGGAAATCGCTTCCGATAGAACCAACTTCTGGACAACAATTCACTGAATCGTAAAACGTCCAGTTGTTGCCTAACTTAATCTCGTGTTTAAAAAGACGCAATTGTTTCTATAGGTTCTCACTTTTCCTATCTGACTCTACTCTATCTGATCAACTTTTCGTCTTATTTGAAATCATGGTTTTTCGGTTGCGGAAACAACGCCTGGTAAATTCTTTCTTCGTGTAAAATTTCACTTGTTCTTAATTTGATCATCTGAAAATAATTTTACCTCCGGTTTACCCGTAGAATTTATTTCTAACTTTTCCCTGGCCCGCCTTTATAAGCCGACTCACCGCATTATATTATTATTTTATTCTAATTACCTTCACATTTATTTATTTTTTCTTTTATTTTTTATTTATTTTTCTAAGCATAAAATATTTTATTAATTTTTTATTTTATATATTTTTTATTTGTTTAATAATTTCGAATTTCTCCAATTAAAAATAATTATTTAAATTATTTTTAATTCATTTACTTTATACCTTAATTATCTCATTAATTACCAGATTGGCTTACTAATTTTTGATAATTTTCTTAATTAGGATAAATCATTATCTCACAACTATTTTACTTACATTGGTATTTTATATCCCATGTAAAATATTAAAAATCATGGGGCCATAAAGTGCTTTTAATATTATTATATTTATGCTTCTCTATTTTTCAAGGAAAAAATCCCAAAATTCCTAAAATTAGAGAAAACATACTTCCCAAGTTTTTGTCAATATTTGCAGTCATATGGGATTTATCATAATGTTTTCGTGTCATTTTCTCGCATTTTATAAAATACATTTTTCAAGGATTTTAGCTCTTTATCTCTCCTAATTCCCATAGTAATTACCTTAGAAAATAAGATAATTATTACTTATTATTTGAAACCACATATTCACCTATTTTCAATAGGTATTATTTACTAAAATATAATATTCCAGATAAATAATTATCCGGGTATTACATTTCTCCCCCCGTTAAACAAAATTTCGCCCTCGAAATTTGCTCTATCCCAATTTAGATTTTGTACGTACTAACCTTCGGACTAATCGCTCAGAATTTTTTCTCTATATGTTGGCCGCTTCGCTCGATGATCGAGAATTCGCTCAAGTTTGACCGTCAAGATCTTGGCATTTCGTACTTTGATATATAGTATTTCCCGTGGCACCCATATACCCCGATCAACACCAGATATCAAAATGTTTCTATGACGACCATACACCATGGTAACACAAGATACCTTAAATGTTTCCATGGCGCCCATACACCATGACAACACAAGATACCTCCTACTCAATGACACGATCGCGGTCCGGTTGTAGTAACTAAAAGATAAGCATAGGAAACTAAAATTTTCGCGGCAAGTAAGATAACTATTTATCAAACCATAGGGGATTTCTTACTAAACATGTATCTTAACGATTTCTGTTACCCTGTACTCAGGTATAGTTTTAAAACTCAGGACTTCGCGTCTAATAAAACACAGAATTTCTCACTCATTTTAAAAACACAGGACTTCTCGTCTATTAAAACAAAGGATTTCTCATCCATTAAAAAAAAACACAGGATTTCTCATCCATTTAAAAACACAGGACTTCTCGTCCATTTAAAAACACAGGACTTCTCGTCCATTTAAAAACACAGGACTTCTCATCCATAAAAAAAAAACGCAGGACTTCTCGTCCGTATGAAAACAAAATTTCACGTTTTGCATAATCATGTAGTTTAGACGAATGCTAGTACTATAAACGATCGGACACTCGTTCTATTTCCCTTTGTTTAGATTTTCGTTGATTCGGTCTACTCGAAAACGGGTACGGAATTTCGTATCGGAGTTCCTCTACATGAGTCAAATACGCATGTACCTATCCTTGTTGGTCTCGGAGTTTCATCCCGGCGTGGCCTAGCTCCACATATAAGCTCAAGCGCTAGACGTAATAGTCGTCAAGTACAAACCGACGATTATCGACTATCGAGTTATCGAGACCGATATCAAATATGAATATGGACGATGGATTTACTCGATTCGGGTTAGAATGATGCACCGATCGAGAGGGTGGTACACCGGTTCGAATGGTATACCAAAGGTGCAGTGGACACCGACTTAGGGCTATATCGCACTCATTTTCAAAACATGCTCTTTAAAAGGCGTAGAGCCTAACTCCGTTACTCAACCAATTTGGCCGGTAGGTGTCTATCATGGGAGCCTCACCGTGCTAGGGTGACCGATTGGCCGATCCACATAGACTAGCCCCGCCTTCGGCACCAAAAGGTTTTTGGAATAACTTAGTCGATCTATGCCGTGACAACTGCTCTGATACCAAACATGTAACATCCCATTTTCAAAAGCATATTTTTTTCATCGAGTAGAGCATCGAGCGATTGAGTAACCGATACATTTATTCAAATTGTCGTAAGTCCGGCTGATTTACGTAAGCCGTGCATTGACCGAGAGTTTTCAAAATGAACAACAACAGAAGAAAGTCTTCGATCGGACTCGTACGCCCGTCGCCTTTCTCCTCGGTCCCGCTTGTTCAACCCGACGCTATGATAAGAGCTGAGATCCAATTACAATTTGGATCTCAGGTAACGGTTAACCTCATGCTTAAATACGACTACATATACACGACAGCAGCAATCAATACAACAGTCCATAACAGATGTATGATTAAAAACACATAACCACGTATGTAACATAACCACGTATGATACAACAATAATAACCTCGTATGTGACATAACCACGTATGTGACATAACCACGTATATAACAAAACCACGTATGCTACAACAACAAACAGAACACAACAAACATATACAATCATACAATAACCATCAGAGTTAGTGTTACGCACGCGAACGTACCTTTTTGGTGGTACAAATGTAACTTTTACGGAAAACGTGAAATTCGACAATGAAAAACAGCGGTATGACGGCGGCACAACAAATGCTCGATTAGCTCGTAGATATCCTATAAGGACAACGTTTATCAACATTTGGCAACATAACAGGCCATTTGGGCGAAAATTACTATTTTGCCCCTAAACCCCTAATCGGCGGAATTTCGCCAGAGCTTCGCTGTTTTCGCTCTATCTCTCTATAATTTTGACAGATCTTTTCCCTCATCATATTTTCGAAATATATATCATATTTACCCTTAACTATGATATCTAGACTATCTTGAAAAATTAAAGATAAATCTAGCATTCCTACTATATCTACCGAAAGAACTATCGAAACTAAAGACCAGGGACCGAAGAACTTACCCAGACTTTGCTCAGACTTTCTCCAGAGCTTCTCTCTCTAACTTCTCTCTAAGAGGAAGATTTTTTGTGTGAGAAATGAAGAAGAGGAGCTTGGTATTTATAGAAGAGACGGATGGTCGAACGGTAAATAATTCGAACTTCGCCTTGACGAATATGGACCGTAGGATCGCATTTTTGAGGACAAAACACTCTTGGCCATCCATGGTCAAGATCGAAATCTAAGAGCCCTAAAGTCAATGGATGAGTTGTCATCCATGATGGCTCTTGCTTTATGGCCTCCGGCCCGATAAAGCTACCCGATCGGTGTCCGTTTCGCGATTTCGTAGAAACTCAAAAATCCGGCGTGTAAGTTTGAAGATCTTTCCATCCTCTTTCATATTTATCTATTTGGATCCTCTTTTGATCATATTCAGTATTCTCCGGTGCGTCGGAAGATATTCGGACAAACGCGTCCTGATTTTAAATCGCTTCCGATAGAACCAACTTCGGACAACAATTTATCGAATCGTAAAACGTCCAAAGTTGTTGCCTAACTTAATATCATGTTTAAAAAGACGCAATTGTTTCTATAGGTTCTCATTTTTCCTATCTGACTCTACTCTATCTGATCAACTTTTCGTCTTATTTGAAATCGTGGTTTTCGGTTGTGGAAACAACGCCTGGTAAATTCTTTCTTCGTGTAAAATTTCACCTGTTCTTAATTTGATCATCAAAATACTTTTACCTCTGGTTTACCTATAAAATTTATTTCTAACTTTTCCCTCGGCCTGCCTTTATGTTTCCGACTCACCGCATTATATTATTATTTTATTCTAATTACCTTCACATTTATTTATTTTTTCTTTTTATTTTTTATTTATTTTTCTAAGCATAAAATATTTTATTAATTTTTTATTTTATATATTTTTAATATATTTAATAATTTCGAATTTCTCCAATTAAAAATAATTATTTAAATTATTTTTAATTCATTTACTTTATACCTTAATTATCCCATTAATTACCAGATTAGCCACTTACTAATTTTTGATAATTTTCTTAATTAGGATAAATCATTATCTCACAACTATTTTACTTACATTGGTATTTTATATCCCATGTAAAATATTAAAAATCATGGGGCCATAAAGTGCTTTTAATATTATTATATTTATGCTTCTCTATTTTTCAAGGAAAAAATCCCAAAATTCCTAAAATTAGAGAAAACATACTTCCCAAGTTTTTGTCAATATTTGCAATCATATGGGATTTTTCATAATGTTTTCGGTCATTTTCTCATTTTTATAAAATACATTTTTCAAGGATTTTAGCTCTTTATCTCTCCTAATTCCCATAGTAATTACCTTAGAAAATAAGATAATTATGACTTATTATTTGAAACCACATATTCACCTATTTTCAATAGGTATTATTTACTAAAATATAATATTCCGATAAATAATTATCCTGATATTACACCTTCCCGAATATATGATATATTTTCTAGTATAAATTACATTATAAAATATGTCATATGTTTATGATTGGAGGAGTACTATTTACCTTGTATATTCTCCCTATTAAAATTAGTTAAACTCACTCATTTGTTGGCAAAAAACAAAAAACAAAGGTTAAACTCACTGATTGAACCATATTTTTACATGATTTTTGGTAATTAAATTGAGACTCTTAATGCATTTTGTTATAGTTATTGAGCTTAAAATGCCTTAATTGTGATTAAGAGTAAAAACATTAAATTATGACTAAAAAGGGCAAAATTGCCAAAGAAATTGTAATTACTCTTAATCATTGATTTTTATGAGAATATTTGATGTTAGATTAATTATTTTGGTTGTAGATGCTTGAAAAGATTAAATCAAATTTGAAAATAAAAGTTTGAACTCAAATTACAAAAATTTCAATTTCGTCCCTCACTAAGAACTTTTAAACTTTTCATATTGGTCCCTGGTCAAACTCTGCGTTTTGACCAGGAACCAATTAATTTGGTTCAGCTGGAAACGCAAGAAGCAAAGCATCAACAATTAATGGAAGGATGACGTGTTTGTTTTTTTTATATAAAGATTTGGAAGCTGAAGATTTGGAAGATTTGGAGTGGGCCTTAACAAAAGGGATGAAGCCTAGTGACACAACTCTTGGCCCAAGAGAGAATTAATAACCCAATAGATACACAGATCAAAAAAAAAAGAGGACGCTGGGCAATTAAGAAGGACCCAAAAAAACGTGTCCAGCAGCTGAAAGGAAATGGGGAGCTGGGGGAATTAAAAAGAAGAGGATCCGACAAAATTAAAGGAGGGACATTTTTTCAGACCGAATGGAAAGGGATAACAGGTCGTGAGCTGAGAGAGACCAGGATTATAAAATATTCAGCGCCGCACACGCATTGGGAGCTGGGGGGACTCTCGCCATCGACGCGACTTCATCTTCTTCCCTCTCACCTTCCTCACGTCGCCGGCGGTAACCCTCCTCTTCACCACCGCCGGCGGATTCCACACCCTCAACCACCATCTTCATCGTCGCAAAGAACCGTGGGAGACAAAGATCAGATCAGGAGCTAGCGCTGTGAACAGAGGCTGGGACCTTCATCATCGACTCATACATTCAGACCTCTAATCATCTTCCACCTCCACAATTGATTCACCACCGTAACCACAGACCCTATTTCTTCCACTTCCAGATTTGATATGCTAGTGTGGGGTTCTCCAATTTCTATGGGTGTGTAATTTCTTTGTCTCTTGGAGGATTATGTGGCTGGAATTTTCAGAGCTTAAAACATGAGAGTTTATTTGTTCAATCTATTTTCTCTAATTACATTTTAATTTCCTAGTTTTAGGAATATTTGTTGAGACTTAGTTCTACTCGGTTGAAAAACTTTATGGATTGAACCAACGTGATTGGATTGAATTTTGTGGTTTGTTGAATTTATAAATTTGTATTTCATTTGGTTCAAATAAATTGTGTTTCACGCCAGTATTGTTAGATAACATGATCAATTGAATTAATTGAATGGCGTGGATCGCGTTCTTGTCAAGAGGAAAAGCAAATACATTAATTTAATCCTAATTACACACTAAGTGGTTTTAAACAATATCTCGAAGGTAGTAGTTTGTACTTTACGGTAGTAGGAGCTACTATTAATCGGATCAAGTGATATCTTGAGGTTTTTCATCTAGACTTAGTAAAAATTTACTCATATATTTAATTGAACTGTGATTGTCACTATTTCATTTTCCAAAAGCATCCATATACATTTCATACCTCATTCCATTTTATTAAAAATACCAAAAAAAGTAGTTTAGTATTTAATTAAATCGCCTTCCTATTTTAGTTTATTAATTTGAAAATCAAAAATCAATTTTCCCTTGCTTTTAATTGCATTTGCATGGCGTTTAGATTACTTGGATTCAATAAAAGCGCCCGAGAGAAGAATGATCCTGTGTTTCATTTATACGCAATCCGATTATTTTGGATTGTGAATTCCACGCTAAAAATTTAAAAAAAACAAAATCCACTCATCACTCACTCATTTATTTCTTTTAAATTAAACTAATTAAAAAAATTTCTCCCTCAATTTTCCTCGCGCAAAAGAGGCTCTTGTCTTATTAGTATTACTATAATTGAAACAAACATACACAAGTGCCTGTGCCAGAGGTCGACAAAATGCTTCTAGTAGCTCAAATTTCGCTCTATACACACATGCATATGTATATATGTTTTTAAAGTTGAAATTTGAAGGGTTATATTAATGTAGGGGGAAAATAAGAACTTCGACATATTATTGATTAATTCCTAAATAAAAGAAAGTACTAATATGGGGCAAACTTAAAGCTAACCTTATAATTTAATTTAATATAATCAAATAAATAAATATCTAAGATATAATATCCATATCTAATCTTAAAATATAATAAATAATAAATGATAAAATCAAATATAATTAACTAAATAATCTAAAATATCTTATAAAGCACGTGCGTAAGTCTTGAAGCATTACTTAACACTGAAAATGGACCAAAATCAAGTGCCCTAAAGACTATTATTACGGCCGAGAGATTCTCCTAGTTTGTCACCTCCCAATTACTCTACCTCTTAGCTTCGTGCATCATCTGAACGAAATCCAGGTGTGCCATTTCTTACCATTTTCTTAACAAGCAGTATGATCCTGCTGCTTCAATATTGATGACCATGCTTTTATGTATTGTATGAACTTGTTCTAAAATATATAATGGTTGCTTCAATGATCAAGCAGGGCATGGAACTGGAACAATATACTCAAGTCAAGTATATTATGTGGGTTAATCAAAAGATTTATGACGCTATTGGTTGATTATTCAATCCCTTCTACCACCAACGAACTTTGGCCGGCCGATTGGAAACAGAGGATCCTGTTGGAGCTGTTTCTTCTTCCACCTCAAATTTTAGCCAATAGGAAATATGGGATCCCCCTATGGTACGTGGATTCGCTGCCTCTAACAGGTATGTACACAATTCTTTAACTAATTGAACATTTGAATTTTATTTTCTTAATTTCATCATTTCTTATGTAGGCACTTGTGTAGCCATAAAAAACATGTGTTGTGGTTTTTCATTCTAGGCAGACTAACCGGAGACTTATGTGCAGTAAAGAAAGATGATGATGATGATGCTGATTCAATATCTTATAACACCATCAATTTTAGCCACTAGCAACATGTGGAAGTATTGGGTTTGGTGGGAATGTGACTGTTTATGTTGCCCACAATAATAGGTACTCTCATTGGTCCTTATTATAAGGGCCAACTATCAATTCTTATAAACTAATAAAAACAGTTAAACGTATTAAAGTTGTCCTAAAATTGAAGTGATTTACCATATTATTTATATTAACTATATTAAACTCAAATATTAAATTTTCAAACACCAATTAGTTGATATGCTTGTTGAGTCAGTTGTCAAACACCAATTTTATATTTGCTCAATCTCACTACTGAAGAGTTTCAGAAGCTTGCTGTTAGATCTGATTCTTACATTACGAACAACATTAATTAAGCTTTTCAATTATGCGGAAGGCCTTGTATCAGTTGGTAACATCGACATTAAAGAACTTTGATCATGGATTTTAATTTTTACATTGAATATTTATGGTTGTTAAATCCTTCCTGCAAAGTTATGCGGAATAATGATTTATATGAACCCTATTTGATAATGTGTTTTTTTCTACAATTTCTTTGATATTCAACTTACTTTTTTTTTTCTTGCTTTTGAGGTTCAATCTCTGGTCCTAAATATAAGATATAGTTTATAGTACAATTTTGCCTACTTTTAGAACTTGAGGAGTACAGTAAATTGGTGAATGGTTAATAAATTGCACTGCGTACTGTATTGTTAAATCCTCAAAATTTACTCTTAGACGCTAGACAATCCTTGTGTAGTGGATGAAGTTCATCTTTGCAGATTTCGTGGAGTTTGATTTTTATAATGTGCTTATCCCTTTGGATATTGATATGGGGCTGGGGCTGCTCATTTTTAACGCTTCCATTGGATGACTCTTTTTTACTTGCAAAAACCCCGGGGGGGGGGGAGACTAAGCCTATCCACTGTGTTATTATATTAACCCATGATTCTTTGATGTCAGATTCAGATGATACAAATAGCCTGTCGTTACAGAATAAGAATAAGAATTATTAAGGTTTCATAGAATAATATAGGGTTTTCACAAATACTTTTACCATGCAAAATAAGTTGTTCCATTGCCAAGATTCCAAGCCAAGAAATACTCAACTAAGCAAGATTTTTTTGATTTAGTTTTTGTCTTTTTAAAAGTTGCGGATTAACTTTTGTAACTATAGAATTGGTCCAAAAAGCAGGGCAAAAAAACTTGGTAACTATAGTTCTTTCCGTATACTTCTTTGTTCCTTTTGTTTATTTACTATAGCCCACGATTTGTTTTTTTTTTAAAAAAAAAAAATCAGAAAATATACAATCTTGAATTAGGTTTTAATAAGGAGAAAATAAATTAATTTAGAGTAAAATATTTTGACCACCCTTATAATTTGCCTTAATTACGTAGATCTCATATCTATATTGAAAACATACACATAAGTCCAAACAGCTAACTCCATTAAGAATATCCTAAAAAAATTCCAAAAATATATTTTTTAACTGAAGTTTATATAAAAATAAATTTTATTTACCACTTTACCCTTAGTATTAAATCCTTAATTTTACTTTACAGTTTGTAGACTTCCGGAATAAAAGGCACAAGTTACAAGAACAACTATGTAGAAGACAACTGCAACGGATCATGAAAACAAAAAGTTACAAAGCTTATCAAATTTTCACTCAAACCCATTAAACAATGTATATCCATATTCCGTAGTCTTTTATTTGTCATAAAACGAAGCACTGTGTTTATAAATAATCAAATGTGTTTATAATTTTTTTAAGAAAAATATTAAATTATAAATTTAAATGACACATACAATCTCAAACTTATATAGTGTATTATATTTGATAAAAATATATGTGTTTAATATATATCTTAAATAAAAATTAATTTATAATATCAAAATTAATAATTTTTTTAACAAATTAGAATGTTAGAAAATCTATTCGAATAAATTTTGTTGTTGTCTAAATTTTTTTAGCCCATATATATAAATTTTTGGTTGATTTCTGCACGATAGAATTGAATAGACAATACGTACCCAAATCCCGTAGTTTTTTTGTGTGCCAATAAATCCCATAAATTACGGAATCATAATAATTTAGTCAAATAAAATTCGGTTGATATCTATCAAATATCAGAATAAGCTAGGGAAATTGCTTTAAAATTAATCAATATTTAATGAAAATAAATCAGAGCGACAATTGGCGGGAGAAATAATAATATCACCCTTTTCACCAATGAAATTGTGACTTTTATTACTAGATTACGATAAGATATTAAGATATTTTATATATAATCTTTTTTTTCTCAAAAAACTATGAGATAGGATATTGTTATACTACTATTTTTTAACTACCAACGCCACTACCACTTTTCTACCGTTAGATCAGAATCTTAATAGGATAGAAAATTATAAAGGTAGATGAGATTCGATCTAACTGGAAAAATGGTAAGAACAATATTCTATATAAAAAAAATATAATCCACTTTGACTGGGTTTCGTCAAGTAAGATTCTCAAAGTCAGACTACAAAACAGTCCCAAAAAAAAAGGTCAGACTACAAAAAAAGCCTTAAACTAATAAGTCACACCATCAAAAGTTCAAAACCTGGTTGTGTGGTGGTGGTGCCCTAATATTGATTGTGAACAAACCTCTATGTCCTCCAATGGGAGCGGCAGCAGCGACCATGAAAGCCAACATACCCTTTATTCCTAACGATATCTTGGATAACATCTTCAAAAGACTGCCGGTAAGACCCCTAATTCGGTTTCAAATCGTGTGCAAAAATTGGAAAGATTTGATAAAAGATCTCATGAAGACTTCCATCGAAGACCGCCTCCACTACTGCAGCTATAATGACCCTTCACTTTCAGATAACCTTGAACAGTACCAACGCCGCATATGCGGTGGTATTCGCTTCAGTGAACAGGACTGCGACGTGGCACTCGGTAAAGTTCAAAAACTACCCCCGATTCTTCCCTTGTTCAATTTCAAGGTCGTGGATTCCAGCAATGGCTTGGTCTGTCTTCAAATGATTGAGAATGGTAAAGATACTAATCTCCTTTTGATATGGAATCCAGTGACTAGAGACATCAGAGAGGTGAGCCTCAGAACTATTTTTCTTGGTGAGCTTGTTGTCCGTTTGGGATTTGGGTTCAGTCCTATTGATAATGATTACAAGATTGTGAGAATTGCGTGTCAGTCTTCTTATATTAAATCCGTGGAAGTGTATTCATTGAATCGTGGGTCATGGAAAGTAGACTTAGGAGGTGACCTTAAGGGCACAGTAATATTGTGGGGAGGAAATGTCAATTTTAATAGAGTAATGTTTTGGGATGCTCTGCGGCGTTTTAATGACAAACCAATATTTTCCTTTGACCTATCAAAGCAAGTGTGTCGATTAATACGAAACCTTATAATAGATCCTGCCACTAATAAGTTCAAGAGGCTTGCTCTGCATTAGATCTTACTCACAACTTTGGCCGAGCATGAAAAATAAGACATCTGTCTTGCCATGGAATTGAAGAGGCACTGAAATTGACATTTTTAATTGCGTGGAAAGCTCTGTATTAGTCGATTGATGTCCTTGACATCAAAGAATTTTTATCTTGAATTCTAATGTGTACATTGCTAGTTTACTTTGATTAAAATCTTCTTGTTGAAATTTGTTCGTGATAGCTTGTATCATTTATCTTTAGTTGTTTTATTCTTCTGGTAAAGTGATGTGTGGAATATAATGATAATTATATTTATACGAATTCTATCTGGTAATATATCTTCTCCTACAATTTCTTTGACGTTCAGTGTTTTATTAATTCTTTCTCTGGTTTTAACTTTTGAGGCTTTGATACATTGGTTAACAAATTGCATTCGCTTTTACCTCTATACCTTAATTAAAGTTTTACTTAATATATACTAGTATCTCCTTACGTTGGTGCTTTTTTCCTTACCATATTATTAATTTTGATGAATATCCTTCCACTAAATGATTGGAAAACCCTCATAAAATCATCTCTCTTCCAAGAAACCAAGGATCAGAAACCAATACACACACACACATACATATATATACACACGCGCACAGGCGCACACACACACACACACATATATATATATATATATTACTTGTAAAATGGATTATCTTTAATTAATAAAGAGTTAAAGCATCCAACACCAAGGAGCACTCTTCAAGAAAGTGCATCTAACCCCTTAAAATATTTAGTGTTGCAATTTTATCTCTAATATATTGAATATAGATTAATCTCACTTCAATTTAACTCCCAACGAACATCCTTGCCTCCCCCAGTTTAACAGCCTATGCGGGTGATGAGACATTATTTAATTGGTTTTTATTTTAATAATTTGTTTTGGGCTAAAGTGCAAAAATACACATAAGATTTTTTTTAAAAAAAGTGTGCCAAACACCAAAAGCCCTTTTAAAGAGTAAAAATAACTATGAACTTTCAAAATAGGTGAAAATATACACATTGACTGTAGTGGGCCGAACACAAATGTTATTTTTTAGGGGCAAAGATAATAATGAACTTCCAAAAGTTGTGTAAAAATAACATTGACCATTAGTTAATTGTTTGTTTGAATTTTTTGATTGAAAATAGTGACATTGAGGATGATGTGCATGATTAAGAAACAACTTGGAGAGAAATACTTATATATCTGGAAGTACCACGTCATCTAAACTTTATCTAATGAAAATATAACAACTCAAAATATTTTAATCCTAGTTGGCGATGATTTATCTTTAAAAAAATATTTAAATTTTATCTTTTTTTAAGAAAAATATTGGTTAATCATTTTGTTTAATTTTTTTAAAATTAAAATGTTTTTTTTTAAAAAAAAGATAAAATTGAAATTTTTCAGATGAGTCACCAAATAATAAGGTTAAAATGATATGAGTTGTGATGGTTGTATTGGATAGAGTTTAGATAATGTGGTAGTCATGCCAACTTGAATAATAGTTTGCTAACTAGGCAAGGCAAATTAATTTCTTTATAACCATTTATCTCCATCTCATCACTTCTTTCGAAAGAGAGGGAGAGGACAAGAAGGGTTAAGTGTAGATAAAGTGATGAATTGGTAAAGGGTTAGATGTAAATTAATTCCCCATGCCCAACAATAACCAAATTATTATTTCAAGTTGTTTATTAATCATCTACGTCATCCTCCATGTTACCATTTTCGCCAAAAAATTCAAATAAATAGTCAACTAACGGTCAATATATATTTTTGCACTTATTTTGGAAGTTCGTAATTACTTTTTCCTATAAAAAAAAAAATTGTATGAGGCGCACTTTTCAGAAAATTAAATATCATGTGTGTTTTTTTTTTTCACCTTAACCCTTCAAATTTTTAAACAAACGATCAACTAATGATCAATATGTATTTTTGTACCTATTTTGAAAGTTCATAAGTACTTTTGCCCCTAAAACAATATTTAGTGTTAGGCGCACTTTTGGAAAATCTAATGTGTATTTTTTTTTACCTTAACCCATTTCTTTTTGGTTGATTCGATTTTGATTAGTTATTATACTAATATTAAAAGAAAATAAAAATATAAAATATAATGCAATGTAAATGTAAATGTTACATTTATTAAAGTAAAATCAAATATTTGTCTATTCCAAACCTTTATACCCATGCACACTACAAAAAAACCAGTTTTTTGCGGCGGAAAAATTCCCTCGCAAAACTGACGTTTTCCGTCGCAAAACTGATTTGCGGCGGAATTTGCGAGGGAAAACCTGCCGTCGCAAAAACCGCCCTCGCAAAACGATTTTCCGTCGCAAAAATGCTATTTTCCCTCGCAAATTCAAAAAAAGCAATGGATACAAGCAAGAAGAGTATGTTCCACCTCAAGAACAAACTACCATAGAGTACCATTCAACTATCTTGAGGAGAACATGAAGAAGAGAATCTCTCAAAAATCAAACAGAAGACTCTTGAAGTCTATATCCCTTGAGAGAGCTTTGCCAACACCAATGGGAAAACATATGAAGAACCAATGGGTAAGCAAAGTCAATCCTCCAAGTACCTAAGGTAAATGTATACAATGGTAAAACCTCCTATGCTATTATCTGAAATTTTCTTTGAGGTTTTATATCTTGTAGCCTTAGGAATGAGAATTGCAAAATAGTTTCTTTAAAACCTGGGGTCTTACATTTTGATCTATTTTTGAAAGAGATTGCAATGTTCAATAGGTTTAATTCCTTATGCATACATGATGATTTCAAAAGAAAGTATTTCTTTTATGCATAAAGTCATGTTTAATTCACTATGCTCAGTTGTACGTTTTGAATTAACTATAGTCATAAGAGCATGTGAATTTTGGTTCCTACAAGCTAACGATGATTGGATCTAAGTAAGGTTGGATACTAAGAAAGAAAAAGATTTATATGGTTTTGTAGGGTCAAAGAAAACTTCTCAAGAATGCAACATAGAGAAATGATCCAACTCTTGAGAAAGCTAAACAAGCTATGCTTGATATTGATGGTGAACGTTGGAAAATGAGTTATCTACATCAATCCATCTCAACCAAGCAAGCTTCTATGAGGACAAGAGGAATTACGGTGATATCTAATTCGTACCTCATACTATAATTATGTGAAATTCATGTTTGGTTTGTCTTTAGTTAAGTTAAAAGGTTTTGAAACTTATTCAATTTCAATCAGGAACTTTATTGTCAAAACCAAACTCCAATTTTCAGTTTGTCAAGAGTTTTCTATGTTTTTCAATTTTTTTTTGAGAATACTCAAGTATTGGTTTCAATACTCAAGTCTTGACTTGACAAAGTGAGTAGCTCAATTTCTTTAAAACAAGCAATACTCAAGTATTCATTTGAATACTCAAGTATTGAACTTACGAAGAGCACTCCAAGTATCACTACTAGAAAAATGTGAAATAGTGATTTAATTTTGCTACGGAAAAATTTCGTAGCAATGGTGACGGATTTTGTTACGGATTTCAAAATCCGTAGCAAAAACAAAAAACAGCGACGGATGGAAATATCCGTCGCAATAGCAACTGAAATAGCAACGGATTTTTTTCCGTCGCTATTTTCACGTCTGCGACGGATCATTGATCCGTCGCACGTCTGCGACGGATCATTGATCTGTCGCATAGTTTTGCGACGGATCAATGATCCGTCGCACAATGGCGGCCAAAAGGCCGCCATTTCTCACACCGTCTGCGACGGATCATTGATCCGTCTCAAAATGGTGGCCAAAAGGCCGCCATTTTGAGGCCCCAATTGCGACGGATCAAAGGATCCGTCGCAAAAGCCAATATTTGCGACGGATCTAGGGATCCGTCGCAAAAAGGAGGTCTCATTTATGAGACCTCCTTTCGTCTTCCCTCGCGATGCCTCCCCACCGGCCCCTCCCACCCGCTCCGACCCTCCCCCGCTCCGACCCTCCCCTAGGTCCGATCCTCCCCCCATCGTCCCCTCCCCGCTCCGACCCCCTCCCCCCACCGTCCCTTCCCCCTTGCTCCGACCCTCCCCCTGTGTCCGACCCCCCTCCGCCCTCCCCGGGTCCGACCCTCCCCCCCCCGCTCCGCTCCCTCCCCCTGCTCCGACCCCTCCGCCAGCTCCTCCTCCACCAGCTCGTCCCCTCTGCGTCCCCTAGCTCCTCCACGACTCTCAGCTCGTCGTCCTCTTCTCCGGTCCGGTCACTGTCAGGTTGGTCTGATGTATTTTTTTTTTACTATATGGATATATCTATGTTAGATTTTCTTTATGTCATAATTTAAATATGCATGTTAGTAGAAAATAATTCTTCTTTTGTATTTTAGTTTTTCCTTAGCTATTAATTACATAATGATCTTGATAGTTTATGAATTTGAATTATGCTTATAGTTAGTAGGAGATTCCATGATTTTTTTTATTGGGTTTAGTGATATTTATTAATAATATTGATTTTTTTTAATCTTGTATTATTTTTTGGGACGAAATGTGTATGTTAGTAGAAGATAAATCTTAATTTTTGTTTTGTATATTAGTGGAATTTACTATTTGATTTAGGCTATTATAAAAATGAGTGTTAGTAATTTGTTTAAAAAATATTCCATTAATTTTTTTATTTGAATCTATCTTTAACAAGTTATACAATAAATTTGATTAAGTGTTAAATAATCTCTTTGATCTAGCCCATATATGTTAGAAACTCCAAAATACTTAGTATTCTATTTTTAATCTGGAATATGTTCTTTGTTCAATGCATGTGTTTGTTTTTCACTTTCTTGATTAAGTGGCAATTGGTAGGCATAAGAGGCGACTTATATATATATATATATATATATATATATATATATATATTTTTGTGGTATGTTGAGAAGTTAATTAGGGTAGTAACTGAACTAGCTAGGAAGTATGGAAGGCAACCATGATAGAAGTTGGATGTACAATCGTCTAACCGATAGAAGAGAACTAACGCAAGCATTCTTGGTGGGTTTGGAAGTGTTCGTCAATTTGCTTTGGCGAATTCAAATAATTCAAGAAGGAGATCAGGTGTCAATGTGCCAAATGTAAGTGTTTAAGATTTACAGATGCGGAGACGGTCAGAATTCATTTGTGTCAAAAGGGATTCATTAGAAATTATGAATGTTGGGAATTTCATGGCGAAGTCCGACAGACACCGAGTGGTTATTACTGGGACAAAGAGTCATCGAGAAAACCTTAATCAATATGAGCAGTTGGTTATGGATGCCGCGGGTCCTTCGATCGACCAATATTTTGATCCCGTTACTCATGCGTCGAACCGTCATACATGGGTGAGGAGACGGTACCCATCCTCAACCATCAAACATGGGTGAGGATCCTCATCCGAAGCCGCTAGGTTCTATAAAATGCTTCAAGAAGCACAACGTCCGTTATGGGAAGGTTGCGACCACTTTGAAAATAGTGAATATTCATCGCTATCGGCTACCCTAGCAACACTAAGCTTGAAGACCGATCACCATATGAGTGAGAGGAATTACAACGAAATGATGCAGATCATGAGTAAGGTTGTTCCCAAAGACAATAATTTGCCGAAGGACTTTTACCAAGCGAAAAAAGGTGAAAGAGCTTGGGCTTGGATGTGAAAAAATCCATTGCCGCCCCGCAGGATGTATGTTGTATTACAAGGATGATGCTGAGCGACCAATTGCAAATTCTGTGGACATGACAGATATAAAGTTGTGGGGAAAGGAAGGAAAATGACCCGTCATGCATTAAGCAAGATGTGGTACTTTCCTCTAGTGCCCAGACTTACGAGATTGTATGCATCCGAACAAACAGCTGCTCACATGAGATGGCACCGGAGCATCGTAGGGATGAGAACTTTGTGACGCATCCATCTCGATGCCGAAGCTTGGCGTAAATTTGACGAGGCGAATCCTTTCTTTGTTATGGATCCCCGTAATGTTCATCTTGGTCTATGTTCGGATGGGTTCGCTCCTTTCAACAATACGGGCAGGAATTATTCTTGTTGGCCAGTCATTGTGACTCCGTACAACCTCCCACCTTCTATGTGCATGAGAAGAGAGTTTTTCTTCCTTAACGCATTAATCCCCGGGCCGTCGAACCCAAAAAAGAAGATGGATGTGTACCTCGTGCCTTTGATAGACGAGTTGAAGATGTTGTGGAGTGAAGGTGTTCTTACGTATGATATATCATTAAGTCGAAATTTCACCATGCGGGCCGCCTTAATGTGGACGATAAATGATTTCCCGCATATGGGATGTTGAGTGGCTGGCAAACATCTGGAAAGCTCGCATGCCCGGTATGTCTTGAACAGAACATGGGTTTTAGCTTGGAACACAGTCTCAAGGTCAGTTGGTTTGACAGGCACCGACGATTCCTACCCCCCGATCATCCGTTTAGGAGAAATAGAAAAGACTTCACGCAGAAGATTGTCGAACGAGCAGATCCACCTCGTCGTTTAAGTGGACAAGAAATATGGGACGGGTCGTGCACATTCCGAGTGTCGAAGAGGGGCTGCTTCAAGCGAACTCGAGGGGTACGGCATTGATCATCATTGGAACAAACGCAGATCTTACGGGAACTACCATATTGGAAAGATCAATTGTTAAGACACAACCTCGATGTCATGCATATTGAGAGGAATGTGTTTTGCAATATTCTATACACCGTGATGGACACCAAGGGCAAGACGAAAGACACAAATCAACGCAAGATTGACGTTGAAGCGATTTGTAGAAGGCCTGCTTTGCATTTGGTGGACAGTGGCACTGGACAAATTTCCAAACCCAGAGCGCCGTACACATTCAATAAAGAGCAGAATTTAGAATTGTTGCAATGGGTTAAAGATCTGAAACTCCCTGACGGTTATGCGTCAAACTGGAAAAGATGTGCGACATGCACGAGGTGAAGTTGAGCAAGATGAAGAGTCATAATTGTCATGTGTTTTTCCAGAGATTGTTGCCGTGGGCCTTCAAAGCACTACCGAAGCATGTATGGTCTATTCTAACGGAGTTGTCCATGTTCTTTAGAGAAATTTGTGCTTCGAGCTTAATGTTGAAAAGTTACGACACCCGGAGGCGAGCATGCCCATAACGCTATGCAAGTTAGAAATGGTGTTTCCTCCTAGCTTGTTTGACTCAATGGAACATTTGCCTATTCACTTGGCATACGAAGCAAAGGTAGAAGGCCCGCAACAGTATAGATGGATGTATCCGTTTGAGAGGTAATATATATATTGATTTGCGATGTTATTAATTGACCGACATGATACTTTAGCTCAGATATTCCATTGTAGGTTTTTACGCACACTTAAGCACAAGATCAAAAATACAAGGTACGTTGAAGGATCTATCGCTTGAAGCTTATCTAGTCGAAGAGGCCGCAAAATTTGCGTCATACTATTATCCCCCGAAATGATGTCAAGATGGAGAGGGGTACCTCGTAACGATGATGCCGGTGATACGAGGATCAAAAATCAATATTTAATTTTCCGGGCGAGTCGTGGAAAACGTTGGAAGTCAACTCTTGACGGAAGAGATAAGCGAGTTGCGAGTGGTACATTCTAAACAACCGTGAAGAGGGCCGCAAAGTACCTAGAGTAAGTTTTTTTTTGTTTACTATTACGGTAAGTATTAAAGTATTAACTTAAGTTTTTTTGTTACAGTTACTTCTCTAATTGGGTCGATCGAAATCCTTCAATTTCGGTGTCCCAAGTTGATCAATTCACTAATTACGAGTTTCCAAAATGGTTTCGATAATATTTCTTGGAAAATCCATCGATCCCAATGAAGTTGCGTGGAGTTTATCTTATGGAGCTGCAATGACAGCTTACCCGATGCAACAAATATATAATCAATGGGTATCGATTTGCAAATCGTGACGCGAACGCAGTACACTATGTTGCAATTACGGTGTATGTTGTCGAGGTGACCAAATTGACGGGGTGAGACTCGACTACTACGGAAGTTAGTTGAGATAATTCAGCTGAGTTACCAGTGGGACAAGGTGGTGACCCTTTTTAAGTGTGAGTGGTTTGATAACAGTCCGCATGGGACAAAAGTGGACAAACATGGAAATATTGAGATCCACTGGACAAGGAGATATTCGGTTGGTTATGACCCATTCATCCTTGCTCAACAGCGGAACAAGTTTACTATACACCATACCCTACATCTCGCCAAGGGTGGACGGGAGTTATTAAAACCAAAGCACGAAATATTATACCAAAGTCGAAAGAGCAGAATCAAATGACAAAGATGGCTGAACCTTTCCAAGTGATGTGGAACATGTGCTGCCCATAAACATCTTCGATGACGAAGTACCAAGCAATCTCTTTGATTCTCGTGCGGAGTTAGAGTTGATTCCTATACAAATTGACGATGAGAAATCAGACGATGAGGATGAGGCAGAAATGAGCTTCTCTGATAGTGAATCTGAGTTCGATGACTATGAGAGTTCAGATGAAGACATGCAAGTAGATGTCGATGAACGGAATCGTCCTGGTTGATTTGTGTTAGTTCTTTGTTTATGACGATATGTTATACTACATACTTTGTTTCTTTGCTACTATCATATTAACTAATTTTTTTTATATATATTTTGCCATGATGTCTATAGGTGTTCGAGTGGAGCATCCAGGAGGACGTTCAAGTAGTGGACGTGGCGGTGGTCGAGCCCGACCCCGTACTATAAGAGGGGGTAGGCGACGCCAACCGCTCCATATGGAGCGCAGGGGCTCAGCTCTTCTCCGAGGTGCCACTATTTGATTTTTCGTTGTCACCGTCGGGATATTTGTCATCTTCACCATCACTTTATACATCGTCGTCACCGGCGGCTACCCCCCGATGCACGTGCAAGGAAGACCACGGTTTACTTTACCATTTCGATTGATTTACATTTGTTTAGTTTCTTGAAACCATCTATGTACAAACATCTTCAATATTTCACATTTCTTCCTTAGCACACTGCGTCGCCTCGAGCCACGTCGGGGAAGAAGGTAGTTCTTCGTAGGTACCAATGCTGGGCTCAAGAGATCCCGAGACGGGGTTTCTTTGGATCCGTCCCGACGGCAACGAGTAAGTCATGCCAAGTTACCTCGTAATGTTACAATTTTCTTTTCTAATTGGTTTGTATGCTAATATTTGCATGATAATCTCTGTTTTCAGATTTTTGCCTGATACTCTGGTGGCGACTTTCATGTCGGACCAAATATTCCGTAATTACACTCAAGCTTGGACCGCGTGGACAGAGATTCCTAAGAAGCAACGAGACACGTGGTTCAAGGAGTTCTTGGTAAGTTATTTTTTTATGTGTGTTAATTTAGTACTTTTAAAATTTTGAGCACTAATTGTTCGTTATTGATTTTCAGGATAAGCATATGACGTTGCCTGAGCATCTTGAAAATCTGAAAAAAGCTTATAACCACAGGGCCAGCGTGATGGGGCGTCGAAAGCTCTATGCATTGAGAAGGTCGAGAGGCAAGACAGTTGGCTTCCACAGACACTAGAGATGAATTATTTGGCAATTGGGAAAACAATGACAAGTTTAAGACCATAAGTGCGAAAAATAAGCAAAATAGGGCCAAAATGGAAGGACCATCATATCTTTGGCGGCTCCATATCAATTAGTGAGCATCGACGCAAAGTTGTAAGTACACGTTATTTTATATTTACGTATTCAATATTTTGTACTATGAAGTAATTAATTAAGGTCATCATTTGCGTTTGCAGGTAGAGTCTGGGGAAGCTCCAGCTGGATCGGTTGAGTGGGTTACCTTTCAGCGGACCCATTCCCGACAGCCTGAAGGGAGTGAGAGGCAATGGATTAATTCAAGGGCGCAACAAATAGTGGTTAGACATTTATTGCCTTTATTACTTGTTTTATGCACCACCATATTTATTTCATTTTACATGTCTTATTTGTTATGTATTTGTTTGCTTGTAGGAAAACTTTGAGAAGCTGTCGCAGGAGAGAGCCACGCAGCGTGAGACGACCCTCATCCTCTATATCCGACAACGAGAGTCCGTTCTTTGAGGCTACCGGCGGATTTGACAAGAAGGGGAGGGTCTTTGGATACGGTGAGTCCGCCGACCGATGACAGACAAAGCGCCTCATCCGGCACCGTAGGGGTTTTTTTCGGTAAACATAATACATTTGTTTTTGATAATTTTCATTCTCTTGTCCATTCAAATGAAGTACAAATAATAAATGTACTAATCAATTTTGTAGATGAGCCGAAGAAGATGAAGGCGTTGGTGGAGGAGCAAGCAACACGAGATGACCCAAGAACGGGAGATGATGAGCCGCGTCGACTCGGAAACAGAGATGATGAGGCAAAACAGATGATTCAGAACAAGATCGATCAAGCAGGCGTTGCAGCAGGAAAAAGATCAGATCAAGCAGGCGTTGCAGCAGGAACGGGCGATGATGCGACATGAGATGACTCAGCAGAATGAGTTGATGAGGGTGATGCAGCTTCAAATCATGTCCCTTATGAAAGACAAGAGGTTCCGGTCGACTCGACGGGTGATGATGACCATCTTTGGTGATGACGATGATCACAATGCTTTCGTTTTTAGCCTACTTTTTTGTATTTGCTTGTTGCTACTACTTTTTTGTATTTGTTTGTTGCTACGGATTATATATATATTGTGTTTTCACTATGTAAACTCTTTTTTATCGTTAATATATTCATGGTACATTACTTTACTATTTTGTATTCAATTTTCTATTAAAAAAATTTAAAAAATTTAAAATTTGCTACCGAAAAAGAAAATCTCCGCAAATTCTGAAATTTGCTACGGAAAAACAAATCTGCTACGGAAAAAAATCCGTAGCACATTCTCGAAAATTGCTACGGAAAAAAATCCGTAGCAAATTTCAAAATTTGTGAAATTTGCTACGGAGAAAATATCTCGTAGCAAATTTGCTACGATATTAAAATCCGTAGCAAATTTGCTATGGATTTTCAGATCCGTCGCAATTGCTACGGATTTCCTGAAATCCGTAGCAATTGCCACGCGATATTTTTCTACGGACAAAATCCGTAGCAAACATGTTTTGCTACGGAAAAAATGGGTTTTTGCTACGGATTTTTTCATTAGCAAAAACCGAAATTTTTAGTAGTGTATTCCAACATGTGAATACTCGAGTATTGGGTTAACAAAAAGTTTTCAAACTTTACACATGTTTATGAATACTCAAGTATTGAAATGGAAACTCAAGTATTGGTTTGGCAGAGACTTTTCAAAGTTTTGAAAATATCTGAATACTCGAGTATTGATTTGGAAACTCGAGTATTGACCATACAAAAACTTTCAATATTTTCTAAAGTTTTTCAATACTCAAGTATTCTATTTGAATACTCAAGTATTGGTCATACAAAGAGTCACCAAAGTTTTCAACTTGTGAATACTCAAGTATTGGTGTGAATACTCAAGTATTCAATACTCAAGTATCCATTACAATACTCAAGTATTGATGTTACAGAGAGTCACCAAAAACTTTCAACTTGTGAATACTCAAGTGTTGGTGTGAATACTCAAGTAATGGATTTTCAAAAAGTTTTTCAAATGTTCACAAAAAATTTGAATACTCAAGTATTGTTTGAATACTCAAGTATTGACTTGGGATAAGATTTCACAAAGTTTTCAAATTCTCTGAATACTCGAGTATTGATTCCGAAACTCGAGTATTGGGCATACAGAGAGCTTTACTCTTTTTCAAATGATTTGAAAACTCAAGTATTGGATTTGAATACTAGAGTATTGATCCTATTCAAAGAAATGGTCCAAAGTTCAAAGCATGAAGTACCTCTCTAGAAGAGGAATACTCGAGTATCATGTTAGATACTCAAGTATTGATATAAGTGCACAGTGCCAAACTCGAGTATTGAAGAACATACTCGAGTATTGGTCGCGGAGTCTGAATATCAAATCTGACGAATTTGTGAAACCTTTTTGTTTGATCTCAACACTTCTCCTCTAGATTCACTACTATTCTAACTATGTTTAATCAATTTGTTAGTAAATTTCTGATGATCAAACATGTGAATTTGTGCATAACTTTCTAAGTTTATGTTTTTGAAATGCACAAGTCTAAAATTTGTTTGGATTTCAATTCACTATGTTTTGTGAAAATTCATACAAATGTTTTGAAAAATAGCCATAATTTGATTACATTCAAATGATGTTTCAAAATTGGAAGTTAATATTGTGTACTTGAATGTTGGATATGCTTCAAATTTGATAAGTTGAGTTTTTCCTATCATAAACATATTGACCTTTGGTATTCAATATGATACTTGAACTCCTCATTCTTCATTCTCAATCAAGTTAGATCTTATATCTAACAAGGTGATTATCTATATGAGTTTCAAGCTTATCTCCAGAAAAAATTCAATTTGTGAAAATCTCATTGGTTAAGTTATTCCAAGCAATATAAATGTTCATTAATGCATTAAATGTTAGTGCATTAACCATTATATGGAATGATTTAGTAGGATAACATTCTGAAACTCTAGTCATCTGGACTAATGAGTTTGTGCTTCATCATCCCAGAATCCTACTACTCATTTTGTTACTCAAATACATCAAGCATTTGTGTTCATCTATATTCGAGTAACTATTTCAGATATTCAAATTCTTGCCTTGAATGTTCATATATTTCAAGACTCTATTCTAAAAGGCAAGATTATCTCTTGGTCAATAGCAAAGTCATTGTGCTCATATATTTCTATTGTGCAAAGCATATTTCGACAATGCATTACCTTTATGGCTTTTGCTCTTGGAAAAATTCTTCAACATGTTAACTGCAATGTTCAACATGTTCTCTAAAAACTGAAGCATCCTGATATATCCAGTAAACCTATTGACTTCCACCATGTTTAAAATGAGCATTGTTTTCAAACATGTTTAAAAAAAATGAATCTTTCATCCATCAAAATTTTGATTTCATAATTTATTATCACGGTTTGAAAGAACATTTGAGATTTGAAACTATTTACATATTTCATTATCATTCATGAAAATCTGATCTCATTCATGAACTATTATTTGATAAATGCCTATCTTTTTGGATAAGATTTCATATGCTCTTTGATCAAACTTACATGTATTTTATCAATGACATCTTTTCTGCATAAAGTGTATTTACAAATCGTCATTGAGAAATAACATTAATGACATCATCATCCTTTTGATTCATTGGCTTGAACATATTTGATTGGGTAAAATTATGTTAGCTTATTATGCTCTTTGCTTAAATATCGATGATTTAATCTTTTAAGAGCTTAAGAGTTATCATGTCTAATCCCGTGTGACTCAAGAATCATTGGGTACCAAAGAACGCATATTTTTGCAGGAGTTGGGCAAAATGTTCTGTTATATAAAAAAATAAAGTACATAGGCAAAACGAATAGATCATTTCAAAGGGCTATGTCTGCAAATTCTGACAATACCTAAGTGACATCCCATCACTAGCAAGAGGCTTAGACCAAGATGATAAGGAGGATACTCGCTTGATGAGAAACTGAGCAGAAACTAATTTCGAGATCCTATTCAAAGCTCATTTGGGATTTTTGCTTCTAAGATTCATTCAGAGCAATTGGTGGTTATAATCTCATCCTCTTGAAGCTTATTCCAATCTGGGAGAGCCTCGTATTGATTACATCATTAGATAATGGCTAGCCAAAATGATGCATCTATGGATTACAAATGATTATGGCTCAAGTAATTACAATATTACTTGAGTGAGGTATTGTATTTTGAAATAATGTACATATATCATAATCATGATAGGCTAACTTGATTTCATTCTTTCCATCTTATTTTATGAATCTTAGCCTGAGTATACTCATTTTTTTTTAAATGATCATTGTGCTTTCAACTCTTTTATCATCATAAAAAGCATAAGTGATTTCTTCATACCAATTTCAAGTCCACCCAAGTAAACTTTAAAGTTCTTAATTCTAAGATACCATGTTATGTCTATTGGAGTTGGAGGAACTCTAGACCTCGTAACACTTGGTATCACATCATTATTTGGTATCATTAAAGGGAGCTACACCTGTTTTAATCATGCATTCATTAAGGGGGAGCTTTACATTCATATGGGTCTTATATTTCAAAAGCTCATCTCCTTTATTTGATGAAAACCCTTCTAAGCATACTTATCTGTATTCACTATCTTCTATTAGTTTTGATGATGAGTTAATTTCATATTTGAAAATATCTTATATTTTCCTTTCATTATTTTTAAATATCATTTGGAAAGGAATACTTTGATATTTGGTTGCACTAACAAATCTCTTTCGCAAAGAAAGTTTTCAATTTGTAGCGAAGATTTTGTTATGTGTTACAACTTTCCTTAATGCACTACAAGGAGAAACTATTCAATTAAGGAAAGATGCTTTGGCGATCAATCATTGAAGCCGAGGAAAGGGATGAAAGTCAACTACTGATCATATTCATTCAGATGCGATAATCTTCAAGAAGCCAACACTTTCATTCTATTCACATCTCAAAGGATATTCATGATCCTTCTATTCAGAGCACATCACAAAATCTCATGTAACAAGAAAGCAAGCAAATGGACTTCATCGATCATTCATCAATTTGCAGAACCAACATGAGCATTTCTAAACTCTATCTTTTTATATTTAGTAGAAATGTTGCACATGTTTGGTATCTATTTGCTTTAAGTGCGAAAGATTTCTTGAAAACCTCTCCAAATTCTTTCAAACTTGTTTTCATAAAAACATTCCAAATTGCATCATATTTAGAATGAAAACAATTTCAAATTGAGGAGAGAAAATCAGTTCTTTGACTCTTTCTAATCTGGTTTCATATTTGTCTCTATAAGAATTTCTTCTTTACTTCAACTTTTTGCTAATGACAAATAAGGGGGAGAGAATGGCAAGAAAAATATGTTGCATTGTTGCATCTAATATATTTTCATTATATTGAATACTACATTTACATTATACTTTGACTAATTCTTATATTGAATGTAGATGCCATTCTTAAGAGCAAAAAGGTTGCATACTACATTTACATTATACTTTGACTAATTCTTATATTGAATGTAGATGCAAAGTTTAAAAATGGAGATTGATCAAGAAAGAAGAACTTGCACTATATGTGACACTGTAAATCTCTATGATCAAGCATAAGTTGGAATGAAACGTCATCATATTTGAGCTACAGTGGAGTATACATGAATAATGCTGATACGGAAAGTCGACACATTAAATTCTGGAACAAGTTCAGCATAGGCTCGGCTTTATGGATATTGAAGAAGATGTAAGAATGATCAAGAAAGTAGATTGAAGAAAGAAGTTCTTGCACTCAATATAATGGGAATATCAGAATGTCAAGGGAGCAAGAAGTTATCAAAGGACTTTGGGAATAATCAGAAGAAGAGGAAATGTTGAAAAAGGTAGAACTTGCAAAGAATGGTGAATCCAAGTTGAATGACGGAGAACGTTTAACAAGAAGAAGTACTGAATCAGAGAAAGAAATTGAATCAAGAAGATGTGAAGTTAAATGATAAAGAATGATCAAGTTGGGAGATGGAAAAAGGAAGAACTTGTTGAATGAAATGAATATATTATTATTCAAGTTCTTATATTGATGCTAGAAGCCTCCAAGATCATATGGAAGTTGGAATCGCTCAATTCGAGCTAAAGTCAGCAAAAATCAGCTTCAGATGAGAAAACTCGAGTTCACAACTCAATACTCGAAGTTTGGAACTCAAAACTCGAGTATGCTCATCAATACTCGAGTATTGAAGTGTCTTCAGCTTCTCTGGTGTCTCTGGAATGTCAATACTCGAGTATCCAAGTCAATACTCGAGTATGCAGTGTTTTCAACATCTCTGGGGTCTCTGGAATGTCAATACTCGAGTATGTAAGTTCAATACTCGAGTATTCAATGGTGATCGCTTTCGTTTCACGTTCGGCTACGCGACGTCTGGTAATTTGATGATATCTCCTAAACCAGAAATGGGATTGAGGTGAACTCAGTGGCATATGAAACGAGACTCCCAATGCGTCATTGTGATATAAAATTCAAGCCCAAAAGAGTTCATATGCGAGAGTTATGGATTGTGGAAGTTGATGTGATAAATTCACGCCATACAAAGAAACCAAGCTTCAATGTTTTGAGTGTAACTCACAAACTACAAATCCGATTGAGCTGAAATCAGTGGCGTATGAAAGTAGACTCACAAAGATTTCCATGAAGAGTTGGATGAACCAAAACAGAGTTCAAACCAGGAGATAGGACCCTTGAAAGTTGACAGCTAGTTCAACAAAGGTCAATACTCGAGTTTGTAAGTTCAATACTCGAGTTTCCATCGAACAGAGCAACTTGAAGGTTGGCGAGAAGCAATACTTGAGTGAATACTCGAGTATTCAAGTAAAGTATGGAATACTCGAGTTTCCAAATGAATACTCGAGTATTCGTCGCTGGTTCAGAAAACGAGGTTATGACGGCTAGTTTCTATCTGAGTCTAACATCTATATTTCTTCATCCAACGGTCATATATTGATCTCTACCTATAAAAGAAGTCAGATTCAAGACAGAAGAACCAAGACACAAGCCTACAACTTCAAAATGCTCATACTCTAATCTTCATCTTATTTTACTCTCTGTTTTCCAAATGTTTACATAGTTTATGAGAGAGAGTGAAATTATTTGTAATGCACTTCAGTGTTTATTCATTCACTTCTGAGAGAGAAGGTTTATTGTTAACATCCTACCATACTATCTGAGAGTTACTCAAGATTGGGTGATCTTGAGTGGGAAACCCATTGTATTGATTACAACTTGTAAGGGGAGTGAATCCTAGTGAGAGGGTTACTTCGAGTGCAGAGTGTGTAATCAAGTGGGTGTATTGATTACTTTGTAAGGGGGAGTGAATCCTAGTGAGAGGATTACTTCGAGTACGAGCGTGTAATCAAGTTGAAAGAAGATAGTGGATTGAAAATCTCAAGTGAAGCTTGGGGACCGGGACGTAGGTCAAGGATTGGCCGAACCAAGATAAATCTCTCGTTTGCATATTCTCTTCCCTTATCTCTTATATTCCCATCATACATATTTGACTGACTGTTTATTGATTCATAAATCATTACTGTCGTACAAACTACTTTTAGTAAATTGCGAAAAGATTTTCAAAGACGATAAGTTTTATCAGACACCCAATTCACCCCCCTCTTGGGTGATAGCCAAGTCTTTCAGATCTATCCTATCTATAATCAAGGGATATGATAGATCAAGCAGTTATGATACCACGGAATACCCTATATATACAGGGGTCGAACCCTCAGGTGCACACGTTCTAACTCAAGCCTACTTACTTTCTGTATCACAGCACAACCCCACTGAACACATACCCCCTTCCCCCTTAGGCGAAAGGCCTTGTGTGCAGTGATCATCCGCTTCCCGGGATATCTGTCTCATAGATATTCCGGCCTAGCCACTTTGATCCAATATCAAAGTACCAGCCTACTGGGCTGGATATTAGTGTTCTATACCGGAACATAAGGGATAAAGTTAAAAAAATAAGAAAAGATCAAAAGCATTCATCATTTTAAAAAAAGGGAAAAAATAAAAAAATCCCTCCCTGCTTAGCATTCAAAACCCCAACTTTTAGGTTCGTTTTGAGTGCTAAGCACTCATCTTGATGAGCACGGAATGCAATCCCGGTTCTTGTGTGATTGTGGTAATGTTAGTCTTTACCTTTGTTCATGGTGCTGCTAGGTTTGTATTCTTGTTAAAGCGCACTGTAGCCTTCCTGATCCTGGGGCCGGTTCCCGTCATCCTCGTACCCATATAAGGCAGCACATTCAAGAAGTTTCTTCACTATCTGAACAGACCATGTATGGTTCTCCTTTTGCCTATAAATCTTCCTCAATTCCTGGATCCCGAGGAAAATTCAAAATTTATAACAAGCATATATAAATAATAAGTTTTGTGTGCCATCATATATGTTTAATATGAAATGCGTCAAACATAACAAGCCTGTTTATATATATACCTTTCCCAAAAATTATCAAAAGTACCAGATAAAAGAACTTGATCAAATCGCAACAGGCTTTGTAATTAACTGGAAATAATGGATTTGCCCGACCTCTGTCCACTCCTGCTCCGGGATCTTCCGCATCTGCTTCAACAGGTTTGCCCACTAATACAAATAGAAAACGCAAGTCATTTAAGTGGCAATAATACATGTCAACAAGTTCTTAATAGGGCATCAAAACAAAAATACATGCATACATAAATTCAAGATTTGGATGTAAATTTATATACCAACAATGACCACTTTTCTTATTAGCTGGTAAACATCCCACAATGTATTGCAGTTTTCTGGACAACCATGGCTATCACTGTCTTTGGCTGCATGTAGGCATGGTTCGTGTTCATATGCTTGATCTTCCTTAAGCTCATCAATATATATACCTTCAAGGCAGACAGACAAACATGGAATGCATGCGTATATTATATATGTCATGCTGATGAATCAATCGAATAGGCTTTTTTTCTTAACTTAGTCAACTAACCATTCATGAAGAGTGACACAAATTAAGTGCTTATACATACAGTTATAAATGATGGTTTCCATCCGTCCAAGGTGGCTTCCGCTTCTAAAAGCACCTGGCTTTGATGCCAGCAAGTGAAGAGGAGACAATCCTTCTTCATTCATCGAATTTGCAAGCTCTTTGTACATACGAATTATATGAGAAGCAAGATCTATACATATATAGCATAGCATTAATTGAATGGTGTTATATAGTTGATTAGAATATATAAACAATATAATGGAGCAGCTAGGTAGTGAAAGGAGTTGCATACTAGGAATGAACAAGTTTATTACTACAAACTAGATCTTACATTGAGTACCGGAGGTCATATTACGTACGAAAGTAGTCACCGTTGATTGCAGCGTGAAGGATAGTGTCACCATTGTTCCTTCTACAGTTATCAATGAAGGGATTAGTGACGCCAGGGTTTCGGATGAAATGAAGGCAGAGAAAAGCTTGCTTTCTGCCATGGATAGCGGCCAAGAAGAGAGGGGTCTCGCCATCAACGTTACGATCATCCACTAAGTTGGCCTCCACGCTGGCAATAATGTGACACATTCTGGCATTGCCCATGAAAGCCGCCAAATGCAATGCAGTGTTGTTTCTGTGATTAGGTGTTCGCAAAGCCTTTTTTAAAAGCTCTTCTCCGTTATGACCGTATTTCTGCAACATGGCATCGACCATTTTCTCCACCACGTCCTCCTTCCCTTCAGAGACTGCTATGTGCAGCGCCGTGTGACCGGAGGGAATAATTCTGGCACTGTGAAGTCATGCATCTTCCTTGTACATTTCAATGACCTCCCCCCATTTTCCACTATGGGCACATGATAATAGTTTCTTCTTGTTGCTCTCATGCTCCACATGGCTTTACTCTGATATGGCTAATCACTATCCAGTGATGGTTCACTTAAATACTGATCATCCATTACTAAGACATAAGCATTCCAAGCGTTTAGGGCTAAACCAAAACAAAAGTTTCGACAGCTGATTCCAATCTTCTACTCATTCCTATGTCAATTCCCAAATTCAACCCAAGTCAAAATTGCAAACCGGAATAGAAAACCAATTGCCAAAAGATCATAGGGCATATTAATATGTACAATAACAAATCTAATGCAAATTAAATATGAGCATGTAATTTCTGCATCGATCGTATAAGAACCTCCTCCAAAATATTAGTTAGCCACCTTGAAGTTATGAGCAAAAGCTGCACTGGGGACAAACGAACATTATCAAACACTAGAACCCGCCGATTCTCTATCGACCGAAACGAGAACGAAACCTCCAAAGCGGATTTGAAGAAGAGGAAAGTTGAAGAAAATGAACACGAAAATTTTCCGTACAAAGCATAACACAAACATCCAACAGGCCTTTTTTAAAGGAAAAAGAATACCTCCGATCAAATATGAATTAAACTTGGGAACATGTGATGATTCTGAATATCCAAAATTTTGATCGAGTAATTTCCTTACCATTTTAACTGGTCACTTCTAGTCTTATAGATATGCTCAATTTGTTGTTTTTTTACTTGGCGTTCTTTTTTTTTTTTCTTTTTTTTTTTGGTATATACTTTGCGTTCTTTAGATACACTCTAAAACTTGTTAATGTTATTTGTTATTTTGTTCGCTCAATTTGGAATGTAATGGAAAATAATTTGTCATATAGGCATTTGGTTGACACCGGAAAAAAAGAAAAGGATTGATAATTTTTTGTTTTTTGTTTTTTTGGTTGAAAATGGCTAAAAGACCATTATGCTCTTGTATTAAAAATAATATATAAATGCCCATGAAAAGGAAAATTATAAATAGCATGCAAGAATACTTTACGGTTCTTAATTAATAACAATGAATTATTAAGTTTTTTTTTCCCACTTCATCTCCTTCCGATCCAATGATAAGAATGAAGATAAGATGAAGATAAGGAAGAGGAAGAGGACGTGGAAGAGGAAGAGGAGGATGAGAAAAAGGAAGATGAAGAGGACAATGAAGATGGTTAGCAAGAAAGTAATGATGATGTTCAGTCATCACCACCTCTATCATCCTAATCCTCCTCATCATACTCTTCATCTTCCTCATCCTCATCCTCATCATCGGAGGAGGAAGATGAAGGGTCTATCTGTAAGGTCTAACAGATTACGAAGGGTTATAAGTTATGACTTAGGTGGTGGTAGGGTGTTAGCTAATGGTTGTTTATGAAGACCGTTATGGTTTGTCTTCGCTAATATAAGGGTTGGAAGATGCATCATTTGTAAGCGTTACATGATGGTTGTTTCAAAAGAACCACTATTTTTTCACTAAATAAACAAGCTTGTTCTTCCTTGTGCGTTGCACAAAGGGTGATAGTACTTTACGTGTTACTCAAACATATTTTTCTTCCTAAATAATTCAACCTTCTTGTCTTTAAGGAACATTAAAATATCACTATCAATAAATGACTACATATTAGAAATGAATAAAACCTCAACAATGGTAAACAACAATATCCTCCAATCGATTCAAAGTACATATTACAAATGCAATCTCTCCAATGGACTAGTTGATGGTTTATATTAGATCGGTGAATCTCTCCAAGATATCTATAAGCAGATACCAAAGAGAGTATGATTTTTCTAGGATGTCTATAAGGAAAACACCGAAGAATATCAATGGATCACTGTGCAACACGAGTATGACATTTAGCCAAAAAGGGGTGAGGTGTGTGCACAGTGAGACTGAATAGTAAATAGGATTAATAGAGGATGTGTACCTTTTAGGTTAACCTCCTATTTATAGGGATTGCCTTTAGGGTTTCGGTCCTAGGGCTTTGTGTGCCTCCAGGCCCATGTTTCAACCGCATTACCTGCACATTCCATTATTATAGCCGTGATTATAGGCCAACTAGTATCTTACCTGATTATGGAAGGATTATGGTACCAATTGCCCTTGTTGAGCCTTCCAATGAATGGGTCTCTGATGAGTCCATAACAGTTACCCCCAGCCCGGTAGTTCAGGTCTTTGAGCTGCCGAGATGCATTGATTACTTAGCCTTGAACGCAGTTCGACCAGGTTCCATAAGTGTATTCTTATCACTAGATTTGATCGCCATGGCTGACTAGCTTAACTTCATGCCAAGTTTTGCTTTTTATGATTGCCGAGATTGACTTTGTAGCCTTCACCACATTTAGCCAGGTTTATACCTTTCCACCATGGGCTGCCCCCAATCCGGGACATCCAGCAAAGATAATAGCGTATGATCAGATTTCGTTCGGCTATTGCACCGACAATTTGACTTTTAACAGCTGTAGGTTTGCTTTCGTCATGACATATAACCGCCTTTCCACGGGTAGTGGCCACTTCTGCCGCCTTCGATAGTCGTACGCATTTAATGCCCATGTCGTTTCATATCAGTCATCATTGCACTTTTTGGGGGGAATCTGCTTTTCAGTGGGAATTGTCTTCACTGCCCTTGACCTTTCGCATTCGTAACATTTATATATTCACGTTTTCCCCCTCTTCTCATCACTTCACGCTCGACGCTCTCTTTGCTTTCTCAAAAAACTCTTGCTTTCACAGAGCCTTCTTCGCTCGATACATTTGCTTGTAGCATCTTAGTTTCCTCCAACCTTCCGAACTTCGTGTACTCATACTACTTCCCTCTCTTCTTTGGCTTCCGCTTTTCTTCATCTATTTCTTGCTTCTTCTTCCCGAAAGCTCATTTTCTGGTTTTCTAGGTAGGCATTTAGGGTTTCTGGGTTTTCTGGGTAGGTGTTTGGTTCTTGTACTTGAACTTCCAGTGTCTTACCCATCCCTTTCGCCCCCTCTTTAAACAAATACGCTTGCATTGGGAGGCTATGATGATTTTTTAGGAATTCCTTTATGAGCTCAAGAGGCTGAAAAACAACATAACTGAGCCTTCCCGATAAGCTTTGAATCTTGTTTCTTTTTCTGAAAAGGCCATGGGTAAAGGTACTCCTTTACCTTCTACGATTCATGGTACAGTAATTCTAGAAGAAGAATATGAGATGCTTCAGACACTTCCTTCTGGAGCAAAATACTGGCTCTGGGTTCCTCGTACCGAGGGAGAGAAGCAAGAGGCATTTCTTCACCAACCTCAGGGTAGTGGGAGTAGAAAAAGAAACCAAACACAAACGCAAGAGAGCCATGATCCAAACGTTTTTAACCCGGGATCCCTTCATAATCCATCTAGATTTCATAGCCGAGATCATAGCTCATCTACCCAAACTCTTCACATCTTTCCACCAATACCCCAAGCTAGACTGGGATCCCATTCGGGGAAGCTCGCCGACCCATGCGATGATTGTTGCTATCTAAGCATAGATTTCGTCAAAAGCGGCCGTGACTCGGAAGATGAGTCAATTTTAGCCTCCTGTTGGCATAATTCTACTTCCAAAGCCATCCCAGCCTCTGGAAACCTTGAGCATCCCGGCCTGGCACCTTTTGCTTCAACACGCAATAGCTTTTTTGACTTAGGTATTCCTCTTGTTTCTGACTTTTACTTATTTAATATAGGTATAGGATGAGTTCACCTTCGCATCAAATTGAGCGATCTGTAACCGGGGAGTCAAGTTCTGTCAGTCTTTCAAAGGCTCCAATGGCTTCAGACCAATGGGTTATCAAAGAAGCGTTGACGATTAAGAATTTGATGTTCTCAGTGACCTCGCCAAACTAGGCATCTCGACGGAGAAGGCTATACCATTTGCTTGCCCTTTAAGTACGAGTCAGTGTGCTTCTTCCGGGAGAGGGATAATGAGCCGCATTTCCTTTACTTTTACCGGGACTTAATTTCTTTCCGTCTCGGTATTCGCTTCTCGTTTACCGAGTTCCAGATCGTCCTTCTAAATCACTTACACCTTGCTCCCTCCCAACCTCATCCCAATAGCTAGGGTTTTGCCATTGCCTTTGAAAACTTCTGCAAAGCTAAGAATCTAGCTTGCACCCTTCAAGTTTTCTTTCATTTTTTCTCCTTCCATAAAGCTCGCACTGGTAAAGAGTCCGGTACTGAGTCCTCTTCTAAGAATGGTTGGACCTCACTCCAGAGTGTCTGTGACCACAAACTTTTCAATGTTTTTACTAACTCTTTTAAAAACTTCAAATCCGACTTTTTTTAAAGTTGTTGCTGAGCCCGAGCAGCAGCCTTGGTTTCTTAATGCCCTTGAATTCGGGGAGGTGGAGGAGAGATTCCCCCTGTACTGGACTCTGGATCATCATAAACTCTCGCCTTCCGCATTCGACTTCTTTGCCTACAACTTTTCTGACATTGAAAACGAAGAGATATCGTTTCTAGAACACCATTTTGCGGAAAATGGCCCGGTGAACTCGGCCGACTACATTCCTAGACCGCAGGCCAGGAAGCGACTTGTGGCAAGTACGGTCATTTTTTTTATTGTATTGCATTGCATGTTTTTTTGTTAGATAAATAACTGGCCATTGCCTTTTTGTCTTGCAGATCTGAGAATGGGAAAAAGACTTTCTTTTGCTGAGGCCTTAACCAATCCTGGTCCTGTGAAGGTGGGAGCCAACAAGAAAAGGTCCACACCGAAATCTGGGGCAGCTGGTGCTGGTGAAGGTAGTCGGGCCAACCCAACTAAACGGTCCAAAACCAACAAAACGATCCCGGCTCAAAAATCTAAAGAGACTGTCCCGGCCATGACATAGATTCTTGTCCCAGCCTCGACGGTGATCCCTATTACTTCTCCTACCATAAACCTTCTTCCTCCTCCTCCGTCACTCCTAGAACTCCCCAAGGGGGTCATCTGGAGCCCCGGGGTGCCGAATCAACTTAGCGGTGCAAATTGTCACTCTAAGCGCTTCTTTGACCTAGTGGTGTATGAGGAGGCCGAGTTGTGCGAAATACAAATTATTAAGTGGTATGCCCTAAATGCCGCCGGGTTGGCCCAAACGTTGTCCACAATCAACGCAAGGTATAATAGTCTTGTGGCCGAGCTAAAGAAGGTCAGTTCAGAAGCTAAAGAGCAAAAACTCAAAGCTATGGAGCTGGTGAAGGCGGTCAAGTTCAACGCTAAAAAACAAGTACTGGTGGCCGAGGCAGTGAAGGGAAAGTTATGAGAAGATCTTCAACTGATCAGGAAAGATCTGGAGAAAGCAAACTTGGAAGTATTCTAGCTCTGCTAGGATCGTGCTCGGGATGAGAAAGCTCTGGATCTTCTTCAAGCGGAACAAGAAAGATTTACTACCGAGCTGCATGCCACCCGAACCGCCTTGGATGCTGCCAACACTGCCATTGCTATCAAGGATGCGGCCATCAAGAAATCTATAGGGGAATATTTTGAAAACGCCCTAAAGCAAATCTAGATCTTGAATCCCGGTGTCAAATTCATCACCTCCGGGATGGATTGCATGTCTTTTGTCAAGGACGGCAAAATAATCCCGCTCTTTCCTTCTCCTGGCCATGCCTCCGAAAGTCAACTGGAGAAGGATCAGGGTGAGGATGGAGATGAAGAGGTTCAAACTGATGCTGGGGCTTTATCTTAAAGAAGGGCTGGGATGCCGACATTGTTTGTACTTTTTAGCCGGGCTACTGAAGCCCTTTATTTGCTTTCTTTGTAACTTTTTCCCGGGTTAAAAACCCAATTTTCATTCCTACAATTTATTTTATGTAAATAATCCAAAATCAATGAACAATACTTACATTTTATTCAAACCATTTAGCTTGCTTACTTCTTCCAACCCGGATGTTTTCTCTGTGCTTTATTCTTCCCTTGCATTCGTTGCATTTTATGAACTCGAATTTATTTTTCGAGTTCTGTTCAATGACTAGGCCAAAGTCAAAATTATTTGTGTAGAATCTGCTTGGATATTCGTCCGGTATTATAACCGGGTATTATATTTGGGAAAATTTTATTAATCTATCACATTACACTCTGGCGCGGTCGACCAAAGTTTAATACAGAGTAAAGGCAACTCGTCACATGTTCAAATTCCGTTTTCTTTAACTAAAACTCTAAACATTTCGACCTGATCAGGGTCAGCATGACGGTTCACTTCATTACCCTAGAAAAACGATTTTGATGCATCATGGCCACGTGGGCCTTTCGCTACAGCCTCTTTCAACTGAAAACAGGTTTCTTTACCCTGAATTCATTCATTTAAATAGACTTGGATACATAGTTGTCTTTACATGATTCCAATAAAGGAATTTGAAATAGACTTGGCGACATAGTTCCTGCAACAATCTTGACAAAAGATCAGGATATATGCCGTATAGCACTGCATCACTTACTCTGCTATAGCTTCAGGGATGCATTGAATTGCATTTCGATAAGGCTGTCCTGATGCTATAGCACAACATCAACTATGTTATATGACTTTCTCATAAAACCTCAAAGGTTGCTTCTTTATTAGAAAATGTTTAAGATGTAAACAGAATTCACCCTTAAGTTCCCTGTACAATGAATAAATACATTTTTGCTCAAATTACATGCAGTTAAGATCATATTCACCATACAATTCAGTCATAAAATATAGGGAAAACATGACATAAATCATGGTCATCAGATATATACAGAGTGAAAGCGCCGCAGAACAGGGACCTCCGGACCTTGACCTTCATCTTCATTCTTCCTCCTCATCGGTGATACCCTTTACCTTCACCGTTGTAATACTCGATTTTCGATTTACCAAAAATCTTGTATTTTAAGGATATGATACCATATTAATGTGGTTAACATATGTGACATAAAGTCACATAGAATAATGGCTATTTTAAGAGTAAATGAGTCATGGAAAATTTATAAAAAAAACTTAATCAAATTAAGTGTCAATTTAGCAAATTGGCATATAAGCTTGCACTCATTGAGATTAGTGGCATAATTCTTCAATTTAATTAAAGACAAATTAAAGGTATCAAAGAAAGGCTGATTATTTTGAAAATTAAGAGGCCAAAAGTGAAGAATTAAAGCTTGAATAATGAAGTGCTAATGACCATGATTTATATTAATAAATAAACCAATCCAACAATGACAATGGTAATCAAGGGGAAATTAAGCACTTGATTAGAGAGTTAATTAAAGCTTATTAAATCAGCCCCAAATGTCATAAAAAACATTCAGCATGTGGGAGGAGGATTTAGATAAGATTTCATGATAATTAACACACAAATACATGTTGAAAAGTCAAACATTTTAACTAGGCTGGCCAATTAGGAGTTTGAAACAAGGGATATTTGTTATTAAAAAACACATGAAATGACTAAAGAAAAGGAGTATGTCGAGTGAATTAATGGAAGGTGGAGATTAAATATGATAAAGTGGAAATAGATCCTATGGTTGTAAGGAAGGAAGGAAAATTAGAACATCTTGTGAATTACTATTTTGACCATGGCATTTTTCCTATAAATACCCAAGGTTCCCTCTTCATTCTTCACACCAAAAACTCATATCAAAGCAATTAGAGAAAAACACAAAGGAGAAAAGTGAAGAAAGAATTCAAGATCCAATGGTAAGGTTCTTGAGTCTAAGCTTTTGGTTCTTAGTAAAATAGTAATTTAATCTAGAAAATTGGGAGGTAAATTCCTTTACATGTTTTTAGGTCTCCATTGCATTTAAAATGCTTTATGAGGTAAAAACATGGGAAATAATTTTTAGAATCAATAGATCAAAATTGTGAAAGTTGGAAGATTTCCATTTTTTGAACTTCCTGGACGCAGCGAACTTGAAGCTATTCTTTTATGTATAAAATGACCTTTAAAACTCATGAAATTTTACATGAATAAAGTAGACATGTAGGGCTTTCTAACTATATAAAATATGAAACGTTTTGAGCTCTTGACAAGGAGATATGAATTTTTGAAGATAGGCCTTGTTTATTGGATTTAAATCTGAAGTGTTTGAAAACGCAAAACTTGGGAATGATTCTTGATGTTCTAACTTCTGGGCATATTTTTCATTGAAAATAGACATGTCAAGGGTGATGAAGAATTTTGAATCACTCAAACATTATTTTTGTAGAATTAATTATGATTTTTCAAAGTTGTCGAAAAATTTGCCTAGAAAATCCAGCAATGCATTGTTTGAGAAAATGTATGGGTAAAAATGAGATAAATAATACACTAAGGGTAAAAAGATATGAAAAAAACCCTTTAGGATATTATTCTAAGAAATATGATATTGATCACAATATCATATAATATTCCGACGATGATGTATAGGATATTCGGGAAGTCCGGAGTAAGATTCAAAGGTCGGGCATTTTGGTAACTACATGGTGAAAGGTACGGACGCATACTGTAACTTTAATCGCCTATATTTTGTATGTCTTTATATGATAGAATGATTCATGAAGTCGTGGACAAGACTAGGTCTTAGGTCACGCACCATGACTAAGTTATGGGGCTTAGGTCACATGTTTATATACATTCAACTTTGTATGGGTTATAGTCATGATAATACCGTAGGATTGTTTTCCTAGCGCTAAGGACACGTTGATTCGTGGCATAGGGTGAATGCAAACGTTGTGAACATTACATATACTATGTGTTTGGTGCTATGTATTGTTGTAACCGTACATCTGCTGTGTGCTATGTATGGTTGATGCTGATATGTAATGAATATCTGTCATATATTGTTTACATATGATATAGAGGCTAACTGTTTCCTAAGATTCAATGGGTATTGAATCTCAACCTTGACTAAAGGTTCAGGAAAGGAAACTATATCTAAGAAGGTGACATGGACAGAGTTGAGAAGAGGCACCGATGGACGGAGCACGTGAAGAGGCGCTAGTCAGAGCGAATCCAGAAGAGGTTCATTAGAGCGTAGTTTTTGGGATGAATTCAATAAAGTTAGTTCATACTATTGGTGCTTAAACTAAGAAAGGTTTGGTCAGTGTGATTTCAATAATTAGTCACCGTGAAAAACGGGGAGACTCCCACTAGACTAATACCGGCCTGGCCAATAGGTATGATCAACTGTGTTGGGTTCCGAGCCACAAGTCTAGTTAAGGCTTGATTTAAGATTGTATAATTACTATGTCAAGAGTTTTAATTATACAAGTTCTGGATAATTGTATCACATGAATATTCCTTCGGGGTATTTAATTTACCACCTTATGCCTGGGCATTTTATATCAGTTACTCATTGTCCAAACGTTAGTGCATGCTCTCTGTTCCGCATTACTCTGACCTTTTAACACCATATTCCTAGATACTACGTGTCACCGGGTACTATAGGTAGTATGGAATTTGGGGTGTTACAACTGTCACCGGTTAGCTGTGCCCATCACTACGTCGTCACCTCCACTACCGTCGGTCAACTTCAGTACCATTGAAAAACTGAGCTTAGAGGCCGTGAGCTGAGGGAACTGGGACGATGCAGAAAGGGAAGAGAGCAGCATTGGACCTTGGATTTCTCCATCATCATCACCTACATTCTTCTTTCATTATTCCTTTACCTTCACAGGCAAACCTGAGATGAAGAGACGAGAGCGCTGAAAACAGAGATCGGTGAGACTGAAATAAACGACACCAGGCCACCATCACTTCCACCTCCGGCGAGTTTCAACCTCCAACTCTGGTGATTGTAGCTGTGCTCAGTTCTCCGACACCATCATCTCCTTTAGTCACCACAATTCTCATTCCTTCAGTTGCTCTTAGTACTACCCCTTTGTTTTGTCACTTACTCATATTTCCATGGATTTTCAATGCTTCAAACAATCTGTGGCTATGGTTAATTCAATGAGTGGCTTATTTCCCTTGAACTTGGTGATGAGGATTAACTCAAAGCTCAAGGGACAACGTAGAAGAGTTTTTCTATCATTCTATTAGTCTAGAGTTATATATTTGAATTTCCTAATTTTAATATAAAATTTTGGAACTGAGATTAATGTTAATTATCTTTATTAGTTTGATATTTGAAGTTGAGATTGGACTTTGTGGTGTGAAGATTATATGTGTTTGAATTTCTTTTGTGGTTGCAATGAAACTATGTTGATTAACGTGGTATTGTCTAATTAATATGGTTGATTTGTACCCTTGAGAGGCTGGTTCAAATTTAAGAAGACTCATATTGCATTATTCCAATTTCAATTGCACATTAAGTGGTTTTAAACAATATCTTAAGAGGCAGTAATTAGCTTTGGTTTTAGAAGCTACTATTAATTGGGAATATTGGACTCAAGTGGTATTTTGAGGTTTTCTTTATTAAAACTTAATAAAGTTTTGACTCCCATATTTTTTGTTGAGCGAGGATATCTATTTTCTTCATTATCAAGAGCATCCATCATTAAATCCTTTTAATCCAAAACATTCTTCATTATTTTTCAAGTATACCAAAAAGAATAGAAATAGTTTCTTTATATTTTCATGAATTTCAGTTTAGAGAAACCCATTTTCAAAAGCCCTTTTCTAATTATGTTTTTAGCACTTAGTTTAACTTGGGAATTCAAAATGAAAAAGGCTCATTGATAAGAGAACGATCCCGAGTTGTTTGCACTATATTGCATATTAATTCGTGGTAAATTGTGATTTGACCTTAAGGCGACTAATGTTTTTGTCAAATCAGTTTGGTATCCTTTTTGTGTCAAATCTTCCTGAAACTCAAGTTCACGGGCCCATCAATCTTCCCTTATATGTGGGAAGATAATTTTCTGCGCACTCGTGTGGGAACTTTGTTCTCTCCGCCAAAACGTGAGAGTGGTTAGGTCAAGGGATGGTGGTGCGTGTGTGGTTTGACTGGAGTCATGGTGGTGAGAGAGAGAGCATATAGGTCGGAGGCTCGGGAGGCGTGTGAGTGAGGTGTGATCGGTGGTTCGGTGATAGTGCAGGCTTTCGATTCTGTGACATGGAGGAAATCCAGATATCGTTCCTGTTAGTGTGGAAAGAGGCGAAATCATAGAGAACGTTGATTGGTAAGGTCTTATTGATAATTGAATATTTTATACACTTCTTTTTATCTCTTGATTAATAATTTAGGAATTTTTAGTTAATAAATAATGGCTTTTATACTTATTTGGGCTTTGGGCCTTTGATTATATTTTAGACATTTTTATTAATAAAATTCCAGTTTTACATAGCTTCACTAATCTTACCATAACTCTTGAACCAGACATCGGATTTGCCTCATTTTTGTTTCATATTTCAGATGATTCAGAGAGCTACAATTGTTATGAAGACATGAAGGGCAAATTCGGAAAAGAAGGCGGTCGATTCTGAAGCCAAAGTCAGATGTTTTATTTGGGCTCGAATTTGTGACTAAAGCCCATTCTGTATTATTTTCTGTTTTGGGCCTGGATTATTGATTGGAGCCCCATTTCGTTTTTCATCTTAGGTTAAGTAAGGCAGCAGCCACAAACAATGGTATTCACGTTTTTATTCGTTTTGTGGATCAAAATAGAGGTTTTCGATTCTCCAAATGTTCTTCGTGTTCTTCGCGTTCTTCGTCTGTTCTTCGATTTTCCCAGCCATGTTCGGCTAAACCTTCGTGGTTAACCCAACGTTGAGGATTCCTTGATTCGTCCAGAGAACTCGTACTTAATATGTAACTTTACTCGTTTCGTTTTCATCTTATCGGATCCGATTTCGAAATAGTTCGAATATTAGATTTAATATTCGGTTTGGTTCATCCCAAGGACCGAGTTCGAACTAGGTTAGAGTGTTGTCGTGTGATTGCACAAAGAGACGCCACTGTTTCGGACAGATTCTAGACGATCGTCTAGTCGAGGGATTTCACGACGAACGCAGAGATTTCGGTTCGTCGAGCCAAACGCGAGTTCGTTTATATTTCGTTCAATGAAGGAAGTTTCTCGAATCTAAACGTTGGGTTGATCGTTTTAATCTATTTCAATCTCGCTTTAACTGCTTTCGCATATTTCGATCTGTTTCAATTTAATTTCGTTTTAATCTGTTTCAAATAAAAAAACCCCCAATTTTGTTGTTGTTCTGTTTTTTGGCATTGCCGATTTAAACCCACCGCAAATTCCTTGAGAGAAACGACCCAGGTTACATTATACCGCAAATCCTTTCTAATCTGGTTATTTTGTGAGATGACGGCAAATCTCTCAAAATATGGCGCCGCTTGGAATTCGTGATCGGTTTCATTAAGCAACCAGTAGTTTTCGGTGGTTCGGGTGTTTGGACGTAAAATATATTTTTGACCCGATCACTCAAACCAGGTCTTATTCACAAGGAATTGGGCATTTTAAACAAGAGTCACTCTCTTTCGGAGTGAGGTCTGCCCTATTTTCCCCAAATTCAAACGTTTAGACCACATTTTCGCTGTTTTAAGTTTCTATTTTGTGATTTCTACTAGGTCAATTTTTCTGGAGTATCTCCGAATGAGCTGAAATTTTGCCAGGCGATAGAAAATGGCCAAAATCGCTGGGCACACAAGAAATCGGCATGCTCCGTTTTGCCAAATTCCATCGTTTAGACCACTTTTTCATTTTTTGAAGTTTTTTTATTTCATTTTTGTGTTCCCCAATTGTCTAGGAGTTGCCCCGTCCAAGTCCCATAAATTTTAAAAATCATTTGATGCTGTTTTGGACTTGTTTTGGTCAAATTCCAACATAGGTTTTTGTGTTTTTGTGTCATCTTAGTGTTTTCTACTTTCTACCACTTTTAGTGGCATTTTCGTAATTCTGATTTTCTCGCAAATTCTCGCTTTGTGTTTGTGTTTATGCCGCATGAGTACTAGGAGTACTATTGATCCGAAGACTTGTTGCCACTTGATCCCGAATTGAAAGAACAATTCTCACCGCTAGAAGAATTGTTAGGCTTAGTCGTGGGATTGATACACGAATTTGACATTGAACTTGAGTCCGAGTCCGATTGTGTCCATTCCGTTGATCTTGACTCGATAGTACTTCGCTAGTCTTGTTGTTTTCACTGTTCTAGTAGCAATTTTGCTAACTCGTAAATTATGGCGTAAGAGCAAGTAGCTCGTCCTACTTTGAAAGAATTAGCTACCCCCGATGTGGGCAATCGAATTTGTGTATTCAATATCCCGAACTTGCCGCTAACTTTGAATTAAAATCTGGTCTTATCCATTTGTTGCCCAAGTTTCATGGTCTTGCGGGTGAATGTCCTCACGGGCATCTTAAGGAGTTCCATGTGGTATGCAAAGACAATGAAACCTCAAGCAATTGATGAGGACCACATTAAGCTGAGAGCTTTTCCATTTTCCCTAGATGGCGTGGCTAAGGATTGGCTATACAATTTGCAACCGATATGTGTTGGGAGTTGGAATGATATGCAGAAGTTATTCCTAGTGAGGTTCTTTCCTTCCTCAAAAGCCATTGCTATTCAGAAGAAGATCACTAGTGTTAAACAAATCAATGGGGAGACCATGTATGAGTATTGGGAGAGGTTCAAGCGGTTGTGTGCAAGCCGTCCACACCACCGCATTTCGGACCAACTCCCGATTACATATTTCTATTCCGGTTTGTTACCGATGGATAAGAGTTTTGTGGATGCGTCCAGTGGTGGGGCCTTAGATAGCAAGACACCTGAAGATGCCCGAGAGCCGATATCTACTATGGTCGCTAATTCTCGCAATTTGGCACTAGGGCCAATGGTACTCCCGTCTACCATATTCAAACACCTCCGGTCCAAGACGATTCTCGTAGATTGGAGAATAGACTTGATGATCCGACTTCCCTTGCGAGGCGTTTAGCAGGACCCGCACAAGACAATCTTCCCCCTCGGGGATTGGGTACTCATGTGGGTTCTCGTTTCGACCCTTGTCATTCTACCGATTCTTGCCCTACTTTGCATGATCCTCGCTTATCAAGACCAAAGGTCGGTAGGCCGCAGTGGGTGTTTTTCCGGAAAGCCACAATACCGGCGGAATAATGCTTTCTCCAATACCTACAATCCCGGTTGGAGAAATCACCCCAATTTTCGTTGGAACCGTAATCGAATCGAGTAACCAATATCGCACTCGGGAATTACCAATTACCAAAGAGACAAGACATGCCACAAAATTTCCAACAACACTCGCACCTCCTTTGCCGCACCACCTCCTCGACCAAACCCATATGTGCACCTCCACAAAGGGCACAACAGCAGGCTAGTACCAAGAGTAGTGGTTCTTCACTAGAGGATATGATGAAGCAATTTGTCACAAACTAATATGCGCTTTCAACAAAAACCGACACTTCCATTCGAGACTTTGCAAACACAAATTGGGGGCGCTTGGCAACATCATTGAACCAGCTTTCAACCTCGTGGATCCAACACTCTTCCTTCACAAACAATTCCTAATCCCAAGGGAATGTGAGTGCTATCTCCCTTCGTTCCGGCAAGCAATTGGAGGAACCTCAACCCGGCTGCGATGTCACTTCCACATCATCGAGAGAGAAAAATGTGAAGATTGACTCTAAAAATAAAAATAAAATCCAAAGCAAGGTGAAGAGGAAGACATTCTCATTCCACTTCCTTTCCCTCGTAGAGCAAGCTAAATCCAAGAAGTTGCGTAAAATGCACAAGAGAAGGATATACTTGAGACATTCAAGAGTAGAGATCAACATTCCTCTCTTAGATGCAATCAAACAAATTCCAAAATATGCCAAGTTTCGAAAGAGTTGTGTACCAACAAGAGGCGATCGAAGGGAAATGAACGAGTGAGTTTGAACCGTAATGTATCAAGACTCATCCAAATTCTACCATGCCTCGCAAGTGCAAAGATCCAGGGGACGTTTTCTATCCCTTGCCTTATTGGTAATTATAAATTTGATGATTGCATGCTAGATTTAGGTGCTTCTATAAATGTCATGCCCGCATCTATTTATAGATCTCTTGGTCTTGGTCCTTTGCGTCCAACTCGGTGTTATTGTTCAATTAGCTAATAGGAGTAATGCCCATCCTTCGGCTTAGTTGAAGATGTATTAGTCAAAGTTAATGAATTGATATTCCCCGCTGATTTTTACATCTTAGATATGCAGGATGAGTCTTCTAGTAGTAGGTCACCAATCATTCTAGGGAGGCCTTTCATGAAAACAGCTAGGACGAAGATAGATGTGTATTCTGGTACTCTTTCCATGGAGTTTGGTGATATTTCTGTGAATTTTAATATCTTTGATGCCATGAGACATCCTAGGGAAGAGCATTCTATTTTCTGTATTGATGTGATTGATGATGCTGTGGATGATGTTCTTGCTGATTGGTGTGCTGATTATCCTAATTTTTCATTTGAGAGTGGTTCTGCCATTTGTGCATGTGTTGATAATGAATGGTGCTCTGTTTGTACTCATTTGGTTAATACTGCATTATTTGGTGATTCTGACTTGCTGGGTGATTATTCTGCATTACGTGTGGATTCTGATATTGATTATGAGTTTGAGATTCATCCTGATCCTGATGTGCATCCTGATTTTAATTTTGATGATCTTAACTCTGATTTTGATGAGCTGAATTCTGATGTTAACATTGAGTTGTGTAGACATAGTTCTTCTCGCTTCTTTGAATGTGGTTTCGTGCATTTCCAAAGTGATGACATCGAGTTGTTGCAACAACCACCCAAGCTTCTCCCATCTACCGAGCAACCACCCAAACTTGAGTTGAAATCACTTCCGATCACTTGAAATATGCATTTCGGAGGTGGATGAACAAATATCATTGTGGCAAATAACCTTATGCCCGATCAAGAAGAGAAGCTCGCTAAGCTTATTGAGGGCGAACAAGAAAGCCATTGGGTGGACATTAGCCGACATAGTTGGCATCGCCCTTCCATGTGCATTCATCGAATTCTGTTGGAAGAGGACTCTAAGCCGAGGCAACCCCGAGACGCCTTAATCCCCTTATCCTTGATGTGGTGAAGAAGGAGGTCACTAAGCTTCGCAAGTTGGTATCATCTATCCCATTTCGATAGCCGGTGGTTAGCCCGGTCCAGGTGGTTCCCAAGAAGTCTAGTGTCACTGTGGTGGCCAATCAGAAGAATGAGCTCACTCCTACTCGAGTTCAGAATAGTTGGAGAGTTTGCATTGACTATAGGAGACTCAACCAAGCCACTCGCAAGGATCATTACCCTTTACCCTTCATTGATCGATGTTAGAGCGATTGGTCGGCAAGTCTCATTACCGTCCCGGATGGCTACTCCGGATACTTCCAGATCCATATTGCTCCCGAGGATCGGGAGAAGACGACCTTCACATGCCCCTTTGGAACATATGCCTACCGAAGGATGCCTTTTGGCCTCCGCAACGCACCCGGTACTTTTCGGCGTTGTATGGTGAGTATTTTCTCGAGTTTCTAGAGGACCGCATGGAGGTCTTTATGGATGATTTCACCGTATATGGGTCTGATTTTGATGCATGCTTAGCTAATCTATCTAGAGTTTTACATAGGTGCATTGAGTCTAATCTTGTCTTTGAATTATGAAAAGTGTCACTTTATGGTTGAGTCAGGTATAGTCTTGGGACACATAGTGTCTGGGAAAGGGATTGAGGTAGACCCTGCTACGATAGATGTGATTTCTGCTTTGCCTTACCCCGCATCTGTGTGGGAAGTTCGTTTTTTTCTTGGTCATGCGTTTCTATCGGCGTTTCATTAGGGATTTCGGAAGACCGCCCGACCCTTGTCCAACCTTCGCATAAGGACACCGACTTTGTATTTGATGATGCTTGCAAGGCGGCCTTCGATCATTTGAAGCGTTGCGACTACAACCCCATGATCCGGCCCGATTGGTGTATCCCTTTGAGATGTGTGATGCTTCCAACTATGCGGTTGGTGCTATCTTGGCACAACGGGTCGATAGGGCATCTCATGTGATTGCATATGCCTCCAAGACTTTGGATCCCGCCTGATCTAATTATACCACTACCGAGAATGAGTTGTTGGCTATTGTATTTGCTTTTGATAAGTTTAGGTCATATCTCGCTAGCTAGTAGAGTAATTGTTTTCTCGACCATGCCGCTTCCGAAATTTCTTTTGAAAAAGGCGGATGCTAAGCCACGACTCATCCGGTGGATGCTATTGCTCCAAGAGTTTGATGTTGAGATTCGAGACGTGTGTTGGAGCACAAAACCGGGTAACGACCACTTGAGTCGTATCACCCATTCTTCCTCTCACCCTCTTCTTCTATTCGGGATGATTTTCCCGATGAGCGAGCCTTCGCGGCTACGGGGTAAGCTTCCATGGTATCTTTGATCTGGTTAACTACTTGGTAGGCGGTGTTTTGCTGAAGATTCTACTAGGGCCCAAACCTTCAAATTAAAGAGTGAGTCTAAATACTATGTTTGGGATGACCCTTATCTCGTGGAAATTTTGTAGTGACCAAGTAGTTAGGAGATGTGTGCTCGATCATGAGTTTCACTCTATATTGCATTTTGCTCGTATGCTTCGCGTGTGGTGGTCACTTTGGACCCCAAAGAACTCGCTAGGAAAGTGTTAGATTGTGGATTGTTTTGGCCTTCCTTGTTTCGTGATTCCCATTTGTTTTGTAAGTCATGTGATAACCGTCGAGAGCGGGAGTATTTCTCGTAGGCATGAGATGCCCCAAAACCCTATATTGTTTTGTGAGATCTTTGATGTTTGGGGTATTGATTTTATGGGTCCATTTCCCGCTTCATATGGTTATACTTACATCCCGCTAGCCGTTGATTATGTCTCAAAATGGGTTGAGGCGAAAGCCACTCGGACTAATGATTCTTCTCGTGGTGGTGGATTTTGTTAGGTCTAACATTTTATGCGTGGTTTGGCATTCCTAGAGCTATTATCGGTGACCGGGTTCCCATTTTTGCAACCGAAGCATGGGTGCCTTGTTACGCAAGTATGAAGTGCTTCACAAGGTCTCCACAGCATACCATCCTCAATGATCCACCCACAGGGAGAACCTTTAAGGTCAATGGGCATCGCCTCAAGCAATTCCATGAGGGATCCCAAAAATGGCTGAGGAAGCGTAGATTATCCTCATTGATGCCACTTATCCTCCTTAAACCCTTGGGGGAGTATTCTTCTTTCCTCTCCCTCTTTCTCTTTTATTTTTTTTCATATTTGCAATTTTCTTTTCGAAAATAAATACATCTATCTTTCTATGATTGCTATATATTATGAACTAGGACATTTTGGTTTTAATGGATCATTCTGTTTGGTCTGTGATTCTTGACTCTTCGATTACATATCTTGGTAGTTGATTTGATGTTGTTGATTGCCTAAGTTGGTACTGACCTTGTGAGGTTTTGGGCCTGCTTGAATGGAATTCATCTTTTCCCATTCTTTCTTTCATGTGTGCATCTCGCTCCGATTTGTGTTCTCTAGAACTTGCTCCTTTTCTTGTTGAAACTACATTTTTCACTTACATGCTTAAATATAATAGAAGCTTGTTTTCTTTCTTTTATTTTCCCCACTTTGGCCAAATAGCTTTCCCTTGCATTATGTTTCCTTTGGTAGCCCATTTGTGCCTTTTCGACTCATTCTTTTCTAAGCCACATTACAAGCCTAAGCGTAAAACCATTTTATTCCGCACCTTGGAGATTTATTGAGCATTGGTTTCACCTTGGTTTTGTGTTTAAGTGTGGGGGTTGCTCAGGAGTGCAACAGTTTCAGTGTGGGGGGGAGATGTTTGGTTTTGTCATTGTGATTTTGTATATAGTTCAAAAAAAAAAAAGCAGAAAAAGAAAAGAAAGAAAGACAAAAGAAAAAAAGAAAAGAAAAGCAGAAAAAAAGAGTAAAATAAAAGTTTTTATATTTAGAGAATTGGGTTAATCAATGCTCTTTTTAATTTCTTGGGTGCTTAGCCTCTCATTCCATACTATTACCTACCTTCACCCTAACCCCATTACAACCTTTAATAATAAGCTCTCTTGATTTGTGCATGCATGTGTTATGAGTAGTGGAGACGTAGAAATTGAGCAAGCTTATGGTAGAACAATTTTCTTGAGTAGAATTTGAGCGATACACTTATTTACCTTAAACACTTGAGAGATTGCTTGATTGAGCGCATCATTTGAGAGACCATCATTTGTGATTAGCATCATTGATTGAGATTACCTGGAATTGTAATTTGAGATGAAGGGATTTTGGGTCTTGATTGATTGGTTCTAATGAAGCTCGTGTCCCTTGTTCAATTTCTCGCATTGTTAGCAATTTGTAGAAAAGAAGAGTTTCTCCTTTACGTCTTTTTCTTTGAATTTTGCTCAGGAGTGCAAAAAGATAAGTGTGGGGGAATTTGATAATTGAATATTTTATACACTTCTTTTTATCTCTTGATTAATAATTTAGGACGTTTTAGTTAATAAATAATGGCTTTTATACTTATTTGGGCTTTGGGCCTTTGATTATATTTTAGCCATTTTTATTAATAAAATTCCAGTTTTACATAGCTTCACTAATCTTACCATAACTCTTGAACCAGACATCGGATTTGCCTCATTTTTGTTTCATATTTCAGATGATTCAGAGAGCTACAATTGTTATGAAGACATGAAGGGAAAATTCGGACAAGAAGGCGGGTCGATTTTGAAGCCAAAGTCAGATGTTTTATTTGGGCTCGAATTTATGACTAAAGCCCATTCTCAGTATTATTTTCTGTTTTGGGCCTGGATTATTGATTGGAGCCCCATTTCGTTTTTCATCTTAGGTTAAGTAAGGCAAAGCAGCCACAAACAATGGTATTCACGTTTTTATTCTGTTTTGTGGATCAAAATAGAGGTTTTCGATTCTCTCCAAATGTTCTTCGTGTTCTTTGCGTTCTTCGTCTGTTCTTCGATTTTCCCGACCATGTTCGGCTAAACCTTCGTGGTTAACCCAACGTTGAGGATTACATGATTCGTCCGCAGAACTCGTACTTAATCGGTAACTTTACTCGTTTCTCGTTTTCATCTTATCGATCCGATTTCGAAATAGTTCGAATATTAGATTTAATATTCGCTTTGGTTCATCCCAAGGACGAGTTCGAACTAGGTTAGAGTGTTGTTTGTGCGATTGCACGGAGACGCCACTGTTTGGGATGATTCTAGACGATCGTCTAGTCGAGGGATTTCGGACGAACGACAGAGATTTCGGTTCGTCGAGCCAAACGCGAGTTTGTTTATATTTCGTTCAATGAAGGAAGTTTCTGGAATCTAAACGTTGGGTTGATCGTTTTAATCTATTTCAATCTTGCTTTAATCTGTTTCTGCATATTTCAGATCTGTTTCAATTTAATTTCGTTTTAATCTGTTTCAAATAAAAAAAACCCCAATTTTGTTGTTGTTCTGTTTTGCTGTTGCTGATTTAAACCCACTGCAAATTCCTTGAGAGAAACGACCCAGGTTACATTATACTACAAATCCTTTCTAATCTGGTTATTTTGTGAGATGACGGAAAATCTCTGTCACTTATCTAATAAATCATACACGAGATCTACCATGGAAGCAATCTTGTGGAGGGCATGGAATCTGCAGGAAGGTTTCGATATAATCGAGGTTACCAGAAATGCCTTCCTATTCAAATTCAAGGAGGAGGAGGAGTATTGCAGGGTACTAAGAGGTTGACTGTGGTCAATCAATGGCTGCTTGCTTAACCTCTTGGAAAGATCGAAGTATAACTCATGCGAAGAATTTGATTTTGGTCAATCACTGGTGTGCATCCAATTTAACAATGTGCCGCTTGAAGCGCTGTACCTGGAAAACACTGTAATGCTTGGCGGTTATGTTGGCGAGGTGTTGATAGTGGAAGATCCACTGTACAATGGCAGGTATCTTCAGAATTGTTTGCGTGCTAGAGTAATTCTTGACTTGAGAAAGCCATTAGCGTATGGTTTTTGGCTACCAAGGCCGGATGGAAGGAAAATATGGATTTCTGTGAGGTATGAGAAGCTACAGAATTTCTGCTACAATTGTGGCAAAATAGGGCATGACAATCAAAGTTGTAACTCAGAACGTCTGAGATCGGGATTCAATCCGTGTGAGCCAAGGTTTGGGGCCTGGTTTATTACTAATACCCTTCATGGTTGGGACGAAGCTATGGTAATTGTAAGGAACGAGAATGCTGAAGCGGAGCATGTTTGTAGGAAGAAGGAGGAAGCTAAACAAAGAAGGATGTCAGAGGAAGCACAGAGGGCCAGTAGGGACTTTATGAAGAATGAGGAGGACTTGTTCTCCATTAAAATTATTAATACACTGTGCGATAAAAATGAAGGGGGCTTGGGGAGGAATAGAAGGGAAAGAAAGTTGAATGATGAGGAGACTCAGGCGAATGACGTAGATAGTTAGGTGCTAGAGAAGGATGGAAAAAAAACTAGCCAACCTGAAGGAGAACATGGTGGTAATGTTGAGTGTCAGGATGAGCAAAGTGCAGAACATCCGGAGTCGGCAGAGGAAGTGAGTTTGTATTCAGAGGGGAGGGTTAACCTTGACATAATGTCAGCTAGGAGTAACAAGGATCCTCTCGATGACTCCTTGCTATGGTCTTGTTCCGTGAGAGCAACATGGATAATGTTATCAAGGGGTTAAGCAAGCTTGGGTTAAAAAGAAAGGCAGAGGTAAATGGGGATTTGGTAGTCTCAAAGCGAGGGAAGATAACTAGAGGGAATTCTTGTATATCTCTTGAAATCTCATCTTAGACCAACAATATGAGGAAAATCAAAGCAAAAATGAGGAGGAGCTCAAGGAGGAAATGTGGCGGTGGTAAGGAAAATGTACCAGTAGAGGTTGAGGAGTTTGACGAGTTAATGAGTGTTCCTAAGCAAGCCAATCTTGTAAGCTCTGAATTTATTTTCAAAGAAGGAAGTGGTAAAAGAAAGAAGATGATCGCTAATGGTAGTGGTGGCTGGCCAAAAACAGCCACCAAGTCATCATGAAACTCATTTCTTGGAATTGTCAGGGCCTATGGAGAGCCTTGACAGTCCGTAACTTGAAGGATTTAGTGAGGCAACATCATCCTTCAATAATCTTCCTAATGGAAACAAAGATTTGTTCTACTAGGGTTAGGAGAATCAGGCAGAGTTGTGGTTTCAACCAAGATATGTATGTAGAGCCGAGAGGCTTGGCAGGGGGCTTGGCAGTTTGGTGGAAAGACTATATCTCTATGACAGTCCTGTTTAAATCTCAAAATATCATCCATGTTATTGCTGAGTCTGAGGGGGTAAAGTGCCCCAAGCTTATTACTTTTGTATATGGACCACCGAAGGAAAAGGAAAGAAGGTTGACTTGGGATTTGGTGAGGAACTTGGCAGTCAATATAACATAACCTTGGCTTCTACTGGGTGATTTCAATGATCTTGCCTCCCAAACTAAAACCGAAGGGGGCAATCCGAGAGCGATGCGTAAAATAATCAATTTTCAGCTCCTTCTATCAGATTGTAACTTGATGGATTTAGATTTCAAGGGACCCATATTTACATGGTGTAACAAGTATACTAGCGCGATTGTGAGGGAAAGACTAGACTGGGCAATGGGAAATGTGGAATTTAGGGAAGAATTCGACCATGCTATGGTCTTCCATGTGAAACCTAGTGGCTCCGATCATCACATGCTGATAGTTGACTGCTGTTTCATAGATGTTAAAGATCTAAGATCCTTCCATGATGAAGCCAATTGGGCTCTGTTGGTTTTGATTAGTTTTGATGATGTATTATATACATGCCATTATCCAGAGCAAAAAGCTTGCATGCTTCATTTATCTTATACCTTGACTAATTCTTATATTTAATGTAGTTGTGAAGGTTAAACAATGAAGAATAATCAAGAGCCAGAGAAGAACTTGCTCAATGGAATAAGAAAATCATTATACAAGTTCTTAGATTGATTATAGAAGTCCCCACGATGATACAGGAGTTGAAACTGCTCAAATCGGAGTTAAAATAAGCAAAATATAGCTTCGGGTGAATTAACTCGAGCCGATGTTTAGCCTCGAGTTAAAATGGTTTCTACGGTGTTTTGGGAACCCGGTACAGCTTACCTCGAGTCAAGAACATCCCTACCTCGAGTTAGAGGTGTTTCTACAGTGTCTGGGTCAAGTTACCTTGAGGTAAGATCATCACTACCTCGAGTCAGCACTTAGCTACAATGATTTTGGCCTCTGGAACAAGTTACCTCGAGGCAGGACTTCATTCACCTCGAGTTGGCTACCTCGAGTCAAGTATTCAGCTACCTCGAGTCAAATGCACCTTCAAGATACTGCTTCACGTTCGCTTCAAATGACCTCTCGGTAATTTGATGATATTTCTCAAACCAGGAATTGGATTGACGTGAAACTAGTGACATATGAAACTAGACTCCCAATGCGTCAGTTTGATATATAATCAAAGTCTAAAGGAATTCTTATAAGAGAGCTATGAATTCTACAAGTTGGCACAACAATCACCATCACAGTCCAGACCAAGCTTCCGTGTTTTGGGTATAACTCACCAACTACAAATCCGATTGAGCTGAAATTGGTGGAATATGAACGTAGACTCACAGAGCTTTCCATCAAGAGTTGAACCAACCAAAACAGAGTTCAGACCAAGGATATATGGCCCTCGAAAGTGGACACATGTGATTCTGGAATCAATTCAGCATGGCTTCGGATTTCTTAATATGGCTCACAACCAAAAGAAGTAAAACGTGCCTTGAGCCAACCAGATATGCACCTCAAGTCTAGATCAACAGAAATATCAAAAGAACTCAAAGAGGAAGAAAATTGCCTCGAGCCAGATAGGAAACCTCGAGGGTACTGAAGACAGAAAGATAGAACAAAGGAAAGCAGTGTTTGCCTCTAGTTAGATTATCTACCTCGAGTCAAAGGGCAAACAGAAAGTTAGAAGAATTGAGAAGGCTTTTTACCTCGAGTCAAATGGCAACCAGAGAGTTTGAAGAATAGAGAGCAGTTTTTACCTCGAGTCAGAAGCTCCACCTCGAGTCAAACTGAAGACAGAAAGTTAGACGTTTTGAGAAGGCTTTTTACCTCCAGGCAGAAAGTTCACCTCGAGTCAATATCGCATCCAGGTACATGTTTTTGCTGTCATATTACCTCCAGGCGATGCTGCAACCTCGAGTTGGCCAATTGAAATTGCATCTCTGGAGTTATGTAATGCCTCGAGTCAACGGGTATCGCCTCGAGTCCGTCACCTTGAGTGAAGGTAAACTCGCCTCGAGCTTTTATCCCGAATCACTTAACCGATGTAAGGTTGCATGGCCTCGAGTCTCGTATTATGTATGCCTCGAGTTGAGAACCTCGAGCCTGTCTATCCTTACCTCCAGGCAGGTTCTTCCCTATGCTTCTCTGATTTCACGACGTACCTCGAGGTCACATGTATGATACCTCGAGTTAGCTGCCTCGAGTCAGGATAAGTGATACCTCGAGTTAATTACTCATCTGGATCTCTTTGTTTGAATATTACCAATCGATTACCTCGAGCCAAGGAACTCTATACCTCGAGTCAATATTCCAGAACTTCATCTCTCGCATTTTCGTGAAGCTCGCAGCAAAGAACGTCCAAATTCGAAATCAATATTATAACCGATTTATACTTGCTATACTTCTCAATGCTATTAATCATGTTTGTTAGCAAGTTTCGATGATCAATCATTGTTTGAATCTTGATGAGCCGTGAAGCACCGAAACTTACAAGGAACAGAGCCGACGGATGAAGGATGCCCATAACGTCAAAAGCAACTGAATATTATTTTAAGTCATCTTCCGACCAGGACCAAACGAATGACAACCTGTAAAGAGACTCCACTAAGCAAACATTCAAACGTGGATAAGCAGAAGGCGCAGATGTTTAAATCTCTCAACAGACATTTAATGAAGTTAAATGGTAGACAAAACATAGAGGAAGCACAGACGCTCCAGAGCCATTCCCAACAGTTGAATATTCAACGGAAATATTCCAACGGATAAATTCAAATATTCAAACGGGCAGATTCAAATCTTCAACTATCTTCAAGCTTCAACCAGTATAAATACCCGAAGGTTTGAATTCATCAATGGCAGATATAGACACATACACAGACAAAGCATTCAAAGCGATCAATCTATAGTCTGTATATATCTTCAGATATTATTGAGCTTCAGTGATTATCTTTATCTACTCGTGAGGAGTTTCAAAACACTTATTTGATTATTGTGTTGTAAAATCTTAAGGTTGTGGAACCTTAAGTGTGGGTGTACAATTACAACTTATAAGGGGGAGTGAGTCCTAGGGAGAAAGGATCATCCTGAGTACAGAGTGTGCAATTGTGTCTTTGAGTATTTGGTTACAACTTGTAAAGAGGGGTAAGTCCTAGTGAGAGGATTACTCGAGAGTTACAGAGTGTGTAATCAAGTTACGAGATAGTGAAATCCCAGAGTGTCTGGGTACTGGACGTAGGTCAAGGAGTTGGACAGAACCAGTATAACCTCTTGTGTTCATTGCTCTTCTCTCTATCTCTGTTTTAAGTGTTCTTGAGCAATTAGTAAAAGAATTTCAAGATCACCTATTCACCCCCCTCTAGGTGATATTCCACCTTCAGGCTCAACACGAAGAGTTCTTATAGATTGTGGAGTAGGGATGAAATGAAGTGAAGGGAAGTGTGGCGGACAGATTGATGGATCTAGTTAGGCGGCTGGAAGCATGTAAGAGGAAGCTATTGGCCTGGAGCAAAAGGACATTTCCTAACTTCAAGAGAATCATTGAGCAGTTTAGGCGTAAATTGCATATTTGCAGTGAAGGTCTGCTGACTGAAGCATAATTAAAAGAGGCTGAGGAGCTATCTGCGTTGCTGGAGGAAGTTTGGATCAGGGAAGAGACATATTTTTAGCAGTGATCAAGAATTTCTTGGCTCAAATGTGGTGACAAAAACACAAAGTTCTTCCATAATAGCATGATACAGAGGCGCCAAAGGAACAAAATCCTAAGGCTCAAGGATAAAAGAGGTGTATGGTTGGAAGAGAGGGAGGCGATTAATAAATCCTCCAGCATTTTCTACCAAAATCTGTTTCAGTCAGTGGGTCCACAGCCTATGGGTCAAGCCTTATCCTATGTCAATGAGAGGGTTATAGCGGAGGATAATGTTGTGCTGATGCTGCCAGATACAAACTAAGAAATTGAAGAAGCAATATTTCAGATTGGGGCCAGTAAAGCACCAGATCCAGATGGATATTCAGCTTTATTTTATTAGTCAACATGGAAACAAGTGGGGAATGAAATTTGTGGAATGGTGCATGATTTATTTGAGGGGAAAATCACCTTATCACATATCAATTCAACCAACATCGTATTAATTCCAAAAGTGGACAAGCCTAAAGGAGAGCACCACTTTAGACCTATAGGGCTATGCAACGTATCATATAAAATCATTGCAAAAATCTTGAGCAATAGGATGAAGGGATTGATGAATCGGATTATCTCACAAAATCAAAGGGCTTTCATCGCTGGCCGTGTGATCCAGGATAATATTTCAATCACACATGAGGCTTTCCATTAATTACCTGAAGCACAAGAAGATTGGTGGTAAATGGAAGTTTGCACTAAAAATAGATATGAACAAGGCTTACGACCGGGTGGAGTGAAATTTTCTTGAAGCAGTTATGCTAAAGTTGGGATTCTGTAGGGGATGGGTGGACTGGATTATGGGCTGTATTACATCTGCTGCATTTATCTTACAAGTGGACAATCATAAAGTAGATGAGTTCAGTCTGGGAAGAGGAGTGAGGCAAGGTGACCCACTATCACCATACATCTTTATCTTAGCCTCATAAGCTTTATCCCTGATGATTCAACGACATGTGGAGTCCAAGGATTTGAGAGGCATCAAGCTAGCACGTAATGCTCTGGTTCTCTCGCACTGCTTTCTTGTTGATGATGCAATTCTCTATGACAATGTTGAGGAAGTGAACTGCAAAGTCTTAAAAAGGATTTTGGAGGTATATTGTGAAGCTTCAGGTCATCTAGTGAATTTAGAAAAATCTTCTCTATTTTTCTCTACAAATACTCCTAGAAGAATCTAAGAGGAGAAAGCGGTCTGTTTGGGGGTTGCTTATTCTGATCAGCCAGGGAAGTATTTTGGGCTCCTGATGGTTTGGGAAAGATCTAAGGCTGCTACTCTAGCCTTTGTAAGGGACGGAATTGGGCTTAAGTTGCAGGGCTGGAAACAGAGGTTGCTGACTTTTGCTGGGAGGGAAACCTTAATCAAAGATGTCGCTAACGCCATTCTGACATACCCTATGACTTGCTTTCTCTTCCCTAAGAAGTCATGCATGGAAATTGATCGGCTAGTTTCTAATTTTTGGTGGGGTCAAAAGTCTGATTCACATTCTATGCACTGGAAAAGCTGGAGATATTTAGCCAAATCCAAGATGGACGATGGTATGGGCTTCAGAGACTTGCTTTGTTTTAACAAAGCTCTTTTAGCGAGGACCGCTTGGCGATTATTGGTTAATCCCAAGGATTTATGATGTAGAATTATCAAGGGAATCTATTTCCTTAAGGAATTGTTCCTTCATGCAAGGAAGGGAAGACATGCTTCATGGGGATGGATAAGTCTTTTGGAGGGCCGTGACTTGCTATTAAAGAATTTTTGTTGGAAGGTGTATGTCGACTCAGCTGTTAGTGTTTGGAAAGACCCCTGGATTCTTGGTTTGGATGGTTGTAGACTGTCAGCCAAGGTGGTACTTGAAGAGGAAGCTAATATGACGATAAAGGAGCTGATATGCAACAATCATTGGGACTTAAGGGCTATTGCGATCAGGATTAGCAGGGAAGAGAAGGAGATGATTTTGAGGACGCCTATTTCTCTAAATATCTAGTCTGATTGTGCTGTTTGGATGGCTAACAAAGATGGATCTGTAAGGTAAAGTCAGGATACTGGGTGGCCAAAGCCTAGGAAAAGGAGGAGCCGGTCAAGGATCTAGGTATGTCTTATATAGTTCCAAATACTTTGTGGAAGAATGTCTGGAGGCTAGTTGTACCTCCTAAAATCCAGCAGTTTGTATGGCGTATCTGTGTAGGAGCTGTTGCAACACGTTTTGCTCTATTTAAATGAAAATGTGATGTCAGTCCTTTGTGTCCTATCTCGTTTAGTTGAAGAGGAAACTCTAGAACATTTACTATTATTATGCCCATGGACAAAATCTTGTTGGTTTGGATGCCCTTTAGGGTATGTTTGGTTTGAGGGAACGGGAGGGGAGAGAAAAAAAATGAGGGGAGAAGAAAATTGTACCAAAATTTAATGTAGTAGGGCCCACAATTTTTTTCCCTCTCCCTCATTTTTTTTTCTCTCCCCTCCCTTTCCCTCAAACCAAACATACCCTTAGTGATTAAACTTAGTAAGTGTACGATGAAAAGATGTGACGTATGGTTGTGTGATATGTTTTGTGGGGTAAACTTGCTGGATGACTATGGTAAAACCCTGTTTGCCAATATGTGCTGATGGATTTGGAAGGAAAGATGCCAATGGGTGTTTAATGGGGTGTGGCTGGATGCAAGAAAGGTCATACAGTTAGTTACTAGACATGTTGTAACATCCCATTTTCCAAAAGCAGTATATATTTTTTTCATCAGAGTAGAGCATCGGAGCCATTGAGTAACTGATACTTATATTCAAAATGCCGTAAGTCTGGCTGGTTACTGTAATGGTACATCATACCGAGTGTTTTCAAAAGTCAATAACAACAGAAGAAAGTCTTCAGCCGAGTCCTTATGCGTGCTGCTTGCCTTTCTCCTCGGTCCTCCTGAACCTGACGCTATTTTAAGAGCTGAGGTTCAATGCCCATTGAACCTCAGGTAACAGTTAACCTCATATTTACATATACAGTATATAAGCACAACAAATGAATCATTCCTAAAAGTTCCGCTGCCAGCGAATGCAGATATACCGCTCCCAGCGAATCATAATATACCGCTCCCAGCGAACACAGATGTACCGCTCCCAACGCATGCATATGTTCAGTTATCCTCTAACACCACTATGCACTCAAATAACATACCACCAATACGCATACAACACACATATCACATATACGCATACCATAAATATCAGAGTTAGTGTTACAGTACGCGAACGTACCTTCGTTGACGAATTCGGTACTTTTGACAAAAAAAGCAGTGACGACAAATGCACAACAAAGGGTATGACAAAGGTACGTGATTACGATATCCTATAAGGATAATATCATATTTATCAAAGTCTAACATCATAACAGGCATTTTAGGTACAAATTACCATTTTGCCCCTGACTCCCCTAATCGGCGGAATTTCGCCAGAGCTTCGCCACTTTGACTCTAATCTTCCAAAATTTTGCCATAACTATTTCTCCAACATAATTTTCAAAATATATATCATATTTAACCCTAAAACATGATATTAAAATAATACTTGGAAGATTAAAGATCAAACTAACATTTCTACTATAACTACCGAATCGAAAACTAAAACTTAAGACTAGATACCGAAGAAATTAACCAGGGCTTCGCTACACTTTCTCTGGGCTCCTCCTTCTCTCTAACCTCTCTCTAGGATTCGAAATTTGGTGTGAGAATTATGAAGAAGGTTGAAGCCTATTTATAGAGAAAAATGTGCACTATTCAAGACTTTATCATATTGAATTCTAGCCATTGTATCTTGACTTGATGAAATGGCACAATGTTGTCCCTTGGAAGCACCTAGCCGACCTCCTTGGCACAAAAGTCAAGGAATTGATGTCATGCATGATGTCATCTGATGTCATGCATGATGTCATCTTCAGCCGGTACCGATAAAGTTCCCTGTTCGGTGTTCAAATCGCGTAATCTCGAAGAATCTCAAAAATCCGGTAGCACAGCGCTGAAGACATATTCTTCTTCTTTAAAACTACTTGGGTTAACTAAATTTTTGATCCCATTAAGGGTATTCCGTTGCCTGCTGAATATTTTCGGACAAACGTCGTCGGTTACAAAAATAACTTCCGGGAGTGCAAGCTTCTGGATAAAAATTCGCTGGTTTGTAATATGTCCTGACCTAAGAAACCTAATCCCTGGTTTGTCACAACAGTCTCGTTTTGTATAGGTTCTCATTTTGACTATCTGTCATTTTCCCTTAAAACCCTGTATCTTAAGTGCTCGTTGGTTTCGTAAATCACTTCGGAGCTAGCTCACTCCGGATAAAATTTCACTCGTTTATAAAAAGTCCGATGTAAAAGACTTAGTTCCTATATTTTGAGATAGGATTTTATTTCTATCGGTTCTCATTTCTCCTGTTGGCTCTTTACAAAATATCTCAAAATATAATATTATTTTATTCAAAATATCATGATATGTTTTTATAATTATTTATTTTATAATTTATTTTTCACCAAAAATACCCTATAATTTTGGCCCCCTTATTATTTGATTTGATTAATTACTTAAATTATGCTTTAATGATCTAATTAAGCAATTATCTTATGCTTAAACAATTAGCCATTAATTACTTAATTAGCCACTTACTAATTGTTGATAATTTTATCATTCAGGATAAACTATTATCTCAAAACTATTTGACTGACATTGGTATTTTATATCCCATGTAAAATATTAAAAATCATGGGGCCATTTATGCTCCCCAAAATTATATTTAATTTCGCCTCATTATTTTCCAAGGAAATATTCCCAAAAAGTCCTAAAATTAGAGACAACATACTTTCTAATTTTTAATAAATATTTTATTGCCTCATTGGATTTAGGAAAATTCCACATAAATACCATATGAATTTGTAAAACCCCCGAGGTCCTCCGAATTTGTAAAAAGACTCATAGGTGATTAGGACTTTTGTGGGTTATGCAATTTCGTGGAAAAGACTAGTTTGCCCCTATCTTTATTCTCAACTAAATCAACATACACAAACCTTTTACCACGAAATCGAAACCTCCGAAAAAAAAAAAATTCCCTCTTCCGAACCCTAGCTTCACCGTCACCGCCGAACCATCGCCGCCGCCATTGCCGCTTGCCGTCGCCATCTTTTCCGTTGCGTTGCCGTCGCCGTGGTGGTTTGGCTTCATAGTACAGAATCGGCCAATTTTCATTCTCTAAAGCATTCGACGAGTCGCTCCCCTTGCGTCGCCCCCACCGCCGTCGTTGCCGCTACCGTCGCCGTGAACGGCGTTTTCTCCACCACCGTCGTATCCTCCTCATCCCATTAGTTCTGCGCCCTATATGCATTGCTATGGTATAGTGTTGATCCAAGTGGTCTCTTTGATTAGTCCCGTAGCGCTGACAATGGTTAGATTTCGGAATTGAACAAATGAACCGTGCACCCCGAAACCTTGTGTGCATATTCCCCGCATTCCTTGTGTGCATATTCCCTTGAAACTCGAATTGAAGAAATGAACCGTGCATATTCCTATAGCAAGATAAGAATCCCGTTCACACGCTTTCTACTCCTTAGCACCGGCTAAGTTAAGCAAAAGTAAAATTTAGTCAAGGATTGCCTTCTAATGATAAAGTACAATGGCAAACAACTAGAAAGAGCCTAGTCCGCTAGTCATCAACCCAATTTTGAAACCGTTGAATGTAAAGTAAACCTAAACCATATATTTACCTGGTGAATATAAGGTTCCATTTGGCTCGCAAGTCATAACCCCGTAGCGTTTTGAATCCAACCGGTTTAGTACAAGACACCACGAAATGGAAATCTCCAAATAAAGAAGTTGGCAATTAATAAACACACCAGCTTGAAGTATCTAACATGAGAATCCATTATTGCACTAAAGGACTCCAAGAATTCATACTTCTTTTTCACTTCAATGTTCACGAGTGAGTTTACCTCGTCCTTATTGTATGACTTTGCTTCATTTTCAAGTGAATCTCGTGGCCTTTATTTCATTATCCTTCTACACAACATTATCCATCAAAGAAGGCTTGATAACGAGGTGACGCGGAGAAAATGTCTGGGGGCACCCACACAGAGACACCGCAGGAGAGGCGACTATGGAGATGGAGTGGAGGTCGACTGGAAGAACAAATCTGAGTTGGAGTGGAGTTGGAAGCACACAATCGATTTGCGTGGCGTAGTGGAGACGGAGGTGACGCCTGCGAAAAGGGAAATGTCAGGGCCGGATTTGGCGAAGGAGGTGGAGAGTGTGAAGTGAGTGCGGGAGAGGGAAATGAGGAAGGGTTTCTCTATCAGGTTGGCTCATGTTTCCTTATATATTCAGGTCTACTTGTGGCGTACGTCCAGCGAACTGGGCCTTTCCAAATCTATCGCAGTCCAATCATGACCTCTCTTTTCAATCTCGGTAGATTGATTCTTCTGATCCTGCAGGATTCTTCAAATCTTAGTTTCGATCCTCCGCATCTTCTATTCCAATACATCAGCAATCTAACTGTTGTTCTCATCCACTTAATGACCTGCACTATTTCTTGAAACAACCTTGACAAAAGATCATAACATTTGCCGCATAGCATTGCGTCACTTACTCTGCTATAGCTTCAGGGATACCTTGTATTGTACTTCGATAAACTGTCTCGATGCTATAGCATTGTATCGGCCATGTTATGCGCCTTTTTCATAAAACCTCAAAATCTATTCTCTTTTCAGCACGTGGTTAGGATAAATGTGAGATTTATCTTAGGTTCCCTATACAATGAATTAATCCTTTTTTGCTTAGATTAAATGCAGTTAAGCTCATATTCACCATACAATACAGTCATATAATATAGGGAAAACATGGCATAAACAGCACTCATCACCGGTGTGTAAGTTTGCACGGGGCGGTGTTCCTAGGCTGTAAGACATGTAATGCTTATAGCACTTTGTGGAATACTAATCGACATGATGACTTTAGACTAATGTGGCTAGCATACATCTTAAAACTGACGAAACATTCGTTGTACTAGGTGATAGATGAGATGTCTAAGGCATGAGATTGATTCCCTAGGTAGTAAGGCTAGAATCTCCAGTGTTGTGCTAATAATATGAGCCGGAAGGGTGATATGTGATAAACCAAGAGGTAGCATGAGTCAAGTAATGAGGTTTACGTAACCAAGCGCTGTGAGAATGGATCAGTAGATCCTGTTTTTGAGTATTATATCTAGGTACAAATGAGTGAGACTATTATAGTACGTGCTAGGTAAGCATGTATAAGAAAGGATTAGACTAGAAGTCTAGAGTAATTCCCCAATGTCATACGTTCAACTTTTGAAGACGAAATTTAAATTAACGGGGGGAGAAATGTAATACCCGATTTTTTATTTACTGAAAATCCTGTATTTTAGGAATATGTTACCATATTAAATTGGTTAACATATGTGACATAAAGTCACATAAAATAATGGTTATTTAAAGTTCAAAAGAGCCATGGAAAGGTGTTGAAGAGACTTAGGCAAATTAAACCAAGTTAGCAAATACTAATTGACGAATTAGCTTGTGCAAATTAAGATTATTGAAGGGCAAAAAAAGACATCTATTGAGGCCATAATTTTTGAAAATAATAGTGCAATTAGAGGGCTGATATTTAAGCCAAGAAACTGTTAGTTCTCTATGTGTTTTAATGATAACTGACAATTGTAAACTCAAATTGAAGTTTGTCTTTGTTAAGTTGAAAAACTTACTATCAAAGACAAACTCGAGTTTGGACTTGACAGAGAGTAGCTCAAGTTTTCTAAACTTAGACAAACTTGAGTTAGGATTTGTAAACTCGAGTTTGTGCCATTCAGAGAGCACTCTAAGTTTTTCAAGTTAAAGCAAACTCGAGTTGGTTGATGACAAACTCGAGTTTGTGTTACACAGAGAGCTTTCAAGGATTTGTAAACTTGACCAAACTTGAGTTAACACTTTTCCATCTTGAGCAAGCTCGAGTTTGATATGGCAAACTCAAGTTTGCACTTGGCGAAGAGTTTTCAAAGTTTTCCATAGTTTTGAGAAAACTCGAGTTTAGCTTTGTAAACTCGAGTTTGCACTTGGCAGAGAGTTTTCAAAGGATTTCAACTTTTAAGGAAACTCAAGTTTGATTTAAATGACTCGAGTTTGTGGCAAGCAGAGAGCTCCTAACTATTTGTTGATTTTGAAAAAATCCAGTTTGCTTTTAGAAACTCTAGTTTTGGGCTTTGTGGACTTAAACATATTTTCACTTCAAAAGTCTCAAACTCAAGTTAGTCATTAATTGACCCGAGTTTGCGATATTTTCAAAATGCTCTTCAAAGCTCAAATCGCGACATTCTTCTCTAGAAGAAGCAAACTCGAGTTTGATTTTATTAACTCGAGTTTGGCTCCCCGAAGAAAAGTTGCAAACTCCAGTTCTTTGAAACAAACTCGAGTTTGTGTCGCTCCGTTTGAAAATCAAATTGTTTGAATTTGTGAAATCTTCATGTTTATCTAGATACTTCTTATCATCACCCATTACTATTCTTAACTATGTTTGATCAGTTTGTTAGTGAGTTTCGATGATTAAGAGCCGTTAGTATGAGGATTTATCACAAAGCAAAAGGTGATGCCGAAAATTTCATTTATTGCAGTCCAGAAAACCTTGCATTCTTTTGGAAAATCATTCTCTACACGTTACTAAGGGATTAATGTTTTCTTTCCTTATCAAGAAGCTGCTCTTCCAACGGATTTATTTCTAGGGAAGTCAACCCTAAACTTCTGTGCACTTAGATTAGTACTAATCAAAAGAGAAACTAGAACAAGCTTTAACCTAATCAGCTCATTAATGTCTCCAACGGTCACATTAATGAATCCAACGGTCATGTAATGCTCTCTTCATATATAAGGAGTTGCATTCAAGTCTCTACAACAACTAGAATACAAGAAAATGAAAAGCATTCAAGTTTCAACTACTCTTTCAGTGTTCTATCTCATGTAAAGTATATTTTGATACATTTGTACTTCAGTGATTATTTCATCTACTCTTTGAGAGAGTTTCATTTATTGAAATCATTTATTGTAAGAATCTCACATCGTGAGACTTGGAGATTGGGTATATCAGTTTACAAATTGTAAGGGGGAGTATATCCTAGTAAGAGGATAACTTTCGAGTACAGAGTGTGTAACTGATTCAGAGAGTTAGTGAAAATCCCAGAGTGTTTGGGGACTGGATGTAGGTCAAGGATTTAGACCAAACCAATATAAATCTTCTTGTGTCAAGCTTTTCACCTTCTACTTTGTTTTACCCTGTTTCACTGATTAGTTTTAGAGTATTTAAAAAGAATTTTTAAAATCCCAATCCACCCCTCCCTCTTGGTGATTTGCTCCGCTTTCAGAAACCATAGGATTAAAGACACATGTAAAAACAATCCAATGGCTATAATATATTCAAGAACTAAGCCTTAATCCTCATGTAATGATATATGCCAATGGGAGGAGTAGAGCAATAGGAAATTGACACTTGGCATTAAGGGACACCTAAGCCATTAATTGTGTCATCAAAGTGATATCATCAACTTGACCAAGAAGCTCTTGAATTTGGTTGGCACATGAAGGATGAAGAAGTCAAATTTTCAATGCAAGAGCACATGTTAATTAAGAGCCAACAACTTCTAGAATGTTCTAGAATTTTCTTGACTAATAGAGCAATTGAGACCATAGGAAATGGACATGTGGCAAAGCGATCCAATGGCCCTAATTAGGTCTTAAATTTTGAAATTACATTAAGCGTGGAGAAAAGAGAAGAGAAAACTTACCCACTAAGTCTTGGAAAGACGATAAGATGCAAGGTTAGTTTGGTAATTTCACATGAGGCTTGCCACTTGCCTATAAATAGAGGAGGTTCCCTCTTCATTCTTCACACCACACCAAACACAAATCAAAACTGATTGAGTTATAGAGAAGGGAGAAATCCATAGGAAGAAGAAGAAGGAGTAAGAGCTTCAAGGTAAGTTCTTAATCTTTAGCTTTTTGGTTTTTAGTAGAATTTTGGTTTAATCTAGGAACATGTAAAGTAAATTTCCTTTCATTTTTTTAAGGTCAAAAGGGGTTTAGAATGAAAAATGGATGAAAATCATGGAAGGTAATAATTGTTGGAATCAATGGATCCTTATAATGAAAGTTTTGAAAATTCCTAGATATTGGCTTTCTGGAGTCAGTTATGTTAATGGCATTATTTTATATAGAAACTGACTTCTCAAAATCATGAAATTTTTCATGAGTAAAGTAGGCATCTAGGGATTTCTATTTATATAAAATTTGTGATCATTAGGGTTCTGTACAAGGAGATACAGATTTTTGAAGTTGGGTCACGTTTCTGGATGTTAATATGAACAGTGGTTGTTATACATGGATTTTGGCCATTCAAATGGTGTCTAAAAGTCCTGAAATTTTCCAGAGATATAGTATATATGAAGGGGTTTTGGTTTATGTATCACATGTAACTTTTAGAGCTTTGTACAAAAATATATGAATTCATCAATATAATCCATGTTTTTGAAATTGAAATTGGAACAGATAAGGAAAACATTACAAGTGGGAATGATCCAAAGATTTCGAGCTTTTGGATCATTTTTCCTTAAAAATAGACATGTCAAGGGTCATGTAGGTTTTTTTAATCACATCAATTTGATTTTTGTACATTTAGTTATGAATTTTCAAAGTTCAGTGAAAATTCTGGACAAAAGCTAATTAGGTCCGAAAATGAGTACAACAAAAGTCAAAGTTGGATAACGTTTCCTCTAAAGGTTATATGGAGCCTTAAGTGATAAAGATTAACTCCTTAACCTTTCAAAATTAATATGACTTTTTACTTAGGGCCATGAAGAGAATGAAATATACTTCAAGCAACTCTGATGGTTGGTGAAAAAAGAAAACCAATGGAAAGACATTAGTCTATAAGGTAGTAGACTTACCCTACTTGCAAGTAACTGATATTATTGCTTATGTGAATATGTATGATTGATATGCTTGTTTGTTATGTTTAACATAATTGAATGATTGAAGCTCTGTTTTTGATTATGCTATGGCCGTAAGTATGAGTATCAAGCCTTGAGCATGCAGAAGTATCATTATGTTGGCGTGAGCCTATGCAAGGTAAACACTTCATACACTAGCATTTATTTTGTATGCATTGCTTGGTATTGTCTGCTACTGAGTTCCCCATAATCTCACCCTCCACTTCCAGTTAGCAAGCGTGCACTAGGAAGAAGTATTGCCCTTGATTCTGGAGGGAAGGTTGCTTTAAGACGTATAAGCGGATTGAATGCCGAAAGAAGTTTGTTATGGTGTAGTTTCTAGCAATGGATCTGATAAAGTCAGTTCATACCATTGGTGTCTAAGGAAAGATGTTTCAAAGTGGTTACAATAATTAGTCACTGTGAAAGACGGGGAGACTCCCACTAGATTAAAACTGACCTGGCCAATTGATATGGTAGAGTGAGTTAGATTTATGGCTTTAGATCTAGTTAGTGATGTATCTGATTGTGTTTAAATTGTTTCACGAAGATTCCTTTAGGAATTTAATTTAACCAGCATATGCCTGAGCATTTTCTATCAGTTACTCATCGTCCAAACCTTAATGCATGCTCTCCGTTCCGCTTTACTCTGATCTGTTAACACCATCAACTATGTTGATATTCCTAATACTACGAGTCAACGGACACAATATGTAGTAAAAAAATTGAGGTGTTACATGTAGGCTAGTTAAAGCTAAATTTGAGTTCGTATAAGTTTATCATAAAATATTCCTCCGCGAATTTAATTTAACCAGCATATGCCTGGGCATATAATATCAATTACTCATCGTCCAAACGTAAAGCATGCTCTCCGTTCCTCTTTACTCTGATCTATTAACACCGTCAACACTATTGATATCCTTAATACTACATGTCAAAGGACATAATAAGTAGTAAGAGATTGGGGTGTTACAACAATAGTTTAAAATCACACACCGGAAAAGAAATATGCATAGCTTTTATGGAAAAAAAGGAAAAGAAAAAGAAAAATGCGTTCTACTATGGATGTTTCTAATATTAGCTTAGGTAAGCCATGTCTTACATTTCAAAAAACAAAAGCATACTCAAACCATTGTTGGCAAATATGGCATAAGTAGTCATACATATAGACTTTTACTGAAATTACACAAATATAAAGTTTTCATTATAAAAACATGTGGATTAGTGACGAAATTAGAGATTAAGAACAAGGATCGAGAAGAGGATACAAATTATAGACCTTCGTCGATTGGCTCTAATTATTGCAGTAGCTGTGTAAAGTTGTTCCAGGTGAGACCAAAAATAAAAGAAGCAATCTTGCACTACGTCCATTTTTTTAAATAAAAATAAAAAATGATTAAAATGAACTATTTAAGTGTATCCGAGTCCGTTAACTTGGCTTCCCACTATCTTTAGTGTAGAATACAATTACCTCCCTTGGAATATTCCAAAATTACAAAGAGATCCCCTCACTTTTCATAACATACACTATAGTCCAATATTTAACAATACTAAGTATATCCCGCTAGTTGTTATAAAATAATTCATTTTATTAATATTAAACACGTTAAAATATGTAAACTTACTTATTTGCCCTTATAATCAAATTGTATATATTGCCTCTCTCCAGTGTTAGAAAAACATTGACAACGTCTTAATACACGATTTGAAAAAAAAAAAAAATCAAAGTAAAGTAAACATAGAATACAATTAATAATCTATGCTTTCTATATTAAAATCTTAATTCATGGAGTTTTTAACTACTTTTTATAGATCCATTTTTTAAATATCATTTTAGAGAACTTTTGTATTTAAATTTTAAAAAATTTGTAAACAAATTTACATGACTAAAAGGATTATAAAGTAATAACAAGTTTTAAAAGATGTACGGGATAAAATATTTTTTTTATAATAAATTAGAAATTTTTAAGATACCTACATATTATAAATAAGTTCTAAGGTCATAAAAGTATTTAACTAAATACCAGTGTTTCAATAAATGTTATGATAAATATGGGTACTTTAGGATATCTACCAATGGCATTGTAGCCTAGTAGCATAAGATCTCCGTTGAAAGTTGGAGGTCGCGAGTTCGATCCCACTTGTAACTTCAAGTCGTTAGTACTTACCTCATTGATTAAAACAAGGGGAAGATTTATGTAATTTAGGTAAAATATAGGGATGATTAGAGTATTTTGCTCTTATCTCTAACATATAATTAATTTATTTGACTTTCCTTTATTTATTACTATTTATGGTGGGATACAACAATAAGTATTCTAACATAATGACGAAAGAATATAACAATGACAACTTTCAACGAATCATTCAATTTATAATAATGTTCATTTGGGCTTTTGTTCATTGAAATATTATAAAACAAATACGTTGTTTTCAGTAAAATACGTTAATGGACAAAAGTGTGCAAATATATAAGTAAATTAAAAATCAAACATAAAATTATTTAATCCATTACTCGAGAAAAAAATAAATAGGGTACATCATTGCACAACACATACATATAAAATCGATGACACTTTGGTAATAATAAGATTAGCACAAATGTTTATAGATCAAAATGCATTTATAAGTGTTACAATAAAACTCATTTTCCCACACCATGATGAAGAGGACAACCATGCATTGGATCCGGAGAGGAAGGTATTTATCCGTTGTGTAATGGGTTAGGACCAGAGGGCACTTCTCTCAGAATTTCTGCGTTAATGCGGCCATTAGTTACTTTTTCATTGTGCATAGGGTCAGGAGAAGAGGGCACTTCTCTATGGATTTCTGCAATAATGCGCCCGTTTGTTACTTTTTCATTGTGTATTGGGTTAGGAGAAGAAGGTACACTTCTTTCGATTGAGGCAAAAGAGCCTATGTTTGTTCCTTTGTAAGATGTTATTCTCCACCCATGAGATTTGAGTGCACCTTCTTGCTCGTCATTTATATATCGAGCGTCTGAGACATTGCCTTTCCAACCTGAAAGAATCAATAATATGAATAAAAGACATAGCATTTGAGTAATTCCAAAATGACAGTTATTCCCCCACAACCTTAAAATATCATAGGCATATTCCTTTGATGTTGTTTATCTTAAATGTTGAAATGAAAATTTTAATATTTCACATAGTGGTTGCACTCACATACACAGGATCCAAACATAATCGCAAACATTTAAATTCATAAATAATTTTCTTGTTTTCCTTACCTGTTTTTGTTCATATTCCATCAAGTCCTTATTATATGAGCTTTATGCGGGGTTTACTTTGGTTGTCAGTAAAAGGCCTCTACCATAAATTGATATCTAATTGGAATGTTATTCATTGAAGAAATTTATATTTTTGTAAGTTGTTCGCTGAAGTTTTTTTTCCCCCCATCTTGTGTCGTTTATTGCAGTATATGCAGTCGCTTATGTACTTTCTTTTACATTAATGTGTTGTTTATTTTGTGACGCGGGTAATTTATCAAAACCTTGGTGAAAAGCCATTTTAACATCATGGTAACATGAAACAATGTAATCTTACGAAAAAAAATTTGAGCATTCAAATTCTTGGGCGAGTGAAGTGACCATTATATATATATATATATATATATATATATATATATATATATATATATATATATGCAAGAAAAAATATTTTAAACTTTACCTGAGATAACTATGAAAAAAAGGAAGAACATCTGAGTGAATGATATGGTGCCCATTTCAAATGCTGCAACCTCAATCTTTGTTTTTTGTGTACGGAACCAAGCGAAAGCATGGGTATATATATACATGCCATTGTGTATTAATAACCTAATTTGTTCTTCATCTATAACATCACATCTTAAGTAAAACAGTTTTTTTGTCTTTAATAAGTATGCATTGTTATTTTTATCCGTTCAACATGCTATATTAAAAATTTCTTGTTACTGACGTTTTTCCTTCTACTAGTTTAGTATCGTTTAATTTGTTTAAAAATGTAAAGCAAAGAAAAATGAGCAAAAATCAACTTATTTATATCTTAAATTTAACAATATTCGTTAGACGATAATAAATAATTCTTTGAAAGTGAGTACATATGACCTCTCATCTTTGTAAAATTAACAGAAATTTTATTTACAAATGTAATACCCTAATTTCCTTTTTTTACATAAAACCTTGTATTTTGATGAATAATTTAGCAAAATACGAAGGTGAATATATGTCACAAGAATTATAATCTATTGATTATTCTTCTACCCAACTTTCACTTTGAAATTAATTAAGAATTGCTAAATATGTGACCATATTTAGTAGCTATTAATGTGATATAAAAATCATATAAAATAATGGTTATTTACAAACCAAAGAGACAAGTAAAGGGAATGGAGACACTTAGGCAAATTAAATCAAGTTAGCAAATACTAATTGACAAATTAGCTTGTGCCAATTAAGATTATTCAAGGGCATTAAAAGACATCTATTGGAGGCCATAATTTTCGAAAATAATAGGGCCATTAGAGGCTGATTTAATGCCATGAAATTCATGGGATTGTGACACATGTAAAAGCAATCCAATGGCCTTAATTTATTCAAGAATTAAGCCTTAATCCTCATGTAATTATATGAGCCAATGGGAGAAGTGGAGCTATAGTACATTGACACTTGGTGTTTAGGGACACCTAAGGCTTTGACTATGTCATCAAGATGACATCACAAAGAGCACATGTTATTTAAGAGCGAAAAAGCTTCTAGAATTTTCTTGACTAATAGAGCAATTGAGACCATAAGAATATGATATGTGTCAAAGTTATCCAAGGGTCCTAATTGAGTCTTGAATTTTGAAGTGAACCAAGGGTGGAGATTAGAGATGAGAAACCTTCTTAATTAAGTCTTTGAAAGATATTATACAAAGATTAAACGGTAATTAGGCATTTGTGGGGTCTACATGTACTTGCCACTTGCCTATAAATAGGAATGGCTTCCTCTTCATTTCTTCACACCAAAACAAGAAATCAAATCTGATTCTTGTGAGAAAGAGAGAGCTAGGCGAAAGTTAGAAGGATGAAGGGAAGGAGTAAGAGCTTCAACGGTAAGTTCTTGGTATTTAGCTTTTTTTTTTTGGGTATAATTTTGGTTTGATCTAGAAAATTATGGAGTAAAATTATTTCCATGTTTTGAAGGTCACCATTGAGTTTAAAATGAAAATTTGATAAAAAAACATGGTGGGAACTAATTTTTGAAAGCCAAAGATCAAAATAGCAACAGTTGGAAAATTGTCAGTTTTAAAGCTTTCAGGAGCCCATCACTTGGTGGTCAATATTTTACGTAAAACATGTCCTTTAAAAATCATGCAATTTTTCATGAATAAATTAGATATTCAAGGCTTTCGTTTGATAAAACTTGTAATGTTTAGAGCTCGGACAAGGAGATCATGATTTTTGAAGTTAGACCACGCGTTTACGGAAATTTATCTGGATAAGTGGTGTTCATGCGTGATTTTGAATGATCAAATGGTGTTTAAAAATTATGAATTTTTCTAGTGTTAAAGTAGACAGAAGGGTCTTTCTTTTTATGTAACAAACATAATTTGTAGGGTTCTCTACAAGGAGATACAATCTTTTTAAGTTAGACCTTGTTTCTGAAATTATAATCTTAGCAGTTGTTAAATATGTAAAGGCTAGGAATGATCTAGAAAAGGAGATCTTCTAAAATTATTTTTACATGAAACTAGACATGTCAAGGGTCATGTAGATTTTTGAAGCACTAAAATTGGATTTTTGTACATTTAGTTATGATTTTTCAAAGTTGCTGACAAAATCAGCAAGAAAATCCAAACTTTCATTTTTTAGGAAATGTGAGGGTAAAAATGGAATAACTTATCCACTAGGGGTAAAAAGGTCAAAAAAGATGAAAATAACTCTTTAGGATATTATTCCAAGCAATATGATATTTACTATAATATCATATAAAATATGAAAAAGGAAATAATGTGATGGGAATACGATAGAATATCTGAGAAGTTCGGGGACGGATTCAAAAGGACGGGCATATTACTAAATACGCGGTGAAATGTACGTTCGCGTACTGTAACTTTAACCCTTTAATGCCTTGTATATCTTTAAATTATTGTTTGATTCATGATTGATTGGGGTCATGGGCAAGACTGGGTCTTAGGTCACATATGTTAGTTATGATTAGTTTTGATGATGTCTTATATAGATGCCATTCTTAAGAGCAAAAAGCTTGCATACTACATTTATATGTTACTTTGACTAATTCTTATATTTAATGTAGATGTGAAGTTTACTAATGAAGAACAATCAATAAAGGAGACTGAAGAAGGAAGAACTTGCTGAATATAATGGGAATATCAACATTCAAGTTCTTGTGATACTGGAAGTCTCTTTGATCAAGTGGAAGTTGGAATAGCTTAATCCGGAGTTAAATTAAGCTATTTGAAGCATCAACATGAATAGTATCGTATACGTGAATAGTACACCGTATACATGAATAGTGTCATACAGTATGAACAGTGCCATACGAATCAGTATCTATTTGCTACAGTGATTTTGCTCTTGGAATGAGTTGCCTCGAGGTACTCCACTAATTGCCTCAAGTCATTCCCTGTTCATTTCTCCAAATTCATTCGTAATGGCAAAATCGTAATTATGCTGAAGTTCAGTTTTAATGGCAAAGTCGTAATTTCGATGAACTTCTTATTTTGCCTCCAGTCGTCTCCACGCATTACTCTCGACATTACTCGAGTAAGAAAATATAAGCCATGCAAGTATGCTTCTTGTTAGCCTACTGTTTACCTCTTCGTTTTTTTTCATGGGCGAGCTCCGTAATTCGATGATATCTCCCAAACCAGAGATCGGATTGAGGTGAAACCAGTGGCATATGAAACTAGACATCTAATGCGTCATTTTTATATAAAATTTAATCCAAAAGGAGGTCATATGAATTATCTATGAATTTTATAAGATGACAGTGAAATCAACGTCATACAGCAGACCAAGCTTCGGTAATTTGAGTGTATCTCACAAACAAAAAATCCAAATGAGCTGAAAACCAGTTCCATTTGAAACTAGACTCAAATACCGTTTCAAAAACATCAAGAACACAGAAAACGAAGATCAATTGAAGGAGATATGATGTTGTGAAGTTGATAGTCTGTTCAGGATGTTGCAAAAATGCTGATTAAGAAGAACCTCCATTCATTTGATGATAACGGACAAAATACAATGAGTTTGGAGCTGATTCTTCTTTCATTGGAAAGAAGACTTAAAAAGCTTTCTGAGGATGGGTAATTTGGAATTAATCATTCTCTTTCAAGAAACCATCCGAAAATTACTTTATGAGGTTACTCAAGTAATACACTTTCGCTTCGCAAGTAATGCCATTTTACTTGCTTTCAAAGAACCGTTTCAATATTACTTTCGAAGCTTACTCAAGTAACAAATATATGCTTCGCAAGTAATTTCATTTTACACCACTGAGACTTCTAATTCTTGGTTATTTTCGATATGACTCAAGTAACAAATGTTGTTACTCAAGTAATATCTTTCCAAAGTGGGATTTTATTTGAAGTTATTCGATATTACTTTCGGACCTTACTCAAGTAATATTTTCCGCTCTTAAAAGTAATTTTGGGAAAAGCCTCTGAAGATTCTATTTCTTAAAGAAATAAGTGAAAGTGAAGGAAATCACCAAGAGGGGGTGAATTGGGGATTTTAAAAATTCTTTTCAGATCACCCACACAACGTATGCTTAACCAAGGTAAATGGAGTTAAAGAGGAAGAGCTTGACACGAAGATTTATACTGTTCGGTCTTAACTCTTGACCTACGTCCAAATCCCGGACTCTCAGGGTTTTTCTACTATCACTCAAATCGATACACACTCGTACTCGAAAGTTATCCTCTCTCTAGGATACACTCCCCCTTACAAGTTGTAATCGATAACCCAACCTCAAAGTCCCACAACTTTGAGATTCTTACAAAGAATGATTTACGTAAATAAACTCTCTCAAAGAGTGAATGAATATAAGCACTCAAGCACAATGTATCAAAGATACAAATGAGAAATATAAGCAGTGAAAGACTGATGTTCTTGTGTGCGTTTCCTGTGTATGTCTTCTCTCGCTTTCGGACTTCAAATCCTCATGTATTTATACAGGTTTGAAGCTTGTGAACGTTGTAGATCCGTTGAGACTTGATCTAATTCGAAAATATAGCTGTTGTGAGTGTGTCTCCATGAATCTAGTTGTGAACAAATCTGTTTGAATATGGTTGTTGCAGATTTGAATATTTGAAATTTGGCTCTCATGAATGTGTTCCCATGCCGTTATGTTTAGTGGAGGCGGTTGTATAATGTTGTCCACTGTTTGGAGGCTAGCTTTCTTTCTTGGAGAATGGTTGTGTTGCTATCCAGGTTGTAACCCATTGCTTTTGGAGAATAATATAATATTGCAAGTTGTCAAGTTGTTTGTCTTAAAGTCTTCTTTAAAACAAACCTAGATCTTCCGTAATCTCATAAGCAACCGGTTAAATCTGGTTAGGAAATATTGATATGAATCATATAAATCATATACAACCAATTCGCGAATCAAGCTAAAGCATAAATCAAACTGAACAAAATACACCCGGATGCGTTCATATGTTCAAGTTCCAAGCTCGAGTTTACTATACCAAGCTCGAGTTTGGTCTTCATTTAAAACTTGAGTTTTGCCTCTCGGAAGTCTCAAGCTCGAGCTTGTAAATGAGTAAGCTCGAGTTTAGCATTTGTCTGGGAAACATGTTTGAATTCATTTTGAGAGCCAAAGTGGAAAAACGCAAGCTTGAGCTTATTAGTGAGTAAGCTCGAGTTTGGCACTATTTATGTCAAAAATAATTTTAGTTCACAAAATGCAAGCTTGAGCTTAGAGGTGTAAACTTGAGTTTGCTAAGCTCAAAATATGACAATGCTCTCTCGACTCAAGCTTGAGCTTGCAAGGGCAAGCTCGAGTTTGGCAATGGTTTTAAAAACTTTGAAAGATTTTTGTCAGACACAAGCTTGAGTTTACAACCTTAAACTTGAGTTTACTCTTTGAAGGAAAAACTTGAAAACTTTCTCGCTCGGTGCAAGCTCGAGCTTGGTATGCCAAGCTCGAGTTTACAACTTTTGTAAACTCACAAACTCTACAGTAAAATGATAAGCTCAAGTTTAAAGGATTCTGCCAGAGGTAAGCTCGAGCTTGTAACGCAAGCTCGAGTTTACATATTTGTAAACTTAGTGAGAAAAGACTTTGGAAGAGGCAAGCTTGAGCTTATAACTAATAAGCTTGAGTTTGCAATTTGAGTAACTTGATAAAATCCTCAAACCTTCGTAAGCTCAAGCTTACGGTGCAAGCTCGAGCTTACTCGAATATGAGTAAACTTTTGAAAACCTTCAAGCTCAAGTTTATGGACCAAGCTCAAGTTTAGAAAATGCAAAATAGCTTGGTTTGCTTTCGTAAGGGGCAAGCTCGAGTTTGGAGACCCAAGCTCGAGTTTGGAGCCGACGAATGTTTTTCAATTGGAATCATCAAGCTTTACCAAGTCTATAACAACAAAACATTCTCTCATGTTTACAATTGTTATTAATCATCAAAACACATTGAGAACTAACAATAAGATATTACTCAACCGAAAAGCAAGATTTGTGTCAGAAGCTTTTAATGCAGTTGCAGAAAACAAACAGAAGCCTTAACGGCTACTTTCAACAGACACAATAGCGAAGCACTTGATGGAATCAGATAAACGACAAAGCATTCAAATTCATCAACAGATACACAACGGATGAGAAAGCTTCAACGGTTCAAAATTCAAAGGTTACTATTATTCTCGACTCATCTTCCGTACAAGTAGGCGAATGCATTTAATGAAGGCACAGATGTTTAAATGATCTCAACGGATATATACGAAGATTCAACGAAGCTGAGTAGGAAGCGAAACTGAAGCGAAGCACTTGACGAAACAAGCAAAACGATAAAACATTTAAATTCACCAACGACTATCTCTCTTTATACGGATGAACACCACATCGGACATTTAATGAAGTTAAATGGCAGACAAAAGAGAGAGGAAGCACAGACGCTCCAACAGCTATTCTCAACGGACCGAAATTCAAAATTGTTACTATTCACAACGGCCGAAACGCAACGGACGAATGCTTCCAACAATTGTCTATAAATAGAGAAAGAGCGATGGAAGAAGAGTAGAACAACAGAGACACGAGCTTACATCTTCAATATGTCAATACTCTGATATTCACTTACTCTCTGTTCTTAATGCTTACATAGTTTACCGTAGAGAGTGAGATGATAGATTATGTACTTCAAGATTATTATTCATCTACTCGTGAGAGAGTCTAAACACATATTTGATTATCTCGCTTAGTGATCAAATCTCAAGGTTGTGGAACCTTTGAGTATGGGTGTACAATTACAACTTGTAAGGGGCAAAGTGAGTCCTAGGGAGAAAGGATCATCCCGAGTACGTAGTCGGTAATTGTATTCTCGTAAGAGGATATCTCACGAAAGAGATTGTAAAGGCCGCACAAGTGCCCGGCTAAACTTGTGAGGTTGTAAAGGCTTTTCTCTTGTGCCGGTTAAACAAGGAGATAGTGGATTGAAAATCTCAAGTGGAGCTTGGGGACTGGACGTAGGTCATCGTGGATTGGACCGAACCAGGATAAATCACAGTTTGCATATTCTCTTCCCTAAACTCTTATAATTCCAATGTATATGTTTGAATGACTGACTATTGCTTTATAAATTATTATTTTCATTTAAACTACCTTCAGTAAGTTGCGAAGAGATTTTCAAAGTTCCGAAAATTTTATTAGACACCCAATTCACCCCCCTCTTGGGTAATAGCCAGGTCTTACAACATATGTGTTTACATTCAGTATGTAACACACCTACCGGCCTCACTCTTTAAAGTGGTGGGTAGTGTGATCCTTTACTTTACTCCAAATTTTAAATTATTTTCCCAGGTTATTTTACGTCATTCATTAGAGTATTGGCAGCAGAGCATGTGTTAGATATGATTAGTTTTGATGATGTCTTATATAGATGCCATTCTTAAAAGCAAAAAGTTTGAGTAACATAAGTTATCTCCTACATTGACTAACTGCTGTATTTAATGTAGATTAGTCCAAGTTGAATTATAGATCAAGAAGGAGATAAGAGATTACAGAAAGAAGAAATTGGAGAAAATGTCAAGTTCAAGAAGAGATATTGAAGAAGGTAGAACTTGCAGAGAATGATGAAGCCAAGTTAAATTATGAAGAATGATCAAGAGAAGAAAAGAAAGAAAGAGTTGAGTTATAGAGATTCATCAAGAAGAAGATAAGAGTTCACAAAGAAAAAGAACTTGCGAGGATGTCAAGGAAGCAAGAAGTTAAGTTCAAATTGGGATGTTAAGTTAAAACTAAGAAGTTAAGTTCAAACTGAAGTTAAGTCCAAAGAAGAAAGAGTTAAATTATGAAGATTGATCAAGATGGGAGATACAAGATGGAATAACTTGATAAAAGGAATGAGAATATCATTATACAAGTTCCAAGATTGATTCTAGAAGTCTCCATGATCAAATGGGAGTTGGAATGGGTCAATTTGGAGTTAAAATACGTAAAAGGGAGCTTCTGGACTGATATAACTCGAGTCATGAGGTTGCAACTCGAGTTAACCACTTTGTTACAGCGTTTCTGAGTTTCTGGACTGATATAACTCGAGTTATACTAAGTAACTCGAGTTGTGTAACTCGAGTTATCACTAAAAACTCGAGTTAAGGTGTATATCAGCAACTCTGTTCACCTCTGTTTCGCGTTTCATCTGGCGAGGTCTGGTATTTCGATGATATCTCACAAACCAGGAATCGGATTAACACGAAACCAGTGGCATATGAAACTAGACATCCAACACGTACTTGGGACAAAATTTCAAGTCCAAAGGAGTCCAGAGGAGAGAGATATGATTTTCAAAAGTTGGAACACAAATCAACGTCACAGTCCAGACCAACCTTCGGTAATTTGAGTGTATCTCACAAACGGAAATCCAAATGAGCTGAAATCAGTGCCATTGGAAACGAGACGCCAATACCTTTCCAAAAACATCAAGAACACAGAAAACGAAGATCAATTGAAGGAGTAATGATGTTTTGAAGTTGGTAGTATGTTCAGGATGTTGCAATCAGCATTGATTAAGAACAGCCTACATTCATCCTATGATAACCAACGAAATACAACAAGTTTGGGACTGATTCTTCTTGCAATGAAAAGAAGACTTGAAGGGTCTCTCTCGAGTATGGAGTGGGTCTCAAGAATGCCGTGACAAGTTGGCCATAATGATTCTCCATAATGGTTGCTAAGGCATCTATGTTCAAGAGCTCGATAATTCACCATCACAAAGAAAGGATTCCCGAGAATAAGTAAGGGACTCTCGAGAATGGTTCTCGAGAATGCACCAGCAGCTCTCGAGAATGATCGAGACAGAAAGCAACCAGAAGTTTGGAGACAAAGGCAACTTGAGTCATTATGAGCAACTCGAGTCATTCGAAGACGAAAGGAATCGAACGTTGGCGCACAAACATAACTCGAGTCACAAAGGGTAACTCGAGTTACGAAACTCGAGTTAATACGTGATAACTCGAGTTAGTCAAATGTTCAACTCTTCTCTGTGTTGTTACGTTCCAAAGAAACTCGAGTTAAGGACGTCAACTCGAGTTAGCTTTGATCTGATTTTTGAATCATCGACTTGAACATCTGAGATTTACTGATTGATGCTTGGGTACTCTATATTATTGATTATCACTACTTCTAACCAAGTTTAATCAGTTTGTTAGTGTATTTCAGATATGTTTAACATATTTTTAAACTTGGAAATACGAAAAGCAAATTCTCGTCGAAGCATTAAATGTTTTGCGTATATCGAAGCCGAAAGAAGAAATAAACCGCCGGACAAACAAAAAGCATTTTAGCTCTTCCCAGCACGACATTCCCACCGAGTCTCAACGGACAATTTGAATATAGAATGTCAACGAGGAATAACGGTCGAATATCGAAGCCTACGAAGAAACAGAGCAACGTAATTTCAACGGATATGTTTATTACACACAACGGCTAGTTTACAAAGCTTCTCAACGGTCATTAATGACGATCAACTATAAAAGAAGAAGGATTCAAAATGGAAAAGAGAGACACGAGCTTGCACTATCGAAATGCTGAAATTCTGAATCCAACACCTATCCCATATACTCTGCTTTCACAATGTCTATATAGTTTTCGCAGAGAGAGTGTGAATCGATTATGTACCTCAGTGATTATTATTTATCTGCTCTGTGAGAGAGTCTAAACACTTATCTAATTATCAGTTTAGTGATCAAATCTCAAGGTTGTGGAACCTTTGAGATTGGGTGTATCAATTACAACTTGTAAGAGGGAGTGAGAGAGGATCATCCTTTGTTTACAGAGTGTGTAATTGTATCCTTACAAAGGTGTAAGGGGAAGGTATCTCGATAAGAGATTGTGAAGGTCGCACAAGTGCCCGACTAAACTTGTGAGGTTGTAAAGGCTTTCTCTTGTGCCCTAAGCTAAACAAGGAGATAGTGGTTTGAAAATCTCAAGCGGAGCTTGGGGACTGGACGTAGGTCAAGGATTGGGCCGAACCAGGATAAATCATAGTTTGCATATTCTCTTCCCTAAACTCTTATATTTCCAGCATATATGTCTGAATGACTGATTGTTGCTTTATAAAGTATTTCTGTCATACGAATTGATTTCAGTAAGTTGCGAAAAGATTTTCAAAGTTTCCAAAAGTTTTATCGGACACCCAATTCACCCCCCCTCTTGGGTTATAGCCAGGTCTTTCATTTGGTATCAGAGCTAGGCTCTTGTTTAAAGGACTTAACCGTCTCAGGAGTTATCAATGGCTGATTTTGGGTGTTGCTTGTTTTTGGAAGGTTTTGATTACACCATTCCACCATTTCTTAAAGACATTGATTTTTTGTTTTGGAAAGCTAGAATGACTAGTTTTATCAAAGCAACTGATTTTTATTTGTGGAATGTTTTTATAAATGTTTTTGATTTCAAACCAAGAAAGGATTGGACTGAAAAAGAAAAGAAAATGTTTTCGTTGAACATCAGAGCAATGAAAATTTTATATAGTGCATTGATGAAAAATGATTTCGAGAAAATAAAATTTTGCTCCTATGCTAAAGATATTTGGGATACTCTTGATTCTATTTATGCTTCTAACAATTGTGTTGAAGTTGATAGTGTTGATAGTTCATCAGAAATTATAAATTGCATATCTACGACTGATGAACAACTGGAGATTGAAGAAGGAGAAATCATTGAATACTTCCATGATCCAGTCAACACAAAAGAACAAGAGGAAGAGAATTTCCAGGAAGAGCTCATGGACGATTGTGATCAATCATTATATAGAGTTCAAGATGCACATGTGGTAAACAATTCCAATTCTTCTTGTGTAGTTAAGAAAAATGTTTTTGAACAATTGCATAAAATTGTTTTTCAACCAATTACTGATTCTATTTTGAAAAGCAAAAATGTTTTCAATCATGCTGGAAAATTATGTGGGAAGAAAGGATATACAAATATGGGTCATTTGATATTGCATCCTCAACCAAAGACAATTCTTGCAAAACTGTTCATAATGCACATCATCATATAGTTTGCAATTATTGTGGTAAATCTGGTCACATTTCTCACACATGCTATATTAGAAGAAACTTTAATGTGAGAAAAAATATGTTTGGGTTCCGAAAGGACAAGTAAGGTCCAATGCTAATGGTGAAGGACCCAAGTATAAGTGGGTACCAAAATGTCCATCTAGTACTCCATGTGTTCAGGATGATTTGAATATCAATGGACATCAAGGTACAGAGAAGAGGAGGAAGAAGCCAAGAAGAATACATTCTGCCTCAAGAATGGACTACCATAGAGTACCATTCAATTATCTTGAGGAAAACATGAAGAAGAGAATCTCTCAAGTATCAAATAGAAGACTCAAGAAGTCTATATCCTTTGAAAGAGCTTTGCCAACACCCGTAAGAAAAATGAAGAATCAAAAGGGTGAGCAAAGTCAATCCTCCAAGTACCTAAGGCAAAGGTATACAATGGTAAAACCTCCTATGCTATTATCTCAAACATATATTGAGGTTTTATATTTTGTAACCTTAGGAATGATCATTGCAAATGATTCTGAGATTAATTTTCCACATCCCTTAAAAATCAACTTGATAAATTTATAAAGGGATTGCAATGATCAATAGCTTAATTTTTTATGCATACATGATGATTTAAAAAAAAAGGTAATTCTTTTTATGCATAAAGTCATAATTAATTCATTGTACTCAATTATTCTAAATTGATAAAAGCATGTGAATTCTGGTTCCTACAAGCTAACAATGAATGGATCCAAGCACGGTTGGATACCATTGGAGAAAAAGGTTTATATGTCTCTGTAGGATCAAAGAAAAAGCTTCTCAAGAATGCAACTATATAGAGAAACAATTCGACTCTTGAGGAAGCCAAAGAAGCAATGGTTGATGTTGATGGTGAACGTCGGAAGGGAACTTATCTACATCAATCCATCTAAACCAAGCAAGCTTCAATAAGGACAAGAGGAATTACGGTGATATCTCACTCTTACCCCATATTGTGATTACATGTTCATTTTTTGGTAATGAATTCTTGTCCATTATCGCATTCCTTTAGCAATCAATCATTTATGTTGGTTCAAAATGTTTTCGATTGCTAAATGGACCATAAGTGAACTTGTGCATAACTTTCTCGAGTTCATGTTTTTGAAATGCACAATTCTAAAGTTTGTTTTTGATTTCAATTCACTCTGATTTATAAAAATGCATACAAATGATTTTTAGAATGAAGTAACTCAAGTTATGGTTTTCAAGAAAATCAGTTTTACAAACATCATAACTCGAGTTGTCACTAAAGAACTCAAGTTATGAGGTGTACTTTAAGTTTTCAAAAAGATCATCGCGATATCGATTTTGGGTATCTCGATATAACTCGAGTTACAAGGAAAAACTCGAGTTGTCCAAGTGCTAAAAACTTTCTGTCTGATTTTCGAAGTAGAAAAACTCGAGTTGCTTAACTCAAGTTATTTTTATAACTCAAGTTGTATTATTTGCGAAAGTTTTCTGAATGATTTAAATTCAAAAGAAAATCGAGTTAGTCGGATATAACTCGAGTTGGACAACTCCAGTTATCGTTCATAACTCAAGTTATCTCAGTTGAAAAAATTTATGTTGAAGAACTAACTCAAGTTACTGGGAATAACTCAAGTTACTGAAAGTGAAATTGTTGGATAAGCTTCAAATTTGTTTGGTAGAATTTTCCCTATCACTCTCATATTAATCTTTGGTATTTAATGTGAATACTTGAACTCCTCATTCTTTATTCTCTAACTAGTTGGATCTCATATCTAACAAGTTGATCACCTATGAGTTTCAAGCTTATCTCTTATAAAAGAATTCAATGTGTGAGTGTTATGCCTACTGCATAAATTCTTATTTGCCAAGTTATTCCAAGCTATATGAATGTTCATTAGTGCATTGAATCTTAATGCATTAACCATTAGTGGAATAACTTACTAGGATGATTTTCTGGATCTCTAGTCATTAGGACTATTGAGCATGTGCTTCATTATCTATGAATCCTAGTAAATATTCGGTTACTCAAATACATCAACATTTGCCTTCATCCATTTTTGAGTAACTACATACAAATTCTTACCTTGAATGTTCATACATCTCAAGACTCTATTTCTAAGAGGCAAGATCTTTCTAATGCTTTATCCTTATAATCTTTGCCTTTGAGAAAATTCTTCATCATGTTAACTTCAATGTTTGACATGTTCTCCAAAAAATTGAAGCACTCTGACATGTTCTTTAACAAGTTGACTTCCATCGTGTTTAGCATGTGCATAGATTTTAAACATATTTCAAAAATGAATTTTTCATACATTAAAATCTCAATTTCAAAATGCATTATCATGTTTTGAAAGAACATTTGAAATTTGAAATAATCTACATGTTTCATTATCATTTTTGAAATTTTAATCACATCCATGGATTACTTGAGATTCATATCAATGACATTCTTTTCTACTTAAAGTATATTTCTAAATTGTGTTTGAGAAATAACTCTCTTGGAATCATTTAGTTGTTACCATATTTGAGTCATTGAGTTGAATTTATTTGATTGGGTAAAATTATGATTTGATCTCTGATTGTTATATTCTTTGCTTAAGTATCATATGATTTAATCTTTTAAGAGCATAAGGTTGTCACGTCTAATCTTGTGTGGACTCAAGAATCATTGAGTACCAAAGAACATATATTTTTGCAGGAGTTGATCAAAATGTTCTGTTGTCAAATACAAAGAACATAGGCAAACAAGAATAGACCATTTCAATGGCTATGTCTGCAAATTCTGTGACAATACTTGAGTGACATCCCATCTCTAGCAAGCGGCTTAGACCAAGATGATAAGGAGCATATTAGCTTGATAAGAAGCTATGAGCAGAAACTAATTTTGAATTCTTATTCAAAGCTCATTTGGATTTTCTGATTCTAAGATGCATTCAAAGCAATTGGTGAGTGTAAAGAATCATCCTCCCGAAGCTCATCAATATCCGGGAGAGCCTCAATATTGATCACATCATCGTAAATTGGCTAGCCGATGCATCTATGGATTACAAGTGATTATGACTCAAGTAATTACAATATTTCTTGAGTGAGGTATTGTATTTTGAAATAATATGCATATATCATAATCTTGCTAGGCTAACTTGATTTCATTCATTCCATCTCATTTTATGAAATTTAGCCTGAGCATACTCAATTTCTTTTTAAAAAATGATTCTTATGCTTTAGACTCTTTTATCATCATAAAAAGCATAAGTGATCTCTTCATACCAATTTCAAGTCCACCCATGTGTACTTGAAAGTTCTTAATTATGAGATATCATGTTATGTGTAACATCCCATTTTCAAAAGCAGTATATTTTTTTTTTTCCATCAGAGTAGAGCGTCGGAGCGATTGAGTAACTGATACATATATTTCAAATGCCGTAAGTCTGGCTGATTACAATAACATGACATTGTTTTTGGACGTCTAACGTCGTGTAACTACAAAAACATAATAAGTCTTCACTGGATCTTTATGCGGCCCGCTTGCCTTTCTCCTCGGTCCTCGGTCCTCCCGAACTCCGGACGCTATGTTAAGAGCCGAGGTCCAATGCACCGGACCCCGTGTAACGGTTAACCTCATGTTTACATACATCATATAAGTACTACGTATATTCATGGAATTTTGACGACACTTACTACGTTCAAAGTAGGGTATACATAATCGATATATATGACAATAACAATACAGTCGGATGTAAGGTTAAGGCACAAGGAGAAATGTACATGATCAGATATGCACGGCAATAACAATACAATCGGATGTAAGGTTAAGGCACAACGGACATTGGACATAATCGGATATGGACGGCAATAACAATACAAAGATGTAAGGTTAAGGCACAACATAGAAAATACAGCATGACGGAGGAAAATACATATATGCATACAATAACCATCGAGTTAGTGTTACAAGACGCGAACGTACCTTCGTTGTCGATCACGGACGTTTTTTACGGAAAACGGTAATTTTTGACAAATGGGTGAAACAATGTACGGTACGGCGGTACAACAGCGGTCCGATTATCTCGTAGATATCCTATAAGGATAACATTTATCAACTTCTAGCACTATAACGGCATTTTAGGTACAAATTACCATTTTGCCCCCGAACCCCTAATCGGCGGAATTTCGCGGAGCTTGTTTTCGCTCTATCTCTCCAGAATTTTGACAGATATTTTCTCTCATCATATTTTCGAAATATGTATCATATTTACCCCTAAATATGATATCTAGACTATCTTGAAAATTTAAAGATAAATCTAGCATTCCTACTATATCTACCGAAAGAACTACCGAAACTAAAGACTAAGGACCGAAGAACTTACCCGCACTTTGCTCGCACTTTCTCCGAGCTTCTCTCTCTAACTTCTCTCTAAGAGGCAGATTTGTGGTGTGAAAAATGATGAAGGTGCTCATGCCTTTATATAGGCAAAAATTGTGCCACTTTGGTAATTTCCATATTCCAAATCTTGTAATTTTCTCTTACCTTATAACCAAGTAAAATAAAGGATAAATGGTGGTTAATTCTTGACCATGGGCAGCCCTTAGTCGACATTGGGGAGTGATGTGGCAGCAAGCCATTGGTCCAAGAGTGGTGAGTCAACTTGCTTTATGGCCGGTTCGACGATTTTCCCCGTTCGGTCTCCGTTTTGCGTCTCTTCGGAGAAATCTCAAAATTCTGGATTCATAACTTTGAAGATCTTCTCTTCCTCATCAATAATATCTAATCTAACTTAGATTTCGGTCCCTTACTGTGGTTCCAACCGTCAGCTTGAAGTTTTCTCGAAAAAACGTGTCCGAACACGTCCGTGTCGGAAATCGCTTTCGGGATCATCAATCTCCGGATAATAATTCACTGATTCCAAATATGTCCATATAACTATAAACTCATCTCCGGATGTTGACTTATAATTTATTTTCTTCAAATCCAAAATGTGAATATCTCGCATTTTTCCCTATTTCGTCTTATTAGGCAAAATGCGCTTACCGACCTCGGAATTAACTTCCGGAAGAGGTCACTTGAAGGTAAAAACTCACTGATCAATATTTTACCTTGACTTTGGAATTCCTATTCCTGGTTCTCTAGATAGGATCCGTTTCCTATTTATTCCATTACTATTCACTATATTATATAATAATACAATTTTACAAAAATATCATGATATTTTTTTTTTCTAAGCATAAAATATATTATTTTTTATTTTTTATTTTTATTTATTTAATAATTTCGATTTCTCCAATTAAAAATAATTATTTAAATTATTTTTAATTCATTTACTTTATACCTTAATTATCCCATTAATTACCATATTAGCCACTTACTAATTTTTGATAATTTTCTTAATTAGGATAAATCATTATCTCACAATTATTTTACTTACATTGGTATTTTATATCCCATGTAAAATATTAAAAATCATGGGGTCAATTATGATCCCCAAAATAATATTAAATCTTGCCTCAATATTTTCCAAGGAAATTAATCCCAAAAATTACCTAAATTAGAGACAACATATTCTCCAATTTTTAATAAATATTTCATTGCCTCTTGGGATTTATCATAATATTTTCGTGCCATTTAATGCCCTACAATTGCATTTAGGGATTTTTAGCTCTTTATTCACCCTAATTTCCATAGTAATTACCTTAGAAAATAAGATAATTATTACTTATCATTTGAAACTACATATTCACCTATTTTCAATAGGTATTATTTATCGAAATATAATATTCCAGATAAATAATTATCCGGGTATTACATTATGTCCATTGGAGTTAGATGAATTCCAGACCTCATAACACTTGGTATCACATCATTATTTGGTATAATTAAAGGGAGCTACACTTGTTTTAATCACGGATTCATTAAGGGGGAGCTTCACATTCACATGTGTTTGATATCTTGAAAGCTCATATCCTTTGTTTGAAGAAAACCCTTTTAAGCATACTCATATGCATTCACTATCTCATTAGTTTTGATGATGAGTTAATTTCATATTTGAAAATATCTGATATTTTTCCTGTCATTATCTTTATTTAAAAATATCATATAGAAGGGGATATGTTGATAGCTAGTTGAACAAGCCGTGAGGCGGTGCGTAAATTAGCGGTTGAGATACCAAGTAATGCCATGGTAGAGGTATCACTACGGAATTTCATTTGGTATGAACTAACAAATCTCTTTTGCAAATAAATTTTTTAAATTTGTAGCAGGAGATATTGATATGTGCTGGGACTATCCTTAATGCGCTACAAGAAGAAAAAGGCAAGAAATGGAAGCTGAGTACTGCTACATTCACTCAGATGAGATAACCCTCAAGAAGCCAGTACTTTCATCTTCAAATTTCAAAGGATATTCATGAAACTTCAGATGATCTCATACAAGAAAGCTAGCAAACAGACTTCATCGATTATTCATCAATTTGCAGAACCAACATGAGCATTTCTAAACTCTACCTTTATATATTCAAGTAGACACCTTGCACATGTTTGGTATCTATATGCTTTAATTGTGAAAGATGTTCTTGAAACTCTCTTCAAACTCTTTCAAATTTGTTTTCATAAAAACATTCCAAATTGCTTCATATTTAGAATGAAAACAATGTTAATCGGGAGAGAAAAACAGTTTGCTTGACTCATTCTTATATGGTTTAATATTTGTCTCTCTAAGTATATCTTCTTTATACTTCAAACTTTTTGCTAATGACAAATAAGGGGGAGAGAATGGCAAGAAAAATATGTTGCATCAATATGTTGCATCTAATATATTTTCATATTCATACATATTTTTCTTATAGTATTTGCCATCATCAAAAAGGGGGAGAATGTTAGATATGATTAGTTTTGATGATGTCTTATATAGATGCCATTCTTAAAAGCAAAAAGTTTGAGTAACATAAGTTATCTCCTACATTGACTAACTGCTGTATTTAATGTAGATTAGTCCAAGTTGAATTATAGATCAAGAAGGAGATAAGAGATTAATGTAAAGAAGAAATTGGAGAAAATGTCAAGTTCAAGAAGAGATATTGAAGAAGGTAGAACTTGCAGGAGAATGATGAAGCCAAGTTAAATTATGAAGAATGATCAAGAGAAGAAAAGAAAGAAAGAGTTGAGTTATAGAGATTCATCAAGAAGAAGATAAGAGTTCACAAAGAAAAAGAACTTGGAAGGATGTCAAGGAAGCAAGAAGTTAAGTTCAAATTGGGATGTTAAGTTAAAACTAAGAAGTTAAGTTCAAACTGAAGTTAAGTCCAAAGAAGAAAGAGTTAAATTATGAAGATTGATCAAGATGGGAGATACAAGATGGAAGAACTTGATAAAAGGAATGAGAATATCATTATACAAGTTCCAAGATTGATTCTAGAAGTCTCCATGATCAAATGGGAGTTGGAATGGGTCAATTTGGAGTTAAAATACGTAAAAGGAGCTTCAGGACTGATATAACTCGAGTCATGAGGTTGCAACTCGAGTTAACCACTTTGTTACAGCGTTTCTGAGTTTCTGGACTGATATAACTCGAGTTATACTAAGTAACTCGAAAGTTGTGTAACTCGAGTTATCACTAAAAACTCGAGTTAAGGTGTATATCAGCAACTCTGTTCACCTCTGTTTCGCGTTTCATCTGGCGAGGTCTGGTATTTCGATTATATCTCACAAACCAGGAATCGGATTAACACGAAGCCAGTGGCATATGAAACTAGACATCCAACACGTACTTGGGACAAAATGTCAAGTCCAAAGGAGTCCAGAGGAGAGAGATATGATTTTCAAAAGTTGGAACACAAATCAACGTCACAGTCCAGACCAACCTTCGGTAATTTGAGTGTTTCTCACAAACGGAAATCCAAATGAGCTGAAATCAGTGCCATTGGAAACTAGACGCCAATACCTTTCCAAAAACATCAAGAACACAGAAAACGAAGATCAATGGAAGGAGTAATGATGTTTTGAAGTTGGTAGTATGTTCAGGATGTTGCAATCAGCATTGATTAAGAACACCTACATTCATCCTATGATAACCAACGAAATACAACAAGTTTGGGACTGATTCTTCTTGCAATGAAAAGAAGACTTGAAGGGTCTCTCTGAGTATGGAGTGGGTCTCAAGAATGCCGTGACAAGTTGGCCATAATGATTCTCCATAATGGTTGCTAAGGCATCTATGTTCAAGAGCTCAGATAATTCACCATCACAAAGAAAGGATTCCCGAGAATAAGTAAGGGACTCTCGAGAATGGTTCTCGAGAATGCACCAGCAGCTCTCGAGAATGATCGAGACAGAAAGCAACCAGAAGTTTGGAGACAAAGGCAACTTGAGTCATTATGAGCAACTCGAGTCATTCGAAGACAGAAAGGAATTAGAACGTTGGCGCACAAACATAACTCGAGTCACAAAGGGTAACTCGAGTTACGAAACTCGAGTTAATACGTAGATAACTCGAGTTAGTCAAATGTTCAACTCTTCTCGTGTTGTTTCGTTCCAAAGAAACTCGAGTTAAGGACGTCAACTCGAGTTAGCTTTGATCTGATTTTTGAATCATCGACACGAACATATGAGATTTACCGATTGATGCTTGGGTACTCTATATTATTGATTATCACTACTTCTAACCAAGTTTAATCGCTTTGTTAGTGTATTTCAGATATGTTTAACATATTTTTAAACTTGGAAATACGAAAAGCAAATTCCGTCGAAGCATTAAATGCGTTACGATATCGAAGCCGAAAGAAGAAATAAACCGGCCGGACAAACAAAAAGCATTTTAGCTCTTCCCAGACGACATTCCCACTGAGTCTCAACGGACAATTTGAATATAGAATGTCAACGAGGAATAACGGTCGAATATCGAAGCCTACGAAGAAACAGAGCAACGTAATTTCAACGGATATGTTTATTACACACAACGGCTAGTTTACAAAGCTTCTCAACGGTCATTAATGACGATCAACTATAAAAGAAGAAGGATTCAAAATGGAAAAGAGAGACACGAGCTTGCACTATCGAAATGCTGAAATTCTGAATCCAACACCTATCCCATATACTCTTTCACAATGTCTATATAGTTTTCAAGAGAGAGTGTGAATCGATTATGTACCTCGATTATTATTTATCTCGCTCCGTGAGAGAGTCTAAACACTTATCTAATTATCGCTTTAGTGATCAAATCTCAAGGTTGTGGAACCTTTGAGATTGGGTGTATCAATTACAACTTGTAAGAGGGAGTGAGAGAGGATCATCCTTTGTTTACAGTGTGTAATTGTATCCTTACGGTGTAAGGGAAGGTATCTCGATAAGAGATTGTGAAGGCTGCACAAGTGCGACTAAACTTGTGAGGTTGTAAAGGCTTTCTCTTGTGCCCGGTTAAACAAGGAGATAGTGGTTTGAAAATCTCAAGCGGAGCTTGGGACCTGGACGTAGGTCAAGGATTGGGCCGAACCAGGATAAATCATAGTTTGCATATTCTCTTCCCTAAACTCTTATATTTCCAGCATATATGTTTGAATGACTGACTGTTGCTTTATAAAGTATTTCTGTCATACGAATTGATTTCAGTAAGTTGCGAAAAGATTTTCAAAGTTTCCAAAAGTTTTATCGGACACCCAATTCACCCCCCCTCTTGGGTTATAGCCAGGTCTTTCAGCATGCACCAGTTTGGACAATTAAATATTGGTAAGATAAAATGCAAGAAGATACATTTCCCCTGAGGGATTAAATATACAGTCATCTCATATCACAGCTCCCAAAATAATTATATGAAAATACAGTCATCCGGGAAACTAAAATAATTATCCAAAAGTAAGCATCAACATTTTCCACCACACTAGTCCAATTCCAGAGCCTTACTTCTGTCCCCCTACTTAGACCTAGATGAGCTGCCAGGTGGCTTAAAAGAGGCTGGGATTCATAATTGAATCCCAGAGTAACCGTTAATCTCATATAAAATATATAAACAATGCATGTAAGAAAACCAAGATTAAAAACATAAACCACATAGCATTTAGTATCTTTCACATAGCAAGGAAGACAGTCAAATCCAGAACTAGCAGTCCTAATAGCACACAACACAGACTATCGGGCACGGCACACAGCAAGGTCCTTATTGCACACAGCATGTTCTAGTTCCAGAGCGCTTGGAAATAAATGATAACCAAATGTATGTAATATACATGATAAAACATACACACACAAGTTACACAAAGTATCTGAGGATTAAAGTTACTATCTAGTAGTCGACCACGAATAATAATGAATTTTCCTGGTGCACAATATCACAAATAGTCTTAAACTAACAAAATATAAATATAATTAAATCTTCCTCAATAAATATTTCTTTTTGCTGATTTAAAACAAGCTCAATTCATGTGCCCATATTTACTAAATTCCTTTTCTTATTAAGTAATTTAATATGAGCTTATATTCCTTTTATTTTTGTCCTTTTTCAGGAATTTCCAGCAAGTAGTGACTAATCTTCAAAAATCTATAATTAAATATGGAAAAATCCTGTTGGGTTGGTTCCAAAGTCAAAATGACCCTTAATATATCTATTTTTAACTAAAAATATTTGTCATGACTAGCCACACGCAGGTTTTTCCCATATTCCAAAAATACCCTTGCTGGTTGAAGGTAATGTCCAAATTCAAGGGTCAAATTTAAATATTCATAATTAATTGTACATAATCCAAAAAATTACAAATAACCTATCAAATTAAAGCTTATTATGTCTACTTTAATCTTGTAAAATTTCATGTAAATTGGACACTATTTATTGTCCCAAAAACGTGCCACAGTATTACTGCCCATACAGGATTTTCCAGACAAATTTCAAGGTTTCGATATAATTCAATTTCAGAGCTTCCAAAATTTCTATCAAACCTCTACCCCACACAATTTTTCATTTTGAACACAATGGAACCATCAAAATGACCAAAATCTTAATCCTTGACCATGCCCTGTTCAGGCCGAAATTAAAGCTCAAATGTGACAATTTACCAATTCACAATTTATCCACCAAACTAAGTTCATATGCTCTGAAATCATCATATAATCACATATTCATGAGTAAATCACCATGAGACTCCAAGAACCTTAGTTGTCTCAAAAAATAGGTTTTTACAAAGTATTCAAAAACTCATCTAAACTTCAAACCAATCGGTTTAAAATGAAGCTTACGCTTACCTTATCACGATTCTATAGTCGGTTTGGAATTTCGGCAGCAACTCAACTGACCTGATAACTTGAAACTCCTCCTATGAGAACACTTAAACCATAGGATTGAAGCTCTTGATGTATAGAACAATGTTTATGAAGGAAGTTTTTGGATTAGAGGTGATTTGGTAGGAGATTTTGACTAGAGTTCGTTTCTCTCTCTAATTGCACCTTCTCACGCCATATATATATATAAAGCTTCTCAATCTCTTTTATGATGATTTTCACCGAAAGAAGATGATATAAAACATGTCAATTAATGAATATTGAAGGCTTGAAGTCGGTGGAAGCATGGGGCAGTTAATTAGACTTTAGCCTTCCATTTATTTACAATTATACCTATTGACATAATAATTATACAAACTTAAATCAAGCCTTAACTAGACTTGTAGCTCGGAATCCAACACAATTGATCATACCTATTGGCCAGGTTAGTGTTAGTTTAGTGGAAGTCTCCCAGTCTTTCACGGTGATTAATTATTGAAACCACACTGACCAAACCTTTCTTAGTTTAAGCACCAATATTATGAACTAACTTTATTGAATTCATGCCAAAAACTATGCACTGACGAACCTCTTCCGGCATTCGCTCTGACCGACGCATCTTCACGTTCTCCATCCATCGGTGACTCTTCTCGGCTCCGTCCATCGGTCCTTCTTCATGGCTTCTTTCACGTTGCATTCTCAAATCCTGGTTCCTTTCCTGAACCTTTAGTCAGGACTAAAATTCAATACCCATTGAATCTTAAGTAACAGTTAACCTCTATAACAATATATGACAAATATCCATTACATATCAGCATAACAATATATGACAAATGTAAGGTTACGACAATACATAGCACCCAACACAGAACATATGTAATGTTAACAGCATAAGAATACATTGCACCCAACACATGCACAGCAAATGTAATGTTCAAAATGTTTGCACTCACCCTGTGCCACAAATCCACGTGTCCTTTTCGCTAGGAAAACAACTATATGACATTATCATGACTATAACCTGCACAAAGATGAATGTATATAAATAGATGACCTAATACCTAGTCTTAGCCACGGTGCATGACCTAAGACCTAGTCTTATCCATGACTCTATGAATCATTCAATCATATACAGACATATAAGATATAGATGATTAATGTTACAGTACGTGAACGTACCTTTCACCGCATAGTTACCAAAACACCCGACCTTTTGAATCCGACTTCGGACTTCCCGGATATCCTATAATGTTACCGTCAGATTATTTCCTTTTCCATGATACTATAATTAATATCATATTTCCTAGAATAATATCAAAAAAGGATATTTTCACCTACTTTAACATTTCTACCCTTGGTGGATTGGTTATTCCACTTTTACCCCTTACTTTTGCTTAAAAACGAAATGCTGGATTTTCTAGACAGATTTTTCAGCAACTTCCAAAAATCATAATTAATTCTACAAAAGTTCTTTTTGAGTGATTCAAAACTCCTCATGACCCTTGACATGTCTATTTTCAAGAAAAATATTCTCAGAAGCTAGAACATCAAGAATCATTCCCAGGTTTAGCGTTTTCAAACACTGTTCAGATTTAAATCCGATGCAAGACAAGACTTATCTTCAAAAATTCCTATCTCCTTGTCCAGAGCTCAAAACGTTATCTATTTTATATATTTAGAAAGCCCTACATGTATACTTTATTCCTGTAAAAGTTCATAATTTGTAAAACTCATTTTATACATAAAATAACAACCACAAGTTTGTTGTCTCCGGAAGTTCAAAAACTGAAAATTCTCTAACTTTCATAATCTTGCTCTATTTTTCAAAAATCATTTCCCAACATGTTTGTACCTCATTCAGCATTTTAAATGCAATGGAGACCTCAAAAGATATAAAGTAATTTCTACTTCCAAATTTTCTCGATTATACTACAAGTTAAAGATAAAAAATTACCTTGAAGCTTCAAGTCATTCTTCCTTCCTATGAATTTTACCACTCACTCTAACAACTAGGATCAAATTTTGTTTGATGTTTTGGTGTGAAGAAAAATGAAGAGGAGATGCCCTCTATTTATAGGGAATGCTCCAATGTCAATTTGGTAATTATCAAGCATTCCAAAACTTCATCTTTTCTTTAAACCAATGGATTAATTATCACTTTCCAATCTTCAATCGTATGCCTTCGTTGAGTGCCGATCTCCCCTCTTATTTTTAGCCATTTAATATGTCTTTTAATTAGCAAAATATCCTTTGGCTCAAGTATCTAATTGCCAAGTTGCAATTGTTGACTTTTCAATGTGTATTTGTGTGTTAATTATCATGAAATATTTGACTTATATTCCTCCCCATTGATTGCATGTTTTTGTTGAATTTTGGGGCAAGTTATGATGTCTTTTTAATGACTTAATTAAGTGCTTAAGTATCCTTTAATGTCAAATGCCAATGTACAATTGGTTGCTTATTTAATCAAGAGTATTTGTGCATTATTAGCAAGCTTAAATCAAATCTTTATTGGCCTTAATATTTCAAAAATATGCAGCCCCGTTATTTGTCTTTATTTGTCTCTAATTAATTTGAAGAATTATGCAACTAATCTCAATTTGGGCAAGCTTATTTTCTAAGAAAAATTGTTAATAGATAACAATTAAACTAAGTGTTTTCCTATTCTCTTTTGTTGTCTTATGAGCATTTAAAATAGCTATTATTTATTGTGATTTTATGTCACATTTTGTACCCTTATGTGTAGCCTCAAATCCTACTATTTGTGTATTAATTTCTTAAAGAAATTTCACTAAAATTATAACCAATAAATTATAATTACTTGAGACACATATTCACCTTTGTATTTTGCTAAGAATTTTCAAAATACAAGGTTAATGATATTAGGGAAAATTAGGGTATTACATTTCTGCCCCGTTAATTTAAATTTCGTCCCCGAAATTTGAACTTATAACCTCGGAGAAATAACCTAGACATCTAGTTTAATCCTTTTCTATGCATGCTTACTAAACATGCACCATAGCATTCTCATTCAACTTGTACCCAGGGTGTAGTGTTCAAATATAGGATCTACTGATCCATTCTCATAGTGCTTGGTTACATAGGCCTCACTGCCTGACTCATTCAGCCTCTTGGCTTATCAGCACTGGAGATTCTAGCCTCACCACCTAGGAAATCATCCTCAGGCCTTAGGCATCTCAACTACTACTTGGTACAGCAAATGTTTTGTCAGACTCAAGATGTACTCTAGATACACTAGTCTAAAGTCATCCTGCCAATCAGCATTTCGCCCCATGCAACTTGCACACCAGGACTTACCGCTTTGAGCCTTTGCTCTTATATTTCATCTGAGCTTCTTTCAAGCTTGCAGACTACTTTCTTTTGCTTAGCACTATAGCTGACAACTACTATTTGACTTAACTAGTTTAGTGTTCTAAACCTTTCTAATAGTTCTTGTTCCTATATCATAATCTCCAACTACACCACTTTTCTTTTTAACACAATAGCATCGACAATAATGTCATTGCTACATATTTATGTTTGTCTCATTTTCAACTTTTCATTCACTGAATATTTGCTGTGGTTGCAGTACATTTTGCAATCCGTACTATACCAAAAGTAATAGTGCTATCACATTTTCAAAATTAATCGCTGCCAACACAAATTCGTGAAAACACATTCACTGCCGCCAGAGCGGTTTTAGAAAACATTTACTACCGGCACGTATTTGTGTGCGGGATAATTTACAAAATTTTACGATTGAGAGCACACGACACCACTTCAACCACTTGGAATAGCGAGCGACTTATCCCAATCCCTAAATTCGGCCTCTTCATTCCTTTGGCCTCAAATCGAGTCCCCAGGTATCAACAATACCGTCAATCGATGTGGGAGAATTTTCGCCCCTCCCATAAGAGACCTAGCATTCACGTTGGCACATAAAGTAGCGACCCTATCTACCGGTAACTCAGTCCAGCCATAGACAGTCAAGTTCTACTAAGCAAAACATATGCCCTTACAAGGCAAAATGTTATGGATTGGGTGCGTTCACTGCTGGTGCAATTTTCATTCTCTCAAAACAAATCCCCTCAAAAACTCTTTGTTCAAAAAGTGCCTTTATCAAAGGCCATCAATTTCAAATATTCTACAACATTTGGGAAGACCCAGCAAACCATGTACATCTACAATAGCTTATGGCCTCCCAGTTCCGTACTGACTTTACCACAACATAGTTGAAAGCTCAGTTTCAAACTCTGGGTTCTAACAGACCTCTTTTATAAGACAACATCATTTCAAAAAAGTAATGGTCACTTTTTAAAACATTTCATTCGAAAACTCAATTTCAAATACAACAGGTGCATTGGCAAGTTTAAAATATTCAACTTTAAACCTTACTGAAGAACCAGACAACTAATCTTAGAAGGTCATCACTAACTAAACACATTCAGACCTCTGTCCTTGGCTACTCAAGCCATCCGTAGAATGCTGAGTCTATTCTACTTTAGTCTTATAGCTATTCCAGACATTGCCTACTATTCTCGGGCTTCCCAGTCTCTTTAGGAGACTTCCCAGTATTCGTTGTCTAACAACTGTGGGCTCCTACCAGCCTATAGACACAATAGTCTCACATGACTTAGTGCTTTTCATCGAATATATAGATGTCCAATAACCTATGGACATACTGGTCCCAACTGTCCTACTACATACCCACCAAGAACATTTGAGAGGTACACATCACCACTTTGTCCTCACTAGGACATACCCCAATCCCGTGCAGCTTCAACTGCAGCCACCGGATCCAACTGATCCATGACCATCGCGTCCCTTTGGTCTCGCGTACTTCCCAATCTACCAGACTGGAGTTGAGTCACTAGGCATCAGCGGCATCGACCATTGTCGTAGGCCATACACCCTCCCAACGTGGCAGGAATCATAATTCTCGGATTGGTGTATTCATTTTGGTGTGTGCTTTCGTCTCTCAAAACTCATTCATTTAGAGCCATCTGATACGACGCCTTTGATATTGGTTCGGTACCAGGCATCAACCCAATAGTGAATTCAACTTCCCTTGTTGGTGGTAATCTGCTGAGAGCTTCTAGAAACATCACAAGGAATTTGTTCACAACTAGAATGTGTTCTAGTGTAGATTTAGTTCCTGCCTGGATATGATAACATAATATATGCTATACAGTACTGGAGCAGCCCATGCCGATATACTAGATTACGTAAACCTTTTCTTTAGGGAACTTATTAGACATTAGACTCGTTATCATGTACTTATCTTAAGAACCGACACACTAATAGCTTTACTCTATGATTTGTTATCATAGCGGCTTCACTCTTTGGTTTGACGTCATGGTGGCTCCACTCCACGGTACTTCACTCGGCACTTCACTCAATCCCTTCGACTGGTCAGCCCCTCTGTGGGTAGCTCTTTCCGATCAGAACTCCTTGTAAGTAGCCTTCTCCGATCAAAACTTCCCATAAGTAGTACTATCTTCAGATGATCGTCTATGAATCATTATAACGAGAACTCAGATCTTATCAGGTTCATACCCTTTAGTGGTTTTGTAATCTACTGTCTCTATTTCTACCATCTCATCTGAGGTCATTCTTTTTATGGACTTTCACTATCTGTCCAGCTCTAGGCATAATCCTTAGCTGAACTTTCCCTATCGGGTAACCACCCACTTCTTAAGGAATCTATTAGCCACTAAAATCTCTACTGTTATCGATCCCACCTTGAAACCATAACCAATGGCTATCGAGGTTCTAGCTATCGTATGGTTTCATTAAGGAACTAACTCTCAGGTATTGGAACCTAAGGCAACCTCACTCATACTTCCTTAGGGTTCCTACTCTCAGGTACTGGAACCTAGGTAATGCTCAGTCATACCTTGACCTAAGCACTATCTCTACTTAGATCAGATTTAAACCTATCACTCTATTTACTCTCATGGTATCCCAAAGGATCACCATGTTTCATACCTCGAGGTATTCAAGCTTTAGCTTAAAGGATATCAAATCCTCAAGCTACTTCACAGGGATTACTCTCCTGAGGTTTCTCTCACCTAAGCACGCTTAATCTCTAAAGAGTCTATCGGATCTGGGGTACTAATACTGGTACATATACCACCGGGTACCGACAACTTTTATAGGTACTAGTATGACGTATCTGCCTCCCCAGAGATGCTGGGTACTTTCCCTTATAATGGCCACCATCGTTAGAGACTCAATCAAAGACCTTCGTCCCCGAAGCCACGGCCCAATGCACGCTTAGTGTCCGGCCTCTACTAGGCAGGGATTGTCCCCTTAGGTTAACTTAGTAAGTTACTATTCATACAGGGAAACTTATTCAGTAAGTTACTGTTCACAAGGAAACTTAAGCAATAAGTTACTATCTACAGGGAAACTTAAGCACTATTGACCTCTCTGTATCACTTCCCCTTTTAAATTCTTGAAACACAGGGCAGGGATTTAATTCATACTCCGATTTCCATATTAGGAGTCCTAGAGTTTAGCAACAAAACCCATATTCTGTGCCAACTCTCCTTTCTCTAGGGTTTTATCTTAACAAAACCCAACCCTTTTCCTTAGGGTGTATGTCCTTTATATATCACATAACTAGTATTATATCAGTACTCCTAACCTACACATCCAAACCATGCTCTGATACCATAACTGTAACTCCCCAAATTACATACTAGTTACTATGCCCGGTGACACGTAGTATCTAGAAATACGGTGTTGACATATTAGAGTAAATCGAAACGGAGAGCATGCACTAACGTTTAGACAATGAGTAACTAATATAAAATGCCCAGACATAAGCTGGTAAATGAAATATTCCAAAGTAATATTCATGTGATACAATAATACAAAACTTGTATAATTAAAACTCTTGACATAGTAATTATAAAATCTTAAATCAAGCCTTAACTAGACTTATGGCTCGGAACCCAACACAGTTGATCATACCTATTGTCCAGGCCAGTGTGGAGTCTCCCCGTCTTTCACGGTGACTAATTATTGAAACCACACTAACCAAACCTTTCTTAGTTTAAGCACCAATAGTATGAAATAACTTTATTGAATTCATGCCAAAAAATATGCTCGACGAACCTCTTTTGGCATACGCTCTGACCAGCGCATCTTCCCGTGCTTCGTCCATCGGTGCCTCTTCTTGGATATGTCCATTGTGTCCTCATCGCTAGGAAAACAACCATACAACATTATCATGATTATAACCCGCACAAAGCTGAATATATATAAATAGTTGACCTAAGACCGAGTCTTAGCCATTGTGCATGACCCAAGACCTAATCTTCTCTATGACTTTATGAATCATTCAATCATATACAGACATACAAGATATAGATGATTAAAGTTACAATACGCAAATGTACATTTCACCACGTAGTTACCAAAACACCCACCTTTTGAATCTGATTCCGGACTTTCCTGATATTCTATAATGTTACCATCAAATTATTTCCTTTTCCATGATACTATAATTAATATCATATTTTCTATAATAATACCAAAAAGGATATTTTCACATACTTTGACATTTCTACCCTTGGTGGATTTGTTATTCCACTTTTACCCCTTACTTTTGCTTAAAAACGAAATACTGGATTTTCTGGATAGATATTTCTGCAACTTCCAAAAACCATAATCAACAAAAATCCTTTTTGAGTGATTCAAAACTCCTCATGACTCTTGACATATCTATTTTCAAGGAAAAATATTATCAGAAGCTAGAATATCAAGAATCATTCCTAGTTTTAGCGTTTTCAAACATTGTTCATATTTAAATCCAGTAAACAAGGCTTATCTTCAAAAATTCCTATCTCCTTGTCTAGAGCTCAAAACGTTACATATTTTATATATTTAGAAAGCCCTACATGGCTACTTTATTCCTGTAAGAGTTAATAATTTTTAAAGCTCATTTTATACATAAAATAACAACCACAAGTTCGTTGCCTCCAGGAAGTTCAAAAACTAGAAATTTTTTAACTTTCATAATCTTGCTCTATTTTTCAAAAATCATTTCCCAACATGTTTTTACCTCATTTAGCATTTTACATGCAATGGAGGCCTAAAAACATATAAAGGAATTTACTTCCGAATTTTCTAGGTTAAACTACAAAAGTTAAAAATCAAGAATTACCTTGAAGCTTCAACTTCTTATTCCTTCCTATGAATTTTGCCACTCACTCTCACAACTAGGATCAGATGTATGTTGTTTGATGTTTTGGTGTGAAAAAAAATAAGAGGAGAAGCCCTCTATTTATAGGGAAGGCTCCAATGTCAATTTGGTAATTATCAAGCATTCCAAAACTCCATCTTTCCTTTAAACTATTGGATTAATTATCACTTTACAATCTCCAATCCTATCCCTTCATTGAGTTCCGACCTCCCCTCTTATTTTTAGCCATTTAGTACGTCCTTTAATTAGAAAAATATCCTTTGGCTCAATTCTCTAGTTGGCTAGTTGCAATTGATGACTTTTTAATGTGTATTTGTATGTTAATTATCATGAAATACTTGGCTTATATTCCTCCCCATTGGCTGCATGTTTTTTGTTGAATTCTGGGGAAAGTTATGATGTATGTTTTGAAAGTGGAGCTTAATCATCAAGAGGGGGGTGAATTGGGGATTTTAAAATTTTCTCGCGAAAGTGTTCTGTTTGTAGGATGCAAAACAGAGACGAACAGAGTAAGAGTAAGAGAGATTGAACACAATATTTTTATACTGGTTCAGTCCAAATCCTTGACCTACGTCCAGTCCCCAGACTCTCCAGGTTTTTCCACAAACTTAAATGATTACACACTCTGTATCTCACGGAGTAATTCTCTCACTAGAACTTACTCCCCCTTAAAGTTGTAATCAAATAGCCCAATCCCAAAGTCCCAATACTTTGAGATTCTTACAAAAGGATAATCAATAAAGAACTCTCTAAAAGAGCAGATTAATAATCACTGAAGATTTATATATTCGAAGATATTAACTCTTAGAGTAGAAACAGTAAATGCCTTTAATCACTAATTGAATGCATAGAGTTTTGGTTGTTGGAGACTTGAATGCTTCTGACTTTTATAGATGCTTACAATTAATGACCGTTGAGGAGAGATTAATGAGCCGTTGAGAATAATAAATATATCCGTTGAGTTTGAATGTTGCTCTCTCTTTTCGTATCGTCCGATGTTGCTGTTATTCTCCGTTGACATTCTTCATTCGATTTGTCCGTTGAGACTCAGTAAGAATGTTGGCTGGGAATGGCCGGAATGCTTTTTGGTTGCTCAAAAGCTCAATTTCCAATTTCATGCTTTAACTCTATCCAAGCATTTAATGCGTCTGACAAGATTTGCTTTATGATAATTTGATGATTAAAACTTGTTAATCATATTTGAAATCCACTAGCAAACTGATTAAACTTGGTTAGAAACAATAATAATCAATAATATGCCGTACTTAATATTTAATCAAAGAGTTTCAGATTACGAAGACGATGAATTCAAAATTCTGATGCAAGTAACTCAAGTTACTAAGGATGACTCGAGTTAGGCTTAAACCGTTTTGAAGGTCGAGAAGAATTTTCAAATAATATGACTCGAGTCATAGTTATGGTACCTCAAGATAGAGAGGAAATTCCAAATAGTATAACTCGAGTTAGTCAGAGCAACTCGAGTCATAATGGCAACACTTTTTAGACAGAGAGGAATTTCAAATAAAATGACTCGAGTCATACAGGGTAACTCGAGTCATATCAGAAGGCTTTGTTAGTTAAGCTCTCTGTAACTCTTCATGACTCGAGTTATATCAGATTCTGAAAAACTCTGATATCGCAATGGTCTTTTTGAAAACTGAAGTACAACTCATAACTCGAGTTGTTAAGTGACAACTTGAGTTATAGACTTTGCAAAAACCAGATTTTCTAAGTCCTATGACTTGAGTCATCATTGATAACTTGAGTTACTAATTTTATAAGACTTTTCAAAGGACTCAAGGACTTTGTCATTTTAAAACATCAATTATTACAATTGTTAGACATCATCAAAACACATAGAGAACTAACATTCTCCCCCTTTTTGATGATGACAACACTTGTAATTTTAAGAAAAATGAGTTTGCAAGATATCACAGAAAAATGAGAAATAGCAGAACATGATATCAGAAAATCAGAAAAAAAAAAATTATCATTTACTCATTACTCATGTTTGGTAAAGTGCAGAATAAAGCAGAGTTAGCTCATACATGGCAATGGACAAGTTAGCTAATACATGTCAAAATGAAGTGCTAAAATCGATGAACTAGATAAAAAACTAAACAGAGAGTCTGCAAACTTTATGCAAACTTCATTTCTTCTTCTCTTTCTCTCCCCCTTTGTCATCAGGCAAAATGGGAGGATCAGAGGCCAGGGAAGCACGCAGGGCCTGAAGAACTGGAAAAGGTGAATAGATGGTGAGAGACAGAGATGACTTGGGTTTGAGAGAGTGAGGAGGTGAAACAGAGGTGCCAGAAGAATGTTCATCAAATAAGTCTGCTGTGTCATTTGAAGAGGAGGAAAGTTGCACAGTGGATGTCTGTGGAGAAAGGAGTAGGACAATGGGAGGAGCTAAGGAGATATAGGGAGCAGAAATGGGAGGAGTAGGAAGAATGTGAGTGGTTTCAGGAGGAGGTGGAGATATGTGAAGGGAAGATAGAACTGGAGTGGAGGCAAGCTAAGGTGGAGAGGAGTGAGGTGGAGACTGATGAGGAGGAGAGGGAATGGAGAAATGGTTTGGAGAGGGAATATGAGAGTGATTAGGGGAAGGTATGGGAGAGTGCCTGGGAGATGGAACAAACCCTGACGGACTAGCATCTTCAATCTTCATTAGCTTGGAGAGCTTGGAGTCCAGTGTTTGATACAGAAGGTGCATACTCTTGAATCTCGCGTCAAGATCTCCAAAGTATCCTTCTACATTCTCCAACCTCTCATCCATGGAGTCAATCTTGTCATTTCTAGAGGTGAGAGTTTCCACCAACTTGCCAACCTCTGATTCCAATTTATCAGACAACTCATAGTATTTTGCTGTCAGAGTGGTCTGAAGTGTGCGAAATGTCTCTTGCATAGCCTTAAGCACAATGTTCTTGATCTCAGCATTGAGGCTTGATGTCTGAGGTGCAGGCTGAGATTGAGATGGAGCAGGAGAGGACTGAGCTTCAGTGGGTCGGGAGGCAGGTGCTCTGGATCTAGAGGGTGCTCTGGATTGCCCTGACCCTTCTTGAAAAGATAGTTTCATGTAATTCAGGTGACTTTGCCCAACCATCCTAGGCTTGACAGGTTTTTCAAAAAGGTCAAGATACCAAATTTTGTTGGTCGAGGATTAGAGACACTAGGTTGGGAAAGGGAATTGTGGATGAAGCAGAAGATTCAAATTTGAATCTTTTCATCTTTTGATAGACCCAGTGCCCAATGTTAAAAGGGACTTTGTCGATCAAAGAGGCAAAAAGTCCATAGTCAGTAGAGTTGAAATATGTAAAATTTTCCCTTTTTGGACCAAGTTCCTAGTATATATGTACCATAGGACCCTATGGATTGGAGGCATGTCAACAGGAGAAAATTTAAGTTCACCTTCAAAAGATTCACCATGCCTAAAAGTTTTGAAAAATTTCTCTTTGTCATACTTAATATTAGGAACAGGTGGAGGGTTCTCAATGAACATAAGCAAATTAATTATATCAGCAGATATGGTAATGGACTTTCCCCTAACAGAAGTGAGGCATTTATCCTCTATCAGTTTGCCATTTTTGGAAACCACATTAGCCATGGACATGTTATAATAAAAGTGTTTGACCAGTGAAGGAGAATAAGCAGTATTAATGGCTAGGAGATTTCTAAATTGGTCTAACCAAGGAGACAAGTCAAGATTGCATTGCTCCTTTAGTTTAACCAAGTCCACATACACTGTGGGACAAAAACCACAAGAAAAATATTTTCTTTGAAATCAAGTAGCTGAGCATCAAACAAAGGAGTGGGGGAACATATAAATTCATGGTTAGGAGGTTTAACTAAGTTAGGTGGATTGAAAACATAGGTTTGAGGTTTAGATACCTTAAGTCTTGAGTCTTAGAACCAAAGCCTTGGGTCTCAGAAATTACAACCTTCTTCTTCTTCTTGTGAGGATCGATGACGGGTTCCTTGTCTAGACGAGTCGCGGCTTCTGGATCAATCTCCTTGCGAATAGGAACTTCAGGAGGCTTTTCAATTCTCAGCTTCTTGGTTTCTCAGTGAGTATTTCAGAAACCTTGCTCGAAGGATTGCGCTTCCTTGTGGGTCTCGTCGACACAAGTGGTGATGAGGAAACGATGAGTTCGTAATTGGACAAGGAATTCTTCTAAGTTTTCGAAGGTTTAGGGTTTTTAGGTGCCATTCTTGTGATTCAGAGATGAGGCACAGAGAAGAGCATCCAGAGGTGAAGAGCCGAGGAAAAGAGAACCACTCGGGTTAGGGTTTTGAGAGAGCGTGAGAAATGACGAGTTACAGACGCGACAATATATATAGCAGAAGGAGTGACTCGAGTTATTTAGTGAATGAATCGAGTCATTTATGAAGGAAATACTTACCCGTAGCTATTGATGACTCGAGCTATTACTTACGGACTCGAGTCATTGATGGCACATTCCTTTCTGTTTGTTGTCTAACTTGAGTTATCTTGTATGACTCGAGTCATATTTATGCTCCATTGCTCTCGGTGTAACAATTGACTCGAGTTGTTGGGCTTGGCTCGAGTTACTTCAAAGCTTCACAAGTGATGTCAGGGTTGAGAAATCACATGACTCGAGTTATTTCAATAATGACTCGAGTTATGACAGTAACCAGACATATATCAGAACTGATATCAGATATGAGAAATCACTGATTTAAGCTTACAAACTCTTGCAACAAACTATGTAGACACTCCAAAGCTTAAGTTAGTAACTATAGATCATCAAAAACATATAACTAACATTGGGTAGGATTTACTTACAGGTCATTAGGATTTACCATTCCCAATTCTCTTCTAATAAACATGAACTGCTCTTTGGCCAGAGGTTTGGTGAAGATATTAGCAAGTTGCAGATGAGTTGGGATGAACATTACTTTGACATCTTTCTTCTGAACATAATCCCTTATAAAGTGATGTCTAACATCAATATGCTTGGTTCGAGTATGTTGCACTGGATTCTTAGCCAAGCTTATTGTGCTAGTATTGTCACACAATATTGGGATCTCCTTTAAGTTGATTCCTAAGTTAGATAATTGTTGCTTGAGCCTTAGGACTTGTGCACAACAACTTGAGGCAGCCACATATTCAGCTTCAGTAGAAGACACAGCTACACTGGTTTGTTTTTTGATGAACCAGGAGACAAGTGAGCCACCAAGGAACTCACATTGGCCACTTGTGCTCTTCCTATCTGTCTTGTATCCAGCATGATCTGAATTCGAATATGTCACAAGATGTTCTGGTTGACCTTTTGGAAACCACAAGCCAAGGGTTTTGTGTCAGCAAGGTATCTGAAGATTCTCTTCACATTCTTAGCATGAGACTCCTTGGGACTAGATTGGAACCTTGCACACATCCCCACACTGAATTGGATGTCAGGACGACTTGCTGTAAGGTAGAGTAATGATCCAATCATTCCTTTGTATTTTGTGATGTTGAAGTCCTTGCCCTTTTCATCAGCATCCAAAGTAGTGGTTGAGCTCATTGGAGTATCATCTCCATTGCATTGATCCATCCCAAACTTTTTCAACAGATCATTGAGATACTTGGTCTGAGATATGAAGATTCCATCCTTCCTTTGCTTGATTTGCAGACCAAGGAAATAGTTGAGTTCTCCCATCATGAACATCTCAAATTCTCCCTACATATTCTTAGCAAACTCTTCACACAGAGCATTATTAGAAACACCAAATATAATGTCATCAACATATATTTGAACAATTAAAATTTCACCAAGTTTATTACTCTTTATGAAGAGAGTTGTATCTTCTTTTCCTCTAACAAACCCTTGATTAAGAAGGAATTTGCTTAATCGCTCATACCAAGCTCTAGGAGCTTGCTTAAGACCATAAAGAGCTTTCTTGAGCCGATAAACATGATCTGGATGATGATCGCATTGAAAACCAGGAGGTTGTTCAACATAAACTTCCTCCTGAATAAAACCATTTAAAAATGCACTTTTTACATCCATTTGATAGAGCTTGAATCCTTTGACGCAAGCAAAGGCTAGAAGAACTCTTATAGCTTCCAATCCTGCCACTAGAGAATAAGTTTCTTCATAATCAATTCCTTCTTCTTGATTATAGCCTTTAGCAACCAATCTTGCCTTGTTATGGACAATGATTGCAGATTCATTTCGTTTGTTCTTGAAAACCCATTTGGTGCCAATGACCGGATGATCGTTGAGCCTAGGTACCAAATCTCAAACTTGATTTCTATCAAATTGATGTAACTCCTCTTGCATTGCTATCACCCAATCATTGTCTGATAGGGCTTAATCAATCTTAGAGGGTTCAATTTTTGAGATAAAGGCAGAAAAAATTACTTTATTCAAAGTACTATTTCTGGTCCTTACACCTTGATTTACATCACCTATCACTTGGTCCAAAAGATGATTCCTAATGAACCTCCAAGCTTTAGGCCGAGATTGATCAGGGTTTTCTAAAGTATTTTGAGGGTCAACCTCGAAAACATTTTCAGGATTTTCAAAAGAGGCAGGAGTAGTTTTCGAAAAGAATTGATTTTTGAAAACATTTTCCTCATCATCATCCAAGGATTTATCAGTTTTGGATTCACAGAATACAACATGCATAGACTCTTCAACAATACGAGTACGAGTATTAAAGACTCTATAAAATTTACTTCTATTTGAATAACCCAAAAATATACCTTCATCCGCTTTGGGATCAAACTTTCCAAAATTGTCCTTACCATTGTTGTGGATGAAGCACTTACTTCCGAAAACATGCAAATGAGCCAAGTTTGGCTTTCTTCCCTTGTACATCTCATAGGGAGTTTTGTTCAACTTCTTCCGGAGGTATGCCCGATTTGAGATGTAGCAAGCCGTACTCATTGCATTTGCCCAGAATACTTGGGAAGTATTGTTTTCATTTAGCATAGCTCTTGCCATCTCAGTGAGGACTCGATTCTTTCTCTCCACAACACCATTTTGTTGAGGTGTCCTCGGGGCTAAGAAGTTGTGATCAATTCCCATGTTGTCACAAAACTCTACAAATGCATAATTTTTGAATTCTCCTCCATGATCAGTTCGAATTCCTGAAGTAGAGAAACCTTTCTCATTTTGGACCTTGGCAAAAACAACAAACTGATCAAATATTTCATCTTTAGAAGATAATAATTTAGTCCAAGCAAATCTAGAGAAATCATCAACTATGACCAAAGTATAAAGATTGCCATCGAGACTTCTTACTCTAGCTGGTCTAACTAGATCCATATGGAGTAGTTGGAGAGGTCTATTAGTTGAAATTTCCATTTTAGATTTGAAAGATGATTTAGTTTGTTTCCCTTTTTGACAAGCATCACAAATCATGTCATTTTTGAAATTAAGTTTTGGTAAGCCAATGACTAAATCCTTTCTTAGCAACTTGTCAAGTTGAAACATATTGACATGAGCTAAACACTTGTGCCATAGCCAACTTTCTTCCAAGTTACTAATAAAGCAATTTTCGGAAGTAATTCCATTGCAGTTACTAGAAAGGTTTAGGGTGTCACAGTTACCTTCTCTAGGAGCTCTGAATAAGGCTTTTGATTTGATGTTGACTAAGGGCAGATCATTCTTGCTTACAATCAAGCATTCCTCATAGTAAAAGATAACCAAGTTACCTTTGTTTGTGCTTTGGCTCACACTGAGGAGGTTGTGGCAAAGGCCTTCTACAAGGTAGACTTCTTTAATTTGAGGTCCATCGTTGTTGCCAACTTCACCAATTCCAGCAATCCTTTTGGATTGATTTCCACCAAAAGTCACTTTGCCACCATCCTTAGTCTTGAGAGTAGCAAACTTAGTATGATCTCCCGTCATGTGTCTAGAGCATCCACTATCAATATACCACTTGTTGGATTTTGATGCTCTCAGACAAACCTCATCAATATTTTCAGAGTACTCTTCTTCTTGACCTACGAGGCATATGTTAGTTTTATCCTCCTCTTCAGCTTCATCTTCATCGGATGAGCTGTCTCCCCATATTGCTGAGACATAAGCTTTCTTCTTGAACTTATTAAATTTATTCTTGTCTTTGTCTTTGTCCTTCAGCTGGGGGCATTCTAACCTGATGTGGTCAGGCTTCTCATATTCGTAGCAGATGATTGGCTTCTTTGCCTTAGTGCTGGAGCTACCCTTGTGAAACTTTTTGTATCCTTGATCTTTTCTGTAGAATCTTTTGAATCTTCGAACAATCATTCACAGCTCTCTTTCTTCATCTTCTTCTTCGTCATCATCGGTCTCCTTAGCTTCTTTGACAGCTTTAAGAGCAACGCCTTTGAACTTGCTAGTTGATTCATCAAGTCCCTTTTTGAACTTGAGCTTGGATTCATATTTAGAAAGACTACCAAAGAGGGCTACAACAGATGCCATTGATTCACCACGATTTTCTTCAATCGCGGTCACTTTAGCTTCCCAATCCTTGTTGAGGATATTGAGAATTTTCCTCACTTGGGCAGGTTGCTCATATTCTTTGCCCAATGCAGCAAGCTGGTTGATCCTCCAGTCTCAAACACTGTCCATAGGCCATATTCATAAGCCATGACAAAAACTCTGAATTTGGCTTTCCAGAAGGAATAATGCTCTCCACTAAATCCCGGTGGTCTTTTGATCAAAGCTCCATCATGTACAATACCTTCCAGAGTGATCCTTCTCAAGATGTTAATCTTTTCAGAGAAGAACTTGTTCTGATACCAAATGAAAGTGGAGCTTAATCACCAAGAGGGGGTGAATTGGGGATTTTAAAATTTTCCAGCAAAAGTGCTCTGTTTGTAGAATGCAAAACAGAGTAAGAGTAATAGAGATTGAACACAATGATTTTATACTGGTTTGGTCCAAATCCTTGACCTACGTCCAGTCCCCAGACTCTCCGGGTTTTTCCACTAACTCAAATGATTACACACTATGTATCTCACGGAGTAATTCTCTTACTAGAACTTACTCCCCCTTACAAGTTGTAATCAAATAGCCCAATCCCAAAGTCCCAATACTTTGAGATTCTTACAAAAGGACAATCAATAAAGAACTCTCTAAAAGAGCAGATTAAGAATCATTGAAGATTGATATATCTGAAGATATTAACTCTTAGACTAGAAACAGTAAATGCCTTTAATCCCAAAGTCCCAATACTTTGAGATTCTTGCAATTAATGACCGTTGAGGAGAGATTAATGAGCCGTTGAGAATAATAAATATATCCTTTGAGTTTGAACGTTGCTCTCTCTCTTCGTATCGTCCGATGTTGCCGTTATTCTCCGTTGACATTCTTCATTTGATTTGTCCGTTGAGACTCAGTAAAAATGTTGGCTGGGAATGGCCAGAACGCTTTTTGGTTGCTCAGAAGCTCAATTTCCAATTTCATGCTTTAACTCGGTCCAAGCATTTAATGCGTTTGACAAGATTTGCTTTATGATAATTTGATGATTAAAACTTGTTAATCATATCTAAAATCCACTAGCAAACTCATTAAACTTGGTTAGAAACAATGATAATCAATAATATGCAGTACCTAATATTTAATCAAAGAGTTTCAGATTACGAAGACGATGAATTCAAAATTTTGATGCAAGTAACTCGAGTTACTAAGGATGACTCGAGTTAGGCTTAAATTGTTTTGAAGGCCGAGAAGAATTTTCAAATAATATGACTCAAGTTACATTTGTTGACTCGAGTCATAGTTATGGTACCTCAAGATAGAGAGGAAATTCCAAATAATATAACTCGAGTTAGTCAGAGCAACTCGAGTCATAATGGCAACACTTTTCAGACATAGAGGAATTTCAAATAAAATGACTCGAGTCATACAAGGTAACTCGATTCATATAAGAAGGCTTTGTCAGTTAAGCTCTCTGTGACTCTTCATGACTCGAGTTATGTCAAATGACTCGAGTTATATCAGATTCTGAAAAACTCTGTTATCGCAATGGTCTTTTTGAAAACTGAAGTACAACTCATAACTCGAGTTGTTAAGTGACAACTTGAGTTATGGACTTTGCAAAAACCAGATTTTCTAAGTCCTATGACTTGAGTCATCATTGATAACTTGAGTTACTAATTTTATAAGACTTTTTCAAAGGACTCAAGGACTTTGTCATTTTAAAACATCAATTATTACAATTGTTAGACATCATCAAAACACATAGAGAACTAACATGTTTAATGACTTAATTAAGTGCTTAAGTATCCTTTAATGTCAAATGCCAATGTACAATTGGTTGCTTATTTAATCAAGAGTATTTGTGCATTAGTAGCAAGCTTAAATCAAATCTTTATTGGCCTTAATACTTCAAAAATATGCAGCCCTCGTTATATGTCTTTATTTGTCTCTAATTAATTTGAAGAATTATGCAACTAATCTCGATTAGTGCAAGCTTATTTTGCTAAGGATAATTTTTAATAGATAACAATTAAACTAAGTGTTTCCCTATTCTCTTTTCTTGTCTTATGAACATTAAAAATAGCTATTATTTCATGTGATTTTATGTCACATTTTGTAGCCCTTATATGTAGTCTCAAATCCTACTATTTGCGTATTAATTTCTTAAAGACATTTCCCTCAAGTTATAACCAATAAATTATTTCGAAATTAGATAAAGGGAGGAGAAACGAGAAGAGAAAACTTACCCACTAAGTGGAAAGAAGATAAGATGCAAGGTTAGTTTGGTAATTTCACATGAGGCTTGTCACTTGCCTATAAATAGAGGAGGTTCCCTCTTCATTCTTCACACCACTCCAAACTCAAATCAAAACTGATTGAGTAAGAGAGAAGGGAGAAATCCATATGAAGAAGAAGAAGGAGTAAGAGCTTCAAGGTAAGTTCATAATCTTTAGCTTTTTGGTTTTTAGTAGAATTCTGGTTTAATCTAGGAACATGTACAATAAATTTCCTTTCATGTTTTTAAGGTCAAAAAGGGGTTTAGAATGAAAAATGGATGAAAATCATATAATGGAAGGAAATAATTGTTGGAATCAATGGATCATTATAATGAAAGTTTTGAAAATTCATAGATATTGGTTTTCTGGAGTCAACCATGTTGAGGGCGTCATTTTATGAAGAAAATGACTTCTAAAAATCATGAATTTTTTCATGAGTAAAGTAGGCATCCATGGATTTCTATTTATATAAAATTTGTGATCATTAGGGTTTTGTACAAGGAGATACAAATTTTTGAAGTTGGGTAACGTTTCTGGATGTTAATATGAATAGTGATTGTTATACATGGATTTTGACCATTCAAATGGTGTCTAAAAGTCCTGAAATTTTTCAGAGATGTAGTAGACATAAAGGGATTTTGGTTCATGTATAACATGTAATTTTTAGAGCTTTGTACAAAAATATGTGAATTTGTCAAGATAATCCATATTTCTGAAACTGAAACTGGAATAGTGAAGAAAAACATTAAAATGGGAATGTTATAGAGATTTCTGTTGGAAATTATGCCCTAGGGGCAAGTCATTATACTTTAAACATTTATGTTATTTAAAGTATTCTCTTTTAGTTTTCATTTCATTTCATGTGCATGTTTATGTTGATAACTGTATCCCTGGATATATCTTATGGATTATCCTAAATGTCCCTGGTCGGTTATCTACGTGGGAGCGGAGATGAGATAAGACCAGTGTGACTTTGATGAGGTATGGAGATTCGAATCAAAGTCATGGGCACTTGTAAGAGTACAAGGTGTTGGATCGACCCACTATGAGAAAGCTGCATGGATTTAGTCATAAGCTTATCTCATATATAACCGCGTCACGACGCCCTATAACCTGAGATCATCATGGATTCCTATATGATGAGTCACTAATCTTTGACCTAGTCAAAAGTCACCTTTGACCGGGTGATGATAAAGGCTTGGATCAGGATCAGTGGTTTTCATGCAGAGGAATGTGAGTGGTCAAGATGGCATTTGTCCCTCACATTTGTAGAGAGATAATACTAGGCCCCTCGATGAGTGAGTCTGAGAAATGTATGGCCATACTACGATGGAAAGGAGTTTCCATTTCAATTATTAGACTACTCGAGAATCGAGAAATTAAAGGTCAAGAACAGGAAGTTGACATTATCCATGCCTCATCCTTGACCAAATTATCACGTGACAAAAGGGACGTGACATGGTTGTACGATAGGTAGTATCGTATCATCGATCCCCATATGAATTGGGTAGTCGCAATGTCTTGCTAGAGGCCGCTTGCGACTTGTGGGCTGGTACATTATTGGCCCACTGCCAATCTCATGTGGGCCTGCAGGGTCGCACACAAGAATAGTCCAACATGAGCAAAAGTGTCCAGAATCATTGAATCTTAGATATGTCTAAGATTTAATGAATAAAACATTTAATCTAGGATGGATATATATATATATGTATATATATATATATATATTATATTATTAAAAATTAAATATAATAATATTGTTTAATAGAGATTATAATAATAATATATAATATTTGTTTTGTATTTAATTTATTTGATAAATTAATTATCTAAAACAAATAGAGATATTGTATCTCGATTTAATTTTTGAATAAAGAAATCATACATCTAATTTAATTTAAATTGAGATATAGTATCTCATATTTAATTAAATAGATTGATATCATATCTCGATTTAATTTATAAAGATAAATTATATGAGAAGGCTTTTAATTCGGATTAAATAAATATATTAGATTAGATCTATTAGATAGATTTAATTAATATATTTTTAATCCAGATTCAAAATTCAAAATTCAAAATTAATGCGGATTAGTTTTGAATATAATACGCCTATCGGGTTTAGAAAAACCTACGGGACTTTTGTCAAGCGTATCAGAAAGTCGCGAGAAACCCTAGAACAAAAAGGTGAGAGACGCAAGTTCGAAGGCGCTAGCATGCTGCCACAGTCGTGTTCGGAGATTATTCGTGTGGATACCGGTAGAGGAAGGCGATTCGTAGAGTCAACTTCTACTGATCGAGAAGGTAGCCCACCAGTTCAAATAGTACGATACGTGGACAAGTTCGCCGTAGGTATGGTATGATTCGGATTCTTTTAACCTTGATTTAAACGTGGTTGATCGATCCTCAGAAGGGATTCGTAAAGTTTTTTATTCCGGTGCATGTACGGATCCCAACAATTTCTAGCTTCTAGGATTATTTTTCCTTGAAAATCGACATGTCAAGGGTCATATAGATGTTTGAATCACTTCAATTGCATTTTGTACATTTAGTTATGAATTTTCAAATTTCAGTGAAAATTCTAGACAAAAGCTAATTAGGTCCGAAAATGAGTACGAAAAAAGTCAAAGTTGGATAACTTAACCTCTAGGGTTTATAAGGAGTATTAAGTGATAAAGATGATCTCCTTAACCTTTGAAAAAAATGTGACTTTGTACTTAGGGCCATGAAGAGAATGGAATATACTTCAAACAACTCTGATAGTTGGTGAAAGAAGAAAACCAATGGAAAGACATTAGTCTATAAGGTAGTAGACTTACCCTACTTGCATGTAACTAATATTATTGCTTATGTGAATATGTATGATTGCTATGCTTTCTTGTTATGTTTAACATACTTGAATGATTGAAGCTCTGTTTCTGATTATGCTATGGCCATGAGTATGAGTATCAAGCATTGAGCATGCAGACGTATCATTATGTTGGTATGATGAGCCTATGCAAGGCAAACACTTCATACACTAGCATTTATCTTGCATGCATTGTTTGATATTGTCTACTACTGAGACTCCCTAGAATCTCATCTTCCACAACCAGTTAGGAGGTGTGCACTAGGAAGAAGTGTTGCACTTGATTCCGGACGGAAGTTGCTTGAAGACGAATCAGTGGATCGACTGCCGGAAGAAGTTTGTAAGGGCGTAGTTTCTAGCAATGGATCTAATAAAGTCAGTTCATACCATTGGTGTCTAAGGAAAGATGTTTCAAAGTGGTTACAATAATTAGTCACTGTGAAAGACAGGGAGACTCCCACTAGATTCATACCGACCTGGCCAATTGATATGATAGACTGAGTTAGATTTATACCTTTAGATCTAGTTTGTGCTGTATCAGATGTGTGTTTAGATTGTATCACGAATATTCCTTCGGAAATCTAATTTAACCAGCATATGTGTGGGCATTTTATATCAGTTACTCATTGTCCAAAGCCTAATGCATGCTCTCTGTTCCGTTGTACTCTGATCTGCTAACACTGTCAACTATGTTGATTTTCCTAATACTATGTGTCAACGGACACAATAAGTATTAAGGAATTTGGGGTGCTACATTTAAGCTAGTTAAAGCTATATTTGAGTCTGTATAAGTTTATCACGTGAATATTCGGCCGCTTAATTTAACCAGCATATGCATGGGCATATGATATCAGTTACTCATCATCCAAACGTAATGCATGCTCTCCATTCCGTTTTACTCTGATCTGTTAACACCGTCAACTCTGTTGATATCCCAAATACTAAATGTCAACGGACATAATAAGTATTAAGAGATGGGGGTGTTACAACACAAGTTTAAAATCTCACACTAGAAAAAAAAATATGCATACCTTTTATCAAGAAAAAAAAGAAAAAGAAAAAGATAAATGCGTTCTACTTTCAATGTTTCTAATATTACTTATGCCATGTCTTCCATTTCAAAAAACAAAAGCTTACTCAAACCTTTGTTGGCAAGTATGGCATAAGTAGTCATACATATAGAATACAATGACCTCCCTTGGAATATTCCAAAGTTACACAGACATCCTCTCACTTTTCATAACATACACTATAGTTCAATATTTAACACTAAAAAGTATATATATTCCGCTGGTTGATATAAAATAATTCATTTTATTAATATTCAACACGTTAAAATATTTAAACTTACTTATTTGCCCTTATAATCAAATTGTATATATTCCCTCTCTCCAGTGTTAGAAAAACATGGCTACATCTTAATACACGATTCGAACAATAAGATTTGAAAACAAAAAAATTCAAAGTAAAGTAAACATAAAATACAATTAATAATCTATGCTTTGTATAGTAAAATCTTAATTCATTAAGTTTTTAACGAGTTTTTATAGATCCATTTTTTAAATATCATTTTAGAGAACTTATGCATTTAAATTTTTAAAAAGTTGTAAACAAATTTACATGACTAAAAGTATTATAATGTAATAACAAGTTTTATAAGATGTACGAGATAAAATTATTTTTTATAATAAATTATAATTTTTTAAGATACCTACATATTATAAATACTTTTTAAGGTCATAAAAGTATTTAACTAAACACCAATGTTTCAATAAATGTTATGTTGAATATGGATACTTTAGGATATCTATCAATGGCAATATTGTAGCTTAGTGGCATAAGGCGAGTTCGATACCACTTGTAACTTCATGTTCATGTCGTTAATACCTACCTCTTTTGATTTTTTTTTAGCAACTGAATTCTTGAGACAAGAAAAATAATGAATATTTTGATGAAGCAAATTCATGAGTTTAAAACTATTATAGAAAATTTTTATAATTGTCGAGTAAATTGTCGAAAAAGTTACGTAAAAAAATCGATGAACGAATGACTAAAAATGCAATAATGGTGATAAAAACAAATCTAAAAACATTATGATAAATACTGAAAGATCATGAAATATTATGAGAAAATTATGGGAGTATTATATTTAATTATAAGAATTTAATAAATTTTTTCAGAGGAAATAACATGAAGAAATGTTTTAAAAGCATTCCGAACCATAAAGTAACTTTATGGTGTAAACATTTTTAATATTTTACATAGGATATAAAATGACAATGTCAAGATAAAGTTTGTAAGATAATAATATACTGTAAATTATAAAATTATCAACCATTGGTAAGAGAATGATTAGATAATTACTAGCTAATTGATTCAAAAGTAAAACAAGAGAAATATAGAAAGTTAAATTTATGGTAAAATCCTTAATTAAGAGATTAAGGCCGGTAATTAGCATAAAATATACTTACTAATTATGATAAAAAGTATTAAGGAAAAAATTAGTAAAGATAAATGTATGAAGGAATCTAATCCTAAAAAAATCACTAAACGAAAGAATTTAGGCCGATTAAGCCTTAACGGCGCAGGGTAAAACATGAATTTTTGGTAAAAAATATTATATTTTTTAAAAATGGAAAAAATTATGGAAAAACAATTAAAACTGAATTTTAAAATGAAGGGGCTGAAATTCTTGGTATTTTTAATTAAAATGAATTGTTTAAATAATTAAAATGATAATTAGAATAAAATAATGATATAATGCGGTGAGTCGGCCTTATAAGCGCATCGAGGAGAAAAGTCATAAATAAATTCTATAGGTAAACCAGAGGTAAAAGTCTTTTTCAGATCGATCAAATTAAGAACAAGTAAATTTTTACACGAAGAAAGAATTTACCAGACGTTGATTTCCGCAACCGAAAACCTTAATTCCTAATAAGACGGAAAGCGATCGATAGAGTAAAGCCGTATAGGCAAAGTGAGAACCTATAGAAACAATTTTGTGTTTTCAAACACGGATTAAGTTAGGCAACAACTGGACGTTTTACGATTCAAAAATTATTGTCCGTGTTGGTTCTATCGGAGCGATTTCCGAACCGACGCGTTTGTTCGAATATCTTCCGACGCACCGGAGAATACCTGGATATGATCAAAAAGAGGATCAAAATAGATAATATGAAAGAGGATGAAAATATCTTCAAAGTTACATGCCCAGATTTTTGAGTTTTTGCGAAATCGCGCGAAACGGACACCGATCGGTAGCTTTATCGGGCCGAGGCCATAAAGCAAGAGTCATCATTGGATGACAACTCATTCTTTGACTTTTGGACCCCTTGGATGTCAGCCAAGACTCTTGGATGGCCAAGATTTCATCTCACAAAACCCTAGATCTAACGGTCCCGTAAACAAAGCGAAAATTCCCTTTACGTCCCGAATTTTCACTATAAATACCCCCTCCCCTTTTCTTGAAAATTCACACCATTCTTCTCTCTTCCTTGGCCGAAGTCTTAGAGTGAGAAGCTCTGCAAAAATTCTGCCTAGCTCCGAGTAAGTCCTTCTGTCCTTAGCTTTTAGTTTCCGTAGTTCTTTCGGTAGTTATAGTATAACCGTTGTTTTGATCTAAGAAGTTTCGCAAATATATTCCTATACTTGTTTTTAAGCCTCATTGCATTGAAAGATGCCCGACGAGGTAAAAACCTAGTGGGGATAATTTTGAAATGGAATAAGGTCAAAGTAACGAAGTTCGCGAAATTCCGCCAAATGGGGTAAGAGGGGCAAAATGGTCTTTTTCACCTAAAATGCCTGTTATGCTGCCAAAAATTCATAAGTGTGTTATTATTCTGATTAGAATACTTCGACGTTGAACCGTCAAAATTCCATCGTTCCGCCGTTTGCCGCATTTGTTGAGCCGCCGTTTCGCTATTTTACGTACTACGGCCAAAAGTACCGTTTTAGCCTAAGAGCCGATATCTGCAACTAAGCTACGGACGCGTACCGTAACCCTAACTCTATGCTGCTTATATACTTTTGCGTTATAGATACGTTCATAGACTGAGGTTCTGTTGAGAATCGTCAGAGATACTTACAGCTTTACCCACGGATTATAGTATTGGTAATGTCGTTTGAGTTATTCCTAGCGCAGAGGACACGTTAGTGACATGTCACTGGATATGTACAGAACTAGTCGAGAGAGACTTTACATACTGCTTTGTGCTTATGTTCTGTCCATGTTATTGATCATACATCCGCCGTTTGCTTTTGTGATGATATGCCGTATTGAAATGAATATCTCGTTGTACCTATACTTTTGTTTTATTTGAGCATAAGGTTAACCGTTACCCGAGATCCATATGTGGAATGGATCTCACCGTAGCATCGTGGTCTCGGAGGACCGATGTTTGGCGATCGAGGCAAGCACTGGAGTAGGCCAAGACGTGTCTACATTATTTATCGTTTTCTTTAGTTTCTTTAACTTTTGAGAATTCGGATGACCGTAATCCGATACATTTACACTATGGTCCATATTTTGAATGAAATGTAAATTACTTACTCGCTCCAATGCTCTACTCTGATTACTCTGCTTGAAATATTTGGAAACGTTTTTCTAAAAAAAAAAATCCGCCATTTTCAAATGGGATGTTACATTTTCCTCTTTGATCAAAAAAGGGGGAGATTTATGTAATTTAGGTAAAATAGAGGGATGGTTAGAGTATTTTGCTCTTATCTCTAACATATAATTAATTTATTTGATTTTCCTTTATTTATTACTATTTATGATGGGATACAACATTATGTATGTAATACCTCAAAATTCGTATTCATAATAAATATTTTATTTCAATGAATCATTAGCATAAAATAAAGGTGAATATGTGTCTCAAATTATTGAAGTTTGTTGATTTTACTTTTAGACAAATTTCCCTCGAAATTAAATAAACAAAAGGCAAAATATAAGACTAATCTGGTTATTTTATAACCAAAAGAGGCAAGAGATGCTAAGAAGTCACCTAATCAGATTATGGGAAATTGACAAAAGTTAATGAGTAAATTAGGTTGAATTAATTAAGATTAATTGTATAAATTCCTCTAATTAATTAAAGGCAAATTAAAAGTATCAATAAAAGGCTGATTATTTTCAAAAATTAAGGGCTAAAGATAAAGGATTAAAGCTTGAGTAATAAAGCACTAATAACTATAACTAGCTAACAAACCAATTATACAATATCACATGTAATGAAGGGACAAGTAAGCTCTTATTTAAGGTGATAATTAAGCTTAATAAATTAGCCCAAAAGGTTAACAATTTCAGCTGGCCTTGTTAGAGTAATTAGAGCCAGGTATCTTAAGATTATATCACAAGTAATTAAGCCTAAAACTTCATGTAATTAGATTAACCAATAAAAAGTGTAATTAAAGGGCATTTAACTACTTCATTAGGATGCTAATCAAGTTTAAGTACTTTGCTCCTAAAAGTCAACAAAGAGGGCGCATAGCACATGGGTAGGATTTTTTATTTTCTCTTTCATGGAATAATCAAAATATTTAGTTAATAAAAGAAACACACACACAATGAAATGGCTTATTGGGGGGAGGCATGTCGGCACATATATGAATGGAGGGGATTAGGTGTAATACCCTAAACATCGTATTTATGATAAGTATCATATTTTAGTAAATAATACCTATTCGAAATAGGTGAATTTGTGGTCTCAAATAATAAGTTATAATTATCTTATTTTCTTAGGTAATTTCTATGGAAATTAGAAGAGATAAAGAGCTAAAAATCCCTAAAATGCATTTATTGATGAAATGGCACGAAAAAATATGATAAATCCCAAGAGGCAATAAAATATTTATTAAAAATTAGAAAGTATGTTGTCTCTAATTTTAGGAATTTATGGGAATATTTTCCTTGGAAAATAATGAGGCAAAATTAAATATTATTTTTGGGATCATAAGTGACACCATGATTTTTAATACAATGCATGGGATATAAAATATCAATGTCAGTGAAATAGTTGGGAGATAATTATTAATCCTAATTAAGAAAATTATCAACAATTAGTAAGTGACTAATTAAGTAATTAATGAGATAATATAAGATGATTAAGATATAAAGTAAATTAATTAAAAAATAAATATAAAAGAAAAATAATAAGGGGGGCGAAAATTAGGTTTGAAAAGGGTTGTGGGTTTTTGTAAAATAATATCTATATATTTATAAATTAAATAATAATATAAATGAGATATTTTGTAGAAAGACCAGGTTGGATGAATGAGAACCGATAGAAATTAAATCCTATCTCAAAATAGGTGAACTAAGTAGCTAACATCAGGACTTATTATAAACAAGTAAAATTTTATCCCGGAGTGGGCTATCTCCGAAGTCATTTCCGAAACCGACGGAGTGATTAAGAGACAGGATAAAAAAGGAAAAGGGCAGATAGTAGAAATGAGAACCAATGTAAAACAAGACCGTTGTGACAAACCACGAACTAGGTTTCTTAGGTCAGGACATATTATGAACTAGCGAATTTTTATCCAGAATTTGGTGTTACCGGAAGTCATTTCCGTAACCGACAACGTTTATCCAAAAATGTTCAGCAGACTACGGAATACCCTTAATGGGATCAAAAATTTAGTTAACCCAGATATTTCCAAAGAGGAAGAGTAGACCTTCAGCGCTGTGTTGTTGGATTTTTGAGATTTTATAAGATTACGCGTTTAAGACACCGGACAGGGAGCTTTATCGGTACAAGACCATAAAGCAAGAGAGGATGACATCATTGATGACCTCAATTTGTTGACTTTAGTGGCAAGTGAGGTCAGCACACACACATGAATGGCCAAGATGAAGCCATGTGTAAAAGCAAGATCCGACGATTGGAAATCGATCTAATAAAGCATGAATAGTGTCACAATTTTTCCTATAAATAGGCCTCACCTCTCTTCACATTTCCCACACCAAAATTTCGAACCTAGAGATATTTTAGAGAGAAGGAGGAGTCTGGAGAAAGTGTAGTGGAGCCCTGGGTAAGTTCTTCGGTCCCTAGTCTTAAGATTTGGTGTTTTGTTCGGTAGTTATAGTAGGAATGTTGTTTTGATCTTTAATCTTCCAATATATTGTAGATATCATGTTTTTGGGTTAAATATGATATATATTTCGAAAAATATGTTGGGGATAGGGTTATGGCAAAATTTTGGAAGATTAGAGTCAAAGTAGCGAAGCTCTGGCGAAATTCCACCGATTAGGGGAGTCAGGGGCAAAATGGTAATTTGTACCTAAAATGCCTTTTATGATATTAGACTTTGATAAATATGATATTATCCTTATAGGATATCTGTAATCACGTACCGCTGTCATACCGCTGTTGTGCCGCTGTCGTACCGCTGTTTTATGTCAAAAGTATTGTTTTCCCTCAAACGTACCGTTTTCCGTCAACGAAGGTACGTTCGCGTACTGTAACACTAACTCTGATATTTATGGTATGTGTATATGTGATATGTGTGTTGTATGCGTATTGGTGGTATGTTAGAGGATAACTGAACATATGCATGCGTTGGGAGCGGTACATCTGTATTCGCTGGGAGCGGTATATTCTGATTCGCTGGGAGCGGTATATCTGCATTCGCTGGGAGCGGTTCATTGAGGAGTGATTCATTTGTTGTGCTTAAATGCTGTATATAAATATGAGGTTAACCGTTACCTGAGGTTCAATGGGCATTGAACCTCAGCTCTTAATATAGCGTCACGTTCAGGAGGAACGAGGACCGAGGAGAAAGGCAAGCAGGCCGCATAGAGACCCGGTTGAAGACTTTCCTCCGTTGTTATCTACTTTTGATCACACTAGGATAAATGTACCGTTATGATGTTACACTACGGCATTTTGAATATATGTATCAGTTACTCTTACGCTCCGATGCTCTACTCTGATGAAAAAAATATATATTGCTTTTGAAAATGGGATGTTACATTAGGTTTGATAAAGTTCTTTTTAATACAAGGGATGGCAGGAAACATGGAGTTTTAATTTGTATTACCTTGTTAATTACCATTGTTACCATTGAATTTTCCCCATTAATAGGAGCTTCCCACCTCTTCATTCTTCATACCAAATCAGCTCAAGAAATCTGATTTATAAGTGAAAGTGAGAGTTCTTGGAGCTAGAGAGAAGGAGCCAAGTTCTTGGGGTGAGTTCTTTAGCTTTAGTCTTTAGTTCTTAGTAAAATTATAGTTTAATCTAGAAAATTAAGAAGTAAATTCCTTTACATGTTTTTAGGCCTCCATTGCAATTAAAATGCTGAATGAGGTAAAAACATGGTGGGAAATACTTTTCAGAATCAATGGAGCAAAATTGTGAAAATTGGGAAAATTCCCAGATTTCAATTTTTCTGGAGTCAGTCGAATTAAGGGCGTTATTTTATATATCAAATGAAGTCCTAAAATCATGATATTTTACACGAGTAAAGTAGACATGTAGGGCGTTCTATTGATATGAAATTTGTAATGTTTTGAAATTTGTACAAGGTAAAACAAATTCTTGAAGTTGGGTCACATTTTTGGAATATAATCTGAATAGTGGATGGAAAAATGAAAACTGGTATTTGTTAGACCTGGCTATCACCCAAGAGGGGGGGTGAATTGGGTGTCTGATAAAACTTTAGAAACTTTGAAAATCTTTTCGCAACTTCTAAATTGACAGCTAGATATTCAAATAAGCATATACGGAAATGTAAGAGATAAGGGAAGAGAATATGCAACCGTGATTTATACTGGTTCGGCCCTTCCTTGACCTACGTCCAGTCCCCAAGCTCCACTTGAGATTTTCAATCCACTATCTTCTTGTTTAACCGGGCACAAGAGAAAAGCCTTTACAACCTCACAAGTTTAGTCGGGCACTTGTGTAGCCTTTACAATCTCTTACCGAGATACTCCCTTACACACTGTAAGGATACAATTACACACTCTGTAAACGAAGGATGATCCTCTCACTCTAGGACTCACTCCCCCTTACAAGTTGTAATTGATACACCCGCACTTAAGGTTCCAAAACCTTAAGATTTTTACAACTAAAAGAATTAATCGGTGTTTAAGAACTCCTCACTGAGTAGATGAATGCTAATCACCAAGTACATAATCGATCATCTCACTCTCTACTCGTAAACTATATAAACATTGAGAAACAGAGTGTATGAACTATGGACGGTGAAGTAGTAAAATCATTTCGTTGGCTTTGTCGATTCATTCATCAACCGTCGTCACCTCTTGCGGTTTGAAGACATCGCAATTTATAGGTATTTGCGTTTCGACCGTTGCGAGCATTCGACCGTTGGAGATTAGTTGGAAGTATCCGTTGAAGCTTTTGTTACTTTAGTTCGTTGAGCTCTAATTCAACTTTAATCATAAAGTGTTTAACATTGACTTCGTTAATGCTCCATCTTGAGTGTTGTATTAATGGCCGTTGGAGAAGCTTGAAGATTAATTGTTGTCTCATGAATATAGCCGTTAGACTCGAAGCTTTCCTCTCGTTTGTAGCATTTAATGCCTCTCCGACACACAAATTGCTTTATGCAAATTTGTTGTTAATCCATTATCTAATAATCAAACTCATTAGCAAACCGATTAAAAGCAATTAGGAATAGTAATGAGTAACAATATGTAGAAATGAAATCACACACGATGATTTAAGATTTACGTGGACGGTGATTTTGAAAACAGAGGGGTCTTGCTCGAGTAGAAATCTATTCTTGCTCGGGCAAGCTTCTCATGAATATGTTCTTGACGCCGATGCTCGGGCAAAGTATTTTGCTCGCTCGAGCATGGTGCTCGAGCATGAATATAATTATGGTCGGGCAAGCTTCTTTACGAGGCTTGGAAGTGATATGCTTCGATGTTGCTCGAGCATGGTGCTATTCTTGCTCGGGCAAGACATAGACAAGAGGCGGAGAAGTGAGAGCACATCGTTGTTGCTTGAGCAATCCAGAAAGCATGCTTGTGGAGATATATGGATTTGGTGATGTTGCTCGAGCATGAAAATCTTCATGCTTGGGCAAGCTTTTTAATGAGCAGGAGAAAATGTCTCCAGTCGACGTTGCTCGAGCAAGCTTATATTCTTGCTCGGGCGAATCGAACTAGCGCGCAGACGACATCAAGAAGAAGATGTAGTGTGCTCGGGCAATCTTTTGGTCTTTGCTCGGGCAGCTTGCTCCTGGCAAGCCTTCATCTTTGCTTGGGCAAGACCATCCGACTTGTCGATTTTTGCTTCGTCTCGATGTTGCTCGGGCAAGACCGTGACCTTGCTCGGGCAAGGTCATGCTTCCCGATGCTTTCGTGTGTTGCTTGAGCAAGGTTCATTCCCGCTCTTGCCATGATGTTGCTCGGGCAAGATTATGACCTTGCTCGGGCAAGGTCATGCTTTCTTATGCTTTCGACGTTGCTTGGGCATGATCACTTTGAACTTTATTTTTCCTTCGTAGAGCCCGACGTTGCTCGGGCAAGACTATGACCTTGCTCGGGCAAGGTCATGCTTTCGGATGCTTTTGAAGGTTGCTTCGGGCATGATCACTTCTACATCACTTTGACAACAATTTCCAGCGAGCATAACGTCTTCGGTAAAAATCCAAATTTAGCAAATCATTCCATTTCAGAAAGCTCTTCAAATATTATTTCCATTTCAACAAGAATCAGCTCCAAGCTAGTTGTAGTTCGTCCATTAACATCAAAAGATTGAAGGTTGTTCTTAATCAGCATTTTCTGCAACATCCTGAACTGAACATCAACTTTCGAAGCTCATATCTCCCTGGTAAGAATTTCGTTTTGGTTGGTTCAAGTCTTCATAGAAAGCCTTGTGAGTCTACTTTCATATGCCACCAATTTCAGCTCCATCGGATTTGTCGTTTGTGAGATATACTCAAAACACTGAAGGTTGGTCTGGACTGTGACGGTGATATTTGTGCCAACTTGAAAAAATCATAGCTATCTCATCTGGACTCCTTTGGACTTTCATTTTATGTCAAAATGACGCATTGGGAGTCTAGTTTTATATGCCGCTGGTTTCATGTCAATCCGATTTCTGGTTTGGGAGATATCGTTGAATTACCAGTGAGGTCACCTGAAACAGAGCTGAACAGAGTATGCTGATGAACAACCTTGCTCGAGCAAGCTTTCTTCTTTGCTCGGGCAAGAGCGGATTTTGGACGATTTTGGGCTGGAAATGCACCTTGCTCGGGCAGACCTTTGTTGTTGCTCGAGCATGACTTCGAAACTCAATATGCTCGAGCAAGACACTCTTCAAGTGATAGAAATAGCTGAAATTACATGAATGCCCCCAAACAAACCAAAACATTCATCCTAAGCTTGAACTTTCTTGTTTTAACTCCGAATTGAGTCGTTCCAACTTCCGTTTGATCACGGAGGCTTGAATATTGATATTCAAGAGTGGAAATTACATAAATACCCTCCAACAAACCAGTATTCATCTGGAAGCTTGAACTTGCTTGATTTAACTCCGAATTGAATTGTTCCAACTTCTATTTGATCACGTAGAATTGAATATTGATATTCTCATGATATTTAACAAGTTCTTCTTTCTTCAAACTCCATTCTTGATCATTCTCTATAATTTAATTTAGACTAACCTATAATAAACAAAGTAGTTAGTCAATGTATATGATATAAACTTGTTGCTCTAGATAATGACATCAATATAAGACATCATCAAAACTAAGCATAACTAATATTCTCCCCCTTTTTGATGATGGCAAATACTTTAAGAAAAATATTTATGAATATGAAAATATATTAAATGAAACATATTTTTCTTGCCATTTCTCTCCCCCTTATTTGTCATTAGCAAAAAGTTGAGGTATAAAGAAGAAATACTTGGAGATGCGATATGAACAACAAGTTGAAATGAATCAAGAAATTGATTTTTCTCTCCCTATTGAAAGTGGTGTTCATTCTAAATATGATGCAATTTGGAATGTTTTTATGAAAATAACTTTGAAATGATTTGGAGAGGTTTTCAAAACATCTTTCACAATTAAGGCATATAGATACCAAACATGTGCGCAGAATTTCTACCGAATATAAAAATATAGAGATTAGAAATGCTCATGTATATTCCGCGAGATGATGGATGATCGATGAAGGCCCTTTGTTAGCTTTCTTGTTGAAAGAGATCTCGTGATGTGCTCAATAGCCTTTAAGTTGTGGAATGAGACTAATGTATTGGCTTTAACAGAGGCACGAATGTCCTTGCACCAAACAAACAAAATCTCCCCGCTACAAATTGAAACACTTTCTTTGCAAGAGAGATTTGTTAGTGCAACCAAATATCAAAATATTCCTTTCTAAATGAAATTTTCAAATAAGGATAGTGAAAGGAAAATATGATATCAACTCATCATCAAAACTAATAAAACATAGAGAATGCGAGATGAGCAAACTTAAAAGGGTTTTCATCAAATAAAGGAGATGAGCTTTTAAGATATCAAACACATGTGATGTGAAGCTCCCCCTTAATGAATGCATGACTAAAATTATGAAACTCCTTTTAATGATACCAAATAATAATGTGACACCAAATTGGTATGAGGAAATCACTTATGCTTTTTATGATGATGAAAATGTTTGAAACATAAGAATCATTTTTTTTTTAAAAAAAATTGCTCTAGCTAAACTTCAAAAGAAAATGAAATGAATGAAATCAAGTTAGCCTAGCATGATAATAATTTGTGCATATTACAATACCTCACTTAAGTAATATCGTAATTACTTGAGTCTTAATCCTCTATTATCCATTGATGCATCACTAGTATATGATAGCAACACTGTTCGGGCAGATATGTTGCTACTCGGCGTAGATCTTATATAGATAACTTAAGCAAGACCACCTCCCGACGTTGCTCAAGTAGGGTGTGTGACGTGCTCGAGCGTAACTCGAGTAGGATTCTTCAACTTTGTTTCCTTGAGAGACTTTTCCCGTTCTTGCTCGAGCGAGAAAGAGGAGGTGTCTTTGAGTAGAGTTTTCTCGTTAACCCCCGTTTTTCAATATCTCAACAGTATCCCGCATAAACAAATATATGCTTTTTGGTACTCAATTTTTCTTGAGTCCACACAGGATTAGACATAGTAACTCTTATGCTCTTATAATTTAACCATATAGTATTTGAGCAAAGAGAGAACAATCAAAGATCAAAAGCACATTTTTACCCAATCAAATATACTCAAGCCAATGAATCACAGAGAGTAACAATTAAGTGATACCAAGAATGTTATTTCTCAATGACAATTTGAAAATACACTTTAAGTAGAAAAGTATGTCATTGATATGAATCTCAGTAATCCATAGATGAGATTAAAATTTCAAAAATGATAATGAAGTTTCAAATCTTGAGTGTACTTTCAAACCGTGATAATGCATTATGAAATCAAAATTTTCATGAATGAAAGATTCATTTTTGAAACATGTTTAAGATCGATGCTCACTCTAAACATGGTGGAGGTCAACATATTAAAGAATATATCGAATGTATCGAGAATGCTTCGCTTTTGGAGAACATGTCAAACATTGAAGTTAACATGTAGAAGAATTTTCCCATGTGCAAAGATCATATGGATGATGCATTAGCCGAACATGCTTAACACAATAGAGATACATATGCATAATGACTTTGCTATGACCAAGAGATGATCTTGCCTCTTAGAATTGAATTTAGAAATATGTGAATGGTCAATGCAAGAATATGAATATACATCTATAGTTACTCAAAATATGGATGGAAAATGTTGATGTATTTGAGTAACGAAGGGGATACTAGGATTCATGGACGATGAGGCACAAACTCATTAGTCCAAATGACTAGAGTTCCGAATGTCATCCTAGTAAGTTATTCCACTAATGGTTAATGCATTAATATTCAATGCACTAATGAACATTTATAAATCTTGGAATAACTTGGCTAACTAAGAAATTATGCTATAAGCATAACACTTTCACAAATTGATTTATTTTCCAGGAAATTAACTTGAAACTCGAGATGAATAACTTATTAGACATAAGGTCCAATTAGTCAAAGAATAAAGAATGAGGAGTTCAAGTATCGCATTAAATACCAAAGATCAATATGTGAATGATGGGGAAAACTCAACTGGACAAATTTTGAAGCATATCTATCATTCAACATACAAAAAGTTGACTTCCGATTTAGAAATTCCATTTGAATGCAATCAAAGCATGGATATTTTTCAAAAGCGCTTGTATGCATTTTTTCAAAAAAGTGAGTTGAAATTCAAACGAATTTTAGAATTATGCATTTCAAAAACATAAACTCGTAAAGTTATGCACAAATTCATTTACCATCCATTTAGCAATCTGAAAACACTTTGAAAACCATAGATGATTTGATTGCTAATGGAATGCAATAATGGACAAGTATTCATTACCCACATATGTAATTCATTTAAGTGCAAAATAGGGTAAGAATTAGATATCACCGTAATTCCTCTTGTCCTTATAGTATCTTGCTTGGTTGAAATGGATTGATGTAGATAAATCCTTTTCCGACGTTCACGATCGACATCTACCATTGCTTCTTTGGCTTCCTCAAGAGTCAAATTGTCTCTCAAGATAGTTGCATTCTTGAGAAGCTTTTTCTTTGATCCTACATAACCGTATAAATATTTTTCTTTCTTGGTATCCAACCTTAATTGGATCCAATCATCGTTAGCTTGTAGGAATCATAACATAATTCATATGCTCTTACGAGAATAATCAAATCGAACAAATGAGCATAATGAATTAAACATGACTTTATAAAGGAAATAATTTCTTTTCAAATTATCATGTCTCGCATAAAGAATTAAATCCATGAACATTGCAATCTCATTGAAAAATAAATCAGAATGTGGAAACCCAATTTTAAAATAGTTTGATGCAATGCTTATTCCTAAGGTTACAAAATCTAAAACCTCAATGAAATATTACGTATAATAACAAAGATAGGAGGTTTTACCATTGTCTACCTTTACCTTAGGTACTTGGAGGATTGGCTTTACTTACCCACCGATTCTTCATTTGTTTTCTTGTGGGTGCATACGAAGCTTTCTCAAAAGATATAGAAGGTAAGAGTTTTTTCCTTTGTGTACGAGAGATCCTTCTTATCTTATTCTCCTTAAGATAGTTGAATGATGCTTCATGGTAGTCCATTCTTGAGGCAAAGTGTATTCTTCTTACCGTGTCCATTGCTTCTTATGATTTGACTTTGTAGTTCTAGCAATGGATGCTCCGAGAGTTCTCTTGCTTGATATAGATGCTATGATCTTCTTCATTGGTGCATGAGAAACTCTTGGACTCTTCTTCTTCTTTATACCTTTATGTCCATTCTTTTTGTAATCAATCCGCACACACACGGCACTAGATGGACATTTTGGTACCCACTTATACTTGGGTCCTTGACGGTTAGTATTGGACCTTTCTTGTCCTTTCGAACCCAAACAAATTTATTCCTCACATTAGAATTTCTTCTAATATAGCATGTGTGAGAAATATGACCCGATTTGCGACAATAATTGCAAACTATATGATGATGCTTATTATGAACAGTTTTGCAAATAATATGTAGGTCGAGTGGATGCAATATCAAATGATTTGTATTTGTAAATTCTTTCTTCCCACATGATTTTCCAGCATTATTTTTGAAAATAATTTTGCTTTTCAAAATAGAATCAGTGATTGGTTGGAAAACAATTTTATGTAGTTGTTCGAAATCATTTTTCTTAACTACACAAGAAGAATTGGAAATGTTTACCGGAACAACATCTTGAGCTTCAGATAAAGATTCATCGTAATTGTGTATCATTAGCTCTTCTTGGGAATCCTCATTCTCTTGTTCTTTCGTGTTGACTGGATCAAAGAAGTGTTCTCTGATTTCACCTTCTTCATTCTCCACATCTAATTGTTCATCAATTGTGGATATGCACTTATAGTCTCGGATGAACTGTCAACACTTTCAACTTCAACATGTTTGTTAGAAGCATATATAAAATCAAGAGTATCCCAAATTTCTTTAGCACTAGAGCAAAACTTGATTTTCTCAAAATCATTTTCGGTTAAAGCACAAAGAAGGATTTTCATAGCTCTAATGTTCAACGAAAAAAATTTCTTTTCCTTTTCCGTCCAATCCTTTCTTGGTTTGAAATCAAAGACATTTATAAAAACATTCCACATATCAAAATCCAATGCTTTAATAAAAGTAGTCATTCTAGCTTTCCAAAACCAAAAATCAATATCTTTGAAAAACGGTGGAACAGTATAGTCGAAACCTTCCGAAAACGAACAACACCCAAGGTCAGCCATTTAAACTCTTGAGACGGTTAAGTCCTTTAAACAAGAGCCCCGCTCTGATACCAAATGTTAGACCTGGCTATCACCCAAGAGGGGGGGTGAATTGGGTGTCTGATAAAACTTTAGAAACTTTGAAAATCTTTTCGCAACTTCTAAATTGACAGTTAGATATTCAAATAAGCATATACTGGAAATGTAAGAGATAAGGGAAGAGAATATGCAAACTGTGATTTATACTGGTTCGGCCCTTCCTTGACCTACGTCCAGTCCCCAAGCTCCACTTGAGATTTTCAATCCACTATCTTCTTGTTTAACCGGCACAAGAGAAAAGCCTTTACAACCTCACAAGTTTAGTCGGCACTTGTGTAGCCTTTACAATCTCTTACCGAGATACTCCCTTACACACTTTGTAAGGATACAATTACACACTCTGTAAACGAAGGATGATCCTCTCACTCTAGGACTCACTCCCCCTTACAAGTTGTAATTGATACACCCGCACTTAAGGTTCCAAAACCTTAAGATTTTTACAACTAAAAGAATTAATCGGTGTTTAAGAACTCCTCACTGAGTAGATGAATGCTAATCACCGAAGTACATAATCGATCATCTCACTCTCTACTGTAAACTATATAAACATTGAGAAACAGAGTGTATGAACTATGGACGGTGAAGTAGTAAAATCATTTCGTTGGCTTTGTCGATTCATTCATCAACCGTCGTCACCTCTTGCGGTTTGAAGACATCGCAATTTATAGGTATTTGCGTTTCGACCGTTGCGAGCATTCGACCGTTGGAGATTAGTTGGAAGTATCCGTTGAAGCTTTTGTTACTTTAGTTCGTTGAGCTCTAATTCAACTTTAATCATAAAGTGTTTAACATTGACTTCGTTAATGCTCCATCTTGAGTGTTGTATTAATGGCCGTTGGAGAAGCTTGAAGATTAATTGTTGTCTCATGAATATAGCCGTTAGACTCGTAAGCTTTCCTCCGTTTGTAGCATTTAATGCCTCTTCGACACACAAATTGCTTTATGCAAATTTGTTGTTAATCCATTATCTAATAATCAAACTCATTAGCAAACCGATTAAAAGCAATTAGGAATAGTAATGAGTAACAATATGTAGAAATGAAATCACACACGATGATTTAAGATTTACGTGGACGGTGATTTTGAAACAAGGGGTCTTGCTCGAGTAGAAATCTATTCTTGCTCGGGCAAGCTTCTCATGAATATGTTCTGGACGCCGATGCTCGGGCAAAGTATTTTGCACGCTTCGAGCATGGTGCTCGAGCATGAATATAATTATGGTCGGGCAAGCTTCTTTACGAGGCTTGGAAGTGATATGCTTCGATGTTGCTCGAGCATGGTGCTATTCTTGCTCGGGCAAGACATAGACAGAGGCGGAGAAGTGAGAGCACATCGTTGTTGCTTGAGCAATCCAGAAAGCATGCTTGTGGAGATATATGGATTTGGTGATGTTGCTCGAGCATGAAAATCTTCATGCTTGGGCAAGCTTTTTAATGAGCAGGAGAAAATGTCTCCAGTCGACGTTGCTCGAGCAAGCTTATATTCTTGCTCGGCGAATCACACGAGACGACATCAAGAAGAAGATGTAGTGTGCTCGGGCAATCTTTTGGTCTTTGCTCGGGCAGCTTGCTCGGGGCAAGCCTTCATCTTTGCTTGGGCAAGACCATCCGACTTGTCGATTTTTGCTTCGTCTCGATGTTGCTCGGGCAAGACCGTGACCTTGCTCGGGCAAGGTCATGCTTCCCGATGCTTTCAGTGTTGCTTGAGCAAGGTTCATTCCCGCTCTTGCCATGATGTTGCTCGGGCAAGATTATGACCTTGCTCGGGCAAGGTCATGCTTTCTTATGCTTTCGTACGTTGCTTGGGCATGATCACTTTGAACTTTATTTTTCCTTCGTAGAGCCCGACGTTGCTCGGGCAAGACTATGACCTTGCTCGGGCAAGGTCATGCTTTCGGATGCTTTTGAAGGTTGCTTCGGCATGATCACTTCTACATCACTTTGACAACAATTTCCAGCGAGCATAACGTCTTCGGTAAAAATCCAAATTTAGCAAATCATTCCATTTCAGAAAGCTCTTCAAATATTATTTCCATTTCAACAAGAATCAGCTCCAAGCTAGTTGTAGTTCGTCCATTAACATCAAAAGATTGAAGGTTGTTCTTAATCAGCATTTTCTGCAACATCCTGAACTGAACATCAACTTTCGAAGCTCATATCTCCCTGGTCAGAATTTCGTTTTGGTTGGTTCAAGTCTTCATAGAAAGCCTTGTAAGTCTACTTTCATATGCCACCGATTTCAGCTCCATCGGATTTGTCGTTTGTGAGATATACTCAAAACACTGAAGGTTGGTCTGGACTGTGACGGTGATATTGGTGCCAACTTGAAAAAATCATAGCTCTCTCATCTGGACTCCTTTGGACTTTAATTTTATGTCAAAATGACGCATTGGGAGTCTAGTTTTATATGCCGCTGGTTTCATGTCAATCCGATTTCTGGTTTGGGAGATATCGTTGAATTACCAGAGGTCGCCTGAAACAGAGCTGAACAGAGTATGCTGATGAACAACCTTGCTCGAGCAAGCTTTCTTCTTTGCTCGGGCAAGAGCGGATTTTGGACGATTTTGGGCTGGAAATGCACGTTGCTCGGGCAGACCTTTGTTGTTGCTCGAGCATGACTTCGAAACTCAATATGCTCGAGCAAGACACTCTTCAAGTGATAGAAATAGCTGAAATTACATGAATGCCCCCAAACAAACCAAACATTCATCCTAAGCTTGAACTTTCTTGTTTTAACTCCGAATTGAGTCGTTCCAACTTCTGTTTGATCACGGAGGCTTGAATATTGATATTCAAGAGTGGAAATTACATAAATACCCTCCAACAAACCAAAGATTCATCCGGAAGCTTGAACTTGCTTGATTTAACTCCGAATTGAATTGTTCCAACTTCTATTTGATCACGAGAATTGAATATTGATATTCTCATGATATTTAACAAGTTCTTCTTTCTTCAAACTCCATTCTTGATCATTCTCTATAATTTAATTTAGACTAACCTATAATAAACAAAGTAGTTAGTCAATGTATATGATATAAACTTTTTGCTCTAGATAATGACATCAATATAAGACATCATCAAAACTAAGCATAACTAATAGTATTGACTCAGGCATTTAGAGTTAAATTTGTTATTTTTCCTTGAAAATAGACTTTTCAAGGGTCATTTTGGCTTTTTAAGAAGATTGATTCAATTTTTTTGGAATTAATTGTGATTTTTCGAAGTTACCGAAAAATTTGGGTCGAAATGCTGAAAATTCGTTTTTAAGGAAATGTAAGGGTATAATTGGAATAACAAATCCACCAGGGGTAAAAAGGTCAATAGTGTCTAAGATATCTCTTAGGATATTATTTATAAATGAAATAATGCGATGATAACATTATAAGATATCTGAGGAATCAGGGATCGGTACAAAAGGGAGAACATATCGTCAGCTACGCAGACCAAGGTATGGACGCGTATTGTAACTCTAACTCTTTTGTGTCTTGTATTCTTATATGTGATAGAATGTTTCATAGAGTCATTGACAAGACTAGGTCTTATGTCATGCACCGTGGCTAAGACTCGGTCTTAATTAGGTCACCGGTTTATATACATTCAGCTTTATGTAGGTTATAGTCATGATAATACCGTAAAGTTGTTTTCCTTGCATTGTGGGCACGAGGATTCGTGGCACATGGTGAGTGCAAACATTGTGAACATTACATTTGTTGTGTGTTGGGTGCAATGTATTGTTCTGTTGTTAACATTACATGTGTTGTGTGCTGTGTATTGTGGTAACCTTACATCTGTTGTATGCTATGTATGGTTTATGTTGAAATGTAATGAATGTCTATCATATATATTATAATTACTTGAGCATGAGGTTGACTGTTACCTGAGATTCAATGGGTATTGAATCTCAGAATTGACCCTAGCTTCAGGATTTAGAGGATCGGAAGCCAGTGAAAAGTGTAAGCAGCATGTGTAAGGACTTAGCCAGATACTTTGCATCTATATATTTGGATAATTGTATTGATATTCCCTCGACCGGATACACTGCAAACGGTTTAAGTTATAGCCACGTATTAGTTACTTATCCTCTCAACCCAACTTATACGCTGAATCGCTCCACTCTGATGATATTCTTATATACTGTTTATTAATGTGCATAATAGGTAGTATTGAATTAGGGGTGTTACAAAGTATGCTAATATAATGACATAAAAGAATATAACAATTACAAATTTCAACGAATCATTCAATTTATAATAATGTTCATTTGGCCTTTTCTTCATCTAAATATTATAAAACAAACGTTGTTTTCAGTAAAATACGTTAATGGGCAAAAGTGTTCAAATATATAAGTAAACTAAAAATTAAAAATAAAACATAAAATTCTTTAATCCATTACTCAAGAAAAAAATAAATAGGGTACATCATTGCACAACACATACATATAAAATCGATGACACTTTGGTAATAATAAGATTAGCACAAATGTTTATAGATCAAAATGCATTTATAACTGTTACAATAAAACTCATTTTCCCACACCATGATGAAGAGGACAAACTACTTATAGTCAACCATGCATTGGATCCGGAGAGGAAGGTATTTATCCGTTGTGTAATGGGTTAGGACCAGAGGGCACTTCTCTCAGAATTTTTGCGTTAATGCGGCCATTAGTTACTTTTTCATTGTGCATAGGGTCAGGAGAAGAGGGCACTTCTCTATGGATTTCTGCAATAATGCGCCCGTTTGTTACTTTTATATTGTGTATTGGGTTAGGAGAAGAAGGTACACTTCTTTCGATTGAGGCATAAGAGCCTATGTTTGTTCCTTTGTAAGATGTTATTCTCCACCCATGAGATTTGAGTGCACCTTCTTGCTCGTCATTTATATACCGAGCGTCTGAGACATTGCCTTTCCAACCTGAAAGAATCAATAATATGAATAAAAGACATAGCATTTGAGTAAATCCAAAATGACAGTGATTCCCGCACAACCTTAAAATATCATAGGCATATTCCTTTGATGTTGTTTATCGTAAATGTTGAAATGAAAATTTTAATATTTCACATAGTGGTTGCACTCACATACACAGGATCCAAACATTTAAATTCATAAATAATTTTCTTGTTTTTGTGACCTCTTTTTCTTCATATTCCATCAAGTCTTTATTATATGAGCTATATACGGGGTTTACTTTGGTTGTCAGTAAAAGGCCTCTACCCGTTCTCTCCCCAAAGTTTTTGATTTTACCCCGAAAGTATACCTCTTGGGTGCACATGTTAAAAGGGTTACCATCATGGGCTAATGTACATCATTAAAACTGGTATTCTAGGGATATCAACAACTTACACGTGGCACAGAAAAACTAAGTCAACTAGTTTTCATAAAATCCAGAAATAAGTTATCCAACTCTTATATTAGGGATCTGATGGGGTAATGCCATGAAAAATACAAGGATTTTAAAATCAAATCTAATACCATAAATTGATATCTAATTGGAATGTTATTCATTGTTGAAAGTTATATTTTCGTAAGTTGTTCGCTGAAGTTTAATCTCCCCCCCCCAAAAAAAAAAACATCTTGTGTCGTTTATTGCTGTACATGGAGTTGCTTATGTACTTTCTTTTACATTAATGTGTTGTTTATTTTGTGACGCTGGTAATTTATCGAAAACTTGGTGAAAAGCCATTTTAACATCATGGTAACAAGAAACAATGTATTCTTACCGAAAAAAATTGAGTATTCAAATTCTTGGGCGAGTGAAGTGACCAGTGTGTGTGTGTGTTTATGAAAGAAAAAATATTTAAAACTTTACCTGAGATAACTATGAAAAGAAGGAAGAAAATCTGTGTGAATGATATGTTTCTCATTTTAAATTCTGCAACCTCAATCTTTGTTTTGTGTATGGAACCAAGCGAAAGCTTGGGTATATATATTCATGCCATTGTGTATTAATAACCTAATTTGTTCTTCATCTATAACATCACATCTTAAATAAAACAGTTTTTTGACTTTAATAAGTACGTATTGTTATTTTTATCCGTTCAACATGCTATATTAATAATTTCTTGTTACCGACGTTTTTTCTTCTACTAGTTTAGTATCGTTTTAAAATTTAAAGCGAAGAAAAATGAGCAAAAACAAAATTATTTATATCTTAAATTTCACAATATTTGTTAGACGATAATAAATAATTCTTTGAAAGTAAGCACGGATGACCTATTATCTTTGTAAAATTAACAAATTTTATTTACAAATGTAATACCCTAATTTCCTTTTTTCATAAAACCTTCTATTTTTATGATTAAATTAGCAAAATATGAAGGTGAGTATGTGTCTGAAGAATTATAATCTGTTGATTATTCTTCTACCCCAATTTCACTTTGAGATTAATTAATAATTGCTAAATATGTTACCACATTTAGTGGCTATTAATGTGACATAAAAATCACATGAAATAATGGTTATTTGCAAACCAAAAGTGTAATATCTGATTTTTGATTTATCGAAAATCTTGTATTTTAAGGAATATGTGACCATATTAAATTGGTTAACTTATGTAACATAAAGTCACATAAAATAATGACTATTTTAAGTTCAAATGAGCCATGGAAAAATTATAAAAACCCTTAATCAAATTAAGTGTGAATTAGCAAATAATAGGCAAATTTGCTTGTGCTAATTAAGATTATTGAAGGGCAATAAAAGACATCTATTCAGGCCATAAGTTTAGAAAGTAATAAGGGACAAGAGAGGCTGATTATATTCGAAAATAATTAAGGCCAAAGAGAATGAAATTATACTTGTCTAAATAAGCACTAATTGTCATGATTACCAAATAAATCAATTATGCAATGACACATGTAATTAGTGGGCATATATACACTTGATCAGGGAGTTAATTAAGTTTCTTAATTAGCCCAAAAGTAAATATCTAAATGTGACTTGTTGGAGCATGTAGGCAAAGTATTTCAAGATAATATCTAAATGTGACTTGTTTAGTTAACTATCAACTACAAGTTACCATCTTGTAAAGGAAATTGGAGGCTTATCTTGGACATTAATCAACTTCATGAAACAGCCCCAAAAGTCTAGCATTTCGTCCAGCAAATGGGAAGGAAGAGAAGAGATGATAAGTTTGTTGATTAGCTTTGAAAAGTCAACAATTGCAACTAGCCAATTAGAGACTTGAACCATAAGATATATTGTTAATTAAAAAACATATTAAATGGCTAAATGAGGAGAGAGGAGGTCGGCAGTCATGAGAAGGGAGGAAACTGAATTGGATAAAGTGGAACTTAATCTAATGGATAGAAAGAAAGAAGGAAAATGGAATCACCTAATTATGAGTTCACATAGACTTGGATTTTTTTCCTATAAATAGGCCTTTAATCCTCTTCATTTTTTTTCACAACAAAATCAGCTCAACACATCTGAGTATAGAGTAGTGAGAGTGAAAGGCGAAAGTTGGAGCAAGAAGGAAGAAGGAGTTCAAGAGTTTAAGGTAATGTTCTTAAGCTTTAGCTTTTTTAGCTCTTGGTAAAATTGCAGTTTAATCTAGGAAATTGTTAGGAAAATTCATTTTCATGTTTTTAAGGCCTCCATTGTATTTAAAATGCAAAATGGGGGTAAAAACATGTTGCAAATGTTTTTTTGATATTAATGGAATAAGATTGTGAAAGTTAGAGAATTTCCCGTTTTAAGTTTTTTACTGGCAGCGAATGTTGTGACTTTTTTTTTTGTATGAAATGATCTTCAAAAATCTCGAAAGTTTGAATGAATCAATTAGACATGTAGGGATTTCAAAATATAAAAAATATGTAACATTTTGAGCTTTGGAAAATGTGAAAGGAACTTTTGAAGTTAAGCCTTATTTCTAAAATTAAAATCTGAATAGTGATTGAAAACGTTAAACCTGGAAATGATTCTTGATGTTATGGCTTCTGGGAATATTTTTCCATGAACATAGACATGTCAAGGGTCATGAGGATTTTTGAAGAACTCAAAAAGGAGTTTTGTAGAATTAATTATGATTTTTTGAAGTTGCTACAAAATCATGCCAGAAAATCCAGCAATGCGTTTTTGGGAAAATGTAAGGGTAAAAATGAAATAAATAATCCACTAAGGGTAAATAGGTAAAAAGAGATGAAAACAACCCTTAGGATATTATTCTAAATGCAATGGGGTAATATGTTAGGATATCCGAGAAATCCAGGGTTGGATTCAAAGGTCGGGCGTATTGCTAAGTACGCAAAAGTAAGGTACGTTCGCGTACTGATAACTTTAATCGCTTATATCTTGTATGTCTATATATGATCAAATGATTCTTGAAGTCATGGACAAGACTAGGTCTTAGGTCATGCACCGTGACTAAGATATGGGTCTTAGGTCACATGTTTTTTTACATTCAGCTTTGTGTGGGTTATAGTCATGATAATGCCCCAAGTATGTTTTCCTCGCGCTGAGGACACGTAGATTGGTAGCACTGGTGAGTGCAAACGCTGTTGACATTACATTTGTTGTGTGCTATGTAGTGGATGCTGAAATGTTATGAATATCTGTCATATATTGATTATATCTGCTATAGAGGTTAACTATTACCTGAGATTCAATTCGATTGGATCTCAGCCCTGACTAAAGGTTCAGGAAAGGAACTTGGATCTGAGAAGGCACCGGTGGATGGAGCACGAGAAGAGGCACCGGTGGACGAAGTAGTGAAGAAGTACTGATCGAGACGAGAGTCTGAAGGAGATTATTTGGGGATAGTTTTTGGCAATGAATTCAATTAAGTTAGTTTAAACTATTGGTGCTTAAACTAAGAAAGGGTTGGCCTATGTGGTTACAATAATTAGTCGCCATGAAAGACGGGGAGATTCCCACTAGACTAATCACTGGCATGGCCAATAGGTTTGATCAACTGTGTTGGGTTCCAAACCACAAGTCTAGTTAAGGCTTGGTTTAAGATTGTATAATTACTATGTCAAGAGTTTTAATTATAAAGTTTCAGATAATTGTATCAAATGAATATTCCTTCGAGATATTTAATTTACCAGCTTATGCCTAGGCATTTTATATCAGTTACTCATTGTCCAAATGTTCGTACATGCTCTCCGTTCCGCTTTACTCTGATTTGTCACCGAGCACAATAAGTAGTACGGAATTTGGGGTGTTACACAAGGAGAGAAGTAAAGGGAATGGAGACACTTAGGCAAATTAATTCAAGTTAGCAAATACTAATTGACAAATTAGCTTGTGATAATTAAGATTATTGAAGGGCAATAAAAGACATCTATTGGAGGCCATAATTTTCGAAAATAATAGGTCCATTAGAGGACTGATTTAATGCCAACAAACTTATAGAATTGTGACTAGGGGTAGGAATAGGCCAGGCCCCTATCAAGTGGCCTACAACCTATCCTGTTTAGGGCCTGGTCAGGCCAGGCCTGTTTGTAAAAAAGGTCAGGCCAAGACCTATTTATAGGCATATATGTGTAAATAGGTCAGGCCTATTTTGTTAAAGCCTGGCCTGTAAGCCTTCAGGTCTAGCCTATTTACACATTAGATAAATATATTTATATTTATATCATATAAAAACAAAATATTTATTTTTTCAATCTTATATTTATATAGATTTTGATAGGCTCAAAGTGTATGAAGCCTACTTATGGCCTTCAAGGCCTCGCAAATAGGCCTTTTAAAGGTCTACATTGTAAGTAGGCCTTTAAAAAGGCTTCGCCCGACCAGCCTTATGAAGGCTCGTGCTTGAGCCTAAAAAAAAGTCTCGCATTAAGGCTCGGAGTTCGTGCCTTTTAACCCCATTGTAGGCTCAGGCCTGTTTAGCCAAAGCTTGGCTTGACCTGGCCTATTTCCATGCCTAATTGTGACACATGTAAAAACAATCCAGTGGCCTTAATTTATTCAAGAATTAAGCCTTAATCCTCATGTAATTATATAAGTTAATGGGAGAAGTGAGCAATAGGAAATTAACAATTGGTGTTTAGGGACACCTAAGGCTTAGATTATGTCATCAAGATGACATCACAAAGTGCACATGTTAATTAAGAGCCAAAAAGCCTCTAGAATTTTCTTGACTGATGGAGCAATTGAGACCATAGGAAGATGACATGTGCCAAAGTCATCCAAGGATCCTAGTTAAGTCTTGAATTTTGAATTAGATCAAGGGTGGAGATTAGAGATGAGAAAACTTCTTGATTAAGTCTTTGAAAGATATTACACAAGGTTTAAAGGGTAATTAGGCATTTGTGGGGTCCACATGAGCTTCCCACATGCCTATAAATAGGAATGGATCCATCTTCATTTCTTCACAACAAAACAAGAAATCAAATCTAATTCTTGTGAGAAAGAGAGAGCTAGGCAAAAGTTAGAAGGATGAAGGTAAGGAGTATGAGCTTCAAAGGTATGTTCTTGGTCTTTAGCTTTTTTATTTTTGGTAGAATTTTGGTTTGATATAGAAAATTATGGAGTAAAATTCTTTCCATGTTTTTAAGGTCACCATTGAGTTTAAAATGAAAATTAGATTAAAACCATGGTGGGAAATAATTTTTGAAAGGAAGGAGTGAGTGCATACGCCGTTGATATATATTTGCTATGCGCTATATATTGAGGTTGCTGAATGTTGTTGTGAATATCTATCATAGATTGTTTATACTTTACATATGAGGGTAACTGTTACTTGAGATTCAATTTTATTGAATCTCAAACTTGACTAAAGGTTCAGGAAAGAAATTCGGACCTGAGAAGGGTTGTGCAAAGAACGAGTGAAGAGGCACCAGTTGAGAGGAGTATCTGAAAATAAGTTTCGTAGGGTGTAGTTTCTGGCAATGAACCTGATACTCTGTTCATTCCATTGGTGTCTAAGGAAAGATGGGTTGAAAAGGTTGCCAAATTTCTCACCGTTGCGAAAGCATAGAGAGACTCCCACTAGATTCATACTGACCTGGCCAACTGATAAGAATAAGTGAGTTAGATTCATGGCTTTAGGCTAGTTAAAGTTGTATTTGAGTCTATATAAGTGTATCACGCAAATATTCCTCCGCGAATTTAATTTAACCAGCATATGCCTGGGCATAATATCAGTTACTCATCATCCAAACGTATTGCATGCTCTCCGTTATGCTTTACTCTATAATATCCTGAATTTTTGGACTAAAGACTTGAGGAAAGCCTGTATCAGGAAGACGACTAGACCCGGTTTAAGAAGTGTGAAAATATTATTAAGGGAATTTTTCTTGATATTTAGTGGAATAAATGGAGGAATTTAGTTAATATTGTTTTTCCAAAATTTTGATTTTTGGATATAATGTGAAATAAAGATATTTATCATGGAATAAATATCCAATGATCAATTGGGGTCATAATTTTGGGTAAAATGAGGCTATTTAAATTATTCCTTAATAAATATAATTACAGAAATGAAATGGCAATTAAGGCTATTATTTGCCAATTTCGGAAATTATTTGTTGATTTTGGTTAACAAGTGAATTTTTAGAGATTCTCTCATCCACTTGGGATTATTTAAAGATGTGATATGGACAACATTATTTTCGAAATAATGGTAAATAAAAAAGGGGGAAAAGGAATTTATTAAATTTTGAGTCAAGGAATAGTCAAATTAATTGGATAAGAGAGCATGTGATTGAAAGAAATTGAAGACAAAATTTTGATTCCTTTCCTATAGATGAATTTCAGCCAAGTTAGGGAGAAGGAAGACAAGTGAAGACATAAGCACATGTGTATGGTTTATATTGCTCCAAGTAGCCAAGAGAGAAATACAAGGATTTGTCAAAGTTGATGACATAACCAAGGAATTAGCCATTATTTTTGGCTCCACTTGGAAGCATGGAAAGGAAGAAGATTCAATAAAAAGATAGGATTAAAAGATCAATTAAAGATCCATAGAATGCCACATCATGAAGTAGGTGAAATGTGTGAAATTAATGGTGGCCAAAATTTGCCACATCATGGGTAAAAGTAAGTAGGAACCAAAATTTGCCACATCATGTGGTAGGTGGAATATATGCACATAAAAGTGCCAACAATGCAAGTAAAAGCTTAAAAAAGTAGTAAAAGATGTAACAAGAGCTAAGTAAATTTTATGGAACCACATGAAGACAACAAAGCAAGTTGAAAAGGAGTTAAAATTGATGACTTTATCCTCCTCCCAACCATGAATTTTGAACGACAAAGGGGAGACACGCAGACTAAACATATTAACCATAAAAGCAAGGTGAAAATCGAAGATTAATAAGAGGACACATCACCACCTCTTTTATTTGGCTTATTGTCCAAGCTCACCACCACATCTTTAATATTGAATAATTCTCATCCATCTCTTCATTCATTACAGTTGGTGGTTATTGGCTTAAATGATAAGCCAACTTAAGTCACTCTTATTTCTCATTCTCTTCCTCTTACGGCCAAAACAAGAGGTAGCCAAAGGAAGACCCAAACCGAAGGGAGGAGGAAGAGAAAAGAAGGAAGGAAAGATTAAGATTGTCAAGGTGAGTAGTCATGACCTAAGTTCCAACTTCTCCTGTTCAATCTTTATGAGCCTCATATGTTGGAAAGCCAATACTCATGGTATTTTTCTTAAGGAAGGCTGAAGATCGGAAGGAGAGGAAGAGAAGCCAAGGCCTTCACAAGTGCAAGTAAGTGTCATAGATAAGCTTGTGCACTTATACATGTCATCATTTTGGAATTAATCTTCTCTTATTTTGTATATTTGAAGACTATACTTGAAGAAGAGTTTCTATACAAAGACATGTCATGGAGATTTAAGACCATATTAAGCATTAACATGGACTTAAAAGGCTAAATCTCACATAAAATCATAAGGATTATAAAGATGAATAAGCTTCCATTAAAATGGTGATTTTGGTTGGACCCAAAGCACAAAGGAACAATGGAATTTTGACTCTTCTTATCCTCCCAAAGTGTTTAGAATGGAAAATTGTGTAGGATTAAGGTTGAACCATAATTTTTGGAAGCCTAGTGATTGAATTAAGAAAGTTGCAAAACTGTACAATGAAAGTTCAGTCAGAACAGTAAGCTTGTGACATGTTTTTAAAGAAGCAAATGAGATCAAATAATTATGAAATTTTCTAGAATTGAAGTAAACATCACAAGCTTTAGTTTGATAGGTAATTTGTAATTTTTAGAGTTTTGTACAAAGAGTTATGAATTTTTCAAGTTGACCTTTAACTCTGGAACAAGAATCCGAACAACAAGGGTATTTTGGTCAAACTGGAAAATCACGAAATTTTGTAGTTGATGGAGATATGTTTATTTGAAAATAGACATACCAAGGGTCAATACGTACCAAGGGCTTTGGAATCACTTAATTTGGACATATGGATAATTAATTATGAATTTTCTAGATTGAAGACAAATTCTAGAAATTTTAGAAAAAATCATGAAAGTAAAAGTGACAAGGGAAAAAATGGAAATTTTCGCATTTTAGGAATTAATAAAGGACGTTTACTTAAAGAAGGACCAAATGGTAATTAATACAAGTATTATTTGAATTTTTGGAGAGTTTACATACGTGATGAATATTATTTAATATTTTAGGAAGTGACACCGCCGAAGGATTTAAGGAGACAAGAGTAAATTGTTGAATAAAAAATTAACCAGGTAGTAACTCTAATCTCACGTACTTTGTATATCTAGGTATGTTTGTTCGTACCATGATTGTGATCCGTGTCTAGGACATGCGTTTATTGTAGTCTACATGATTTGTTATGTCGTGTTGCATTATGTGACTGCGTGAGACATATACTGAATGCCGGTTTGTTATTTTCATGATTGTGGTTGACTATCATACACTGTTTATACATTGTACTTGAGATTAACTATGTTACTCTAGGATCCTTTGGGATTCCAATCCTTGTTGCTACTTGTGAGTTGTATAGTATATTGGATGTAGGTCCGAGGACAAAGCGGCGGATGTCAGCAAATGGAGGTGCTGGATCGGTACAAGACTATTTCGAGGACATTTGTTGAAAAATTATGTGATTATGTTCTGAATTTATATCCAATATTTGTAATGTATTATTAGTATACTACGCCCAAACCATTTTATTCTTTGCGCTGCGCAATAATGCTTTGATGTATGATGTATTAATGAAGGGTGTGACATACTCTGATCTATTAACACCGTCAACTCTGTTGATATCTCTAATACTACATGTCAACAGACATAATAAATAATAAGAGATTGGGGTGTTACAACAAAAGTTTAAAAGCTCACATCCGAAAAGAAATATGCATACCTTTTATCAACAAAAAAAGAAGGAAAAGAAAAAGAAAAAGATGAATGTGTTCTACTATTAATGCTTCTAATATTATGTAAGCCATGTCTTCCATTTTAAAAAATAAAAGCTTACTCAAATCTTAGTTGGCAAATATGGCATAAGTAGTCATAAATATTGCAGTAGCTGTGTAAAGTTGTTCCAGGTGAGACCAAAAAAAAAAAAAAAGCAATTCTTGCACTAGTCCATTTTTTTGAAATAAAAAAAAAATTAAAATGAAACTATTTAAGTGTATCCGACCGTTAACTTGGCTTTCCATTAACTTTAGTGTAAAATACAATGACCTCCCTTGGAATATGCCAAAATTACACAGACATCCCCTCACTTTTCATAATATACACTGTAGTCCAAATGTCGTATATTTTACACTACTAAGTATGTCCCGCAAGTTGTTATAAAATAATTCATTTTATTAATAATCAACACGGTTCAAATATTTAAACTTACTTATTTGCCCTTATAATCAAATTTTATATATTCCCTCTCTCCAGTGTTAGAAAAACATTGACAACCTCTTAATACACGATTCTAACAATAAGATTTGAAAACAAAAAAATCAAAGTAAAGTAAACATAAAATACAATTAATAATCCATGCTTTCTATATTAAAATCTTAATTCATGGAGTTTTTAACTACTTTTTATAGATCCATTTTAGAGAACTTATACATTTTAATTTTAAAAAAATTGTAAACAAGTTTACATGACTAAAAGTATTATAATGTAATACAAGTTTTAAAAGATGTACGAGATAAAATTATTTTTTATAATAAATTATAATTCTTTAAGATACCTACATATTATAAATACTTTTTAAGGTCATCAAAGTATTTAACTAAATACCAATGTTTCAATAAATGTTATGTTAGATATGGGTACTTTAGGGTATATATCTACCAATGGTATTGTAGCCTAGTGGCATAAGATCTCCGTTGAAAGTTGGAGGTTGTGACTCGTGAGTTCAATAACACTTGTAACTTCAAGTCGTTAGTACCTACCTCTTTGATTTAAAAAAACGGGCAGATTTATGTAATTTACGTAAAATAGGGAGATGGTTAGAGTATTTTGCTCTTATCTCTAACGTGTAATTAATTTATATGACTTTCCTTTATTTATTACTACTTATGATGGGATAAAACCATAAGTATGCTAATATAATGACATAAAAGAATATAACAATTACAACTTTCAACGAATCATTCAATTTAGAATAATGTTCATTTGGCCTTTTTTCCATCTAAATATTACAAAACAAACGTTGTTTTCAGTAAAATACGTTAATGGGAAAAAGTGTGCAAATATATAAGTAAACTGAAAATTAAAAATCAAACATAAAATTCTTTAATCCATTACTCAAGAAAAAAATAAATAGGGTGCATCATTGCACAACACATACATACAAAATCGATGACACTTTGGTAATAATAAGATTAGCACAAATGTTTATAGATCAAAATGCATTTATAAGTGTTACAATAAAACTCATTTTCCCACACCATGATGAAGAGGACAAACTACTTATAGTCAACCATGCATCAGTAATACCCTAAAAATCGTATTTGTTATAATTATCACAATTTGGTAAATAATACCTATTAGAAATAGGTGAATATGTGGTCTCAAATAATAAGTCTTAATTATCTTGTTTTCTAAGGTAATTGATGTGAAAATCATAAAAGAAAAAGAGTTAAAATCCATAAAAAAAAAAAAAAAAGTATTTTATAAGGCGTAAAATGACACGAAAATATTATGATAAATATCATATGGCAACAAATACTGACAAAAACTTAGGAAGTAAGTTGTCTCTAATTTTAGGAATTTTTGGGATTATTTCCTTGAAAAATAAAGAAGTATAAATATAATATTATTAAAAGCACTTTTTGGCCCCATGATTTTTAATATTTTACACGGATATAAAATACCAATGTAAGTAAAATAGTTGTGAGATAATAATTTATCCTAATTATGAAAATTATAAACAATTAGTAAATGACTAATTAGGTAATTATTGGCTAATTATTTAGATTATGTTATAAAGTAAATTAATAAAAAAAATTAAAAGGGGGAGGACCGAAAATTATTAAATAAATAATAAAAAGAATAATTAATATAGTGTGAAAAGGGTTTAGGTTTTTTCAAAATAATATCTAGATATTTATAATTAAATAATATTATATCCTAGAAAGAGCCAACAGACATTCGAGAACGTAGAAATAAAATCCTAACTCAAAATAGGGGAACTAAGTCTTTAACATCCGGATTTTTTATAAACGAGTGAAATTTTATCTTGGAGTGAGCTAGCTCAAGTGATTTCTCAAACCAACAGAGCGAATTGTCCTGGCATAGATCGACTAAGTTATTCTAAAACCTTTTGGTGCCGAAGGCAGGGCTAGTCTATGTGGATCAGCCAATCAGTCACCCTAGCACGGTGAGGCTCCCATGATAGACACCTACCTGGCTAAATTGGTTTGAGTAACGGAGTTAGGCTCTACGCCTTTTTAAAAGAACACTTAAGATACAGGGTTTTAAGGGAAAATGACAGATAGTCAAAATGAGAACCTATACAAAATGAGACCGTTGTGACAAACCAGGGATTAGGTTTCTTAGGTCAGGACATATTATAAACCAGCGAATTATTATCCAGAAGCTGGTGCTATCGGAAGTGATTTTCGTAACCGATGGCGTCTGACTGAAAATGTTCAGCAGACAACGGAATACCCTTAATGGGATAAAAATTTAGTTAACCCAAGTAGTTTTAAAGAAGAAGAATATGTCTTCAGCGCTGTGCTACCGGATTTTTGGGATTCGTCAAGATTACGCGATTAGAACACCGAACTGGGAACTTTATCGGTACAATCGCATAAAGCAACAAGATGACATCATGGATGATGCAATCTTCTTCTAGAAGGATGACATGGGCATGAGGTCATCCAAGGCTTGAAGGGACAAGATGGAGCCACGTGTCGAAGTGCGATCCGACGGCCGAGATTCAATCTGAAAAAGGCATGAATGGTGTCATTTTTTCTTCTATAAATAGGAAGCTCTTCTCTTCTCATTTCCCACACCAAATTTCGAATCCTAGAGAGATTTTAGAGAGAAGGAGGAGCCCGGAGAAAATATAGCGAAGCCCTGGGTAAGTTCTTCGGTCCCTAGTCTTAAGCTTCGGTGTTTAGTTCGGCAGTTATAGTAGAAATGTTGTTTTGATCTTTAATCTTCCAATATATTGTAGATATCATATTTTTGGGTTAAATATGATATATATTTCGAAAAATATGTTGGGAAAAGAGTTATGGCAAAATTTTGGAAGATTAGAGTAAAAATAGCGAAGCTCTGGCGAAATTCCGCCGATTAGAGGGTCAGGGGTAAAATAGTAATTTGTACCTAAAATGCCTGTTACGATGCCAAATCTTTATAAATGTGATGTTATCCTTATATTTATTGTATATTCAACGAAGGTACGTTCGCGTACTGTAACACTAACTCTGATATTTATTGTATGCGTATATGTGCTATGTGTATGTTATGTTTATGTGAGGTAGTTGATAGCTCTGTGTTATGCTCATTGTATTGTTATTATGCTTGCTAGGTGTCGGGATACGGTTGCTGGGTGTGAAATGCTTGGTGTGAAACGACTGCTAGGTGTGAAACGTTTGCTAAGTGTGACATATCTCGCCGGGGGCTTATATGATGTTGGGATATGCTTGTTGGTATGCTTATATACCGTATATGTAAATATGAGGTTAATCTGCACGAGGTTCAATGGGCATTGAACCTCGGCTCTTAACATAGCGTCGGGCTCCGGAGGACCGAGGAGAAAGGCAAGCACGCATAGGGACTCACCAAGACTTCTTCTCGTTGTTATTTACTTTGAAAACTCTCGGTCCACGGACCGCATAATCGCCGGACTTACGGCATTTTGAATATATGTATCAGTTACTCTTACGCTCCGATGCTCTACTCTGATGAAAAAAAATATACTGCTTTTGAAAATGGGATGTTACATGCATTGGGTCCGGAGATGAAGGTATTTATCCGTTGTGTAATGGGTTAGGACCAGAGGGCACTTTTTCTCAGAATTTCTGCGTCAATGCGGCCATTAGTTACTTTTTCATTGTGCATAGGGTCAGGAGAAGAGGGCACTTCTCTATGGATTTCTGCAATAATGCGCCCATTTATTACTTTTTCATTGTGTATTGGGTTAGAAGAAGAAGGTACAATTCTTTCGATTGAGGCATAAGAGCCTATGTTTGTTCCTTTGTAAGATGTTTCTCTCCACCCGTGAGAGTTGAGTGCATGTTCTTGCTTGTCATTTATATACCGAGCGTACGAGACATTGTCTTTCAAACCCGAAAGAATCAACAATATGAATAAAAGAAATAGCATTTGAATAATTCCAAAATGACACGATTCCCCCACAATCTTAAAATATCATAGGCATCTTCCTTTGATGTTGTTTATCTCAAATGCCGAAAAGAAAATTTTAATATTTCGCATAGTGGTTGCACTCACATACACATGATCCAAACATAATCACAAACATTTAAATTCATAAATAATTTTCTTGTTTTCCTTACCTCCTTTTCTTCATATTCCATCAAGTCATTATTATAAGAGCTATATACAGGTTTGCTTTGTGTTTTGTCCCAGAACAGGATCTGGCTAGCCCTAATGGACTAGCATGTTTGATATTGATTGAATCAAATTTGACCTAGGAACAATGCCTAAGGCCTACATACCCTCTAGAGGGATCAAAGTCCACGTAGTTCGACATACAAATAGGCGTTTAGCCAAAGGGGGTGGTGTGTGTACTCTGTGACGGCTGAATTGTAAATAGCCAGAGAGAGTAGAATCTATGTACCTTAGGGTTTTACCTCCTTATTTATAGAGTGTACCTTAGGTTGATATGGGCCCTATGTGATTCATGACCCAAGTATCATAACTGCCAGATCTAGATAAAGATCTTCCTGGATTACAGATAAGATAGGATCTTCCTTCATTATAGATAGATCCTGATCTACAGAATATTTCATGTTGGGTCATATATTGAATATGGGCCTTATACAGGTCCGTAACACTTTGGTTGTCAGTAAAAGGCCTTTACCCATTCTCTCCCCAAAGTTTATGATTTTCTCCCATAGTATACCTCTTGGGTGCACATGTTAAAAGGATTACCATCATGGGCTAATGTACATCATTAAAAGTTGTATTCTAGGGAAATCAACTTAAACATGACATGAAAAAACTAACTCAAGTAGTTTGCTTAAAATCCCCAAATGAGTTGTCCAACTCTTATATTAAGGATCTTATGGGGTAATGCAATGAAAAACACAAGGATTTTAAAATCAAATCGATACCTTAAATTGATACCTAATTGGAATGTTATTCATTGATGAAATTTATATTTTTGTAAGTTGTTCGATGAAATTTAATTCCTCCCCCCCCTCCCCTTTTTATCTTGTGTCGTTTATTGCAAAGTACATGCAACGCTTATGTACTTTCTTCTACATTAATGTGTTGTTTATTTTGTGACACTGGTAATTTATCGAAAACTTGGTAAAAATCCATTTTAACATCAAGGTAACATGAAACAATGTATTCTTACGAAAAAACATTCAAAGCATCCAAATTCTTGGGCGAGTGAAGTGACCATTATATATATATATATATATGAAAGAAAAAATATTTAAAACTTTACCGATATAACTATGAAAAGAAGGAAGAAAATCAGTGTGAATGATAAGTCGCTCATTTATAATGCTGCAACCTCAATCTTTGTTTTTTGTGTACGGAACCAAGCGAAAGCATGGGTATATATATTCATGCCATTGTGTATTAATAACCTAATTTGTTCTTGTAATACCAGGATATTTAATACCGGATAATTATTTATTTTAAATATTCCCTTTGAGTCGATATTACCTATTTAAATAGGTGAATATGTGGTCTCAACTATTGAGCAAAATTATCTTATTTCTAAGGTAAAAGTCTGTGGAAATAAAGAACTAAAACTCCCAAAAACGTATTTTTAGGGCATAAAATGACACGAAAAATATGATGATAAATCTTAAAGGGGAGTAAAATAAATATTAAAAATTATGGAAAATATTGTCCTTAATTTTAGCAATTTAATAAAATATTTTCTTGGAAATAATAAAGGGAAAATTTAATATCATTTTAATGAGCCCTTTTTGGCCCCATGATTTTTAATATTTTACATAGGATATAAAATACCAATGTAAATAAAATAGTTGTCGATAATAATTTATCCTAATTAATAAAATTGTCAACAATTAGTAAGTGGCTAATTAGGTAATTATGAGATAATATAAGATAATTAAGTTATTAGTGAATTAATTAATGAATAATTAAATAATTAATTAGAAGGGGGTGGGGCCAAAATTATTAATTAAAATAATAATAAAATTAATTAAGTATAGTGTGAAAAGGGTTGTGGATATTTTAAATAATATCTACATATTTAAATTAAAATAATATTATATTCAAAGAAAGAGCCAATGTACATTTGAGAACGGGTAGAAATAAAATCCTACCTTAAAATATAGGAATTAAGTCTTTAACATCCGGACCTTTTAAAAACCAAGTGAAATTTTATCCCGGAGTGAGCTGTCTTAGAAGTCATTTCTGAAACCAATCGTGTACTTAGGATACAGGGTTTTAAGGGAAAATGACATATAGTCAAAATGAGAACCTATAGAAAACGAAATAGTTGTGGCAAACCGTGAACCAGTTTCCTTAGGTCAGGACATATTACGAACCAACGAATTATTATTCAGAAGCTGGCACTTCCGGAATTTATTTCCGTAACCGTTGGCGTCTATCCAAAAATCTTCAGCAGACTACGGAATACCCTTAATGGGATCAAAAATTTAGTTAACCCAAGTAGTTTTAAAGAAGAAGAATATACCTTCAGCGCTGTGCTGCCAGATTTTTAAGATTCTCTAAGATTACGCGATTAGGACACCGAAATGGGAACTTTATCGGTACAGTCACATAAAGCAAGAGTGTGACATCATGCATGACATAAGGGGGAGACACATGGATGGCAAGGATGAAGCCACGTGTCAAAGTGCTATCTGACGGTCGAAATCCATTCTGAAAAAGGCATGAATAGTGTCATTTTTTCTTCTATAAATAGCCATCACCTCCTCTTCTCATTTCTCACCAAAATTTCGAATTCTAGAGAGAGGTTAGAGAGAAGGAGGAGCCCGGAGAAAATATAGCGGAGCCCTGGGTAAGTTTTTCGGTCCGTGGTCTTAAGCTTTAGTAGTTCTATCGGTAGGTATAGTAGAAATGCTAGATTTATCTCTAATTTTCCACGATAGTTTGAATATCATGTTTAGGGGTAAATATGGTATTTATTTCAACAATATATTGGGAAAAGAGATATGTCAAAATTCTGGAGAGATAGGGTCAAAGTAGCGAAGCTCTGGCGAAATTTCGCCGATTAGTAAAACTAGGGGCAAAATGGTAATTTGTATCTAAAATGCATGTTATGTTGCTAGATATTGACAAATATTATTCCTATAGGATATCTGTGACAATCGTATCGCTGTCGTATCGCTGTTGTACCGCTGTCAAAAATTACCGTTTTTAATAAAACTTACCGAAAGTACCGTCAACGAAGGTATATTCGCGGCGTATTGTACACTAACTCTGGTGCTTGTATTATGCTTATATATGATTGCTATGTTCCTGTACTGAGACTCTGTCTCATTTGAAATTGGTGAAATCATGAATACACGGGTTATGGTATTGTTAACACCGTTGAGAGTTTTCCTAGCGCTATGGACACGATCGTACATCGTGGCACCGGAGAGTGTGCGATCGGGATAACAAACATACTTGCAGGGGCTGTGTATTGTTATTGCCGTATATACATATTTGTGTATTTCTACATCTGTTATGGCTTTTGTAGTAGATTTTGTGAAAATGTCATGAATACCTATCATACATATATTGTTTACATAAGCATGAGGTTAACCATTACCTGAGGTCCGATGGGCATTGAACCTCAGTCTGAATGAATAGACAGGAAAGGGTCATGAATCAGAGGAGGCACCAGGGGATGGAGCCGTAGATAGATACCAGTAGACGGAGCCGTGAGAATGCATTGGTCAAAGTAAATGCGGGAAGAAAGTCAACAGAACGTACCTTATGGCATAAATCTAATAAGGTTACTTCATATCATTTGGTGCTTAAACTAGAAAGGGTCGTCTATGTGGTTCAGTCAATCAGTCACCCTAGCACGGTGAGACTCCCACTAGACCTACCCACCGGCCAAATGGGATGATTTAACTGAGTTAGGTTCGATGCCCCAAGTCTACTCAAGGCTCGGATGAAGAGGGTATAGTTACATAGAAGATTTGTAATTATGAAGTTTTGTATTACTGTATCACATGAACATTCATTCGAGAAATTTTTAATATATCAGTATACGTCAGGCATCATCATATGTCTGAGTATTTTATATCATTTACTCATTGTTAAACTCATTGTTATACCTGTTGTTCAAAATTTTAGTACATGCTCTCCGTTTCCGAAAAACGCTGAGCTGTAGCACCTCAAAACTCTAATGAATTTTTATAAAACCACGTGTCACCGGCACGATTTATGCTACGAAATTTGGGGTGTTACATTTTGGTATCAGAGCTAGCTTCACAGCTAGTCTCGAGAACATTGTATAGACAACAAGGACAAGAGTACTGATATAATACTGGTTTTGTGATACAATAAAACAAATACCCTAAGGTAAAGGTTAGAGTTTTTAAAAAACTCTGAGACTTCTGATATGGAAAATCGGAGTCTACATGAAATTCCCGAACGAAAGCAATAATTGAACTTAGTTGACGATACTACCTAAGTCTTCCCTTAGACAGTAACCTATTGTTTAAGTTTGTCTATAAAACACAGTGACTTCTCGGTTAAGAGTCTTCCGGTAAGGGTAATAACTTACTACTTAAATTTCCTTATTGGAACAATAACCTACTAAGTTATCTTAAGAGAAAGATCCCTGGCCAGTAGAGGCTAGATACTATGCATACAAACGGAGAGTGGCTCCGAGAATGAAGGTCTTTAACGAAAATTCTTAACGGAGTGATCTCGTTACATAGAAACGAGGGTAGAAAAGAGAAGGTCCCCGGTATTTTTATAGGAAGGCAGTAATGCCGTACCTATGTATAAAGAGTTATCAGCATATAGTGGTATGTGCACTTACATTAGTACCGAGAACTAATAGAATAACCTGTGAGGGATGTCAGCACAAAATAATAATTGTGTTGTTAGTAGTGCATCAGATCTAACTGACGTTGTAAAGTTAAGCATACTTAGAATAAAAGTAAATCTCAGGAGAGAAATCCTGGTAAGGTAGAGTAATGAGTCTAGATCCTTGGAATAAAGGTCTGAATACCGTAGGGCATGAAACAGAGAAATCCTTTAACACCATAGGAACAGATAAAGTGATGACGACACCTAAATCTAACTAAAATAGAGAAAATGCTTAAGTCAAAGTATGACTGAACATTATGAGAAGAGAGAAGCCACCTTATGTAGACTATTCTAGGGAGAGGCACATAGCCTGAATATTCGTAAATTTGGTCAGATGTGGATACAATCTTAAGTCCAAAATGCCCACTCCCGAATATAAATTTGAGTCAGTCTGTTTTCTTAAAATGAACATGTTGTGTCTATGAATGATTTGACATCTGAGTAATATCCCGAACAAATATACCACCCTCGAACCGTGCAATATTCTGAACCCTTATATCACCTGAAACTGTGTACCAATTTTGAGTCGGAGAATCACTCTAATCAATCACCTGTATGCATTTATGACATAGACCCTCAGAGGTATATCATCCAGAGATGATATACAATTTTGAACCTATACCTCAAAAATTGATTTGTTGTACCTCATTCCAGAACGTATAGCCAATATATCTTCCTACTCCTAAACATAATATCACCCTAAGAATCCAGAGGAAGTGTGAGTGAGATTGGCTTGAGCTTCAATAACCGGAAGTTAAATCCTTAACAGAATCATAAAATGGTTAGAAACGAACCACAGAAAAACACGAGTTATGGTTTCAAGGTGAGACCGATAATCTGAATAAAAGCAATGTCTAAAAGAACTTTAAAAAGAAAGTAACCTATAGAGAGAATCAAGTTAGGAAAATCACCGGGAGCTGAACTAAAAGTCCATGAAACGAAATGTCCCGTATTGAATAAACGGAATTAAAGATAATAGATTTCAAATCCTTAAAAGATAAGAACCCAATAAAACTTAAATTCTCATAATTCGTAGACAACAAAACGATGATAGTACTACTTATGGAATGATTGATCGGGAAGGCTACTTACGGGGAGGTTTGATCGGAAAGGGCTGCCTGCGGAGGATTCTGACCGATATAGCTGCCCAATCGGAGTGGTTGTGTGTGGCGCCGAGTGAAGTACTGTAGGGCGAAGCCACCGTGACGTCAAACCGTAAAGTAAAAGCCGCCATCACAACAAACCATAAAGTAGAGCTACCAGTGTATCAAGCTCAATGTAAGTACATCATAACGAGTCTCATATTTAATAAATTTCCTAGAGGAAAAGTTTACAAAATCCAACAATAAACGCTCCAGTGCTATGTAGTATGTATTGTGAGATAGAATCCAAGTAAAACATTCAACGAATGGTGAACAAGGCTCCTTGAGATACTTTTAGAAGATCTCAATGGGATACAAACAAAGGGCGAAGTAGAGTACGCCATTGAAACAAAATATGAAATTGAACCAAAAATCGAAGGTTCCGTATCAGATGCATCCAGATAACTGAGTTGCTAAGAGGTAATAGCACACGTCAAAACAAATACACGAATTCAGAAATTTCAAATTCCTACCATAAATGACTTACGACGATGGTCGACAACACTAGTTCCAAAATAATCTAACTCCAATCAGGTAGATTAGGTAGAGTGTGAGGCCGGACAGGCACGATAGTTATGAATCAGATAGATTCAACAGTTGCAGTTGAAGCTACACAGAATTGACTAGGTTCTAATAAGAATAAATTAGTAAGTTATATTTCTCAAATATACATAGTGAACGAGTAAGACCTTTGGGACCGGTATGTCCTCGAATCGCAGGATAATATAGTTGGAAGCCCTAAAAGTCTTAAAAGACAAAGTTGTTTATAGGCTAGCAGTAAGCCTCAGTTGTTAGACAAATACCGGAAAGCGTCCCGAGATGTCTGTGAAACAAAGAGAAATAAATAATGTCCCAAATTGTCAGAACATTAAGGTAGAATAAAAGCATTATACAGATAACTTGAGTAACAGAGGACAGAGGTCCGAATGAGTTAGCAATGATCTTCTAAGATTAGTTGCCTGGTTCCCTAGTAAAAATGAAATTTTATAACTTGTCAATACACCTGCTATAGTTTGTCAAACTTATGAGTTTACAACTTGAAGTAATAAAATGAAAAATTTCCAACAGAGGGTTAGACCACAAGTGATAATGTGGTTATTAGTATTATGATAAAATAAACCTAGAGGTTAAGTGGAGTTAACAACTATTTTATAAAAATCAGTGTAATACTGGGAGGACGGAAATCAATTGTGAAACAACTTGTTAAGTCAGACCAGATATTCTACACATAATTGAAAATTATAGTCCTATGTTAAAAGCTCTGTTAAAATATTTTTGAAGGAATCTGTTCTAAAGAAAATGAAAGTTCACACCAGTAAGAATACGAATACACGTAGTACCACATAGTTGAAGTAATAGCATATGTGATAAATTGTTAAAGTTTTATGAATAAGTTATTTCCTCAAAAGATAATTTCGTTTGTAAATGAATTTTGAAGTCATGTTGTCGGAATGTGTTTTCACAAAATTGTTTTGAGAACATTAAAATGATAAAGTATGGAAACACTACTACTATGGGTAGTATGAAAGTACTACTACTAGATAAAAGGATAAAATACAGCAAGTAAGAAATTTATAGAAACTTTCACAAAGTTGTTTTGACAGCAGTTAAATTTTAAAGTGTGATAGCACTAATACTTTTCAAAATGGTGCAGATTGTGTAAAAACTAAAATCACGAAATATTTTTCAAAGTATTAAGAGTTTAAAATTTGACACAAAGTTTTTGAATAGTTATGACATGTTTGTCAATACTATTGTGTTAAAAATAGAAGCGGTGTAATTGGAATTTTGATAAAGGGACAGGAACTATAGAAAGGTCTAGAGCCCCGAACTAATTGAGTCGATAGACGTTGTCGAATAGTGCTTAAGTAAGCATGGGTAATATGAGAACTTGTATGTAAAGACTCAGATGAGGTAGACGGGCAGAGGCTCGAGGCGATAACAGCGAGTAAGTACAAGGCAGTGACCCTGAACCATGAAGTTGAATGTGTTTGACAATATGTGAAATACGGATAGGCATAATGTATTCTAAACGTTGTCTAGAGTCTTAAAGTCGGGAAAAGTATTCCTTGTCACAGGAAAAACTTATGATGATTTATTAAGTAGAGGGTTAGAGTCTCCGGTGCTATAAATCGAGGCAGAAGGCCAAATATGTGGTAAGCCGAGGGCTGAATGAGTCAGGCAGTGAAGCCTGTGTAAACGAGCACGGAGAAAAAGGATCGATGAATCCTATGATATAATACTATACCTGATTACAGTATGGAAGCAGTTCTGGACTAGAAAGAGCCAGAGATAGTTATATAGATGTTTAGTTTCTGGATCTAGCGGGATAGTACCGCAGATTCATATCGAATTTTCTCGTAACTTGCTTTACCATTGATAAAACTCACGAAGTAAAAATTAAATCATTGTGAAGAACAAAGATTGTGAGACGAGCTTACATAGACTGAGAAAGAAGTTGGTCACAGCACCAAGAGTTGGTTATCCCAGATCCAAGTAGATGAGTCTGTCGTGGTACCATTAGGTATGGATCGGGATATGTCTTGCTGCAGCAGGACAACATGATGACTTACATCTCTCGTCTGTTAAAAGCCTCTCAAGTTAAACTAGTCTAGAGATAGAGTGACAAATACTCGAAATGCCTTTTGAGTTAGAAGAAACTCAGTAGTGGATGGCATCGCTAGATAAAGTTCCTATAAAATTGTAAGGTAGAGAGTTATTATCATCCATAGAAAATAAACATCGTATAGATACTCTCTACAGGAAGTCAGTTTTAGTAGCTCGTATAAAAAATTCAAAGTCAAAGGCAACTTGCATACTGCGAGGACTTTGTTCTGTTAAAGCAAAATTTCCTGAAAAACTATAAATACCCCCGACAAAGCTAAATTTTCGAATTTTCATAATCTACACAGTATCTTCGCATTTCTCGTTGGAGAAATATCATCTTGACAGTGATCATATTATAGAATGCAAGGTATTGAAATACAAGATGACAAAAAGATCTATATATAGTCAAACCAAAACAAATTCTCGTGTTCAAAAGAAGTAACTCAGGGATAGAAGTATCCTAGTTAGTATATAGAGGGTTTGTCTCTGAACGAAGTAATTTGGGAAAAATCACTATATTAAATTATAGAACTCTAATTGGTATAGGATAAATTTCGAGGATGAAATTTTATTTAACGGGGGGAGAAATGTAATACCCGGATATTTAATACCGGATAATTATTTATTTTAAATATTCCCTTTGAGTCGATATTACCTATTTAAATAGGTGAATATGTGGTCTCAACTATTGAGCAAAATTATCTTATTTCTAAGGTAAAAGTCTGTGGAAATAAAGAACTAAAACTCCCAAAAACGTATTTTTAGGGCATAAAATGACCTGCAAATATGATGATAAATCTTAAAGGGCAGAAAAATAAATATTAAAAATTAGGGAAAGTATTGTCCTTAATTTTAGCAATTTAATAAATTATTTTCTTGGAAATAATAAAGGGAAAATTTAATATTATTTTAATGAGCCCTCTTTTGGCCCCATGATTTTTAATATTTTACATGGGATATAAAATCCAATGTAAATAAAATAGTTGTGAGATAATAATTTATCATAATTAATAAAATTGTTAACAATTAGTAAGTGACTAATTAGGTAATTATGAGATAATATAAGATAATTAAGTTATTAGTGAATTAATTAATGAATAATTAATTAATTAATTAAAAGGGGGTAAATAAAATTATTAATTAAAATAATAATAAAATTAATTAAGTATAGTGTGAAAAGGGTTGTGGATATTTTAAATAATATCTAGATATTTAAATTAAAATAATATTATATTCAGTAAAGAGCCAACAGACATTTGAGAACGGGTAGAAATAAAATCCTACCTTAAAATATAGGAATTAAGTCTTTAACATCTGGACCTTTTAAAAACCAATGAAATTTTATCTCGGAGTGAGCTGTCTCAGAAGTCATTTCTGAAACCAATAGTGTACTTAGGATACAGGGTTTTAAGGGAAAATGACAGATAGTCAAAATGAGAACCTATAGAAAATGAAATAGTTGTGACAAACCATGAACTAGTTTCCTTAGGTCAGGACATATTACGAACCAGCGAATTATTATCCAGAAGCTGGCACTTCCGGAATTTATTTCCGTAACCGTTGGCGTCTATCCAAAAATCTTCAGCAGACTACGGAATACCCTTAATGGGATCAAAAATTTAGTTAACCCAAGTAGTTTTAAAGAAGAAGAATATAACTTCAAATAACTTGGGATTTTTAAGATTCTCCAAGATTGCGCAATTAGGACACCGAACCGGGAACTTTATCGATACAAATCACATAAAGCAAGAGTGTGACATCATGCATGACATAAGGGGGAGACACATGGATGGCAAGGATGAAGCCACGTGTCAGTGCGATCTCACGGTCGAAATCCATTCTGAAAAAGGCATGAATAGTGTCATTTTTTCTTCTATAAATAGCCATCACCTCCTCTTCTCATTTCACACAAAAATTTCGAATCCTAGAGAGATGTTAGAGAGAAGGAGAAGCCCGGATAAAATATAGCGGAGCCCTGGGTAAGTTTTTCGGTCCGTGGTCTTAAGCTTTAGTAGTTCTATCGGTAGGTATAGTAGAAATGCTAGATTTATCTCTAATTTTCCCAGATAGTTTGAATATCATGTTTAGGGGTAAATATGGTATTTATTTCGAAAATATATTGGTAAAAGAGATATGTCAAAATTCTGGAGAGATAGGGTCAAAGTAGCGAAGCTCTGGTGAAATTTCGCCGATTAGTCAAACTAGGGGCAAAATGGTAATTTGTACCTAAAATGCCTGTTATGCTGCTAGATATTGATAAATATTATTCCTATAGGATATACGTGACAATTGTATCGCTGTCGTACCACTGTTGTACCGCTGACAAAAATTACCGTTTTTCGTAAAACGTACCGAAAGTACCGTCAACGAAGGTATGTTCGCGGCGTACTGTAACACTAACTCTGGGGCTTGTGTTATGCTTATATATGATTGTTGTGTTCCTATACTGAGACTCTGTCTCATTTGAAGTTTTTGAAATCATGAATACACGGGTTATGGTATTGTTAACACCGTTGAGAGTTTTCCTAGCGCTATGGACACGACTGTACATCGTGGCACCGGAGAGTGTGCTGACCGGGATAACAAACATCTTTAGGGGGTGTGTATTGTTATTACCGTATATACATATTTGTGTATTTCTACATCTGTTATGGGCTGTTGTAGTAGATTTTGTGAAAATGTCATGAATACCTATCATACATATATTGTTTACATAAGCATGAGGTTAACCGTTACCTGAGGTCCGATGGGCATTGGACCTCAGTCTGAATGAATAGACAGGAAAGGGTCATGAATCGGAGGAGGCACCGGGGATGGAGCCGTAGATAGATACCGATGAGACGGAGCCGTGAGAATGCACTCGGTCAAAGTAAATGCGGGAAGAAAGTCAGCGAACGTACCTTATGGCATAAATCTAATAAGTTTACTTCATATCATTTGGTGCTTAAACTAGAAAGGGTCGTCTATGTGGTTCGATCAATCGAGTCACCCTAGCACGGTGAGACTCCCACTAGACCTACCCGGCCCGGCCAAATGAGATGATTTAACGAGTTAGGTTCGATGCCCCAAGTCTACTCAAGGCTCGGAAGAAGAGGTCTAGTTACATAGAAGATTTGTAATTATGAAGTTTTGTATTACTGTATCACATGAACATTCCTTCAGGAAATTTTTAATATATCGGTATACGTCGGGCATCATCATATGTCTAAGTATTTTATATCGCTTACTCATTGTTAAACTGTTGTTCAAATTTTTAGTACATGCTCTCCGTTTCCGCAAAACGCTAAGGTAGCACCCTCAAAACTCTGATGAATTTTTATAAAACCACGTGTCACCAGCACGATTTATGCTACGAAATTTGGGGTGATACAGTTCTTCATCTATAACATCACATCTTAAGTAAAACAGTTTTTGGTCTTTAATAAGTACGTATTGTTATTTTTATCTCTTCAACATGCTATATTAAAAATTTCTTATTCATGAAGTTTTTTCTTCTACTAGTTTAGTATTGTTTAATTTGTTTTAAAATTTAAAGCAAAGAAAAATGAGCGAAAACCAACTTATTTATATCTTAAATTTCACAATATTCGTTGGACGATAATAAATAATTCTTTGAAAGTAAGCACATATGACCTCTCATCTTTGTAAAATTAACGTAAATTTTATTTACAAATGTAATACCCTAATTTCCTTTTTTACATAAAACCTTGTATTTTGATGAATAATTTAGCAAAATACAAAGGTGAATATGTGTCACAAGAATTATAATCTATTGATTATTCTTCTACCCAAATTTCTCTTTGAAATTAATTAAGAATTGCTAAATATGTGACCATATTTAGTAGCTATTAATGTGATATAAAAATCACATAAAATAATGGTTATTTACAAACCAAAGAGACAAGTAAAGGGAATGGAGACACTTAGGCAAATTAAATCAAGTTAGCAAATACTAATTGACAAATTAGCTTCTGCTAATTAAGATTATTGAAGGGAATTAAAAGACATCTATTGGAGGCCATAATTTATTGCCATGAAAATCATGGGATTGTGACACATGTAAAAACAATCCAATTGCCTTAGTTTATTCAAGAATTAAGCCTTAATCCTCATGTATTATATGAGCCTATGCGAGAAGTGGAGCAATAGTACATTGACACTTGGTGTTTAGGGACACCTAAGGCTTTGACTATGTCATCATGATGACAACACAAATAACACATGTTAATTAAGAGCCAAAAAGCTTATAGAATTTTCTTGACTAATAGAGCAATTGAGACCAAAAGAAGATGACATGTGTCAAAGTTATCCAAGGGTCCTCATTGAGTCTTGAATTTTGAAGTGGATCAAGGGTGGAGATTAGAGATGAGAAAACTTCTTGATTAAGTCTTTGAAAGATATTACACAAGAATTAAAGGGTAATTAGGCATTTGTGGGGTCCACATGAGCTTGCCACTTGCCTATAAATAGGAATGGCTTCCTCTTCATTTCTTAACACAAAAACAAGAAATCTAATCTAATTCTTGTGAGAAAAAGAGAGCTAGACGAAAGTTAGAAGGATGAAGGGAAGGAGTAAGAGCTTCAAAGGAAAGTTCTTAGTCTTTAGCTTTTTGATTTTTGGTAGAATTTTGGTTTGACCTAGTAAATTATGGAGTAAATTTTTTTTCCATGATTTTAAGGTCACCATTGAGTTTAAAATGAACATTCGATTAAATATATGGTGGGAAATAATTTTTGAAAGCCAAAGATCAAAATAGCAACAGTTTGGAAAATTATCGGTTTTAAAGCTTTTTGGAGTCCGTCGCTTGGTGGTCTTTATTTTATGTAAAACATGCCCTTTAAAAATCATGCAATTTTTCATGAATAAATTAGACATTCAGGGCTTTCATTTGATATAAAACTTGTAATGTTTAGAACTCGGACAAGGAGATCATGATTTTTGAAGTTGAACCAAACGTTTCTGGAAATTTATCTGGATAGTGGTGTTCATGCGTGTATTTTGAATGATCAAATGGTGTTTTAAAATTATGAAATTTTCCAGAGTTAAATTAGATAGAAGGTCTTTTTTTTATGTAACAAACATAATTTGTAGGGTTTTCTTCAAGGAGATACAATTGTTTTAAGTTAGACCTTGTTTCTGAAATTATAATCTTGGCAGTTGTTAAATATGTAAAAGCTAGGAATGATCCAGAAAGTGCGAGCTTCTAAAATTATTTTTACTTGAAACTAGACATGTTAAGGGTCATGTATATTTTTGAAGCACTCAAAATGGAGTTTTGTACTTTTAGTTATGATTTTTCAAAGTTGCTGAAAAATCTGCAGGAAAATCCAGACTTTCATTTTTTAGGAAATGTGAGGGTAAAAATGGAATAACTTATCCACTAGGGGTAAAAAGGTCAAAAAAGATGAAAATAACCCTTTAGGATATTATTTCAAGCAATAAGATATTTATTATAATATCATATAAAATATAAAAAAGGAGATAATGTGATGGTAATACGTTAGGATATCCGTGAAGTCCGGGGACGCATTCAAAAGGATGGGCATATTACTAAATACGCGATGAAAGGTATGTAAGTGTACTGTAACTTTAACCCTCTAATGCCTTGTATATCTTTACATGATTGTTTGATTCATGATTGATTAGGGTCACGGGCAAGACTGGGTCTTAGGTCACATATGTGTTTACATTCAGTATAGCTGTGGATTATTGTTGTATATGATAATGCTGCATGCTTGTTTCCTAGCATTGAGGATATGAGTCTGGGACATGTTGGACTGCTGAGTGCAATCGCCATTGATATACAATTGTTGTGTGCTATGTATTGAGGTTGCTGAATGTTGTTGTGAATATCTATCATATCACTACTAGAAAATAGTCAATTTGCCACCGAAATAAAAATCTTTTTAAAAAAAATTTGCAACGGAAAAAAAATCCGTCGCAAATTAAAAAAAATTGCGATGGAATAAAACATCTGTCGCAAAGAAACCAAAAAGAACTAGATTTTGTGACGGACTTTAGGTCCATCAAAAAAAGTCGGACCCTTGGGTCCGCTAGATTGCATAGTTTGCGACGAATCCTAGGTCCGTCGATCTTGCGATCCATCTCAAACTCTTTTAAAAGCCCGCCCCACCGTCCCATTTCATCTTCCTCCATAATTTTCCTCTTTTTCTCCCCTTCACTCTCCCACCGGTCCGACCTCCTCCCCCTGCCCGTCGCCGCCGGTGCTCGCCTCTCCGCCTCCTTCACCATCCGATGTCCTCCCCCTGCCGGTCGCAGCCCGTGCTCGCCCCTCCACCATCCGACCTCCTTCCCTCTACCCGTCTCAGGTCAGTCCTCCACCTCTCGCCCTCCGGTTCATTTCTCCAGTTTCTTCACCATCTTCAATCTGGTATGTATGTATTTTTTTTCTTCTTTTTTTGCTTTCTTGGGATGTGGTTCCATTTACATGACATTTCTTTGAATCAACTATGTCAATAATAATCTTTCTAGCAATGAAGGCTTTAATGTTTTCCAGTTATATATGTATAAGTGTGTGTATTATGCAAATTGGTATGAAAAAAATATATCGTATTCATATATAATAGGAAGTAGGAAGTTAACTATTTGATGTTGGATTACGTAAGAGAAAGTGCAAAATTTTGCATATACTTAAAGTTATAAAACAAAGAATTAAGATGTAGTTGTTGTGGATATTCATTAGTGTATGTAGATTAAAAGGTGATTGATGTTGATAGTAAGATTACTTTTTAAGATAATGCTTAGTTTGTTGGTATCTTACAAAAATTGTTATGATATTGTATTAGGTGGTAATGATACATAAATCTATAAATTGGATAGCATTGAAATGAGAAAAATAATTTGTTAAAAGTGATATTGAGGGATATGAGTATTAATTAATTAACGTAAAGTAGGAAGAAGATGTGAGTTTAGGGAATAATGAAATGTGTATGTATTATAAAAATGAGTTACATTAGCTAGTTGAATTAGTCTTATAAAAATGACATTAAATATTTTAACAAAATATGTTATTTAAATTTTTGATTTGAAACTATCTTTAATAAGTTAAACAATAAAGATGGATAATTTTTAAAACTAAATTATAAATACTGTTTAGATAAATAGGTAATTATAAACACAAAAGATAAAGTTGATTTTGCATATTATATAAACTTGATTTAGTCTTATATATTATTGTCTTAAATAATCTCTGGTTGCTTGCTGGGATCTGTTATTTGTTCAAAGCATGTGTTTGTTTCTCACTTTCTTGATTACTTTTTGATTTGAGATGTTAATTATATTTGAAGGCAATCGTGATAGTAGTTGGATGTACAATCGTCTAACTGAGAGAAGAGAACTAACTCAAGAATTCTTGGCGGGTTTGGAAGAGTTCATCCAATTTGCTTTAGCACATTCAGCTAATTCAAGTACCTGGATCAGTTGTCCGTGTGTCAAATGTAGGTGTTTAAAATTTTAAAGATCCGGGCATGGTCAAAATCCATTTGTGTAAAAAGGGATTCATGAAGGATTATGAATGTTGGGAATGTCATGGCAAAGTCCGACAGACACCAAGTGGTTATTACGGGGATAGTAGTCATCGAAACAACCTTAATCAATATGAGCTGCTGGTTATGGATGCCGCAGGATTGTCAATCGGCCAATATTTTGATCTCATTACTCATGCTAAACCGTCATACATGGGAGAGGAGACCAGTACACATACTTAACCATCATACATGGGAGAGGATCCTAATCCGGAAGCTGATAGGTTCTATAAAATGCTTCAAGATGCACAACGTCCATTATGGGATGGTTGCGATCACATTGAAAATAGTGAATATTCATCGCTATTGGCTACCCTAGCAACACTAAGCTTGAAGACTGACCACCATATGAGTGAGAGGAATTACAAGGAAATAATGCAGATCATAAGTAAGGTTGTTCCCAAAGACAATAATTTGCCGAAAGATGTTTACCAAGCCAAAAAAAAAAAAGGTGAAAGAGCTTGGGCTTAGATGTGAAAAAATCCATTGATGCCCCAGAGGATGTATGTTGTATTACAAGGATGATGCTGAGCTGGCCAATTTTAAATTCTGTGGAAATGACAAATACAAAGTTGTGAGTCATGGAAGGAAAATGACCTATCGAGGATTAAGCAAGATGTGGTACTTTCCACTCGTGCCCAGACTTTACAGATTGTATGCATCAGAACAAACAGCTGCTCATATGAGATGGCACCAAGAGCATCACATGGATGAAAACTTTGTAACACATCCATCCGATGCCGAAGCTTGGCGTAAATTTGATGAGGCGAATCCTTTGTTTGTTATGGATCCCCATAATGTCCGTCTCGGTCTATGTTTGGATGGGTTCGCTCCTTACAACAATACGGGCAGAAATTATTCCTGTTGGCCTATTATTGTGACTCCGTACAACCTCTCATCTTCTATGTGCATGATAAGAGAGTTTTTGTTCCTTAACGCGTTAATCCCTGGGCCATCCAACCCAAAAAATAAGATAGATGTGTACCTCATGCTTTTGATAGACGAGTTGAAGATGTTGTGGAGTAAAGGGGTTCTTACGTATGATATATCATTGAGCCAGAATTTCACCATGCGGGCTGCCTTAATATGGATGATAAATGATGTCCCTGCATATGGGATGTTGAGTGGCTAGCAAACGTTGGGAAAACTTGCATGTCCGGTATGTCTTGAACAGAACATGGGTTTTAGCTTGGAATACAGTCACAAGGTCTGTTGGTTTGATAGGCACCAGTGATTCCTGCCCCCCGATCATCCGTTTAGGAGAAACATAAAAGACTTTACACGAAATGTGGCCGAACGAGCAGATCAACCTCGTCGTTTAAGTGGCCAAAAAATATGGGACAGGGTCAAGTACATTCAAAGTGTCGAAGAAGGGGCTACTTCCAGCTAACTTGAGGGATATGGCGTTGATCATCATTGGAACAAACGCAACCTGGGAACTACCATATTGGAAAGATCAATTGTTAAGACACAACCTTGATGTCATGCATATTGAAAGGAATGTGTTTTGCAATATTCTGTACACCATGATGGATACCAAGGGCAAGACGAAGGACACAGTCAATGCAATACGGGACATAGAAACGATTTGCAGAAGGAATGCTTTGAATTTGGTGGATAATGGCACGAGATGGACTTCCAAACCTAGAGCGTCGTACACATTCAACAAACAGCATAATTTAGAATTGTTGCAATGGGTCAAAAATCTGAAACTCCCGGACGGTTATGCATCAAACTTGAAAAGATGTGTCGACATGCACAAGGTGAAGTTATTCGGGATGAAGAGTCATGATTGTCAAGTTTTTTTCCAAAGATTGTTGCCGTGGGCCTTCAAAGCACCACTGAAGCATATATGGTCTATTCTAATGGAATTTTCCATGTTCTTTAGAGAAATTTGTCCTTCTGAGCTTAATATTGAAAAGTTACGGCACCTAGAGGCGAGCATGCCAATAATGCTATGCAAGTTAGAGATGGTGTTTCCTCCTAACTTGTTTGACTCAATGAAACATTTGCATGTTCACTTGGCCTACGAAGCAAAGGTAGGAGGCCCGCAACAATATAGGTGGATGTATCCGTTTGATAGGTAATATATATTTCTTTTGTGCAATTATTAATTGACCGACATGGTACTTTAGTTTATAAATACCCTCTGATTGTCCACTGTAGGTTTTTATGCACACTTAAGTACCAGATCAAAAATCCAAGGTACGTTGAAGGATCTATCGCTAAAGCATATTTAGTCGAAGAGGCCACAAAATTTACATCACACTATTATCCTCCTGAAATGATATCAAGATGGAGAGGGGTACCTCTCAACAATGATGGCGGTGATACGAGCGATCAAAAATCAATATTTAATTTTCTAGGCCGAGTCGTGGGAAAACATTGAAGGTCAACTCTGGAAGGAAAAGATAAGCGAGTAGCAAAGTGGTACATTCTAAACAACTGTTACGAGGCCGCCCAGTACTTAAAGTAAAATTTCTTTTCTTTTTACTGTTATGGTAAGTATTAAAGTATTAACTTCATTTTTTTACAGTTACTTCTCTAATTGGGTCCGATCGACAAATCCTTCAATGTCGCATTCCGATGTTGATCAATTCACGAACTCTGAGTTTCCTAAATGGTTTTGATCCTACTTCGTGCAAATTCCATCAGATCCCAATGAAGTTGCGTGGAGTTTATCTTATGGAGCTGCAATAGTTGTTACCCGGTGCAAAGAATATGCAATCAATGGGTATCGGTTTTCAACTATTGAAGCGAACGCAAATACACTATGTTGCAATTATGGTGTATGTTGTCAAGGTGGCCAAGTCGACGGGGTGGAGGGCGACTACTATGGGAAGTTAATTGATATGATTCAGTTGAGTTACCAGTGGGACAAGGTGGTGACTCTTATTAAATGTGAGTGGTTTGATAACAGTTCGCGTGGGACAAAAGTGGACAAATATGGAAATGTTGAGATCCACTGGACAAGGAGACATACGGTTGGTTATGACCCATTCATCCTTGCTCAACATGCGGAACAAGTTTACTATACATTATACCCCACATCCTGCCAAGGGTGGAGGGGAGTTACCAAAACCAAAGCATGGAATATTATACCCAAGTCGAAAGAGTCAGAAACAAATGACGGTATGATTGAACCGTTCCAAGCTGATGTGGAACATGTACTGCCCATAATCATTGTCGAGGACAATGTACCAAACAATATGTTTGATTCTGCTGCGGAGTTAGAGTTTATTCCTATCCAAATTAACGATGAGGAATCAGACGATGAGCCACAAGAGATTTACTCCGATAGTGAATCTGATTTCAACGACTATGAGACTCCAGAGGAAGGTTTGCAAGCATAGGTCGAAGATCAGGAATCGTCTGATTGATTTGTGTTAGTTCTTTGTTTATGACGATCTATTATACTAGATACTCTGTTACTTCGTAGTGTCATATTAAGTAAATTTCTAATATTTATATATATATTGACATAATGTTTATAAGTGTTCAGAGATGGAGCATCCAGGAGGGTGTTCAGGTAGTGGACGTAGTAGTGGTCGATCCCGGCCCCTTTCTATCAGGAGGGGTAGGGCGACGCCATCTGCCCCCTCTGTAAGAAGGGGGCTCGGCGCTTCCCCAAAGCTGTCGCTACTTGATATGTCATCGTCACCGTTGATTTATTTTGTCATCTTCACCGTCACTTTATATGTCATCGTCGCCGTCTACTACCGACTCTTTCATGGGAGGTACACGTGTGTCAGTAACTTCCACTGATCCACAGTAAGGGGCAAAGCATGTTTACGTTATGATTGATTTACATTTGTTTAGTTTTCTTTAACCATCTATGTACAAACAACTTCAATAGTTCACATTCCTTCCTTTAGCACACTGCGTCGCCTCAGAGCCACATCGGGGAAGAAGGTAGTTCCTTCGATAAACCAATCTGGGGCACCAGAGATCCTGCAACAGGGAATCTTTGGATCCGTCTTATCGGCACCACCGAGTAAGTCATGTAAAGTTAACAGTAATGTTATGATTTTCTACCTTTAGTTTGTATGCTAATATTTGCATAATGTCCTCTGTCTTTAGATTTGACCCTTATCATGATGTGGCGGATTTCATCTCGAACCCAATATTCCATAATTTCAATCAGCCTTGGGGCAAGTGGACAGAGATTCCTAAGGGGGATTAGGATGCTTGGTTCAATGAGTTATTGGCAAGTTATGTGTTTTATAGCTGTTAATATTTTATCCAAATGCAAACTAATTAAGTACTTTTAAAATTTGGAGCACTAATTGTTCGTAATTGATTTTCAGCGTGAGTTTATGACGTTGCCTGAACATCATGTAAATTTGAAAAAAGCTTATAACCACAAGGGAGGCCAGTGGTTGTTTGAGAAGTTTTATAAATTGAGAAAGCATAAAGGCAAGCAAGAATGGATTCAACTTTGAGACTCGTAGATAGTCGGGCCCTACACGTGCTTACGGTAGCAACCCCCATCTATCGGGAACTCGGCCCGACCATAGACAAGGTAAGGTCTTATAGGCAAAAACATGCACCCTTACAAGGTGAAATGTTATAGATTGGGTGCATTCACTGCTGGTGCGATTTTCATTATCTCAAAACAAGTCCCCTCAAAACTCTTTGTTCAAAAAGAGCATTTATCAAACGCCAGCAATTTCAAACATTATTAAACATTTGGTATGACCCAGCAAACTGTGTACATCTACAACAGCTTTTGGCCTTCCAGTTACGTATTGACTTTACCACAACATAGTTGAAAACTTAGTTTCAAATTTTGGGTTCTAACAAAACCCCTTTTATAAGACAACAACATTTCAAAAGTAACCAACACTGTCGTCTCAAATTCTGTTGAAGACATTTCATTCGAAAACTCAATTTCGAAAATTCACAAGTTCAAAAAAATCAATTTCGAAAATTTCAAGTACAACAGGTGCATTGGCAAGTTTTTTTAAAAAAATTAATACTTAAACCTTTCTTAGGAACCAGAAAACTAATCTTAGAAGGTCATTACTACTTAATGAATTCTACCTTAGCTTGTAGGCTATTTCTAAGACATTGCCCGCTATTCTTGGGCTTCACTATCTCTTCGGGACACTGTCTGGTGTTCATGGTTTAACGACTTTAGGCTTCTACCATCCTATAGACACAAGAGTCTTACAGGACCTAAGGCTTGTTATTAAACATACATGTCTAATGACCCATGGACACACTGGTCCCAAAGGTCCTACTGCCCACCATGAATATTTGAGAGGTACACAACACCACTTTGTCCTCACCAAGACATACCCTAATCTCGTACAATTTCAACTGCAAACACCGGATCCAACTGATCCACAACCATCGCGTCCCTCTGGCCTCACACTACCCAATCTACCGAACTGGAGTTGAGTCACCAGGCATCAGAGGCGTTGACCATCATCGTGGGCCATACACCCTCCTGATGTGGTAGGAATAGAAATTCCCATATTGATGTATTCATTTTGGTTTGTGCTTTCATCTCTCACAAACTCATTCATTTGGAGCCATAGATACGGCACCTTTGTTATTCGTTCGGTTCCAGGCATCAACCCAATAGTGAATTCAACTTCCCTTACTAGTGGTAATCTACTAAGAGCTTCTAAAAACATCTCAGGGAACTTGTTCACAACTAGAATGTCTTATAGTGTGAGTTCAGTTCCTGCTTGGATACCATAACACAATATATGCTATACAGCACTGGAGCATCCCATGGCGATATACTGGATTATGTAAACCTTTTCTCTAGCGAACTTATTAGATGTGGAACTCGTTATGATGTACTTACCTTGAGAACCGATATATTGGTAGCTCTACTCTATGGTTCGTTGTCACGACGGCTCCACTCTTCGGTTTGACATCATGGTGGCTCCACTCCACGGTACTTCACTCAGCACTTCACTCAACCTCTCCGATTGGTCAGCTCCTCTAGTCAGAATCCTCCGTAGGTAGCCCTTTCCAATTAGAACTCCCCGTAGGTAGCCCTCTCTGATTAAAACTTTCCATAAGCAGTACTATCTTCAGTTGATCGTCTCTGAATCATTATAATGAGAAATCAGATCTTATTAGGTTCCTACCCATAGTGGTTTCGTAATCCGCTGTCTTAATTCTGCCATCTCATCTAGGTCCATTATATTCATGGACTTCTAATATTAGTCCAGCTCCACGCAACATCCTTATCTCAACTTTCCCTAACGGGTAACCACCCACTTCTTAGGGAATCTATTAGTCCACGAACATCTTTATGGTTATTGGTCCCACTTTGAAACCAAAACATGTGGCTATTAAGGTTCTAACTATCGTATGGTTCAATTAAGGAGCTAACTCTTAGATATTGGAACCTAAGGCAACCTCACTCATACTTCCTCAGGGTTCCTACTCTCAGGTACTGGAACTTAGGCAATGCTTAGTCATAACTTGACCTAAGTATTGTCTCTACTTCAAGCCTATGATCACTATATCTATTCTTATGGTATCCCCAAAGGATCGCCATGATTCATACCGCAAGGTATTTAGGCTTTAGCTCAAAGGATCTTAAATCTTCAAGCTACTTCCCAGGGATCACTCTCCTGAGGTTTCTCTTGCCTATGCACACTTAACTTCAAAGCATTTATCAAATTTGGGTACTAATATCGGTACACATACCACTAGATACCGACAACTCTCATGGGTACTAGTACGACATAATAGTCTCTCTAGAAATGTTGGGTTTTTTCCCCTATCTAACGACCACCATCGTCAAGCACTCGACAAAGACCCCGTCCTCGGAACCACGCCCCATTACACGCATGGGGTCCGGCCTCAACTAGGCAGGGATTGTCCCCTCAGGGTAACTTAGTAAGTTACTATTTCTATAGGGAAATTTAATCAATGGGTCACTGTTTTTACAGGGAAACCTAAGCAATACTGTCTTCTCAGTACATTTTTCGTTTTAAATTCTCGAAACACTGGGCGGGGATTTAATTCAAACTCCAATTCCATATCAGAAGTCCTAGAGTTTAGCAACAGAACCCAAATTTTGTCCTATCTCTCCGATTTCTAAGGTCTTAACTTAAACAAACCCTAACTCTTTTCCTTAGGGTATACATCCTTTCTGTATCACAATACCAGTATTATATCAGTACTCCTAACCTAGATGTCCAAACCATGCTCTAATACCATAAATGTAACACCCTCAATTCCATACTACTTACTGTATCCGTTAACACGTAGTATGTAGGAATGTGGTGCTACAGGTCAGAGTAATACGGAACGGAGAGCATGCACTTACGTTTGGACAATGAGTAACTGATATAAAATGCCCACGCATAAGCTGCCATATTAAAAATCTCGAAGGAATATTAATGTGATACAATTATTCAGAACTTGTATAATTACAACACTTTGCATAGTAACTATACATTCTTAAACCAAGCCTTAACTAGACTTGTGGCTTGGAACCCGATACAGTTAATCAAACCCATTAGCTAGGCCGAGTAAAGTCTAGTGGAAGTCTCCCCGTCTTTCATGGCAACTTATGACTGAACCATATAGACCGACCCTTTCTTAGTTTAAGCACCAATTGGTTTGAAACAACTCTATCGTATTCATGCCAGAAGCTATACTCTGATGAACCTCTACTAGCATTTGCTCTGACCGACGCCTCTTCTCGGCTCCGCCATTGATACATTTTCACGTCTCCGTCTACGTCGTCTCCTTAGATCCTTGTTTCTTTCCTAAACTTTTAGTCAAGGCTGAGATACAATACCCATTGAATCTCAAGTAACAGTTAACATCATGCTCAAGTAATAACAGTATATATGACAACTATTCATTACATTTCAGCATTAACCATACATAGCACACATCAGATGTAAGGTTCCAACAATACATAGCACACAGTAAATGTAATGTTTGCAATGTTTGCATTGACCAGCGCCACGCCTCCACGTGTCCTCAGCTCTAGGAAAACAACCCTACGGTATTATCAAGACTAAAACCTGCATAAAGCTAAATGTATATAAACAGGTGACCTAAGCCCCATAAACTTAGTCATGGTGCATGACCCAAGACCTAGTCTTGTCCACAACTTCATGAATCATTCAATCATATACATGCATACAAGATGTAATACCCTGAAAATATTATGATAAATATCATATGGCAACAAATACGACAAAAACTTAGGGAGTATGTTGTCTCTAATTTTAGGAATTTTTGGGATTATTTCCTTGAAAAATAGAGAAGCATAAATATAATATTATTAAAAGCACTTTTTGGCCCCATAATTTTTAATATTTTACATGGGATATAAAATACCAATGTAAGTAAAATAGTTGTGAGATAATAATTAATCCTAATTATGAATATTATCAACAATTAGTAAGTGGCTAATTAAGTAATTAGTGGCTAATTGTTTAGATTATGATATAAGTAAATTAATTAGTAAATAATTAATTTAAGGGGAGAAATTCGAAATTATTAATTAAATAAATAATAAAATATTTTATGCTTAGAAAAATAAATAAATAATAAAAGAAAAAAATATCTAGATATTTTGATTAAAATAATAATATAATCGGTAAAGAGCCAACAAGAGAAATGAGAATGGATAGAAATTAAATCCTACCTCCAAATATAGAAATGAAGTCATTAACATCTGCACTTTTTATAAACAAGTGGAATTTTATCCGGAGTGAGCGGTCTCAAAAGTCATTTCTGAAACCAACAGCGTAATTAGGAGTACCGGATTATTAGGAAAGGGCAGATAGTGCTAAAAGTGACTTATAGAAACGGACCGTGTTTTTCAAACAAGGAATTAGGTTACTTAGATCGATCATATTACGAACCGGTGATTTTCGCAAGAAGTGGAACTTCCTAAGTGATTTCCGTAACCGTGACGTCGTCGAAAATGTTCAATGAGACAACGGAATACCCTTCATGGGATCAAAATTTAGTTAACCCGGTATTCTTAAAGAGAAAGAATAAAGCTTCGGTGCCTTGATCCCGAATTTTTTAGTTTCGTCAAGATTACGCGATTAGGACACCGATCGGGAACTTTACCGATGAAGTCAGCAAGATGACATCATCCTTTTCTAGAAGGATGACATAGGCAAGACACATGGAGGGCCAAGATGGAGCCACGTGGCGAAGTGCGATCCGACGGCTGAAAACCAATATGATAAAGTGATGAATAGAGCCAAGACTTTTGCTATAAATAGGCCTTCACCCCCTTCATTCTTCTCCACCCCAAAACCGAGTTTAGAGAGAGGTTAGAGAGAAGGAGGAGCCGGAGAAAGTCTAGCGGAGCCCCGGGTAAGTTCTTCGGTCCCTAGTCTTTAGTTTCGGTAGTTCTTTCGTAGATGTAGTAGAAATGCTAGATTTATTTTTAATTTTTCAAGATAGTCTAGATATCATATTTAGGGTAAATATGATATATATTTTGAAAATATGATGAGGGAAAAAATCTGTCAAGATTTTGGAGAGATAGAGCGAAAACAGGTGAAGCTCGCGAAATTCCGCCGATTAGGGTTCGGGGGCAAAATGGTAATTTGTACCTAAAATGCCTTATACTTGCTAGAAGTTGATAAATGTTATCCTTATAGGATATCTGAGATAATCGGACCACTGTTGTACCGCCGTCGTACCGCTGTTTCACCCGCTGTCGAAAATTTCCGTTTTTCCGTAAAAGTACTGTTTACCATCAACAAAGGTACGTTCGCGTACTGTAACACTAACTCTGATATTTACTGTATACTCATATGTGATAGACGACTATATGAGTGAATTGTATAGATAAATTTACATGAGATGTGTACTGTTAACGTAGATAACTTTACATGCGAAATGTTCTGTTAGCATAAATAACTTTACGTGTGAAGTGTTCTGTTGTTATATTAATCTTCCATCTGCTATATACTTATGTTTTGATTAATGCTATGATTTCTTCCATATGTTTTTTCCATAAATATGAGGTTAACCGTTACCTGAGGTCCAGTGCACGTTGGACCTCAGCCCTTAACATAGCGTCAGGTTCAGGAGCACCGAGGACCGAGGAGAAGGCAAGCGGGTGCCGCATAGGGACTCGATCAAGACCATCTTTTGTTGTCACGGCGCGTGACACCACCGAGACAATTTTGATTCCTCCATTGTTATCTACTTTTGTAAACACTCGGTGATGTACTTTATTCGTAAACAAACAACCGGACTTACGACATTTGAAATATATTATCGATTCTCTTACGCTCCGATGCTCTACTCGATGAAAAAAATTATACTTGCTTTTGAAAATGGGATGTTACGGTTTTGGTATCGGAAGCGGTTGTCCCGGCATAGATCGACTAAGTTATTCCAAAACCTTTTGGTACCGAAGCGGGGCTAGTCTATGTGGATCAGCCAATCAGTCACCCTAGCACGGTGAGGCTCCTATGATAGACACCTACCTGGCTAAATTGGTTGAGTAACAAAGTTAGGCTACTCGATGGAAAAAAAATATACTGCTTTTGGAATTGGGATGTTACACAAGACACATTAGAGTTAAAGTTACAGTACGCGTACGTACCTTTCACCGCATAATTGCGAAAACGCCTGACCTTTTGAATCTGGCTTCGAACTCCTCGGATATCCTAACATATTACCATATCACTTAGAATAATATCCTAAGGGTTATTTTCATCATCCTTAACCCTTTTACCCTTGGTGAAATTGTTATTCCATTTTTTCCCTTACATTTTCTCATAAACGCATAGCTGGATTTTCTAGACAGATTTTTCAGCAACTTTAATAAATAATAATTAATTCTTTAAAAATCGGAATGAGGTTCGGTAAAATTCCTCATGACCCTTGACATGTCTATTTTCAAGAAAAAAATATTCTTATAAGCTAGAACATCAAGAATGATTCCCAATTTAATGTTTTATCAACGCTGTCCAGTTTTAATCCTAGAAAATTGGCTTAACTTTAAAAATATATTACTCCTTGTGTAGAACTCAAAATGCTTCATATTTTATATATTTAGAAATCCCTACATGTCTACTTTATCCCTGTAAACTTCCATAATTTAATGACTTAATTGCTACATAAACTAATAGCATCAATTTTGCTGTCTGCACAGGACTTAAGTTACCGAAAATTCTACAATTTTCACAATCTTGTTCCATTAATATCTAAAATTTATTTCCCAACATGTTTTTACCTCATTAGGAATTTTTCAATGCAAGGAGGCCTAAAAACAAGTATAGGAATTTATTCTCTAAGTTTCTAGATTAAACTACAATTATACTAAGAACTAAAAGCTAAAGACTAGAGCTCAAGAACTAGAGAACTTACCATTGAAGAACCTTGCTTCTCCTTCCGCCATCTTGCTCCAATGAAGAGGGAACGTTGGCTATTTATAGGAAAAATCCCAAGGTTAAAATGGTCATTGCACAAGGTAATCTAAAACCTCTTATTTCCTTTCAACCTTTGGATCAAATTCACTTTATTAAACTTAATCCTCACCCTTTATTGTTGTTAAAAAAATCTAAACACTTTTGAAGGTCTTTTATTTAAATAAAACATGTGCTCTTATAACCAAATATCTTGATTAAAATATAATAAACTCTCTCTCTCTCTCTCTCTCTCTTTCTCTTCCATGTGCTCATGCATTTCTCTCTCCTTGACTTTAGGGGTGATCATTTAATCTTCAATTAGCACCCTAATGAAGTGTTTATATGCTCCTTAACTATAATTGCCATTGTAGGATGGGTTCATTAGTTAATCGTGGTCATTAGTACTTCATTATTCAAGCTTTAATTCTTCACTTTTGGCCTCTTAATTACTCAAAATAATCAGCCCTTCTTTGATGATCTAAATTTTCCTCTAATCATCATGAAGAATTATGCAAGTAATCTCAATTAGTGCAAGCTTATTTTACTAAGGATAATTGTTGATAGATAACAATTAAACTAAGTATCCCTATCCCCTTTTCTTGTTTTATGAGCATTTAAAATAGCTATTATTTCATGTGATTTTATGTCACATTTTATAGCTCCTAATATGTGGTCTCATTAATCAACCATTGATTAATTAATTTCAAAGTGAAATTTGCACAAAAATATAATCAATAGATTATATTTCTTTGAGACACATATTCACCTTGGTATTTTGCTAATTATTTGACAAAATACATTGTTTACATGAATCATGAAAATTAGGGTATTACAAGACCCCAAAAAAATAGAAGCAATTCTTGCACTAGTCCATTTTTTTGAAATAAAAAAAAAGGATTAAAATGAACTGTTTCAGTATATCCGGGTATGTTAATTTGGCTTTCCATTATCTTTAGTGTAGAATACAATGACCTCCATTGGAATATTCCAAAGTTACACAGACATCCCCTCACTGTTCATAACATACACTATAGTCCAATATTTAACACTACTAATTAAGTATATTCCGTTGGTTGATATAAAATAATTCATTTTATTAATATTCAACACGTTAAAATATTTAAACTTAATTATTTGCCTTTATAATCAAATTGTATATATTCCCTCTCTCCAGTGTTAGAAAAACATTGACAACGTCTTAAATACACGATTCGAACAATAAGATTTGAAAATAAAAAAAATCAAAGAAAAGTAAACATAAAATACAATTAATAATCTATGCTTTCTATAGTAAAATCTTATTTCATGGAGTTTTTAACGAGTTTTTATAGATCCATTTTTTAAATATCATTTTAGAGAACTTATGCATTTAAATTTGTAAACAAATTTACATGACTAAGAGTATTATAATGTAATAACAAGTTTTAAAAAAGTATACTTTTGATGTACGAGAAAAAATGATTATATTTTATAATAAATTATAATTTTTTAATTTTAATAGATTTAATTACACATATTATAAATACTTTTGAATTTTCAAAAAATTAACGGTGTTAGAATTATAAGGTCATAAAAAAAGTATTTAACTAAATATCAATGTTTCAATATATTTTATAATAAATTTTTTTTTTTACCTACATATTATAAATACTTTTTAAGGTCTAAAAAATAATATATGTTTCAATATATGTTAAATAATATATGTTAAGTTAAATTTAGGATATCTACCAATGGCATTGTAGCCTAGTGGCATAAGGCGAGTTCGATACCACTTGTAACTTCATGTTCATGTCGTTAGTACCTACCTCTTTGATTAAAAAAAGGGGCAGATTTATGTAACTTAGGTAAAATATAGGGATGGTTATAGTATTTTTCTCTTATCTCTAACATATAATTAATTTATTTTATTTTCCTTTATTTATTACTATTGATGATACAACAATATGATACAAAATTCAATAATAAATATTTTATTTCAATGAATCATTAGCATAAAATAAAGGTGAATTCATAATAAATATTTTATTTCAATGAATCATTAGCATAAAATAAATCTAATTAAGGTGAATTAATGAGTAAATTAGCAATTAATTATTAATTGATAAATGCACTAAATTAATTATAACAATAAAAGCTAACAAACCAATTATTATAATAAAGCAATAATAACATGTAATTATACAATAGCACATGTAATGACAAATAAGCTCTTATTTAAGGTGATAATTAAGCTTAATAAATCAGCCCAAAAGGTTAACAATTTCAGCTAGCCTTATTAGAGCAATTAGAGCCAAGTATCTTAAGATTATATCTCAAGTAATTAAGCCTAAAACTTCATGTAATTAGATTAACCAATAAAAAGTTTAATTAAAGGGCATTTAACCACTTCATTAGGATGCTAATCAAGTTTAAGTAGTTTGCTCCTAAAAGTCAACAAAGAGGGTGCATAGCACATGGGTAGGATTTTTATTTTCTCTTTCATGGAATAATCAAAATATTTAGTTGATAAAAAAAAACAAACAAACACACACACACACAGAGTGAAATGGCTTATTGGGGGGAGGCATTATTGGGGGTCGGCACATATATGAATGGAGGGGATTAGGTTTCATAAAGTTTTTTTTAAGACAAGGGATGACAAGAAAGATGGAGTTTTGTATTACCTTGTTAATTACCTTTGTTACCATTGAATTTTCCCTATAAATAGGAGCTTGAAAATGGAGCTTAATCACCAAGAGGGGGGGTGAATTGGGGATTTTAAAATTATTTTGAAGTTGCTCTGTTTTTGAACACTAAAACAGAGCTAACCAGAGTATATGGAAGAAGAGCAAGACACCAGGAATTTATACTGGTTCGGTCCAACCTCTTGACCTACGTCCAGTCCCTAGACTCTGTGGGTTTTTCACTATCTCAATTGATTACACACTCTGTAACTCAAGAGTAATTCTCTCACTATAACTTACTCCCCCTTACAAGTTGCAATCAATATCCCAATCTCCAAGTCCCCTGACTTGAGATTCTTACAATAAATGATTTACAATCAATAAACTCTCTCTAATAGTAGATAATGATAAGCACTGAAGCTTAATGTATCAAAAGAAACTTTACAACTGAAAACTGAAAGAATAGTTGGAAAACTTGAATGCAATTCATTTTCAGTAGATGTGTTTTTGAGAAGAATTGAATGCTGCTCTATTTATACTAAGAGAGCATTAAATAACCATTGCTAACTCCATTATAACCGTTGGTGCACTAATCTAGCTGTTGGAGGCACTTTGGTGTCTTCTCTCTCTACTCTTCAGTTAATTCCTTTTGTCCAGAGGATTAGTGTTGACTTTCCTTGTAATAGATTTGTTGGAAGAGCAGCTACTGCTTAGGGAAAGCGGACATTAATCCTTTCTCATCGTGTAGAGAATGATGGTACAAAAGGATGCAAGCTTCTGGACTTTGCATTTAATGTTCTGACATTGCTTTTTGCTTTTGTTCAAATCTTCATTTAATGTCCTCTAAACAATCTGGAACTCTCTAACAAACTCATTAAACATAGTTAAGAATAGTAGTGAATGTAGAGGAGAAGTAATAAGATCAAACAAGAAAATTTCACAAATTCGTCAGATTTGATTTTCAAACTCTGCTACTCATACTCGAGTATGTTCTTCAATACTCGAGTTTGTCACTGAGCACTAATATCAATACTTGAGTATCCATCTTGATACTCGAGTATTCTTCTTCTAGAGAAGAACGTCGTGATTTGAGCTTTGGACCACATCTTTGAATTATGAACAAAACTCGAGTTTCCAAAACCAAACTCGAGTTTTGGACTTTTGATATGAAAATAAGTTTAAATCCAAAAACTCAATACTAGAGTTTCCATTTCAATACTTGAGTTTTCAAAAACTTTGAAAAAGTGCAAAGCTCTCTGTATACTCGATACTCGAGTTTCTAAATCAATACTCGAGTATTCATAGATTTTGAAAACCTTGAGAAGTCTATGCCAAGTCAATACTTGAGTTTTCAAAATGATACTTGAGTTTTCAAAACATGTGTAAAACTTGAAAACTTTACGTTAATCCGATCGAACCATATTTTTATATGATTTTTTATAATAAAATTGGGATTTTTAATGCATTTCTTGGACATTATTGTATGATTAAGCACTAATTTGAGTTAGAGACATTTGTATTGAATTAAGTGTAATTAGGGGTAAAATGGTCATAATTTGTTAATTATTCATGCAAATGATTTCTTGGACGTTTGATGCTACCTTGTGCTTAATTTTCATTGTAGGTGTTTTGGAAGAAAATTGAAGAATTTGGAAAAATGTCATTTGGGTCAAAATTAATGTGTTGAGGACCGGGAAAATTACAAAAGAGGCCCCAACAATTTCTGAAAATTGGAAATGAGTGAAGAGAGGGTCCGAGAACAATTACGAAAAGGGCCCGGTGTTTTGGCAATTTCGCCTTACCCACGAAGTTTTGAAATTTTACACTTTAGTCCCTTCGAAATACTTTCGAAAGTTTCAGGTTAGGTCCCTATGTGAAACTATGTGTTTTGACTTTTGAATTATTAGGTTTCCAATTGATTCTTCTTGGAGAGAGCAGAGACGCGATCTGGGGGAAAATTAATAGAGATAGCGCCGCGAATAAAAGACACGAGGAGATACATGGATTCAGAGGGAGAGCTACGCGACACACATTCGATCCTCTTCCTTCCTCCACCTTCCTTCCCTTTGGTCGCCGGCGGCTTCACTCCTCTTCACCATTGCTTTGCCGGCGACTTCACCTCCACCGTGAGAGAGACAACTGGTTTTGAGCGGCGAGAGGCGTGAACGGTGGGACGGAACCAAATAGCGTCGACATTCACGCCTTCACGACTAGGAGACGCGATCCTCTTCTTCAACGCCGGGACTTCATTACTCTCGCCCGGCGACACCACTCTCTCCTTCATTGCCGGCGAGTGACCTCCTCCGCCATTTTTGACCACGGTGCAGCGGCGCAAACGTGAATGGGGAGACGAGAGAGATTTGAGATCCACCTTCCTTCATCGCCATCATCTTCCTCCGTTGCCGGAACCACATACCACCTTTGGACCTCCTTCAAACTCTTTCTCGCTATCGTCTCCATTCACCTACACAACCGGTGATCTTCTTCCATCTCACTCACTGCATCATCACCATCCTTCCTCTCGTTTACGATTTACCATCTATGTGTGGCTAAGCATTTTACTCTTGGAGATGGATTAAGTGTTGGAATTTCAGAATTTTAAATAGGGGAGTTAATTTTGTTTAATCCATTTTCTCTAATCACATTTAAATTTCCTAGTTTTATGAATATTTGTTGAGACTTAGTTTATCCGTTTGGAAAACTTTGTGGATTGAACCTATGTGATTGGATTGAATTTTGTGGTTTGTTGAATTTATAAATTTGTATTTCCCTATTGATTCGGTGAAATTGTGCTTTCTACGTGGTATTGTTAGATAGTATGATTGAATTGGATTAATTGAGTGGCGTGGTATCGCATTCATATCAAGAGGAAGCAAGTTGCATTAATTTAATCCTAATCACACACTAAGTGGTTTTAAACAATATCTCAAGAGGTAGTAGTTAGCTACGGTAGTAGGAGCTACTATTAATTGGGAATATTGGACTCAAGTGGTATCTTGGGGTTTTTCATCTAGACTTAGTGAAAATTTACTTCTATATTTAATTGAACTGTGATTGTCACTATTTCATTTTCAAGAGCATCCATACTCATTTTCATACTCCATTCCATTTTATTAAAAATACCAAAAATAATAGTTTAGCATTTAATTTAATTGCATTCTTATTTTACTTTATTAATTTGATCCAAAACCTATTTTTCCCCTTGTTTTAATTGCATTTGCATGTCATTTTGATTACTTAGGATTCAATAAAAGGCTCCTCGAGAGAGAGAGAACGATCCTAGGGTTGACTATACGCAATCCTTGGTTTATTTTTTGATTGTGGACCCCAAGGCTAAAGACAAAAAAGGCCCTCATCACAATCCGATACTTGAGTTTCCAGACCCATACTCGAGTTTTCTCAAGTTGAAAACTTTAGTTACTCTCTATATGACCAATACTTGAGTTTTCAAATAGATACTTCAATATTAAAAACTTTAGGAAATGTTGAAGGAGTCTCTGCATTATGCATACTCGAGTATTCAAACCAATACTCGAGTTTGGCTCAAGGTGAAAAAATTGGAGTGCTCTCTGTAAGTTCAATACTTGAGTTTCCAAATGGAAACTTGAGTATTGCTTTGTTTAATAAACTTGAGCTACTCTCTGTCAAGTCAATACTCGAGTATTGAAACGTATACTCGAGTTTGCCTCCGACGAGAAGATTTTCAACTTACCAAAGACAAACTTCAACTTGTGTTTACAATTGTCAGTTATCATCAAAACACATAGAGAACTAACAGAGCTTCCCACCTCTTCATCCTTCATACCAAATCAGCTCAAGAAATCTGATTTATAAGTGAGAGTGAGAGTTCTTGGAGCTAGAGAGAAGGAGCAAACTTCTTGAGGTGAGTTCTTGAGCTATAGTCTTGAGTTCTTAGTAAAATTATAGTTTAATCTAGAAAATTAAGAAGTAAATTCCTTTACATGTTTTTAGGCCTCCATTGCAATTAAAATATTGAATGAGGTAAAAACATGGTGGGAAATAATTTTTGGAATTATTGGAGCAAGATTGTGAAAATTGGGAAAATTCCCAGATTTCAGTTTTTCTGGAGTCAGTCAGATTAAGGGCGTTAGTTTATATATCCAATGAAGTCAGAAAATCATAAAATTTTACAGGACTACAGTAGACATGTAGGGCTTTCCATTGATATAAAATTTGTAACGTTTTAAATTTTTTACAAGGCGAAACAAATTCTTGAAGTTGGGTCACGTTTTTGGAAGATAATCTGAATTAGTGGTTGGAAAAATGAAAACTGGTATTGACTCGGGCATTTCGAGTTAAATTTGTTATTTTTCCTTGACAATATACTTTTCAAGGGCCATTTTAGCTTTGGAAGGACATCGATTAGATTTTTGTGGAATTAATTGTGATTTTTCAAAGTTATCGAAAAATTTGGGTCGAAATGCTGAAAATCAGTTTTTTAAGGAAATGTAAGGGTATAATTGAAATAACAAATCCATCAGGGGTAAAAAGGTCAATAGTGGCTAAGATATCTCTTAGGATATTATTTATGAAACAAACGTTGTTTTCAGTAAAATACGTTAATGGGCAAAAGTGTGCAAATATATAAGTAAACTAAAAATTAAAAATAAAACATAAAATTCTGTAATCCATTACTCAAGAAAAAAATAAATAGGTGTAACACCCCATTTTCGTAAACGTTTTCATAGCGTTTTGATCAGAGTGGTGCGTCGGAATTATTATTTTTCAAAATAAAAAGTAACTGAATAACATTGTTTGCAGTGTATCTGCTTGTTCGTAGTATAGTCATCTGGGTATTTAGTAAAGTACATAAGAAAATAATAACGTCTATGTCTTGTTCTTACGCCGGCTCCTTACCCTTGTCCTCAATCTTGATTCCCCTGGATCCTGAAGCTAAGGTAAGAGCTGAGGTCCAATGCCCATCGGACCTCAGGTAACGGTTAACCTCATGCTCATGTAAACAATATATAAATGACAGTTTATTTGTGACATGTCAGCAGTATATAATCAGATATGTAAACCAATAACCACACATAGCCATCACACATGCATGTTATCACTTGTCTGCACTCTTTACCAGTGCCACGATGTACAGTCGTGTCCTCAGCGCTAGGAAAACTTAACGGTATTTCATAATCATAACCCGTATATAGCTGATTGTATAATGGATCATTTAAGATAGAGTCTTAGTCTATGAATACAACTATCATATATAAACATACAACAAGCATAAGTGTTAAGGTTACAATACGCGTCCATGCCTTCGTTGATGATTTACGGTACGTTTGATGGTCGGAATGCGATCACAGATATCCTATAAGGGTAATATCGCATTTATTAAATCATAAATAATATTCTAGTAAATATCTTAGTCACAACTGACCATTTTACCCCAGGTGTATTTATTTTCAATTTGTTTCTACAAATTTCGTAAAACAACGCTGTTTGATAGCATATGGGCTGATTTTTCGCCTAACTTTGAAAAATCACAACTAATTCTACAAAAATCAAAACAAGAATCCGTAAAATTCGTCGGAATCCTTAGGATGTCTAGTTTTAAGTAAAAATACTCATTTTTGCCCAGATTGCGTGAGTCATTCCCAGGTTTAGTGTTTCTAACCTCTGCCCATAAACTCTCCAAAAAACATAGCCCAACTTTGGGAATTTTTATCTCCTCTACTTCAACCATGAATTTTCTCAGAAATTAAGAACATCATTTTTAACATAAGATACCAGAGTTTTTACCACTAACTTCAGAAGTCCCTAACTGACAAAATTTCGTCAGCGCTTCGCTACTTTGACTCTCAACTCCCAAAATTTTTGCTCCAACCCTTCCTCCATCATTTTTTCGAAACAAACTCATTTTTAAACTCGAAAAACACGAAAACTAACTAATTTTGGAAGATTTAAGATTAAAACAACAATTAACTAAAAACTCAAAAGCTAAAACTCTAAGAACTTACCTTGCTATTGCTTGAACTCCTTCAAGATACTCCTCACTCACTCTCACTTCTCTCTATATTCAGATTGTTACATGATTTTGGTGTGAAAATGAAGTGATCCCAAGCCTACTATTTATAGGAGAAAATTGGAGACACAAATGGAATTTAATTGTGATCAAGATTCAACCTAACCATTGGATAGAATTGCACTTTTTGAAAGTTAATCTCCACCCCACCAAGGCTTGGTCGACATCCCCACCCAATATGCTATTTATTATGTTTTTGTTTTAATTGCAATTAATTAATTAGCTCAATTTTGTAATTGGAGAGTCATACTTTATGCTTTATGCTTTTTGAGACTTCAATTCCTTCTAATATGTGTGTGCCGACATGCATCTTCATTTCTTCATTCCTTTAATTGCTTTATCTCATCTCTTCCAATTTGTCCCCTCTCATTTGGCTCATGAATTTGTGCTTCTAATATATAATATCTAAAGCCTCCCATTGGTCCCACCAATTTCACAAGGATTAAGTTTAATTATGAAATTAATTAGAACCCTTCTTGGCCCTTGATTTTTAATCAAGTTAGAATATCCCTAATTGATGCTTTTTAATTGCCTTTTAATTAATTATGAGAAATTAATTAATTATTTTAACTAATGTAAATTTAATTGTCCATCAATTGTTGTTAATTTTCTTTAATTGGTTTAGGCATTTTGATGACATTTAATTGCCTTTTATGACATAATTAATATTATACTTAATTATGATATTCTTAGGTTATTTTATGATCCGTAATAAGATTTAGAAAATTTAGTCTTTGGTCATTCTAATTCTAGGGAAGAATTGCCTAGAAAATAAAACAAATACAATACAAAAAATTTGAGACCACATATTCACCTATTTTAAATATGTATTATTTATCAAAATATAATATTTAGGATAAATAATTATTCGGGTATTACAATAGGGTACATCATTGCACAACACATACGTATAAAATCTATGACACTTTGGTAATAATAAGATTAGCACAAATGTTTATAGATCTAAATGCATTTATAAGTGTTACAAAAAAACTCATTTTGCCACACCATGTGTAACATCCCATTTTCAAAAGCAGTATATTTTTTTTTTCATTAGAGTAGAGCATCGGAGCGATTGAGTAACTGATACATATATTTCAAATGCCGTAAGTCTGGCTGTTTAAAGTAACGGTACATTGTACCGAGTGTTTACAAAAGTAGATAACAACGGAGGAAAGTCTTCAGCGGGGTCTCTATGCGGCCTACTTGCCTTTCTCCTCGGTCCTCGTTCCTCCTGAACCTGATGCTATATTAAGAGCTGAGGTCCAATGCCCATTGAACCTCAGGTAACGGTTAACTGCATATTTACATATACAGTATATAAGCACAACAAATGAATCATTCCTAAATGAACCACTACCAGCGAAGGCAGATATACCGCTCCCAGCGAATCAGAATATACCGCTCCCAACGAATGCATATGTATCGCTCCCAGCACATGCATATGTTCAGTTATCCTCTAACACCACTATGCACTCAAATAACACACCAACAATACGCATACAACACACATATCACATATAGCATACCATAAATATCAGAGTTAGTGTTACAGTACGCGAACGTACCTTCATTGACGGAAAACGGTACGTTTGACGAAAAACAGCGGTACGACAGTGGCACAACAGCGATATGACAGCGGTACGTGATTACAGATATCCTATAAGGATAATATCATATTTATAAAGATTTGGCATCATAACAGGTATTTTAGGTACAAATTACCATTTTGCCCCTGACCCCCTAATCGGCAGAATTTCGCCAGAGCTTCGCTACTTTGATCCTATCTCTCCAGAATTTTGACATCTCTCTTTTCCCAATATATTTTCGAAATAAATACCATATTTACCCCTAAACATGATATTTAAACTATCTCGGGAAATTTAAAGATAAATCTAGCATTTCTACTATATCTAATGAAAGAACTACCGAAGCTTAAGACTACGGACCGAAGAACTTACCCCGGCTTTGGACAAATTTTCTCCAGAGCTCTTCCTTCTCTCTAATCTCTCTCTATTTCGAAATTTGGTGTGGGAAATGAGAAGGAGAGGTGCTTCCTATTTATAGAAGGGAATGGCATTTCGGTGATTAATTCAAACTTTTTCAGATCGATCTTCGGCCGTCGGATCACACTTCTTGCGACAAATGGCTTGATCTTGGCCTTCCGCCTATGCATGCCGACCTCCTCCCCCTTCTCCCAAGAAAATGACATCATCAATGATGATGTCATCCACTGACTGTACCGATAACGTTTCCAGTTCGGTGTTCTAATCGCGTAATCTTGACGAATCCCAAAAATCTGGTAGCACAGCGCTGAAGAAATATTCTTCTTCTTTAAAACTACTTGGGTTAACTAAATTTTTGATCCCATTAAGGGTATTCCGTTGTCTGCTGAACATTTTCAGTCAGACGCCATCGGTTAAGGAAATCACTTCCGATAGCACCAGCTTCTGGATAATAATTCGTTGGTTTATAATATGTCCTGACATAAGAAACCTAATCCCTGGTTTGTCACAACGGTCTCGTTTTGTATAGGTTCTCATTTTGACTATCCGTCATTTTCCCTTAAAACCCCGTATCTTAAGTGCTCGTTGGTTTCGAAATGACTTCGGAGACATTTCACTCCGGATAAAATTTCACTTGTTTATAAAAGGTCCAGATGTTATAGACTAAATTCCTATATTTTGGCGTAGGATTTTATTTCTATCGGTTCTCGTTTAGCCAACTGGTCTTTCTACCGAATATATTATTATTAAATTCTAAATATCTAGATATAATTTTTGAAATATCCACAACCCCTTTCACACTTGAATTTTCGCCCTTCCCTTCTTATTTTTTATTTTTTATTTTCTTAATTAATTAATTTATGCCTTAATTACTTTAATTAAGCAATTATCCCATGCTTCAACAATTAGCCACCAATTACTTAATTAGTCACTTACTAATTGTTGATAATTTTCTTAATTAGGATAAATTATTATCTCACAACTAATTTACTGACTTTGGTATTTTATTCTCCATGTAAAATATTAAAAATCATGGGGTCACTTATGATCCCCAAAATAATATTTAATTTTTGCCTCATTATCCAAGGAAATAATCTCAAAAATTCCTAAAATTAGAGACAACATACTTTCTAATTTTTAATAAATATTTTACTGCCTCTAGGGATTTATCATAATATTTTCAGTCCATTTTATGCCTCCTAAATGCATTTTAGGGATTTTTAGCTCTTTATTCACCCTAATTTTCAATAGAAATTACCTTAGAAAATAAGGTAATTATTACACTAGTTTTGAAACCACATATTCACCTATTTCCAATAGGTATTATTTATCGAAATATGATACTTATCATAAATACGATTTTTAGGGTATTACACCATGATGAAGAGGGCAAACTACTTATAGTCAACCATGCATTGGGTTCGGAGAGGAAGGTATTTATCCGTTGTGTAATGGGTTAGGACCGGAGGGCACTTCTCTCGAATTTTTGCGTTAATGCGGCCATTAGTTACTTTTTCATTGTGCATAGGGTCGGGAGAAGAGGGCACTTCTCTATGGATTTCTGCAATAATGCGCCCGTTTGTTACTTTTTCATTGTGTATTGGGTTAGGAGAAGAAGGTACACTTCTTTCGATTGAGGCATAAGAGCCTATGTTTGTTCCTTTGTAAGAAGTTTTTCTCCACCCATGAGATTTGAGTGCACCTTCTTGCTCGTCATTTATATATCCAGCGTCTGAGACATTTGCTTTCAAACCTAAAAGAATCAATAATATGAATAAAAGACATAGCATTTAAGTAATTCCAAAATGGCAGCGATTCCCCCGCAACCTTAAAATATCAATGGCATATTCCTTTGATGTTGTTTATCTTAAATGTTGAAATGAAAATGTTAATATTTCACATAGTGGTTGCACTCACATACACAGGATCCAAACATTTAAATTCATAAATAATTTTCTTGTTTTTTTGACCTTTTTTTCTTCATATTCCATCAAGTCCTTATTATATGAGCTATATACGAGGTTTACTTTGGTTGTCAGTAAAAGGCCTCTACCCGTTCTCTCCCCTGAGTTTATGATTTTACACCGAAAGTATACCTCTTGGGTGCACATGTTAAAAGGGTTACCTTCATGGGCTAATGTACATCATTAAAACTGGTATTATAGGGATATCAACTACTTACACGTGGCACAGAAAAACTAACTCAACTAGTTTTCATAAAATCCAGAAATGAGTTATCCAACTCTTATATTAGGGATCTGATGGGGTAACGCAATGAAAAATACAAGGATTTTAAAATCAAATATAATACCATAAATTGATATCTAATTGGAATGTTATTCATTGTTGAAAGTTATATTTTCGCAAGTTGTTCGCTGAAGTTTAATTTTCCCCCGTCTTGTGTCGTTTATTGCAGTACATGGAGTCGCATATGTACTTTCTTTTACATTAATGTGTTGTTTATTTTGTGACGCTGGTAATTTATCGAAAACTTGGTGAAAAGCCATTTTAACATCATGGTAACAAGAAACAATGTATTCTTACGGAAAAAAATTGAGCATGCAAATTCTTGGGCGAGTGAAGTGACCATTATATATGTGTGTGTGTGTGTGAAAGAAAAAAAAAATTAAAACTTTACCTGAGATAACTATGAAAAGAAGGAAAAAAATCTGCGAGAATGATATGTTTCTCATTTAAAATTTTGCAACCTCAATCTTTGTTTTTTTATGTCCGGAACCAAGCGAAAGCATGGGTATATATATTCATGCCATTGTGTATTAATAACCTAATTTGTTCTTCATCTATAACATCACATCTTAAGTAAAACAATTTTTTGTCTTTAATAAGTACGTATTGTTATTTTTATCCGCTCAACATGCTATATTAATAATTTCTTGTTACTGACGTTTTTTCTTCTATTAGTTTAGTGTAACATCCCATTTTCAAAAGCAGTATATATTTTTTTTCATCAGAGTAGAGCATCGGAGCGATTGAGTAACTGATACATATATTTATAAATGCCGTAAGTCTGGATGATTTACAAAAAATGGTACAATGACCGAGAGTTTTTAAAGTGAATAACAACAAAAGTGTCTCCCTACAATGCCATGCCGTGTTAACGAAGAGATCTTCACCGGATCTCTATGCGTCTGCTTGCCTTTCTCCTCGGTCCTTGGTCCTCCCGAACTCCGACGCTATGTTAAGAGGCGAGGTCCAATGCATACGGACCCCGGTAACGGTTAACCTCATATTTACATATACGGTATATCAAAGATAACAAATGAATCATTCCTACATGTATCGCTCCCAGCTAATGCAAACATATCGCTCCCAGCGAAGACACACCGCTCCCAGCAAATACAGATATATCGCTCCCAGCGCATACTGTAACATCCCATTTGAAAACGGCGGAATATTTTTTTTTTTAAAACGTTTCCAAATATTTCACGCAGAGTAGTCAGAGTAGAGCATTGGAGCGAGTAAGTAATTTACATTACATTCAAAATATGGACCATAGTGTAAATGTATTGGATTACGATCATCCGAATTCTCAAAAGTTAAAGGAACTTAAAGAAAACGGAAAATAACGTAGACACGTCTTGGCCTACTCCAGTGCTTGCCTCGATCTCCATGCATCGGTCCTCTTGACCACGATGCTACGAGATGAGATCCATTCCACATATGGATCTCGGGTAACGGTTAACCTTATGCTCAAATAAAACAAAGATACGTACAACGAGATATTCATTTCGATACGGCATATCATCACAAAAGCAAACAGCGGATGTATGATCAATAACATGGACGAACATAAGCACAAAGCGGTATGTAAGGTCTCTCTCGACTAGTTCTGCACATATCCAAAGGTGCCACGCCACAATGTGTCCTCGCGCTAGGAATAACTCAAACGGCATTACCAATACTATAATCCGTGGGTAAAGGCAGTAAGTATCTCCGACGATTCTCACGTAACCTCGGTCTATGAACGTATCTATAACGCAAAAGTATATGAGCAGCATAGAGTTAGGGTTACGGTACGCGTCCGTACCTTAGTTGCGAGATATCCGGCTCTTCCGGCTAAAATGGTACTTTTCGACGGCCGTACGTAAAAACAAAAAACAATGGCTCAACAATGGCAAACACGGAACGATGAAATTTCGACGCGGTTCGACGTCGAAGTATTCTAATCAGAATAATAACACACTTATGAATATTTGGAAGCATAACGGGCATTTTAGGTGAAAAAGACCATTTTGCCCTTACTACCCCTAATTGGCGGAATTTCGCGAACTTCGTTACTTTGACCGTATTCCATTTCAAAATTATCCCCACTATGTTTTTACCTCGTCGGCATCTTTCAATGCAATGAGGCATAAAAACAAGCATAGGAATATATTCTCAAAACTTCCTAGATCAAAACAACGGTTCTACTATAACTACCGAAAGAACTACGGAAACTAAAAACTAAGGACGAGAAGAACTTACTCGGAGCTAAGGCACAATTTTTCCGAGCTTCTCTCTCTAGAACCTCTCTCTAGGATCTGAATTTTGGTGTGAAGAATGAGAGCAAGAGAGCTTGCTATTTATAGAGAAAAATAGGGACAAGGTGGGAATTTCCAAAAGTCTTCGAAAATGATTACGGCCGTTGGATCTAGGGTTTTGTAAGATGGAATCTTGGCCATCCATGGTCTTGGTCGACATCTAGGGCCCAAAAAGTCAAAGAATGAGTTGTCATCCAATGATGACTCTTGCTTTATGGCCTCCGTCCGATAAAGCTACCCGATCGGTGTCCGTTTCGCGCGATTTCGCAGAAACTCAAAAATCCGGGTATGTAACTTTGAAGATCTTTTCATCCTCTCTCATATTATCTATTTTGATCCTCTTTTTGATCATATCCAGGTATTCTCCGGTGCGTCGAAAGATATTCGGACAAACGCGTCCGATTCTGTAAATCACTTCGATAGAACCAACTTGGACAATAATTCGCGAGTCGTAAAACGTCCGGTTGTTGTCTAACTTAATCCTGTGTTTGAAAATACGCAATTGTTTCTATAGGTTCTCACTTTGCCTATCTGACTCTACTCTATCTGATCAACTTTTCGTCTTATTTGAAATTAGGGTTTTCGGTTGCGGAATCAACGTCACGGTAAATTCTTTCTTCGTGTAGAATTTCACTTGTACTTAATTTGATCGATCTGAAAATACTTTTACCTCTGGTTTACCGTAGAATTTATTTCTAACTTTTCCCTCGGTGCCTATAAGCCGACTCACCGCATTATATTATTATTTTATTCTAATTATCATTTTAATTATTTAAACAATTCTTTTTAATTAAAAATACCAATAATTTCGTCCCCTTAATTTTAAAATTCAGATTTATTTATTTTTCTATAATTTTTTCCATTTTTTAAAAAATATAATATTTTTTACCAAAAATTCTCGTTTTACCCCGCCGTTAAGGCTTAATCGGGCCTAATTTCTTTGTTTAGTGATCTTTTCGGGATCGGGTTTCTTCATATATTTATCTTTACTAATTTACGATATTTTTATCTTACAAACTTTTATACTTTGATATTGTCATTTTATATCCTATGTAAAATATTAAAAATGTTTACCTCATCGAGTTACTTTATGGTTAAAGAAATGCTTTTTAAACTTTTCTTCATGTTATTTCCTCCGAAATAATTTATTAAATTCTCATAATTAAGGATAACACTTCCATATTTTTCTCATAATTTTTCATGATCTTTCAAATATTTATCATAATATATTTAGACTATTTTTATCACCATTATATCATTTTTAATCATTCTGTTCATCAGATTTTCCTGGAACTTTTTTGAAAATTTACTCTATAATTATAGCAATTTTCTATAACAGTTTTATGTCATGAATTTACTTTATTAAAATATTCATTAATTTTCCTTTATCTCGAAATTCAGTTTGCTAAAATCCGGTATTACACATACGTACATATCGCTCCCATCGCATGCAAATGTTCGGTTATCCTCTAACATCACCATGCACTCAAATAACATACCACCAACACATATACAACACATATCACATATACGAATACAATAAATATCAGAGTTAGTGTTACAGTACGCGAACGTACAACATAGCATACCACAAAACTATCAACTACCTCACATAAGCATACCATACACATAGCACATATACGCATACCATAAATATCAGAGTTAGTGTTACAGTACGCGAACGTACATCATACAACATAACATACACATAGCACATATATGCATACAATAAATATCAGAGTTAGTGTTACCGTACGCGAACGTACCTGACATACAGCAGAGCTATCAGCTACCACATACAATACACATAGCACATATACGCATACCATAAATATCAGAGTTAGTGTTACAGTACGCGAACGTACCTTCGTTGACGGAAAACGGTACTTTTTGACAGCGGGTGAAACAGCGGTACGACGGCTGTACAACAGCGGTCCGATTATCTTAGATATCCTATAAGGATAACATTTATCAACGTCTAGCACTATAACGGGCATTTTATGTACAAATTACCATTTTGCCCCGAACCCCTAATCGGCGGAATTTCGCGGAGCTTCATTGTTTTCGCTCTATCTCTCCAGAATTTTGACAGATCTTTTCCCTCATCATATTTTCAAAATATGTATCATATTTACCCCTAAATATGATATCTAGACTATCTTGAAAATTTAAAGATAAATCTAGCATTCCTACTATATCTACCGAAAGAACTACCGAAACTAAAGACTAAGGACCGAAGAACTTACCCCGGACTTTGCTCGGACTTTCTCCGAGCTTCTCTCTCTAACTTCTCTCTAAGAGGCAGATTTTTGGTGTGAAAAATGAAGAAGGTGCTCATGCCTTTATATAGGCAAAAATTGTGCCACTTTGGTAATTTCCATATTCCAAATCTTGTAATTTTCTCTTACCTTATAACCAAGTAAAATAAAGGCTAAATGGTGGTTAATTCTTGACCATGGGCTGCCCTAGTCGACATAAGGGGTGATGTGGCAGCAATTGGTCCAAGAGTGGTGACTCAAGCTTACTTTATGCCTGGTCCGATAGAATTTCCCCGATCGGTGTCCGTTTCGCGTAGTCTCGAAAAATCTCAAAATTCTGAATTCATAACTTTGAAGATCTTCTCTTCCTCATCAATAATATCTACTTTAACTTAGATTTCGGTCCCTTACGGGGTTCCAACATCCAGTTGAAGTTTTCTCGAAAAAACGTGTCCGAACACGTCCGGTGTCGGAAATCGCTTTCGGAATCATCAATCTCTGGATAATAATTCACTGATTCCAAATATGTCCAGATAATTATAAACTCATCTCTAGATGTTGAGTTATAATTATTTTCTTCAAATCAAAATGTGAATATCTGCATTTTTCCCTATTTCGTCTTATTAGGCAAATGCGCTACCGACCTCGGAATTAATTTCCGGAAGAGGTCACTTGAAGGTAAAAACTCACTGATCAATATTTTACCTTGACTTTGGAATTCCTATTCCTGGTTCTCTAGATAGGATCTGTTTCCTATTTATTCCATTACTATTCACTATATTATATAATAATACAATTTTACAAAAATATCATGATATTTATTATTATTATTTTCTTTTATTTTTTATTTATTTTTCTAAGCATAAAATATTTTTTTAATATTTTAATATTTTTATTTTTTATTTATTTAATAATTTCGAATTTCTCCAATTAAAAATAATTTTTTAAATTATTTTTAATTCATTTACTTTATACCTTAACTATCCCATTAATTACCATATTAGCCACTTACTAATTTTTGATAATTTTCTTAATTAGGATAAATCATTATCTCACAATTATTTTACTTACATTGGTATTTTATATCCCATGTAAAATATTAAAAATCATGGGGTCAATTATGATCCCCAAAATAATATTAAATATTACCTCAATATTTTCCAAGGAAATTAATCCCAAAAATTACCTAAATTAGAGACAACATATTCTCCAATTTTAAATAAATATTTCATTGCCTCTTAGGATTTATCATAATATTTTCGGGGTATTTTATGGCCCACAATTGCATTTAGGGATTTTTAGCTCTTTATTCACCCTAATTTCAATAGAAATTACCTTAGGAAATAAGACAATTATTACTTATTATTTGAAACCACATATTCACCTATTTTCAATAGGTATTATTTATCGAAATATAATATTCCGGATAAATAATTACCCTAGGGTATTACATTTAGTATCGTTTGATTCGTTTTAAAATTTAAAGCGAAGAAAAATGAGCGAAAACCAACTTTTTACATCTTCAATTTCACAATATTCGTTAGACGATAATAAATAATTCTTTGAAAGTAAGCACAGATGACCTCTTATCTTTGTAAAATTTACTTAAATTTTGTAATACCTGGATATTCAATACCCGGTGACTATTAATTATAAATAAATATTCCTTTAAATGTTAAAGGTGAATATGTGGTCTCAAATATTGAGCATAATTATCTTATTACTTAGGGAAAATTCTATGGAAATTAGAGAAGGAAAAGAGTCAAGACTCCTTAAATGCAATTATAGGCCATAATATGGACTGAGAATATTATGATAAATCTTATAGGGCAATAAAATAATTATTAAAAATATGGGAGAATATTGTCATTAATTATAGGAATTTAATAAATTATTTCCTTAGAAATAATAAGGGGAAATTAATTATTAAATTTAAACCCTAAATTAGGCCCCATTATTTTTAATATTTTACATGGGATATAAAATACCAATCTAAGTAAAATAGTTGTGAGATAATAGTTAATCCTAATTAAGAAAATTATCAACAATTAGCAAGTGGCTAATCAGGTAATTAATCAGATAATATAAGAGGATTAAAATATAAGATAAATGAATTTGAAAAATATTTAATTAAGGGCTGAAATTTGTAATTAAAAAATAAATAAAAATAAAAACAAATGCTTAGAAAACTAAATAAAAAATAAAAAATCTAGATATTTGTAATATAATAATAATATATCCGGTAAAGAGCCAACAGGACATTCGAGAATGGATAGAAATTAAATCCTACACCAAAATATAGGGATTTAGTCTATGTCATCTGGACTTTTTATAAACCAAAGTGAATTTCTACCTCGGGGTGGACTATCTCGAAGTCATTCTGAAACCTAATGAGTCATTAAGATACAAGATAAATTAGATATAGGGCGAGATAGTGGAAATGAGAACCTATAGAAAACGAAATAGTTGTGACAAACCAAGGATTAGGTTTCTTAGGTCAGAACATATTACGAACCAACGAATTTTTGTCCAGAAGCTGGTGCTATCGGAAGTTATTTCTGTAACCGACAACGTTTATCCGAAAATCTTTAGCAGACTACGGAATACCCGTAACGGGGTCAAAAATATAGTTAACCCAAGTAGTTTTGAAGAGAAAGAATAAAACTTCAGTGCCTTGCTACCGGATTTTTGAGATTCTCCGAGATTGCGCGATTAGAACACCGAACTGGAAACTTTATCGGTACCGGCTCATAAAGTAAGAGGCATGACATCATGCATGACCTCAATTCTTCTTGGGAATTGTGCATGGAGGTCGGCCAAGAGGCTTTGATGGCCAAGATGGAGCCATTTATCCAAAGTGCGATCCGACGGCTCAAAATCGATCTGAAAAAGTTTGAATTATTCACCGAAATGCCATCCGTTTCTTCTATAAATAGAAGGAACTTCTCTTCTCATTTCCCACACCAAAAACGCAACCTAGAGAGAGGTTAGAGAGAAGGAAGAGCTCTGGAGAAAATTTGAGCAAAGTCAGGGTAAGTTCTTCGGTCCCTAGTCTTTAGTTTCAGTAATTCTTCTGGTAGATATAGTAGGAATCTTAGAATTATCTTTAAATTTCCCAGATGGTCTAGATATCATGTTTAGGGGTAGATATGGTATTTATTTCAAAAATATATTGGGAAAAGAGATATGTTAAAATTTTGGAAAGATCTGGTTAAAGTAGCGAAGCTCTGGCGAAATTACGCCGATTAAGGGAGTCAGGGGCAAAATGGTAATTTGTACCTAAAATTCCTGTTATGCTGCTAGATATTGATAAAAACTATCCTTATAGGATATCTGAGATAATCGACCGCATCGCCGAGCCACCGTTGTGCCGTTGTCGTCGTACTTTGTTTCACCACCGCAAATTTAATTTTTCCGTAAGAGTTCGGTTTTACCGCCGACAAGGTACGGACGCGTATTGTAACCTTAACTCTTATGCTTATTGTATGCTATGTGTGATTTCTGTGTTCGTATGCTGAGATTCTGTTTGTTTGAAAATGGTGAAAACATGAATACACGGGTTATAGTCTTGATAACACCGTTTAGAGTTTTCCTAGCGCTATGGACACGACTGTACATTGTGGCACCGGAGAGTGTGCAGACTGGGATGACATACATACTGCAGGGGCTGTGTAATGTTATTGCCTGATATGTTGGGATGTGTTTTATACTGTGAAATGTTGAATATCTGCCATGCATATACTGTTTACGTAAGCATGAGGTTAACCGTTACTGAGATCCAATGGGCATTGGATCTCACTTTAATATAGCTTCAGGATCTCGAGGTGTTCGGGATGAGGTGAAGGGTAAGGAGCTGGCGTAGAGAGGCTGATGAAGAAAATAAAACTTTTGTCTATTTAGTTTAAAAATTCCGGATGAATGTACTACTTATGACTACCAGACATATCATTATGAATGTTATTCAGTGACTCTGTTTCCATTTTAAATCAAAAAAAAATCTGACGCTCTACTCTGATCAAAATACGACGAGAAAACTTTTACGAAAACGGGGTGTTACATTTTTGGTATCAGAGCGTTCATTCTGGCACAGATCTAGCTATGTTACTATATCCGGTTTGGTGCTTAAACTAGAAAGGGTTTTTGTGGTTGTCAATCAATCACCGTAGCACGGTGAGACTTCCATAAAATATACCCGGCATGGCCAAACTGTTTGAGTAGCGTAGTTAGACACTTTGCATTTTGCAAAAACAGATTTTTGAAAAAAGAGTACTGAGATAACTTGGTGTTGTGTTGTAGAGATGGACAGGGAAGATGAACCCTATGTGATGTACCTAGGGAGAAGAAGGCGTGTGGTGCAACGGACATATCCATGTAGGGCTAGCTTAAGAAAACAACCCGGAACCAGAACCACCACCCCCTGATCCAATGGATGTTCCATACTATACCCCCACACCTGAAGTAGAGCTAGATTACCACCCTGGCCTAGAGCATCAACTTTACCCTGACAATATGTACGACCCTGTACCAGCACAAGTTGAACCCCCAAACTACATGTTTGACGTTACCCCAATAAGCCCAGATAGTTCACATCACTCCTCGGTGGGTGATAATTTTGACTACCCTGATATTCAAAACTTGGACATTTCAGACGACGATGGGCTGCAATATGTCTTGGACAATCATGCCACCCTTGTTTATTCTACCCTACTAGACCTAGAGTATGCCAAAGCAACCACCAATATCCTTAAGGCACAGTACCTCTACTACTTAACCCGGGTCGAGAACTTCTACTTTGCCACTATGAGTTCCTCAATCAAATACGCTAAGGGAGATTGTGTCAGATCCATTCTCCATCACTTTCCCAGAACCCCATATTGGATCCAAAAGACTAATGACCTATTAAATGAGGGGAATTTGGAGGATGTTTGTGCGATCATATGGAACCTTAGAAGTTGGGTGAAACAAAATATGTGAGGGTGGAGGAAGTTTGGAGAAACATAGCAAGAAAGTCGTGGAAAATAGAAAGAGTAGTCGTAGTAATTTGTAAACATATTATGCATTTTGTATTGTGAGTTGGTGTGGATTGTAGTTTGGATTGATAAAATTATGTGTGTAAGACCCGTTAATATGAGGGTCATATGATGATGCATACTACTCTACCGTTGTTGTATGGTTTGAATAATGTGGATAAATAAATGAAATATTTATGTACATCTTGTTTGTGTGTGCTAACGAAACTAATGCCTCTCGTAAATAAATGAACTTAGAATATTATGGCAAACCTGAGAGGAGCAGGTGCTCCTAGAGGCCGAGGCAGAGGAAGGGGCCGAGGCCGACAACCTCGAATAATTCCCATCTCGACACATGAACCGGAGCCAGAGGCTCGAGGTCAGAACCTGCCAAATCCAAATGCGTGGCAGGAAGTCATGGCAATGTTGCTAGAACAACGGGCTATGATAGAAGAATTACGTGTCAATCGGCAAGCTAAAAGACAAGCCGAAGAAGAAACGAGAATAGGAGGAAGAAGATGAGGAAGAAGAAGAAAAAGAAAGTCAGTCGGAAGAAGAAGAAAATGAACCCGAACGATCACCATCCCCGCCCAGACTCGAAAGGGCGATAGTACATCTTCAACCACCCCGTAGGGAAGTTGATACTACTCAGTATTGGGTAGCTCAGTTTTGCAAGCTGAAACCCCCGGCCTTCCGAGGTAAGCTGGACTCAGCGGAAGATTGGCTTTAGAGATTAGAGAAGATCTTTGAAGTAATAGAATGCCCAGAAGATCGCAAATCCCAGCTGGCGATTTATAAATTAGAAGGAGACGCGGACCGCTGGTAGAGGTCCATGGCAGCATCGTTACGTCTTCATCATTGTCCCATCACATGGGAAAAATTTCTAGAGAAATTCAATGAGCAGTATTTCCCTGCATCTGTGCAGATTATGAAGGAGTCGGAGTTCCTACACATCCGACAAGGCCAGGAAGAGTCAGTAGATGACTACTTCGTCCGTTTCACTAACTTGTCCCGATACTCTTCACATGTCTGAAGGGATGATGAAGGGAGCAGTATGGAAAACATACTGGTATATGGGCTCAAATATGAAATCAGGGAGAAACTTGTTTCCCTGCAGTTCCAAGATCTTATTCATGCTGTTGAAGCATGTCGGCTCATTGAGCGAAATCTGAAGGAGCTCTGAAGGTCCCGACCTTTCAGCAACAGTAGCCCAAGTCGTAGCGGTGTCAACCGTGGGAACTTTGGCCAAAAAAGGAGGCTGCCTTGGAATAATTTCTGAGGAGGAAACAAGAGGCCCTATCAACCCGGACAACCAAATGTCCCAAGAATTCAAGCGTCCCGGCCGTGTCCTAAATGCGGACGGTATCATCGAGGTAACAATTGCGAGGACGACTAACTCCGCTATCGCCGTAATAAGCCCGGACATATCGGCGTGAATTGTCCACTCGAGAGCACGGAACAAAAGCCGCAGAACCCAGGTCGAGTGTTTGCCTTGACCCATGAGGAAGCCCGAAAGTCTCCGGACATGATCCAAGGTACTATATCTCTCAATGGAAGTCCACTTCTAGCATTGTATGATTCAGGTGCTAGTTACTCATTCATTTCCTACGAATGTGCTAAACGTTTAGGGATGCATGTCTTTAGTCTACCTTGTGATTTGTTGGTAGCTACACCACTTGGTGTTAAAATCTTAGCTTCTGATGCATGTCTAAATTGTGTTGCGTGTGTCAATGGACGAGATTCAAATATTGATCTTATTCGGTTGCCACTTCATGGCATCGACGTCATTCTCGGTCTTGACTGGCTGTCTGCGAACAACGCGATCATTGATTATGGAAGCAAGAGGATTTCTTTTGCACCTCCTCGTAGCAGAGGCAAGATTGACGTAAGACTAAACTTTCTATCCATTGTGGAGGCTCAGAGATGTTTAAAACATGGATGCCAAGCATACATGGTATTCTATTCAATTAAGGCGGAAGCCGAACCTTCACTCCAAGACATCTCTATGGTGAACGAATTTCCCGACGTATTTCCGGATGACCTCACCAAACTACCTCCAGAAAGAGAAGTTGAGTTTGCCATTAAACTGATGCCTGGCACAGGCTCAATTTCCAAAGCTTCATATCGTATGGCACCAAACGAAATGCAAAAACTGAAGAAGCAACTAGAAGAACTACTGGAGAAAGGGTTTATTCAACCCAGCGTTTCACCGTGGGGAACCCCGGTGTTGTTCGTGAAGAAAAAAGATGGAAGTCTTCGACTTTGTATCGACTATCGTGAGTTGAACAAAGTAACAATAAAAAATAAATATCCACTTCCAAGGATTGATGATCTTTTGGATCAACTATCTGGTTCCAATATCTTCTCCAAAATCGATTTGCGTTCGGGATATCATCAGCTGCGAGTTAAAGCTAGTGACGTTCCCAAGACAGCTTTTAGAACCAGATATGGGCATTACAAATTCCTTGTGATGCCATTCGGCTTAACAAATGCACCTGCAGTATTCATGGATTACGTGAACAGAATTTTCCGTCAACACCTTGATAAGTTCGTAGTGGTGTTTATTGATGACATCCTTGTCTATTCTAAAAGTAGAGAGGAGCATGAAGAACATATGCGACTAGTTTTAAGTATACTCAGGGAAAGGCTACTCTTTGCTATTTCACCCGCTGTCGAGCCACTGTTGTGCCGCCGTCCTACCGCTATTTCACCCGCTGTCGAAAATTTTTGTTTTTCCGTAAGAGTTCCGTTATACCGCCGACAAGGTACGAACGCGTATTGTAACCTTAACTCTTATGCTTATTGTATGCTATGTGTGATTCTTTGTGTTCGTATCTGAGATTCTGTTTGTTTGAAAATGGTGAAAACATGAATACACAGGTTATAGTCTTGATAACACCATTTAGAGTTTTCCTAGCGCTATGGACACGACTGTACATCATGGCACCGGAGAGTGTGCAGACTGGGATGACATACATACTGCAGGGGCTGTGTAAGGTTATTGCCCTGATATGTTGGGATATGTTTTATACTGTGAAATGTTGAATATCTGCCATGCATATACTGTTTACGTAAGCATGAGGTTAACCGTTACCTGAGATCCAATGGGCATTGAATCTCAGCTGTTAATATAGCTTCAGGATCTCGAGGTGTTCGGGACGAGGTGAAGGGTAAGGAGCCGGCATAGAGAGGCTGATGAAGAAAATAAAATTTTTGTCTATTTAGTTTAAAAATTCCGGATGAATGTACTACTTATGACTACCAGACATATCAATATGAATGTTATTCAGTGACTCTGTTTCCATTTTAAATCAAAAAAAAATTCTGACGCTCTACTCTGATCAAAATACGACGAGAAAACGTTTACGAAAAACGGGGTGTTAAAAATTTTATTTACAAATGTAATACCCTAATTTCCTTTTTTCATAAAACCATGTATTTTGATGAATAAATTAGCAAAATACGAAGGTGAGTATGTGTTTGAAGAATTATAATCTGTTGATTATTCTTCTATCCGAATTTCACTTCAAAATTAATTAATAATTGCTAAATATGTGACACATTTAGTGGTCTATTAATGTGACATAAAAATCACATGAAATAATGGTTATCTATGAACCAAAAGTGTAATATCCGATTTTTGATTTATCGAAAATCTTGTATTTTAAGGAATATGTGACCATATTACATTGGTTAATTTATGTGACATAAAGTCACATAAAATAATGGCTATTTTAAGTTCACATGAGCCATGGAAAAGTTATGAAAACCCTTAATCAAATTATGTGTCAATTATCAAATAATAGGCAAATTCGCTTGTGCTAATTAAGATTATTGAAGGGCAATAAAAGACATCTATTAAGGCCACAAGTTGAGAAAATAATAAGGGCCAAGAGAGGCTGATCATATTCGAAAATAATTAAGGCCAAAGAGAATGAAATAATACTTGTCTAAATAAGCACTAATTGCCATGATTACCTAATAAATCAATTATGCAATGGCACATGTAATTAGTGGACATATAAACACTTGATCAAGGAGTTAATTAAGCTTCTTAATCAGCCCCAAATGTAAATAACAAAAAGTGGCTAAGCAATCGCTTGGAGCATTGTAGGCCAAGTATTTCAAGATAATATCTAAATGTGACTTGTTTAGTTAACTATCAACTACAAGTTAGCATCTAGTTGTAAAGGACAATGGAGGCCTATCTTGGACATTAATTAACTTCATGAAACAACCCCAAAAGTCTAGCATTTCCTCCAGCTGATGGGAAGGAAGAGAAGAGATGATAAGTTTGTTGATTAGCTTTGAAAGGTCAACAATTGCAACTAGCCAATTAGAGACTTGAACCATAAGATATATTGTTAATTAAAAAAACATATTAAATGGCTAAATGAGGAGAGAGGAGGTCGGCAGCCATGAGAAGGGAGAAGATTGAATTTGATAAAGTGGAATTTAATCTAATGGATAGAAAGAAAGAAGGAAAATGGAATCACCTAATTATGGGTTCACATAGGCTTTGATTTTTTCCTATAAATAGGCCTTTAATCCTCTTCATTTTTTTCACACCTAAAATCAGCTCAACACAAATGAGTCTTGAGTATGAGTATAGAGTAGTGTGAGTGAAAAGCAAAAGTTGAAGCAAGAATGTAATACCCTAAAATTCCTATTTAGCATAACCACTATATTTTGATGGACAATACCTATAAAAAAAAAGGTGAATATGTGGTCTCAAAATTTAGTAGCTTATTTAATTTAATTTAGGAATTTTCTCCTAAAATTAAATATAATATTTTGATAAATAATACCTATTAAAAATAGGAGAGTATGTTGTCTTTAAATTGTGTAATTTATTTATTATGATTCTTGGGCAATTTTTCTTTGAAATTTAATAAATCAAAGTTAAATTTCCTCATTTTCATTTAGGGATCATAAAATACCTTATAATTCCATATTACAACATAGCTTATATTTAATCACAAAGGGACATAAAATGTTGTGAAAATACCTAAAATCAATTAAGAGGCAATTAAATTTATATCAATTAAGTTAATTACATAGATATTCATAATTAATCTAGTGGCAAGTATTAATCAACAATTCAGAATATTTTGGCTTAATTATATATTAAAGGCCAATAAGGGTTTAATACTAGTATAAAATGATTTAGTAAAGGTCATAATTAACCTAGGAACCCATCATACTTTTACAATTAGACATAATAACATCTCAAACACTATATTAGGGATAATAACTTGAATTAAATTATCATTCCCTAAGGTTAATTAATAAGAGGCGAAATTCACAATAATAAAGGAACAAAAGATTAGATGATAATATAAGATAAAAATCTCCAAAAGTAAGTAGGGTATCTTTACATAAATAAAGGGGTAAGATTTGATTTAATGGCCATGATTAATTCCACTATTAAAGCTAAAATTCTTGAAATTAATTATGGACCAATGAAAGGCTTTGCACATGAGATAAAATAAACACAAATTCAAGAGTGAATCAAAGAGAGAGGGGGCGGTTTTAGTTTGACATGGGGAAGAATAAAAGTTGGAAAAATCTAAGATATTATCTTAATTAAATCCCATGGAGTAATTAAAGTCAAAATAGCCTTGTTGGAGCCATGAGATCCAAGCTTTCTAAAATAATATCTCAAATAATTAATCCAATAAAGATGAGATAATATTTGCCTAGTTGAACACTAATTTTCATGATCAATTAATTAGTCAATTAATTATTCTCAAAAACAATTAAGGAAGAAGGTTTAATTCAAACAAATCTACATATTAAAATTGGGGTGTTACATTTTTGGTATCAGAGCGTTTTACCTGGCATGAATCTAAGAAGTTATAACAAACCATTGGTGCCAAAGGTAGGGCTAGTCTATGTGGGTAAGTCAATCGACACGTGAACTCTGGTGAGACTCCCATGATAGACACCTACCGATAGGTCAAAACTTTAAGCCTAAAACTCCAAGTATACTTCGCCATACCAAGTAATAAAGTGATAAGAAAAGTATCGTTCCCACGAGGACTTTGTATCACAATCTCGATTAAGCATTAATTTTACAATATCATTTAAGTTGAGCAAACCAAATTGAATTTAATTAAGAGAAAAGAAATTAGAATTAGAATTAAAATAAGCAAACTACCACAAATATTAAATGAAAGCAACCCGAGTCACTAATTGTAATACCCGTGATACTTGTTTGTCGGAATCCTATATTTGAGATAAATAAATGACTATTTCTAATAGGAGAATATATGGTCCCAAATAATGAGCATAATTATCTTAGGTAAAATTAAATAAATTAGAGGAAATAAGGTGCCAAAGGGCCAAAAATGCATTTATGCGGCATAAATTGGCACGAAAATATTATGATAATTCTTAAAGGGAAATTAAATAATTATTAAAAATTAGGGAAAGTATTGTCCTTAATTATAGCAATTTAATAAATTATTTCCTTAAAGAATAATAAGGGGAAAATTTAATATTATTTTAGAAACTTTAATTGGCCCCATGATTTTTAATATAATGCATGGGATATAAAATACCAATGTCGGTGAAATAGTTATGAGATAATGATTAATCCTAATTAAGAAAATTATCGACAATTAGTAAGTGACTAATTAAGTAATTAATGAGATAATATAAGATGATTAAGATATAAAGTAAAATAATTAAAAAAATATCTAATAATAAATAAATAAGGGGGGCGAAAATATTGGTTATTTTTGGGTAAAAAAATAATAAATAATAAAAATAATTAAGGAAATATCATGATATTTGTAATTTAATAATAATATAAAATGAGATATTTTGTAAAGTGCCAACAGATAAATGAGAACCGATAGAAATTAAATCCTATCTCCAAATAGGTGAACTAAGTCTTTAACCTCAGGACTTATTATAAACAAGTAAAATTTTATCCCGAAGTGGGCTATCTCCGAAGTCATTTCCAAAACCAACGGAGTGATTAAGAGACAGGATAAAAAAAGAAACAGGGAAGATAGTAGAAATGAGAACCAATGGAAAATAAATCCGTTGTGGAAAACCATGAACTAAGTTTCTTAGGTCAGGACATATTATAAACCAGCGAATGTTTGTCCAGAAGTTGGTGTTACCAGAAGTTATTTCCGTAACCGATGGCGTTTGTCCGAAAATGTTCAGCAGGCAGCGGAATACCCTTAATGGGATCAAAACTTTAGTTAACCCAAATAGTTTGAAAGAGGGAGAATAGAACTTCAAGGCCTTGCTGCCGGATTTTTGAGATTCTCCAAGATTACGCGATTAGAACACCGAACAGGGAACTGTATCGGTACCAGCTCATAAAGCAAGTGATGACATCACTTGTATGAAGTCATCCTTGGGGAGATGACATAGGGGGGAGGTCGGCACACACACATAAAGGGCCAAGATGAAGCCATGTGTAAAAGCAAGATCCGACGGTTGGAAATTGATCTGATAAAGCATGAATAGTGTCTCAGAATTTCCTATAAATAGGCTTCACTTCTCTTCTTCTTTCCACACCAAAATTTTGAAATCTAGAGAGAGGTTAGAGAGAAGGAAGAGTCTGGAGAAAGTGTAGCAAAGCCCTAGGTAAGTTCTTTGGTCCCTAGTCTTAAGCTTTAGTAGTTCTGTCGGTAGTTATAGTAGAAATGCTAGATCTATCTTTAATCTTTCAAAATAGTTTAGATATCATGTTTTAGGGGTAAATATGGTATTTATTTCGAAAATATATTGGGAGGAGAGATATGTCAAAATTTTGGAGAGATAGGATCAAAGTAACGAAGCTCTGGCGAAATTTCGCCGATTAGTGCAACTAGGGGCAAAATGGTAATTTGTACCTAAAATGCCTGTTATGATACTAAATGTTGGTAAATATTATCCTTATAGGATATCTCGTGATAATCGTATCGCTGTTGTGCCGTTGTTGTACCACCGTTATATCATTTATTGCGCCACCTGTCGGCCATCATCAAAATACCGTTTTTAAGTAAAAACGTCTTTGAAGTCTCCGACAACGAAGGTACGAACGTGTATTGTAACCTTAGCTTTGATGCTTGTGATATGCTTATATATGATTGTTGTATTCCTATACTGAGACTTTGTCTCAATTGTTTTTTGTTTTTTGATACAATCATGAGTATACGAGTTATGGTTTTAATAATACCGTTGAAAGTTTTCCTAGCGCTGAGGACACGATAGGCCATCGTGGCACTGGTGATATGTGCAGACTGGGATGACATACATACTGCAGAGGCTGTGTAATGTTATTGCCTGATATGCTGAAATATGTTTTATGTTGTGAAATGTTGTGAATATCTGCCATGCATATACTGTTTACATAAGCATGAGGTTAACCGTTACCTGAGATCCAATGGGCATTGGATCTCAACTCTTAATATAGCTTCAGGATCCCGGGGAGTTTGGATCGAGGAGAAGGGTAAGGAGTCAGCTTAGGAAAGCAGATGGAGGAAATAAAGTTGTTGTTTATTTTGTTAAAAACTTCGGATGATTGTACTACTAATGACTACCAGACATATTACAATGATTGTTATTCATTTACTCTATTTCCATTATAATTTGGGAAAAACAATTTCGACGCTCAACTCTGATCAAAATATAGCAAGAAAACGTTTACGAAAAATGGGGTGTTACACTAATCCCTTATTAGTTTCATAAACCTTGTTTTCACTAATTTAATTAGCCTTAATATCAATTTTGTTAATCTCGAGTATAAATAGCTATAAGTGTCTGCGGTCCACTTACAACCTCTCTTGAGTATAATTTGTTATGTCTAACATAATTACTCAAGAGGCAATAAAACTCGGACACACTCTTCAACAATTATATGGGGCCATTAGGTATATGTCTATCCTAATCGCAATCTAATCCCATATTACTTAATCTCAGAGCTTAATTAAAATTCCCTTCGTCAAGGTACATCCTAATTCTCAAATTCATATTCAGTGATGATCAGACACTAAATAGATAAAGCTAAATAAGATTAGGTAACCAAAATTAATATCAATTATAACTAAATAATAAAAACAAAGTCTAATCCACTCCTATAAGTTCATAGCTACTCTAGGTTGCAAAGAGAAATTAGCCAAACATAGCTTTAACAAAAATCCAGTTCATCACAGCTAATAACAATTCAGAGTTCAATGATAAAAGAAAAATAAAACCATGGCAAAAGTCACCGCTTCCCACTCTGCAACTCTCGCATCTCCTTGCTCGTACAATGATAACGATGAGTATGGAATGAAACAGCCACCTCTGCTCTTGTCTTCACCAAATCGCTCTGACTACTACAAAAAAGCTAAAAAACGACCTAAATAAGACCCAATTAACGTCTCTTTACTGAGGGACGTCTCGGTGGGGGTAGTGGAAATTGTGGCTTTTGGTGACCTGAATTTTAAATTAGGTCGCCTTATAAGGTGACCTGATTTAAAATTAAGGCGACTTTGATTTAAAATCCGTGTCGCCTTAATAAAACCAAAAAGCGAACAAAGGCGTCCTGATTACATAAGCAGGACGCCTTTGTTGAGTTTTTTTATTAAAAAAAATTATGCTGCATATTTTAATTTTGCCCGAAAAATAAGAAAAGACAAACGCTATATATATACATGAATAAGTAATATACATACCCACAATAACACCAAACTTGCGAAGACATAGACTAACAATGAGATATATATCTACCAAGTTTTGCATCAGCTAGTTGAATCAGTAATATACTCACAATAACACCAAACTTGCAAAGACACAAACTAACAATGAGATAGCAACAATGAGATATATATCTACCAAGTTTTGCATCAGCCAGAAACCCACCAAGCAACACAAGAAGGTTCATAGTTCCAAGAAAGTTGGTCACAATTGTTGCAGATTTTGAATAGACAAAAACACCAAACAGATACAAACGAACAACAGTAGCCAGCAAAGAATCATTAACACAATAACATACTAATCATGCTCACTACTAACTAGGCTATGTGTTGAAGAAGATGTCTAGCCAACATGTCTCGAACCAAATCGATCTCATCCTCGCGAGTACGGATCCGCAGAGCCAAAAACTCAAATTAGAAAAGAAGGTATAAGATAAACCAATTAAGTGAAGGAAATAATTAACAACTCAAGTACAACAACAAAAATATCATCATTTGATCGAGGATCACGTGAGCGATTACGTACATTTTGAAAACCTTGAATACGTCCGCTGGTAACGATGGATTGCATCCAATTGATAACATAGTATCCGCACTCAGTGTTCCCTGGTTGTTGATGGCACTATAAATCAAAAGCAAATTGTTAAAACAAATAAAGGCACATCGAAAGCTACTGTGTCAATGAAATAACTTGAATTGAAACTACTTACCTTCGGATAAAACCACTTCGTCCACTCCCGCTCTTTTGCTCCAACAAGTCAATAAGTCTTGAGGCCCCTATCATTAAAATGGAAATTAACAGACATGTTAAAACATTCATTTAAAAGAAGAATCGATGATTTAGACAAAAATTTACTTACTCGGCAAACATGGTTTTGATATCCTCATTTGAATTGCCAACTACGGAATCGAACCAATAACATGCGTTCTTGGCGGGACAAACAACACATAGGGTCCAATGACCACTACAACATATACGTATTAATATTAAATTAAGATAAGAAAGCAATTTATTTACAAAAAAATATTATATAGACAAAACAAAAGTACGCACCTTTCATGTATTGGCGCTAGATAACAAGACTTGCCTTCGTCGCCCATTGTTAAACCAACATAAATTGACCTTCTTGGTAACTTATTGCGAGCCGAAGCCGTGCATCTAGGACATAAGTATCCATACGAATCCGCTCACTTTGTGTTGGCACATATTTCACAGCAGACACTATGAAACGAAATAAAATGATAAATGTTATTGAATATATTAAACAAAAAAAAGAGTACTGACATAATTAAAGGGTTAAAAAAACTTACAGGATTGCAAGTTTAAGGAACTGTATATCTAAACAATTCATATGCATAAACTCTGTCAAATCTTTCTTGTCAATTGTTATTGGATATGTCTTTTCTGCACCGACAATGCCCGGAGGCATCTCCAAGCTTATAAAGTCGATGTCCTTGTACAACTCTCGCAGCTGTGCTAAGTAGGGAAATAAGCTCGCAGCTTGTTTATGCTATGAAAACATAAAAAACATAATATGGTTAGGTTAGCAATGAAAATCAATCGGGAAACTACTCATCATCAATCAGTAATGTATTTCCTACCATTGGAGGTGTCGTCCCCATCTCAATAAGATGATGCGGCCAAAGGATGAACAATGTGATAGCAGCGCCTAGTGTGGTAACCTCCTTATCATCAATTGGGACGACTGTCTCTTCTTCCCCCTCCCGCACACTTTTCACAGTCACCCGACGTTGGTCTTCTGGAATTTGCTTGCCGTGGTGTTTGTCTTGTTTTGGGGAAACAAGACCATCGGCAACAATACGCCGGCATGGGTCATCCAAATATAGAGTGCAAGGTATACCTCCCAGTGGAGTGTGAGAAGGCTCGCTAATAAGTACATTTGGAGGGGGAGAAGGTTCACCAATAGGTACCTCTGGAGGCTGAAAACTTTCTTTGCTACTGGGGATGGTCAGGGATTCGTGGGTTGTACGATCTTGTTGTACCATAGCTCTCATTTCACCCCGTAGTTGTGCCATAACCTCATCTACGAGGACGCTCGGGGCTTCAAGCTCCTTATGGCTCTCTTCGTCATGCGAACGTGAACGCTGTCCGAAATATTTTGTGACACTCACTCACCTCGTCTCCCTTCGAACATCATCAAGGTAATCCGGCTTCCCAATCGCCGTTGACAAAATGTCCCGCCGTGTACTGCGTGAATGAGCCTTGGCCGCTCTCCGTTGCTCAAGTGAATCCCGTACCATAAGATTTTTCATAAATAATAACTAAACTCTTATATAGTATGAAACAACCGAGGCTATTTAATACTTCTAATTTAACTACTTACAATCTTTGAGGCAACCTCGCCACATCTTCATTGATGTATTTGTCACCCTTCATTCTCGACTTTCCATTTTTTGTGACGAGGAGGACGCTCGGGGCTCGGATAGCGGTGGAAGGATCGAGATTGGGAAGCTTCCTTCATTCGCCGTAACTCTTCTTCCATCATCTTCCGTTCAAGCTTTCTGTAGCCACCTCTAGACAAGCAATGCAGATACTTATTTTTTGCTTGCCTCTCTTTATTGGCTTTACTTGTTTCCTGTGACACGAAAACAAACAAAACTGAGCGTACGAAGTCAAGTAGATTCAAATTAAAGATAAGATATGACGAAATTTTACCGTAAATTCGGGATTACGCCATGACGCCACAAACTCCCTCTAGTCCTCTGGAGAAATGAAATCATAGGTCATACATGGATCCTCGTTCCTCTTTGGCCCTCGAATATACTTTTTTGTTAGCTTGTTCTTAAAATCTTTCCAACGGAGACGAACTTCGCCCATCCAATGCTTGTTCATCGCCTTAGTGTTAGGGACATCAAATGTTTGTTTAAGGTGAAAGAGAAGATATGAAAGAAATCAAGTAATAAGACTAAAGATACAAATGCGGATATATCGAAAGTGAGATACCAAAATTTGTGACCAAATCAACTCCTTCGTTTTAGGAGGAACCATCTTCCAACTAGAGTATACAATACGCATTTTTCTTCGAGCTAGATAGACTAAATAGCTAATGAAGCTGTCTTCCTCTCTACCGGTTGGATTCATATTTTCATCGAACTCCACATGCACGGCCTCTTTTTCCGATCATCACGACGAACAATTAGCGCACCCGTGTGTGTGCTACCTCTCCCTTTCTCACAACGGAACATCAACCCTATCACCCGATGACTCGTCCGAGCTAGACATATTCCTGTTCATCAAAGACAAATCATTCATGTTAGATAGGTTATTAAATAATAAACAAATTAATAAAATGAACCAACATGTTAAACGACCACAAAAAGAACATAGTACTATTTCCTAACTAAAGATCTTACTTTACATGGTTTCCCATATTCCTTCACAATGATCCTCCTTGCAAAAGATATTCTTCATCATCTACCAATTCTACTTCACGTGTTGTAGGTGGATTTGTTGTGAAAGGGAGTGTATCGTCAAGGTTCAAGGATTCTTCACCATACTTCGTTTTTTACTTTGAAGTACAATGGACATTTTTTATTTGCAAGGTCTGTAACATAAAACACTTGTTTCGCTTGACTTGCTAAAATGAATGGCTCATCTCTATGACCAAGTCTTTGAAGATCAACTGAGACAAATCCAAATTTAGGATCTATTACAACAACATTATTGCTAACCCACTTACATTTCAATAAAGCAACTTTGAACTTGTTGTAGCTGATCTCCCATATTTCTTCAATCACTCCATAATAGGCCATTGATGCAAACACTGGGTTTTTGTCTTTCGAACTCGAAAAGTGCATGGATTCAGCTTCAACCATCACCCCACTATTTTGCACAGAACTTCTATCATCTTGGTCTTTTGTGTAGAAAGAATATCTGTTTACATCGTAACCGCACCAAGTGATGACCTGAAAAGAAGGCCCCCAGGCTATCCACTCGATTATATCCGACACACCGGTCTCATGCAATACCGTCACCTGGAACCACTTTATCAATGTCTTCTTTTGCTAATTAGCTATCTGCATGTCATTCTTCCTTGGATTCATATCCTTCAAACTCTTTATGTGTTCATCAATGTATGGTTGAACTTCTTCCGTATTATTCAAGATGTACAGTGTGCTTGCAACACCTCTTCACGAGGCTTATTCTTCGCTTTTGATTCCTCGAGTTCCTCGCTTATCCCCTCGTCATACGAGATTATATCGTCGCTCCCGATAGATAATCTTTGCGAACTTCATAGCCTCTTCAACTACATATCTCTCAACTATTGAGGCTTCCTACCGATAAGGGTTTTTAGAATACCCTTTTAAGATCTTCATGTATCGCTCGAAAGTACATCCATCTTAGGTAAATCGGACCGTAGAGTCTTACCTCCCTTACCAAGTGCACTATCAAGTGCAACATGATATCCAAAAAAGCAGGAGGGAAATGCATCTCTAGTTGGGACGAAATAATATAACCCTCATTTTCCAATTCATCCAACTTTTCAATGTCAACGACTTTGTTACAGATAGCATTAAAGAAAATACTCAATCATGTTATAGTGGATCGAACTTCATCTTTCATAATGCCTCTAATAGCTATTGGTAGTAGTTGTTGTATCAACACATGATAATCATGGGACTTCATTCCCACTAACTTCAAATCGTTCATCGAGACACACCTTCTCAAATTAGAAGAATATCCTTGTGGCACCTTAATTTCATATAGACACCCACACAAACTTTTCTTCTCGGCTTTTGATAGTGTATGAGTTGCTGGCTCCATGTATGCCCTCTTACCATCTTCCATTACTCGTGGATGTAACCGTTCTCTTATTCCCATATCAACCAGGTCTAGTCTCGCACTAATTCCATCCCTAGTCTTCCCTGGTATGTGCAAAAGAGTACTGACAAGGCTATCACAAATGTTTTTCTCCACATGCTTCACATTAAGACTGTGTCTCACATCAAGACTACGCCAATATGGAAGATCAAATAAAATTGATCTCTTCTTCCATATATTCTTCTCACTCGCCTTCCTTTATCGCTTACCCAATATGACATTGATATGTTTCACCCGACTATAAACTTCCTCTCCTTAATGCCTTTGGAGCGATTGCTCCGTCCGGTAAGCCGTTAAAACGCTTTCTTAACTAACGATATGGGTGGAACTGATGAAGAAACCTCTTGTGATCGAGGTAGACCGTTTTTTTCCGTTCTTTGGTTGATGGAAGTTTGTATCTGCTTCACATATTGGACATGCTTTATGCCCCTTCACACTGTACCCTGATAAATTTCCGTATGCATGAAAGTCCTTTATCATGGTAAAAATCATTGCACACAACTTGAAGGACTCCTTCTTATATGCATCAAACACATCTACGCCTTCCTCCCACAACTTCTTCAAATCCTCAACCAAAGGCGCCAAGTACACATCGATATTGTTCCCGGGTTGTTTTGCTCCATAAAACATCATAGAAATCACATACTTGTGTTTCATACATAGCCAGGGAGGTAAGTTGTATATTACAAGGAGAACCGGCCATGCACTATGGGTCTTGCTAAGAGTTCGATACGGATTGAAGCCATCCGTACAAAGCCCCACCGAAGGTTTCTTGGCTCATTGCCAAATTGAGGCAACATTTCGTCTATTTTCTTCCATTGCGGAGAGTCGGCCCGGGTCAAAGATATTTTCCATCGGATATTCTCTCATCAGAATGCCATCTCAACTTCTTCGTCGTTGCTTCACTAGTAAAAAGACGCTTAAACCGTGGAATTATTGGAAGATACCACAATGCCTTCAAAGGTTGCCTTTTTGTTGTCTGCTCTCCAGAAACAATACATTTCTTCGTTTTGTATCGTGAAATTTTACACTTCGGACAATTACTGAGGCCTTCATACTCGTTTATGTACAATATGCAGTCATTAGGGCAACTGTGTATCTTTTTATACTCCATACCCATCGTAGACAATATTTTCTTGGCCTCATACATACGATTTGGAAGTACATTATAATCGGCAACATATCGCACAATGTTCAAGCGGACGTGAAACCGCTATCGGTCCACCCACAAGTTGCCTTTAAGTTGACCAAATGTGAGGTCCTTCCAACCGTGTATACTTAGTACACCCAGGAACAAAGATGTCTCGCATCACTCCGCACGCTATCATATTCACCCGATTGTGCAAAAGATTCTGCCTCAACATCATGAATCATTTTCTCCATTCCATCATCATCTACCTCAACTTCATTTTCGTGGGACGCACCGGTACTTACTTCCTCACCATGCCATATCCACGTTGTGTATCGAAGGTGTATTCCATCACAAAGTCGATGATCCCTTATATCAGAAATATCCCTTGGACTCCCATTTAAACAATTAACACATGGACAATAATACATCCCATTTTTTGTAGCCACATTCCTTCTAGCAAATTCAATAAAATGTTCCACCTCATTCTCATATTCTTTACTAGTTCTCAATGCATTCATCCAACTATGACCCATTTTATTACCAGCCACCTACGACATTTCCAACAACAACCAAGTTCATAACAATTTCAAGAACGACATGCTTTCTTTTAAGAAATTTTCTAAAAGATTTCCCCTTACAAGTAAGACATCCCAAAATTTCAATAACAACCAATTTACGCTTAATTCAACAAAACTTACTAACTAAAGCAATTCAGAACAATATCAACTATTAAATCCAACAATTTCTTCAACTAACAAAACATTGAAATTATTCCTACTCGACATATACATCAATGGTAATGGAAATGGTAAACCATGAAGCCATCACTTGTTTAATCAAGTTCACGTAGTTCATATGGCTAATAGTAAAGGAAAGACAAAAAAAGGGACAGGATTAAACACACTTAAACCAATTGGATAATATATGTGTGTGCATAAAATGAAAGCAAGTGACCTAATTTGGGAGCGCAACCGTTTGCTTCAAACCTTTGACCAAGATTTCTCAACAGGTAGTCAAAAAGGCAAAGATGACTATCCTTCAAGAGGGACCAAATCGAGAGCAAGACCTGAAAAGTGAAACACAAACCATTAGCACGGTAAAATTGTAGCTCCCAAAAATCATAGTGTAATAGGGAATCATGAACTATTAATTAGATGTCCAGAAGGCAACAATAGCATTAACTGTTTATAAGAATCATGGGTATAGTGAATAAAATTTTCCCAGCAGAAGTGGCAAGCATCAATCATATATGTTAAAGTTCCTGATCAAAGGATAGAGAATGACGTCATTAAAAGGCTCAACTTCAGCATCTCATACTAACAATAGCTGCATTAAATAGGAATATTCTCATACTAACAGTAAGCATCACATACTAACAGTAAGTGTTGAAGGTTCTCCTTAAACCAGCATTATGATTCATACAAAATTAAAGCAAGTTCAGACATTGGCCAATTGTAAAATTAAATCACATGCAAAATGCAGCTCAAATTTCCATTGAATGACTCAAAAAAATAGAAGGTCCAGAACTAGTCATATCACATCTCAGTCTAGATTTCCATTTGTGATTGAAAGCCTTCATTGATTCATTATGGAAAAATTGTCAACTTTTATAAGCTTTCACCACTAGGGGCAAGAAAAGAGAAAGTGACCGATTTGTTTTAATTCTACAACTACATAGGTACACAGACACATGTATGGGATTGGAGACATGTCAATAGTAGTTCATTGCTAACATACAAAATCACCTTAATATCAATAGTTTAATAGATTTTATCTTGTGGATGTCAGTATGGCAGTAAGAGAATTCAAGAGGAAAGCAACAATGAATATCAATACTGTTATGGTGTGTCAGTAACACACCTAAACTCATGGATGACCACGAATACTTGCAGAAAGCACTGGATCTGAGTCAGAAAGCAGGTGCACAACTTGGAAATAAGTCTTGACCAATTACGCTATACTTGGGTCTAAGCATGGTTCTCGTTCGAACTCTATTTTACTTGTATTTTGGTTCTTCCTAGGATAGACTTAGATAAGTACAACATTCATCATCTAGAAATTGGTTTACAATATTGACCAAAATAAGCTTCTGGGAGAAAAACTAATTAGAAAAGAAATTGTCGTTTAGTTTACTAAACCTACAGGGGTTGTTGCTTCCCACTACATGTGAAATCTGTAAGGAATGAAAGTGAATATGGGCATTACTAAACTAAGACGCTTCTATAATTAGTATGCACTTTTAATCTCTAATTACAACATCCATCCACGTTGTCTCTAATTTGCATATCAGAATTCTCCTCCTCACCAATGTGTAGACATTTTATTTTTCCAAGCTTTCACTAAAATGGAATTCATTAATCACAAAATAAAATAAAGCATACAAAATTGCAGCAAGAACACATAGCTACTCTGAGAAGAAGCAACTATATTTGACTTATATTAAGGTATTTTTAGAAGAATAGAGATAACTTACCTCCTGAAGCATCTTCACATGTTCCCGGAAGAGCTTTTATGTGTCAGATGGATCTAGATCAGGATTAGTTGCACGGCCTTGAGGATCCTTTTCTAATTTAGGCTTTGATTCCGTCCATGATGCCTAAGAAATTATTATCTTTTAATTAACGAGAAACTCTATAGCTTCTTCACCACATACCAAAAAACAATCATCTAACTTTGAAGGAACAAACAAGCAATTAGTTATCGCCAATAGTAGAGGGACAGTATAAAGAGTGACTTCATTATATGGTATTCATAAACAAATCACTTTTCGCCTTTGAAGGCAAGCGAAGAAAATAAGCAATGCTTCTCACATGAAGACAAGAAATTGTGGCCGAAAAAGAGTTCAACAGAAGCTTAAAAGGTATGTGAAATTCCGGAATCCATGAAAGAGGGCAGCGTACCGTTAGATATCGTCGGAGAAGGTGGGGCTACCGCGCCGTAAATAGATAATGAGAGCCGATGGACGCCGCAAAGAGGGAAGACGGAGGGATGGATTGTCGCGCACAATGGAGTGAGGGTGAGATCGCGATTAGGGTTCACCAATCTAGCAAGGACCGAGTCGGGTTCAACGAGAGAAGCAGAGGGAAACCTTTGAAATTCTAAGACTCGGGTGACAAAGGAGGGCTAATTGGCTCAATTAAAGGAATTTTGGCGACTGAACTAGTTTCGTGTCGCCAAAATTGAACAATTGGCGGCCTGAAAGAAAATTCAAGTCACCAATTATTGAATTTTGGCGACTGAAAATAGTTCAGGTCGCCAAAATTAAAAAATTAGCGACCTGAATTTATTTTCGGTCGCCAATTTTCAATTTTGGCGACACGAAACTAGTTCAAGTCGCCAAAATTGTAAAATTGGCGACCTGAATTCATTTTAAGGTCGCCAATTATTTTAAAAAAAAATCCCCCCACGACGCCAAACAACTAAATTTTATTCCAAAAAAAATCTCATGGCGCCAAAAAAAAAAATCATTTGAATATTGGCGACACGAAAGTAAATTCGTGTCGCCAATTTTTTAAAAATTTTAAAACAAAACCACCCACGGCGCCAAACAAAAATATTATCATTGGAATATTGGTGACCTGATTTTTATTCAGGTCGCCAATATTCGAATTAAGGCGACCTCAACGTAATTCAGGTCGCCAAAATTCAAAAATAGGTGACCTGAATTAAATTCAGGTCGCCTTAATGACTTTTTTTTTGGATATTTATCATAGCGCCAAACATAAAATTCTCGCGAAAACTCGAAAGCGTCCCGAAATAATGTTAGAACGCCAAAAATCAATTTTACAAGTCCTAAAAGATTATTCGTGTCGCTAAAGGCTAATTTTCCTTCTATATATTTACAAGAATGCCACAGATTTCATTTTTTACTACCTATTTTTAAATAAGGATGTTTTTAGGGTAGTAATATCGAATTTTTATAGTAGTGTCTCCTCTGTTTCTCACTTTCCCGTTCACGGTGCTGTCTATACTGGTGTGAAGACGAAACTTGCCGGCGGCCTTGGTGGTGGATGATACCGCCGGCGAGAGGAAGATGAAGGTGGCTGTGGAGGACTGGCGGCAAAAACTCTCTGGACCTCGCTGTGTCTGTCACTCGCTCAAGTCGTGGTCTCTGTTCCCAGTGAGAATGAATGAATTATCTCCGAAAATATAATCCACCTCCCTTATAGCTTTTTAGCTTTTAGGTTTTCAATTTCTTCAATCCGTGTGGGGCCCATTCCATTTAATCCCAAACAATTGATCCCCGTGGTTGTGCTCTCTTGCTTCCCTCTTTCGTAGCTCTCCTGTGTGCGTTTTCAATTAATTCTTCATCCAGGTCCACCTCCTCAATTAGATTAGGTCTTTTCTTTCTTATTCAATTGTGGGGCCCACTTTTCAATTGCCATTCAAACTCCTTCACCCAAAACGTTGCGCATATCCTTTAAATGTTTTTCTACAATTGGTTCTCCATAGCCACGTGCTACTTCATCAATTATTAAAAAAAAATTAATAAAATAAAAGCAAATAGTAATTATCTAATAATAATAATAACAAATAAACTGAATTTATTTCCTAAACTCAAAAATTTTTATTTAAAATTGAAATCCCATAAATGATGCATCCAAATTGATTTCTCTTATAATCTCCAATAAATCCCTTTAATTTAGCATTAATGACTTCCCAAATATATTAAAATATATCTCAAATCTACTAAAAATGGGAAGTCATCACCTATCTGGCCAATCGGTTTGATTAACAGAGTTAGACTCTAAGCCTTTAAACTTGGAGTATATTTTGAAAAAGAGTACTGATATAACCTTGCTGTGACGTTGTAGTGGTGGACAGAGATAGATCTCCAGACATGAACAACTAGAGACAAGTAAGACGTACCACGCAAAAAATCAATAAACCCTATACCAGGGTACCACCCTAACTCGGTATACCATCCTGAACCAGTGTACCACTTTGAGTCAGTGCATTACCCTAACTCAGGAAAAACCCCTACACTCATTCATGATCGTGAATCCTCGAACGTATACCCTTCTAAGTTGATATACAAACTCTGAACCTGTACACAACCCAGATTCTGTGTACTACCTTGAATCAATGGCTGGTATACCGTCTAAGCCAGTGGAACCTATAGGATCGGATCATTCATTCGATGACAACAATAGTAAGTATTTTCAGCTGTTAAGTTACCGAGACGGCTATGAGAGTGAGTCTTCTTACAAATCCAAAATTTCTTGCGACATGTCCTGGATACAAACAAAAGGCTGATAAGCGCTCTACGAATAGAGTATTTAATAACAGATCGACACAGTGAGACTAGCATAAGGACGTATTTCCAGTATCTGGAGCAATGTTTTCTTTGGGGTCTCGATTATCATGATGAACTCGGGCATATTCATAATCAAGGCATCATTGAAGGCTTTATAGGTGGCCTACTTTTGCTCTACTCCGCTATGCCAGTTTGTTTTCCTAGATAGCAGAGATATTTTAAAGTTTAGTGATGAGCAGATTAGCTAGTATTGGAAGACTCTTTATGGAGTATCTACCCAAGGAAGAAAGTGTGTTAGTAGAGAATAGTGGACACAGGGGGGGAAGGGGTGGTCCCCGCCACCCCTAAACTTAAAAATAAAAAGCATCAGTGAGGACTTGAGGTAGGGGCGTTAGGCTTAACATCATATACTTCATAAGAAAAAAAAAGGAACAGTGGCCCCCACCTCATCTAATACTTCATATATATATATATTGTAAGTATTAATTGACAATATGAGATATTCCATATCAGGCACAATATTGTTAGACCTGTCTATCACCCAAGAGGGGGGTGAATTGGGTGTCGAATAAAACTTTCAAAAACTTAAAGAATTGTTTTGCAACTTACTGAAGGAGGTTTGAATGACAGTAATAATTTATAAACCGATAGACAGTCATTCAAAACATATATGCTGAAATATAAGAGTTTAGGGAAGAGAATATGTAAACAGAGATTTATACTGGTTCGGCCCAATCCTTGACCTACGTCTAGTCCCCAAGCTCCACTTGAGATTTTCAATCCACTATCTCCTTGTTTGACCGGGAACAAGAGAAAGCCTTTACAACCTCACAAGTTTGGTCGGGCACTTGTGTAGCCTTTACAATCTCTTACCGAAATATCCTCTTACGTACTGTAAGAATACAATTACCGACTCTGTAAATGAAGGATGATCCTCTCACTCTTGGACTCACTCCCCCTTACAAGTTGTAAATGTACACCCACTCTCAAAGGTTCCACAACCTTGAGATTTGATCACTAAACAGATAATCAAATAAGTGTTTGGACTCTCTCACAGAGTATATGAATAATAATAACTGAAGTACATAATCGATTATCTCACTCTCTACTGTAAGCTATATAAACATTGAGAAACAAAGTGTATGAGATAAGTGTTGGATTCATAATATCAGCATTTCGACAGTGCAAGCTCGTATCTCAACTTGAAGTTTGAATGCTTGTTCTTTTATAGCTAACCAATAGCATTCGACCGTTAGAGCAATTCTTCAGTTGAGCTTCTTAGAATATGATCGTTGGAAAAGATTTGTGAATCGGCCGTTGTGACTCATTAAGGTAGCCGTTAGACAGATGAATTACTTCGCCTCAGTTTCGTCCGTTTGAATATCACAGTTGGAATATGTTGGGGAAGCATTCTTTTACATTCCTTTTGTATATCCGTTGTCAAATAGCATTTAATGCGTAATGGGAATATCATAGAAGCTTTACTTCGATCAGAACAATTTAGCTCTGGTTTAAGTAACTTCATTTAATGCTTCTGTCAGACGAAGTTGCTTTATCCAAATCTGCTGGTAATTTGTGATTATATAATCTGAAACTTATCAACACACTGGTTAATGGCATTTGGTAATCTCAATAAGTGATAATCAGAAGAAATAAGATAAAACCAATGATTTCGTAAATTATGCAGAAACGAATTTCAAAACAAAGATATCTTTGCTCAAGCAATATTCCAAGCTTGCTCAGGCAAGCTTCTTATGATTCAGTTATAAAAGACTCATGCTCGTTGATGCTCGAGCATGATAAATTTCCTTGCTCGGGCATGGTGCTCGAGCATGATAATTTTCATGCTTGGGCAAGCTTTTTAATGAGCAGGAGAAAATGTCTCCAGTTGACGTTGCTCGAGCAAGCTTATATTCTTGCTCGGGCGAACTCTAGGCAGAGACGACATCAAGAAGAAGGCATAGTGTGCTCGGGCAATCTTTTGGTCTTTGCTCGGGCAGCTTGCTTGGGCAAGCCCTTTTCTTTGCTTGGGCAAGACCATCTGACTTGTCGATTTTTGCTTCTGTCTCGATGTTGCTCGGGCATGCTTCATAAGTTTACTCGGGCAAGGTTTAGATTTTGGGACAGCAAACACGATGCTCGGGCAAAAAATTGTCTATGCTTGGGCATGGTGCTTGAGCAAGGAATTTATCTTGCTCGGGCTAGACATATTTGAAGTTCCTACTTTTGCCTTTGGCACGATGTTCCTCTGGCAGGATTATTACCTTGCTCGGGCAAGGTCATGCTTCTTGACGCTTTCGAAGGTTGCTTGGGTATGATTACTTTGACTTCCTCCAGAGGACCCGATGTTGCTCGAGCATGGATATAACCTTGCTTGGGCAAGGCCATGCTTCTTGATGCTTTCGAAGGTTGCTTGGGCAGGATCACTTGTACATCACTTTGACAGCAATTTCCAGCGAGCATAACGTCTTCGGTAAAAATCCAAATTTAGCAAATCATCCCATCTTAGAAAGCTCTTCAAATATTCCTTCCATTTCAATAAGAATCAACTCCAAGCTAGTTGTAGTTCGTCCATTAACATCAGATGAATGGAGGTTGTTCTTGATGAGCATTTTTTGCAACATTCTGAACAGACCGTCAACTTCAAAACATCACATCTCCTTCAATTGATCTTTTTTTTTTCATAATTTTGATGTTTTTGGAAAGGTATGTGAGTCTAGTTTCAAATGGCACCGGTTTCAGCTCAATCGGATTTGTCGTTTGTGAGATAGGCTCAAAATACCGAAGCTTGGTCTGGACTATGACGGTGATTTTTGTGTCAACTTAAAAAATTCATAGCTCTCTCATCTGAACTCCTTTGGACTTGCATTTTATATCAAAATGACGCATTGGGAGTCTAGTTTCATATTCCACTAGTTTCGCATCAATCTAATTCCTGGTTTCGGAGATATCGTCGAATTACCAAAAGTCACCAGCTGAAACGTGAAACAAAGCTGAACAGAGTGCAAAAATTCGACCTTGCTCGAGCAGGCTTTCTTTTCATGCTTGGGCAAGAGCGGATTTTGGGCTGAAAATGCACCTTGCTTGAGCATAACATTGTTGTTGCTCAAGTATGACTTCAGGAACTCAATTATAGCTTATTTTAACTCCGAATCGAGCCATTTCAACTTCCACTTGACCATGGAGACTTCCAGAATTAATCTTAGAACTTGAATGATGATATCTTCATTCCATTTAGCAAGTTTTTCCTTCTTTCTTCTCCCAACTTGATCATTCTTCATCATTCTTCCCAGATTCAACTTAACTTCTTAGTTTGAACTTAACATCTCGTTCAACTTCACTTCTTAGTTTGAACTTAACATCCTAGTTCGAACATATACAGATAGCCAGATAAACAATGTGCATAGATACGTTCGCCCATCTCGGCATAATCTTTCTTCTTTGGACTCATCATTCTCTTGAAATTCCACCTTCTTCAATATCTTTTCTTCTTCTTGATTATTCCCAAAATATTTTCATAACTTCTTGTTTTCTTGACATTCTCTCGCAAGTTCTTCCTTCAGAACCTCTTATCTCCTTCTTGATTAATCTCTATAATTCAACTCGGACTAATCTACATTAAATATACAGTAGTTAGTCAATGTATATGATATAAACTTTTTGCTATGAATAATGGCATCTATATAAGACATCATCAAAACTAAGCATAACTAACAAATATGGCATCACAATATGAGATATTGCATATCAGTCACCATTCATTTGCTTTTATTATATCCCAACTCCACTCTTTTCCAAAAAAGCTTTGTATCTTCTTCCTCTCTTACTGGTGGCTTGTCTACGATTTTTTCCCAACAAATTACCGATAAATTTTGAGAATTAATAAGGTACTTAAAATCACTTTTTTTTTTATTAAATTTCCTTCAAAAAATTTATTATGCATACTTTTAGCTTTCTAATGATACTACTTTTATACTGATTAGAGAATATTTTAAGGTTAAGATTTTGGGATAGTTTTGATGTTACATTTTTTATTTTCGCCCCCCCTCAGTAAAATTCCTGGGTCCGCCCCTGTTAGTAGACTACTACCCAAGTATATGTTAGGAGATATTAGTCTATAAAGTAGTTAGTTTCCTTTTATCGGAATAGGTACCCGTACTGAAAATTTAAAATAAAACTTGAAGGAAAAAATATTCCTTTAGGAAGCACATAAGAGGGGAAGTGAGGTTTATGTGGTGTATGATATTGAGCACTATACCTGGGTACAAAATGAATGATATTATTATTTGAATATTAGAGTGCGTGCTAAGTAAGCATGCATAGTAAGGGAATAGACTAGATGTCTAGAGTTTTCCGAGTTTATACGATCAAATTTCGAGGGCGAAAGTGTCAGTCGAACACTTCAGAGGCGAAAATTTAGTCCGCGTCACGCAAGACCATTCGAAATTTTAGTTAAACGTGAACCAGTCACTTACCAGATAGCCTTACCCATGAACCTGATTAATCTCCATAACGTTTTCCATGTTTCTTAATTATACCACGACCATGTCATTGAATATGAGGTATCTTATGGTGCCACGGTAAATAGGCACCACAGAGACATTTGTGGTATGAGGATGTCGAAGTGCGACATGACAATGCCTTCGTAGTCGAGCCAGAGCGAATTCGCGATCACCGAGAAAAACGACTTAGACATAGAAGCATTTCGATAGAGTTAATTTCCAGAATTTAAGGTGCAAAGTCCAGTTAGTATAGAGCAAATTTCGAGGACAAAAATTTATTTAACGGGGGGAGAAATGTAATACCCTAAAATTCCTATTTAACATAACCACTATATTTTGATAGACAATACCTATTAAAAAAATAGGTGAATATGTTATCTCAAAATTTAGTAGCTTATTTAATTTAATTTAAGGAATTTTCTCCTAGAATTAAATATAATATTTTCATAAATAATACCTATTAAAAATAGGAGAGTATGTTGTCTCTAAATTGTGTAATTTATTTATTATCATTCTTGGGCAATTTTTCTTTGAAATTTAATAAATCAAAGTTAAATTTCCTAATTTTCATTTAGGGATCATAAAATACCTTATAATTCCATATTACAACATAGCTTATATTTAATCACAAAGGGACATAAAATGTTGTGAAAATACCTAAAATCAATTAAGAGGCAATTAAATTTATATCAATTAAGTTAATTACATAAATATTCATAATTAATATAGTGGCAAGTATTAATCAACAATTCGGAATATTTTGGCTTAATTAGATATTAAAGGCCAATAAGGGTTTAATACTAGTATAAAATGATTTAGTAAAGGTCATAATTAATCTAGGAACCCATCATACTTTTACAATTAGGCATAATAACATCTCAAACACTATATTAGGGATAATAACTTGAATCAAATTTTCATTTCCTAAGGTTAATTAACAAGGGGCGAAATTCACAATAATAAAGGAACAAAAGATTAGATGATCGTATAAGATAAAAATCTCCTAAAGTAAGTAGGGTATCTTTACATAAATAAAGGGGTAAGATTGGATTTAATGGCCATGATTAATTCCACAATTAAAGCTAAAATTCTTGAAATTAATTATGGACCAATGAAAGGCTTTGCACATGAGATAAAATAAACACAAATTCAAGAGTGAATCAAAGAGAGAGGGGGCAGATTTAGTTTGACATGGGGAGGAAGAAAAGTTGGAAAAATCTAAGATATTATCTTAATTAAATCCCATGGAGTAATTAAAGTCAAAATAGCCTTGTTGGAGCCATGAGAGCCAAGCTTTCTAAAATAATATCTCAAATAATTAATCAAATAAAGATGAGATAATATTTGCCTAGTTGAACACTAATTTTCACGATCAATTAATTAATCAATTAATTATTATCAAAAACAATTAAGGAAGAAGGTTTAATTCAAACAAATCTACATATTAAAATTGGGGTGTTACAAAGAAGGAAGGAGGAGTTCAAGAGTTTAAGGTAATGTTCTTAAGCTTTAGTTTTTTTGTTCTTGGTAAAATTGTAGTTTAATCTAGGAAATTGTTAGGAAAATTCATTTTCATGTTTTGAAGGCCTCCATTGCATTTAAAACGCAAAATGGGGGTAAAAACATGTTGGGAAATAATTTTTGATATTAATCGAATAATATTGTGAAAGTTAGAGAATTTCCCGTTTTAAGCTTTTTACTGGCAGCGAATGTTGTGACTATTAGTTTTTGTATGAAATGATCTTCAAAAATCACGACAATTTGCATGAATAATTTAGACATGTAGAGATTTCTAAATATATAAAATATGTAACGTTTTGAGCTCTGGAAAATGTGATAGGAACTTTTGAAGTTAAGCCATATTTTTAAAATTAAAATCTAAATAGTGATTGAAAACGCTAAAATTGGGAATGATTCTTGATGTTATGGCTTCTGGGAATATTTATCCATGAACATAGACATGTCAAGGGTCATGAGGACTTTTGAATCACTCAAAAAGGATTTTTGTAGAATTAATTATGATGTTTTGAAGTTGCTACAAAATCCTGCTAGAAAATCCAACAATGCGTTTTTGGGAAAATGTAAGGGTAAGAATGAAATAAATAATCCACTGAGGGTAAAAAGGTAAAAATAGATGAAAACAACCCTTAGGATATTATTCTGAATGCAATGGTAATATGTTTGGATATCCGAGAAATCTAGGGTTGGGTTCAAAGGTCGGGCGTATTGCTAACTACGTGGAAGTAAGGTATGTTGTACTGGTAACTTTAATCGCCTATATCTTGTATGTTTATATATGATCGAATGATCCATGAAGTCATAGACAAGACTGGGTCTTGGGTCATGCACCGTGACTAAGATATGGGTCTTAGGTCATATGTTTTTTACATTCAGCTTTGTGTGGGTTATAGTCATGATAATACCCCAAGTATGTTTTCCTAGCGCTGAAGACACGTGGATTGGTGGCACTGGTGAGTGCAAACGCTGTTGACATTACATTTGCTGTGTGCTATGTAGTGGATACTGAAATGTTATGAATATCTGTCATATATTGATTATATTTTCTATAGAGGTTAACTGTTACTCGAGATTCAATTGAATTGAATCTCAAATACACTAAAGGTTCAAGAAAGGAACCTATATCCGAGAAGGCACCAAATGGATGGAGCACGAGAAGAGGCACCGGTGGACGAAGCGTTGAAGAGGCACCGATCAAGACGAGTCCAAGGAGATTATTTTGGCATAGTTTTTGGCAATGAATTCAATTAAGTTAGTTCAAACTATTGGTGCTTAAACTAAGAAAGGGTTGGCCTATGTGGTTACAATAATTAGTCGCCGTGAAAGACGGGGAGACTCCTACTAGACTAAACACCGGCATGGCCAATAGGTTTGATCAATTGTATTGGGTTCCAAGCCACAAGTCTAGTAAAGGCTTGGTTTAAGATTGTATAATTACTATGTCAAGAGTTTTAATTATACAAGTTATAGATAATTGTATCACATAAATATTCCTTCGAGATATTTAATTTACCAGCTTATGCCTGGTCATTTTATATCAGTTACTCATTGTCCAAATGTTCGTGCATGCTCTCCATTCTACTTATTTTATATCAGTTACTCATTGTCCAAATGTTCGTGCATGCTCTCCGTTCCGGTTTACTCTGATTTGTCAACACCGTATTCCTAAATACTACGTGTCACTGGGCACAGTAAGTAGTATGGAATTTAGGGTGTTACACAAAGAGATGGGTAAAGGGAACGGAGACACTTGGGCAAATTAATTCAAGTTAGCAAATACTAATTGACAAATTAGCTTATGATAATTAAGATTATTGAAGGGCAATAAAAGACATCTATTGGAGGCCATAATTTTTGAAAATAATAGGGCCATTAGAGGACTTATTTAATGCCGAGAAAATTATAGGATTGTGACACATATAAAAAAAAAATCCAATGGCCTTAATTTATTCAAGAATTAAGCCTCAATCCTCATGTATTATATGAGCCTATGCGAGAAGTGGAGCAATAGGAAATTTACCCTTGGTGTTTAGAGACACCTAAGGCTTAGATTATGTCATCAAGATGACGTTACAAAGTGCACATGTTAATTAAGAGCCAAAAAGCTTCTAGAATTTTCTTGACTGATGGACCAATTGAGACCATAGGAAGATGACATGTGTCAAAGTCATCCAAGGATCCTAGTTGAGTCTTGAATTTTGAATTGGATCAAGGGTGGAGATTAGAGATGAGAAAACTTCTTGATTAAGTCTTGGAAAGATATTACACAAGGATTAAAGGGTAACTAGGCATTTGTAGGGTCCACATGAGCTTCCCACATGCCTATAAACAGGAATGGATCCATCTTCATTTCTTTACAGCAAAGCAAGAAATCAAATATGATTCTTGTGAGAAAGAGAGAGTGTGGCAAAAGTTAGAAGGATGAAGGGAAGGAATAAGAGCTTCATAGGTATGTTCTTGGTCTTTAGCTTCTTTCTTTTTTTTGGTAGAATTTTGGTTTTATCTAGAACATTATAGAGTAAAAAAAATTTCCATGTTTTTAAGGTCACCATTGAGTTTAAAACTAAAATTAGATTAAAAACATGGTGAGAAATAGTTCTTGAAAGCCAAAGATCAAAATAGCAAAAATTGGAAAATTGCTCATTTTAAAGCTTTCACTTGGTGGTCAATATTTTATGTAGTAAATGACCTTTAAAAATCATGAAATTTTACATGAAGAAATTAGACATCTCGGGCTTTCGTTTGATATGAAATTTCTAATCATTAGAGCTCGGACAAGGCGATCATGATTTTTGAAGTTGGATCACGTTTCTGGAAATTTATCTGGACAGTGGTGTTCATGCATGGATTTTGAATGATCAAATGGTGTTTACAAATTATGAAAATTTCCAGAATTAAAGTAGACATAAGGGGATTTATTTTTATGTGACAAACATAATTTGTAGGGTTTTGTACAAGGATATACAAATTTTGGAAATTAGACTTTGTTTCGAAATTATAATCAACGGTGGTTAAAGATGTAAAAGCTGGGAATGATCCAAAAACTTCGAGCTTCTAGAATTTTTTTTCTTGAAAATAGACATCAACGGTCATGAATATTTTTGAAGCTCTCAAATTAGATTTTTGTACATTTAGTTATGATATTTCAAAGTTGCAGAAAAATCTACAAGAAAATCCAGAGTTTCATTTTTAAGGAAATATAAAGGTAAAAATGGAATAACTTATTCACTAGGAGTAAAAAGGTCAAAAGAGATGAAATTAAGCCTTTAGGATATTATTCCAAGAAATATGATATTTATTATAATATCATATAAAATATGCAAAAAGGAGATACTGCGATGGTAATACGTTGGGATATCCGAGAAGTCTAGGGACGGATTCAAAAGGACAAGCATATTACTAAAAACGCGATGAAAGGTACGTTTACATAGTGTAACATCAACTCTCCAAAGCTTTGTATGTATTTACACGATTGTTTGATTCACGATTGATTGGAGTCATGAACAAAGACCGAGTCTTGGGTCATGCACCGTGACTAAGACTGGGTCTTAGGTCACATGTGTGGTTACTTTCAGTATAATTATGGATTATTGTTGTATATGATAATGCTGCATGCTTGTTTTCCTAGCGTTGAGGATACGTGTCCCAGACACGTAGCAGTCGTGAGTGCATACGCCGTTGATATACATTTGTTGTGTGCTATGTATTGAGTTTGCTGAGTGTCGTTGTGAATATCTATCATAGATTGTTTATACTTTGCATATGAGGTTAACTGTTACCTGAGATTCAATTCGATTGAATCTCAGACTTGACTGATGGTTTAGGAAAGGAATCCGGACCTGAGAAGACGTTGTGCATGGAGCGAGTGAAGAGGCCCCGGTTGAGAGGAGTATCTAAAAAGAAGTTTCGTAGGGTGTATTTTCTGGCAATGAACCTAATAAAGTTTGTTGATTCCATTGGTGTCAAAGGAAAGATGGGTCGAAAAGGTTGCCTAATTAGTCATCGTCGCGAAAGCACGGAGAGATCCCCACTAGATTCATACTAACTTGGCCAACTGATATGAATAACAGAGTTAGATTCATGGCGTTACTCTAGTTAAAGCTGTATTTGAGTTGCGTCTGTATAAGTGTATCACACGAATATTCATCCGCGAATTTAATTTAACTAGCATATGCCTGGGCATATAATATCAGGTACTCATCGTCCAAACGTAATGCATGCTCTCTGTTCCGCTTTACTCTATAATATCCTGAATTTTGGGACTAGAGACTTGAGGAAAGCCTATATCAGGCATACGACAAGACCTGGTTCAAGAAGTGTGAAAATATTATTAAGACAATTTTTCTTGATATTTAGTGGAATAAATGGAGGAATTTAGTTAATATTTGTTTTTCCAAAATTTTGATTTCTCGATATAATAAGAAATAAAGATATTTATCATGGAATAAATATCCAATGATTAATTGGGGTCATAATTTTGGGTAAAAGGAGGCTATTTAAATTATTCCTTAATAAATATAATTAAGGGAATGAAATGGCAATTAAGGCCATTATTTGCCAATTTAGGAAATTATTTGTTGATTTTGGTTAACAAGTGAATTTTTAAAGATTCTATGTCCACATTGGGATTATTTAAAGATGTGATATGGACACCTTTATTTTCAAAATAATGGTAAATAAAAAGGGGAAAAAGGAATTTATTAAATTTTGAGTCAAGGAATAGTCAGATTAATTGGATAAGAGAGCATGTGATTTGAAGAAATTGAAGACAAAATTTTGATTCCTTTCCTATAGATGAATTTCGTCCAAGTTAGGGAGAAGGAAGACAAGTGAAGACATATGCACATGTGTATGGTTTATATTGCTCCAAGTAGTCAAGAGAGAAATACAAGGTATTGTCAAAGTTGATGACATAGCCAATTAATTAGCCATTATTTTTGGCTCCACTTGGAAGCATGGAAAAGGAAGAAGATTCAACAAAAAGATAGGATTACAAGATCAATTAAAGAGCCATAGAATGCCACAGCATGAAGTACGTGAAATGTGTGAAATTAAAGGTGGCCAACAAGGTAAAAGTAAGCAAGGAACCAAAATTTGCCACATCATGTGGTAGGTGGAATATATGCACATAAAAGTGCCAACAATGAGAGTAAACGAAGTGGTAAAAAGATGTAAATAAGTAACATTTATGGAACCACATGAAGACAACAAAGCAAGTTGGAAAGGAGTTAAAATTGATGACTTTATCCTCCTCCCAACCATCAATTTCGAATGACATAAAGGGGAGACATGTAGACTAATCATATTAACCATAAAAGCAAGGTGAAAATCAAAGATTAATAAGAGGACACATCACCACCTCTTTTATTTGGCTTATTGTCCAAGCTCACCACCACATCTTTAATATTGAATAATTCTCATTCATCTCTTCGTTCATTAAAGTTGGTGGTTATTGGCTTAAATGAGAAGCCAACTTAAGTCACTCTTATTTCCCATTATCTTCCTCATACGGCCAAAGCAAGAGGCAGCCAAAGGAAGACCCAAACCGAAGCAAGGAGGAAGAGAAAAGAAGGAATGAAAGATTAAGATTGTCAAGGTGAGTAGTCATGACCTAAGTTCCAATTTCTCTTGTTCAATCTTTATGAGCCTCATATGTTGGAAAGTCAATACTCATGTTATTTTTCTTAAGGAAGGCTGAAGATCGGAAGGAGAGGAAGAGAAGCCAAGGCCTTCACAAGTGCAAGTAAGTCTCCTAGATAATCTTCTGCACTTATACATGTTATCATTTTGGAATTAATCTTCTCTTATTTTGTATATTTGAAGACTATACTTGAAGAAGAGTTTCTATACAAAGACATGTCATGAAGATTTAAGACCATATTAAGCCTTAACATGGACTTAAAAGGCTAAATCTCACATAAAATCATAAGGATCATAAAGATGAATAATCTTCCATTAACATGGTGATTTCGGTTGGACCCAAAGCATAAAGGAACAATAGAATTTTGACTCTTCTTACCCTCCCAAAGTGTTTAGAATGGAAAATTGTGTAGGATTAAGGGTGAACCATAATTTTTGGAAGCCTAGTGATTGAATTAAGAATGTTGCAAAACTGTACAGTGAAAGTCCAGTCAAAATAGTAAGCTTCTGGCTTGTTTTTAAAGAAGTAAATGAGATCAAATAATTATGAAATTTTCTAGAATTGAAGTAAACATCACAAGATTTAATTTCATAGGTAATTTGTAATTTTTGGAGTTTTGTACAAAGAGTTATGATTTTTTCAAGTTGACCTTTAATTTTGGAACAAGAATCCGAACAACAAGGGTATTTTGGTCAAACTAGAAAATCACAAAATTTTGTAGTTGATGGAGATATGTTTATTTGAAAATAGACATACCAAGGGCTTTAGAATAACTTGATTTGGACATGTGGATAATTAATTATGAATTTTTTAGATTGAAGACAAATTCTAGAAATTCTGGGAAAAATCATGAAAGTAAAAGTGACAAGGGCAAAAATGGAAATTTTGGCATTTTCGAAATTAATAAAGAACGTTTAGTTAAAGATGGACCAAATGGTAATTAATGCAAGTATTATTTGAATTTTTGGAGAGTTTACATACGTGATGAATATTATTTGATATTTTAGGAAGTGACACCATTGAAGGATTTAAGGAGACATGAGTAAATTGTTGAATAAAAAAATTAACCAGGTAGTAACTCTAATCTCACGTACTTTGTATATCTATATATATTTGTTCATACCATGATTATGATCAGTGTCTGGGACACGTGTTTATTGCATTCAGTTGTGTTCTGGGTTCGAGGCTTAATTGTTGTTCTTTTCCCAGCGCTATGGATCTAGGACTTGTAGGGTCCTACGTGTTGTAGTCTACATGATTTGTGATGTTGTGTTGCATTATGTGACTGCGCGAGACATATACTGAATGCCGGTTTGTTATTTTCATGATTGTTGTTGACTATCTACACAGTTTATACATTGTACTTGAGATTAACTATGTTACTCTAGGATCCTTCGGGATTCCAATCCTTGTTGCTACATGTGAGTTGTACGATATATTGGATGTAGCTCTGACGACAAAGCGGCGGATGTCAGCAAATGGAGATACTGGACCGGTACAAGACTATTTCGAGGACATTTGTTGAAAATTTATGTGATTATGTTCTGAATTTATATCCAATATTTGTAATGTATTATTCGTATATTACGCCCAAACCGTTTTATTCTCTGTGCTGCACAATAATGCTATGATATATGATGTATTAATGAAGGGTGGGACATACTCTAATCTGTTATCAGACATAATAAGTAGTAAGAGATTGGGGTGTTACAACAAAAGTTTAAAATCTCACGCCGGAAAAGAAATATGCATACCTTTTATAAAAAAAAGAAAAAGATGAATGCGTTCTACTCTTAACGTTTCTAATATTACGTAAGCCATGTCTTCCATTTTTAAAAACAAAAGCGTACTCAAATCTTTGTTGGCAAATATGGCATAAGTAGTCATAAATATTGCAGTAGTTGTGTAAAGTTGTTCCAGGTGAGACCAAAAATAAAAAAAAAAACAAGCAATTCTTGCACGAGTCCATTTTTTCGAAATAAAAATAAAAAAAATGATTAAAATGAACTATTTAAGTGTATCCGACTCCGTTAACTTGGCTTTCCATTATCTTTAGTGTAAAATACAATAAGCTCCCTTGGAATATGCCAAAATTACACAGACATCCCCTCACTTTTCATAACATACACTGTGGTCCAAATGTCCAACATTTTACACTACTAAGTATATCCCGCAAGTTGTTATAATATAATTCATTTTATTAATAATAAACACGGTTCAAATATTTAAACTTACTTTTTTGCCCTTATAATCAAATTGTATATATTCCCTCTCTTCAGTGTTAGAAAAACATTGACAACGTGTTAATACACGATTCGGACAATAAGATTTGAAAAAAAAAAAATCAAAGTAAAGTAAACATAAAATACAATTCATAATCTATGCTTTCTATATTAAAATCTTAATTCATGGAGTTTTTAACTACTTTTTACAGATCCATTTTTAGATATCATTTTAGAGAACTTATACATTTAAATTTTAAAAAAATTGTAAACAAGTTTACATGACTAAAAGTATTATAATGTAATAACAGGTTTTAAAAGATGTACGAGATAAAATTATTTTCTTATAATAAAGTATAATTTTTTAAGATACCTACATATTATAAATACTTTTTAAGGTCATAAAAGTATTTAACTAAATACCAATGTTTCAATAAATGTTATGTTAAATATCGGTACTTTAGGATATATATCTACCAATGGCATTGTAGCCTAGTGGCATAAGATATCCGTTGAAAGTTGGAGGTCGTGACTTGTGAGTTCGATAACACTTGTAACTTCAAGTCGTTAGTACCTACCTCTTTGATTAAAAAAAGGAGCAGATTTATGTAATTTACGTAAAATAGAGGGATGATTAGAGTATTTTGCTCTTATCTCTAACGTATATAATTTATATGACTTCCTTCTATTTATTACTACTTATGATGGGATACAACCATAAGTATGCTAATATAATGACATAAAAGAATATAACAATTACAACTTTCAACGAATCATTCAACTTAGAATAATGTTCTTTTGGCCTTTTTTTCATCTAAATATTATAAAACAAACGTTGTTTTCAGTAAAATACGTTAATGGGAAAAAGCATGCAAATATATAAGTAAACTAAAAATTAAAAATTAAACATAAAATTCTTTAATCCATTACTCAAGAAAAAAATAAATAGGGTACATCATTGCACAACACATACATATAAAATCGATCACACTTTGGTAATAATAAGATTAGCACAAATGTTTATAGATCAAAATGCATTTAAAAGTGTGACAATAAAACTCATTTTCCCACACCATGATGAAGAGGACAAACTACTTAAAGTCAACCATGCATTGGGTCCGGAGAGGAAGGTATTTATCCGTTGTGTAATGGGTTAGGACCAGAGGGCACTTCTCTCAGAATTTTTGCGTTAATGCGGCCATTAGTTACTTTTTCATTGTGCATAGGGTCAGGAGAAGAGGGCACTTCTCTATGGATTTCTGCAATAATGCGCCCGTTTGTTACTTTTTCATTGTGTATTGGGTTAGGAGAAGAGGGTACACTTCTTTCGATTGAGGCAAAAGAGCCTATGTTTGTTCCTTTGTAGGATGTTATTCTCCACCCATGAGATTTGAGTGCACCTTCTTGCTCGTCATTTATATATCGAGCGTCTGAGACATTGCCTTTCCAACCTGAAAGAATCAATAATATGAATAAAAGACATAGCATTTGAGTAATTCCAAAATGACACTGATTCCCCCACAACCTTAAAATATCATAGGCATATTCCTTTGATGTTGTTTATCTTAAATGTTGAAATGAAAATTTTAATATTTCACATAGTGGTTGCACTCACATACACAGGATCCAAACATAATCTCAAACATTTAAATTCATTAATAATTTTATTGTTTTCCTTACCTCTTTTTGTTCATATTCCATCAAGTCCTTATTATATGAGCTTTATGCGGGGTTTACTTTGGTTGTCAGTAAAAGGCCTCTACCATAAATTGATATCTAATTGGAGTGTTATTCATTGAAGAAATTTATATTTTTGTAAGTTGTTCGCTGAAGTTAATTTTTTCCCCCATCTTGTGTCATTTATTGCAGTATATGCAGTCGCTTATGTACTTTCTTTTACATTAATGTGTTGTTTATTTTGTGACGCTGGTAATTTATCAAAACCTTGGTGAAAAGCCATTTTAATAACATCATGGTAACATGAAACATTGTAATCTTACGGAAAAAATTTGAGCATTCAAATTCTTGGGCGAGTGAAGTGACCATTATATATATATATATATATATATGAAAGAAAAAATATTTTAAACTTTACCTGAGATAACTATGAAAAAAAGGAAGAAAATCTGAGTGAATGATATGGTGCTCATTTCAAATGCTGCAACCTCAATCTTTGTTTTTTGTGTACGGAACCGAGCGAAAGCATGGATATATATATACATGCCATTGTGTATTAATAACCTAATTTGTTCTTCATCTATAACATCACATCTTAAGTAAAACAGTTTTTTGTCTTTAATAAGTATGCATTGTTATTTTTATCCGTTCAACATGCTATATTAAAAATTTCTTGTTACTGACGTTTTTTCTTCTACTAGTTTAGTATCGTTTAATTTGTTTTAAAATTTAAAGCAAAGAAAAATGAGCAAAAACCAACTTATTTATATCTTAAATTTAACAATATTCGTTAGACGATAATAAATAATTCTTTGAAAGTGAGCACAAATGACCTCTCATCTTTGTAAAATTAACAGAAATTTTATTTACAAATGTAATACCCTAATTTCCTTTGTTACATAAAACCTTGTATTTTGATGAATAATTTAGCAAAATACGAAGGTGAATATGTGTCACAAGAATTATAATCTATTGATTATTCTTCTACCCAAATTTCACTTTGAAATTAATTAAGAATTGCTAAATATGTGACCATATTTAGTAGCTAATAATGTGATATAAAAATCATATAAAATAATGGTTATTTACAAACCAAAGAGACAAGTAAAGGGAATGGAGACACTTAGGCAAATTAAATCAAGTTAGCAAATACTAATTGACAAATTAGCTTGTGCCAATTAAGATTATTCAAGGGCATTAAAAGACATCTATTGGAGGTGATAATTTTCAAAAATAATAGGGCCATTAGAGGCTGATTTAATGCCATGAAAATCATGGGATTGTGACACATGTAAAAGCAATCCAATGGCCTTAATTTATTCAAGAATTAAGCCTTAATCCTCATGTAATTATATAAGCCAATGGGAGAAGTGGAGCTATAGTATTTTGACACTTGGTGTTTAGGGACACTAAGGCTTTGACTATGTCATCAAGATGACATCACAAAGAGCACATGTTATTTAAGACCGAAAAAGCTTCTAGAATTTTCTTGACTAATAGAGCAATTGAGACCATAAGAAGATGACATGTGTCAAAGTTATCCAAGGGTCCTAATTGAGTCTTGAATTTTGAAGTTAACCAAGGGTGGAGATTAGAGATGAGAAAACTTCTTGATTAAGTCTTTGAAAGATATTACACAAAGATTAAACGGTAATTAGGCATTTGTGGGGTCCACATGTGCTTGCCACTTGCCTATAAATAGGAATGGCTTCCTCTTCATTTCTTCACACCAAAACAAGAAATCAAATCTGATTCTTGTGAGAAAGAGAGAGCTAGGCGAAAGTTAGAAGGATGAAGGGAAGGAGTAAGAGCTTCAACGGTAAGTTCTTGGTCTTTAGCTTTTTGATTTTTGGTTTGATCTAGAAAATTATGGATTAAAATTATTTCCATGTTTTGAAGGTCACCATTGAGTTTAAAATGAAAATTCGATAAAAAAACATGGTGGGAACTAATTTTTGAAAGCCAAAGATCAAAATAGCAACAGTTGGAAAATTGTCGGTTTAAAGCTTTCAGGAGCCCATCACTTGGTGGTCAATATTTTATGTAAAACATGTCCTTTAAAAATCATGCAATTTTTCATGAATAAATTAGATGTTCAAGGCTTTCATTTTATATAAAACTTGTAATGTTTAGAGCTCGGACAAGGAGATAATGATTTTTGAAGTTAGACCACGCGTTTCTAGAAATTTATCTGGATAGTGGTGTTCATGCGTGGATTTTGAATGATCAAACGGTGTTTAAAAATTATGAAATTTTCTAGTGTTAAAGTAGACAGAAGGGTCTTTCTTTTTATGTAACAAACATAATTTGTAGGGTTCTCTACAAGGAGATACAATCCTTTTAAGTTAGACCTTGTTTCTGAAATTATAATCTTGGCAGTTGTTAAATATGTAAAATCTAGGAATGATCTAGAAAATGAGATCTTCTAAAATTATTTTTACATGAAACTAGACATGTCAAGGGTCATGTAGATTTTTGAAACACTCAAATTGGATTTTTTTTTTCATTTAGTTATGATTTTTCAAAGTTGCTGAAAAATCTGCAAGAAAATCCAGACTTTCATTTTTTAGGAAATGTGAGAGTCAAAATGGAATAACTTATCCACTAGGGGTAAAAAAGTCAAAAAAGATGAAAATAACTCTTTAGGATATTATTCCAAGCAATATGATATTTACTATAATATCATATAAAATATGAAAAAGGAGATAATGTGATGGGAATACGATAGAATATCTAAGAAGTTCGGGGATGGATTCAAAAGGACGGGCATATTACTAAATACGCGGTGAAAGGTACGTTCGCGTACTGTAACTTTAACCCTTTGATGCCTTGTATATCTTTACATGATTGTTTGATTCATGATTGATTGAGGTCATGGGCAAGACTGGGTCTTAGGTCACATATGTGTTTACATTCAGTGTGTAACACACCTACCGGCCTCACTCTTTCAAGTGGCGGGTAGTGTGATCCTTTACTTTACTCCAAATTTTAAATTATTTTCCCAGGTTATTTTACGTCATTCATTAGAGTATTGGCAGCAGAGCATGCACCAGTTTGGACAATTAAATATTGGTAAGATAAAATGCAAGAAGAAACATTTCCCCTGAGGGATTAAATATACAGTCATCCACTATCACAGCTCCCAAAATAATTATATGAAAATACAGTCATCCGGGAAACTAAAATAATTATCCAAAAGTAAGCATCAACATTTCCCACCACACTAGTCCAATTCCAGAGCCTTACTTTCGTCCCCCTACTCAGACCTAGATGAGCCGCCCGGATGGCTTAAAGAGGTCGGGATTCATAATTGAATCCCAGAGTAACCGTTAATCTCATATAAAATGTATAAACAATGCATGTAAGAAAACCAAGAATAAAAACACAAACCACATAGCATTTAGTATCTTTCACATAGCAAGGCAGACAGCCAAATCCAGAACTAGCAGTCCTAATAGCACACAACACAGACTGTCGGGCACGACACACAGCAAGGCCCTTATTGCACACAACATGTTCTAGTTTCAGAGCGCTTGGAAATAAATGATAACCAAATGTATGTAATATATATGATAAAACATACATACACAAGTTACACAGAGTATATGAGGATTAAAGTTACTATTTGGTAGTCGACCACGAGTAATAATGAATTTTCCGGTGCACAATATCACGAATAGTCTTAAACTAACAAAATATAAATATAATTAAATCCTCCTCAATAAATATTTCTTTTTGCTGATTTAAAACAAGCTCAATTCATGTGCCCATATTTACTAAATTCCTTTTCTTATTAAGTAATTTAATATGAGCTTATATTCCTTTTATTTTCGTCCTTTTTCGAATTTCCAAAGAAAGTGACTTATCTTCAAAAATCCATAAGTAAATCTGGAAAAATCCTTTTGGGTTGGTTCCAAAGTCAAAATGACCCTTAATATTTTTGACTAAAAATATTTGTCATGACTATCCACACGCAGGTTTTTCCCATATTCCAAATATACCCTTGCTGGTTGAAGGTAAAGTCCAAATTCAAGGGTCAAATTCAAATATTCATAATTAATTGTACATAATCCAGAAAATTACAACTGACCTATCAAATTAAAGCTTGTTATGTCCACTTTAATCTTGTAAAATTTCATGTAAATTGGACACTATTTATTGCCCCAAAAACGTGCCACAATATTACTGCCCATACAGGATTTTCCAGACAAATTTCAAGGTTTCGATATAATTCAATTCCAGAGCTTCCAAAATTTCTATCGAACCTCTACCCCACACAATTTTTCATTTTGCACACAATGGGACCATCAAAATGACCAAAATCCTACTCCTTGACCATGCCCTGTGCAGGCCAAAATTAAAGCTCAAATGTGACAATTTACCAATTCACAATTTATCAACCAAACTAAGTTCATATGCTCCGAAATCATCATATAATCACACATTCATAAGTAAATCACCATGAGACTCCAAGAACCTTAGTTGTCTCAAAATATAGGATTTTACAAAGTATTCAAAAACTCATCTAAACTTCAAACCAATCGGTTCAAAATGAAGCTTACGCTTACCTTATCACGATTCTACAAATGGTTTGGAATTTCGGACAACTCAACTGACCCGATAACTTGAAACTCCTCCTATGAGAAAACTAAAACCATAGGATTGAAGCTCTTGATGTATAGAACAATGATTATGAAGGGAGTTTTTGGATTAGAGGTGATTTGGTAGGAGATTTTGACTAGAGTTCGTTTCTCTCTCTAATTGCACCTTCTCACGCCCCATATATATATATATATATATATATATATATAAAGCTTCTCAATCTCTTTTATGATGATTTTCACTAAATGAAGATGATATAAAACATGTCAATTAATTAATATTGAAAGCTTGAAGTCGGTGGAAGCATGGGGCAATTAATTAGACTTTAGCCTTCCATTTATTTACAATTATACCTATTGACATAGTAATTATACAAACTTAAATCAAGCCTTAACTAGACTTGTAGCTCGGAACCCAACACAATTGATCATACCTATTGGCCAGGTCGGTGTTAGTCTAGTGGAAGTCTCCCCGTCTTTCACGGTGACTAATTATTGAAACCACACTGACCAAACCTTTCTTAGTTTAAGCACAAATATTATGAACTAACTTTATTGAATTCATGCCAAAAAATATGCACTGACGAACCTCTTCCGGCATTCACTTTGACCGAAGCATCTTCACGTTCTCCATCCATCGGTGACTCTTCTCGGCTCCGTCCATCGGTGCCTCTTCATGGCTTCTTTCACGTTGCATTCTCAAATCCTGGTTCCTTTCCTAAACCTTTAGTCAGGACTAAAATTCAATACCCATTGAATCTTAAGTAACAGTTAACCTCTATAACAGATATAACAATATATGACAAATATCTATTACATATCAGCATTAACCATACATAGGACACAACAAATGTAAGGTTACGACAATACATAGCACCCAACATAGAACATATGTAATGTTAACAGCATAAGAATACATTGTACCCAACACACAGCAAATGTAATGTTCAAAACATTTGCACTTACCCTGTGCCACAAATCCACGTGTCCTTTTCGCTAGGAAAACAACTATATGACATTATCATGACTATAACCCGCACAAAGATGAATGTATATAAACAGATGACCTAATATCTTAGTCTTAGCCACGGTGCATGACCTAAGACCTAGTCTTATCCATGACTCTATGAATCATTCAATCATATACAGACATATAAGATATAGATGATTAATGTTACAAGACGCGAACGTACCTTTCACCGCGTAGTTACCAAAACACCCGACCTTTTGAATCTGACTTCGGATTTCCCGGATATCCTATAATGTTACCGTCAGATTATTTCCTTTTCCATGATACTATAATTAATATCATATTTCCTTGAATAATATCAAAAACGGATATTTTCACATACTTTAACATTTCTACCCTTGGTGGATTTGTTAGTCCACTTTTACCCCTTACTTTTGCTTAAAAACGAAATGCTGGATTTTCTAGACAGATTTTTCAGCAACTTCCAAAAATCATAATTAATTCTACAACAGTTCTTTTTGAGTGATTGAAAACTCCTCATGACCCTTAACATGTCTATTTTTAAGAAAAATATTATCGAAGCATCAAGAATCATTCCCAGGTTTAGCGTTTTCAAACACTATTTATATTTAAATCTAGTAAACAATACAAGACTTATCTTCAAAAATTCCTATCTCCTTGTCTAGAGCTTAAAACGTTATATATTTTATATATTTAGAAAGCCCTACATGTCTACTTTATTCTTGTAAAAGTTCATAATTTTTAAAACTCATTTTATAGATAAAATAACAACCACAAGTTTGTTGCCTCCGGAAGTTCTAAAACTGAAACTTCTCTAACTTTCATAATCTTACTCTATTTTTCAAAAATTATTTCTCAACATGTTTTTACCTCATTCAGCATTTTAAATGCAATGGAGACCTCAAGACATATAAAGTAATTTTTACTTCCGAATTTTCTAGATTAAACTACAAGTTAAATATAAAAAATTACCTTGAAGCTTCAAGTCATTCTTCGTTCCTATGAATTTTGCCACTCACTCTAACAACTAGGATCAAATGTTGTTTTATGTTTTGGTGTGAAGAAAAATGAAGAGGAGATGCCCTCTATTTATAGGGAATGCTCCAATGTCAATTTGGTAATTATCAAGCATTCCAAAACTTCATCTTTCCTTTAAACCGATGGATTAATTATCACTTTCCAATCTTCAATCTTATGCCTTCGTTGAGTGCCGATCTCCCCTCTTATTTTTAGCCATTTAATATGTCTTTTAATTAGTAAAATATCCTTTGGCTCAAGTCTCTAATTGCCAAGTTGCAATTGTTGACTTTTCAATGTGTATTTGTGTTAATTATCATGAAATATTTGACTTATATTCCTCCCCATTGACTGCATGTTTTTGTTGAATTTTGGGGCAAGTTATGATGTCTTTTTAATGACTTAATTAAGTGCTTAAGTATCCTTTAATGTCAAATGCCAATGTACAATTGGTTGCTTATTTAATCAAGAGTATTTGTGCATTTTAGCAAGCTTAAATCAAATCTTTATTGGCCTTAATATTTCAAAAATATGCAGCCCCCGTTATATGTCTTTATTTGTCTCTAATTAATTTGAAGAATTATGCAACTAATCTCAATTTGGGCAAGCTTATTTTATAAGGAAAATTGTTAATAGATAACAATTAAACTAAGTGTTTTCCTATTCTCTTTTGTTGTCTTATGAGAATTTAAAATAGCTATTATTTATTGTGATTTTATGTCACATTTTGTACCCTTATGTGTAGCCTCAAATCCTACTATTTGAGTATTAATTTCTTAAAGAAATTTCACTAAAATTATAACCAATAAATTATAATTACTTGAAACACATATTCACCTTTGTATTTTGCTAAGAATTTTTCAAAATACAAGGTTAATGATATTAGGGAAAATTAGGGTATTACATTTCTCCCCATTAATTTAAATTTCGTCCCCCCGAAATTTGAACTTATAACCTCGGAGAAATAACCTAGACATCTAGTTTAATCCTTTTCTATGCATGCTTACTAAACATGCACCATAGCATTCTCATTCAACTTGTACCCAGGGTGTAGTGTTCAAATACAGGATCTACTGATCCATTCTCACAGTGCTTGGTTACATAGGCCTCACTGCCTGACTCATTCAGCCTCTTGGCTTATTAGCACTGGAGATTCTAGCCTCACCACCTAGGAAATCATCCTTAGGCCTTAGGCATCTCAACTACTACTCGGTACAGCAAATGTTTTGTTAGACTCAAGATGTACTCTAGATACACTAGTCTAAAGTCATCATGCCAATCGCATTCCGCCCCATGCAACTTGCACACCAGGACTTACCGCTTCGAGCCTTTGCTCTTATATTTCATCTGAGCTTCTTCCAAGCTTGCAGACTACTTTCTTTTGCTTAGCACTATAGCTGACAACTACTATCTGACTTAACTAGTTTAGTGTTCTAAACCTTTCTAATAGTTCATGTTCCTATATCATAATCTCCAACTACACCACTTTTCTTTTTAACACAATAGCATCGACAATCATGTCATTGCTACGTATTTATGTTTGTCTCATTTTCTGCTTTTCATACACTAAAAATTTTCTGTGGTGGCAGTACATTTCGCAATCCACACTATACCAAAAAGTAATAGTGCTATCACATTTTCAAATTTAATCTCTGCCAACACAAATTCGTGAAAACACATTCACTGCCACTAGAGCGGTTTTAGAAAACATTTACTACCGGCACGTATTTGTGTCCGGGATAATTTAAAAAATTTTAGGATTGAGAGCACACGCCACCACTTCAACCACTTGGTATAGCGAGCGACTTATCCCAATCCCTAAATTTGGCCTCTGCATTCCTTTGGCCTCAAATCGAGTCCCCAGGTATCAACAGTACTGTCAATCGATGTGGGAGAATTTTCACCCCTCCCATAAGAGACCTAGCATTCACGTTGGCACATAAAGTAGCGACCTATCTACCGGTAACTCGGTCAATACCATAGACAGTCAAGTTCTACTAAGCAAAACATATGCCCTTACAAAGCAAAATGTTATGGATTGGGTGCGTTCACTGCTGGTGCAATTTTCATTCTCTCAAAACAAATCCCTCAAAAACTCTTTGTTCAAAAAGTGCCTTTATCAAAGGCCATCAATTTCAAATATTCTACAACATCTGGGAAGACCCAGCAAACCATGTACATCTACAATAGCTTATGGCCTCCCAGTTCCGTACTGACTTTACCACAACATAGTTGAAAGGTCAGTTTCAAACTCTAGGTTCTAACAGACCTCTTTTATAAGACAACATCATTTCAAAAGAGTAATGGTCACTTTTGAAAACATTTCATTCGAAAACTCAATTTCAAAAATTCAAAAGTTTAATTTGAAAAATTTCAAATACAACGGAGTGCATTGGCAAGTTTAAAATATTCAACTTTAAACCTTACTGTAGAACCAGACAACTAATCTTAGAAGGTCATCACTAACTAAACGCATTCGGACCTCTGTCCTTGGCTACTCAAGCCATCCGTAGAATGCTGAGTCTATTCTACTTTAGTCTTCTGGCTATTCCGCATTTGCCTACTATTCTCGGGCTTCCCGGTCTCTTCGGAGACTTCCCGATGTCGTTGTCTAACAACTGTGGGCTCCTACAAGCCTATAGACACAATAGTCTCACATGACTTAGTGTTTTTCATAGAACATATACATGTCCAATAACCTATGGACATACCGGTCCCAACGGTCCCACTACATACCCACCAAGAACATTTGAGAGGTACACATCACCACTTTGTCCTCACTAGGACATACCCCAATCCCGTGTAGCTTCAACTGCAACCACCAGATCCAACTGATCCATGACCATCGCGTCCCTTTAGTCTCACGTACTTCCCAATCTACCGGACTGGAGTTGAGTCACTAGGCATTAGCGGCATCGACCATCGTTCGACCATCGTCATAGGCCATACACCCTCCCGACGTGGCAGGAATCATAATTCTCAGATTGGTGTATACGTTTTGGTGTGTGCTTTCGTCTCTCAAAACTCATTCATTTAGAGCCATCTGATATGACGCCTTTGATATTGGTTCGGTACCAGGCATCAACCCAAGAGTGAATTCAACTTCCCTTGTTGGTGGTAATCTACTGAGAGCTTCTAGAAACATCTCAGGGAATTTGTTCACAACTAGAATGTGTTCTAGTGTAAATTTAGTTCCGGCCTGGATACGATAACACAATATATGCTATACAGTACTGGAGCACCCCATGCCGATATACTAGATTACGTAAACATTTTCTTTAGGGAACTTATTAGACATGAGACTCGTTATGATCAACTTATCTTAAGAACCGACACGCTGATAGCTTTACTCTATGATTTGTTATCATGGCGGCTTCACTCTTTGGTTTGACGTCATGGTGGCTCCACTCCACGGTACTTCACTCGGCACTTCACTCAATCCCTTTCTACTGGTCAGCCCCTCAGTAGGTAGCTCTTTCCGATCAGAACTCCTTGTAAGTAGCCTTCTCCGATCAAAACTTCCCATAAGTCGTAATATCTTCAGATGATCGTCTCTGAATCATTATAACGAGAACTCAGATCTTATCAGGTTCCTACCCTTTAGTGGTTTTGTAACCAGCTGTCTCTATTTCTACCATCTCATCTGAGGTCATTCTTTTTATGGACTTTCACTATCTGTCCAGCTCTAGGCATAATCCTTAGCTGAACTTTCCCTATTAGGGTAACCACCCATGTCTTAAGGAATTTATTAGCCACTAAAATCTCTACGGTTATCGGTCCCACCTTGAAACCATAACCAGTGGCTACCGAGGTTCTAGTTATCGTATGGTTTCATTAAGGAACTAGCTCTCAGGTATTGGAACCTAAGGCAACCTCACTCATACTTCCTTAGGGTTCCTACTCTCAGGTACTGGAACCTAGGTACTGCTCAGTCATACCTTGACCTAAGCACTATCTCTACTTAGATCAGATTTAAGCCTATCACTCTATCTACTCTCATGGTATCCCAAAGGATCACCATGTTTCATACCTCGAGGTATTCAGGCTTTAGCTTAAAGGATATCAAATCCTCAAGCTACTTCACAAGGATCACTCTCTTGAGGTTTCTCTCACCTAGCACACTTAATCTCTAAAACGTCTATCGGATCTGGGGTACTAATACCGGTACATATACCACCGGGTACCGATAACTTTTATAGGTACTAGTACGACGTATCTACCTCCCCAAAGATGCTGGGTACTTTCCCTTATAATGGCCACCATCGTTAGAGACTCAATTAAATACCTTCGTCCTCGGAGCCACGCCCCAATGCACGCTTAGTGTCCAGCCTCTACTAGGCAGGGATTGACCCCTTAGGTTAACTTAGTAAGTTACTATTCATACAGGGAAACTTATTCAGTAAGTTATTGTTCACAGGGAAACTTAAGCAATAAGTTACTATCTACAGGGAAACTTAAGCACTATTGACCTCTCTGTATCACTTCCCCTCTTAAATTCTTGAAACACAGGGCGGGGATTTAATTCATACTCCGATTTCCATATTAGGAGTTCTAGAGTTTAGTAACAGAACCCATATTCTGTGCCAACTCTCCTTTCTCTAGGGTTTTATCTTAACAAAACCCAACCCTTTTCCTTAGGGTGTATGTCCTTTATATATCACATAACCTGTATTATATCAATACTCCTAACCTACACATCCAAACCATGCTCTGATACCATAACTGTAACTCCCCAAATTCCATACTACTTACTATGCCCAGTGACACGTAGTATCTAGAAATATGGTGTTGACATATTAGAGTAAAGCCGAACGGAGAGCATGCACTAACGTTTAGACAATGAGTAACCGAAGGAATATTCGTGTGATACAATAGTACAAAACTTGTATAATTAAAACTCTGGACATAGTAATTAAAAAATCTTAAATCAAGCCTTAACTAGACTTATGGCTCTAAACCCAGCACAGTTGATCATACCTATTGTCCAGGCCAATGGGAGTCTCCCCGTCTTTCACGATGACTAATTATTGAAACCACCTTGAGTCTTAGAACCAGAGCCTTGGGTCTCAGAAATTACAACCTTCTTCTTCTTCTTGTGAGGAGCGATGACGGGTTCCTTGTCTCGATGAGTCGCGGCTTCTGGATCAATCTCCTTGCGAATAGGAACTTCAGAAGGCTCTTCGATTCTCAGCTTCTCGGTTTCTGAGTGAGCATTTCAGAAACCTTGCTCGAAGGCTTGCACTTCCTTGTGGGTCTTGTCGACACAGGTGGTGATGAGGAAACGATGAGTTCGTAATTGGACAAGTAATTCTTCTGAGTTTTTGAAAGTTTAGGGTTTTTAGGTGCCATTCTTGTGATTCGGAGATGAGGAACAGAGAAGAGCGTCCAGAGGTGAAGAGCCGAGGAATAGAGAACCACTTGGGTTAGGGTTTAGAGAGAGCGTGAGAAATGAAGAGTTATAGACGCGACAATATATATAGCAGAAGGACATACTCGAGTTATTTAGTGAATGACTCGAGTCATTTATGAAGGAAATACTTACCTGTAGCTATTGATGACTCGAGTTATTACTTACGGACTCGAGTCATTAATGGCACATTCCTTTCTGTCTGTTGTCTGACTCGAGTTATCTTGTATGACTCGAGTCATATTTATGCTCCATTGCTCTCGGTGTAACAATTGACTCGAGTTGTTGGGCTTGGCTCGAGTTACTTCAAAGCTTCACAAGTGATGTCAGGGTTGAGAAATCACATGAATTGCGTTATTTCGATAATGACTCGAGTTATGATAGTAACCAGACATATATCAGAGCTGATATCAGATATGAGAATTCACTGATTTAAGCTTACATACTCCTGCAAAAAAACTATGTAGACACTCCGAAGCTTAAGTTAGTAACTATAGATCATAAAAAACATATAACTAACATTGGGTAGGATTTACTTACAGTTCATTAGGATTTACCATTCCCAATTCTCTTTTAATAAACATGAACTGCTCTTTGGCCAGAGGTTTGGTGAAGATATCAGCAAATTGCAGATGAGTTGGGATGAACATTACTTTGACATCCTTCTTCTGAACATGATCCCTTATAAAGTGATGATGTCTAACATCAATTTGCTTGGTTCGAGTATGCTGCACTGGATTCTTAGCCAAGCTTATTGTGCTAGTATTGTCACACATTATTGGGATCTCCTTTAAGTTGATTCCTAAGTCAGATAATTGTTGCTTGTGCCTTAGGACTTGTGCACAACAACTTGAGGCAGCCACATATTCAGCTTCAGTAGAAGACACAGGCTGGCTGGTTTATTTTTTGCGAACCGGAAACAAGTGAGCCACCAACCAGGAACTCACATTGGCCACTTGTGCTCTTCCTATCTGACTTGTATCCAGCATGATCTGAATTCGAATATGCTACAAGATGTTCTGGTTGACCTTTTGGAAAGCACAAGCTAAGGGTTTTGTGTCAGTAAGGTATCTGAAGATTAACTTCACATTCTCAGCATGAGACTCCTTGGGAGTAGATTGGAACCTTGCACACATCCCCACACTGAATTGGATGTCAGGACGATTTGCTGTGAGGTAGAGTAATGATCTAATCATTCCTCTGTATTTTGTGATGTTGAAGTCCTTGCCCTTTTCATCAGCATCCAAAGCAGTGGTTGAGCTCATTGGAGTATCAGCTCCATTGCATTGATCCATCCCAAACTTTTTCAGCAGATCATTGAGATACTTGGTCTGAGATATGAAGATTTCATCCTTCATTTGCTTGATTTGCAGACCAAGGAAATAGTTGAGTTCTCCCATCATGGACATCTCAAATTCTCCCTGCATATTCTTAGGAAACTCTTCACACAAAGCATCATTAGAAGCACCAAATATAATGTCATCAACATATATTTGAACAATTAAAATTTCACCAAGTTTATTACTCTTTATGAAGAGAGTTGTATATGCTTTTCCCCTAACAAATCCTTGATTAAGAAGGAATTTGCTTGATCGCTCATACCAAGCTCTAGGAGCTTGCTTAAGACAATAGAGAGCTTTCTTGAGCCGATAAACATGATCTGGATGATGATCGCATTGAAAACTAGGAGGTTGTTCAACATAAAATTCCTCCTGAATAAAACCATTTAAAAATGCACTCTTTACATACATTTGATAGAGCTTGAATCCTTTGACGCAAGCAAAGGCTAGAAGAACTCTTAAAGCTTCCAATCTTGCCACTGGAGTATAAGTTTCATCATAATCAATTCCTTCTTCTTGATTATAGCCTTTAGCAACCAATCTTGCCTTGTTACGGACAATGATTGCATATTCATTTCGTTTGTTCTTGAATACCCATTTGGTGCCAATGACCGGATGATCGTTGGGCCTAGGTACCAAATCCCAAACTTGATTTCTATCAAATTGATGTAACTCTTCTCGCATTGCTATCACCCAATCATTGTCTGATAGGGCTTCATCAATCTTAGAGGGTTCAATTTTTGAGATAAAGGCAGAAAAAATTACTTCATTCAAAGTACTATTTCTGGTCCTTACACCTTGATTTACATCACCTATCACTTGGTCCAAAGGATGATTCCTAATAAACCTCCAAGCTTTAGGCTGAGATTGATCAGGGTTTTCTAAAGTATTTTGAGGGTCAACCTTGAAAACATTTTCAGGATTTTCAATAGAGGCAGGAGTAGTTTTCGAAAAGAATTGATTTTTGAAAACATTTTCCTCATCATCATCTAAGGATTTATCGCTTTTGGATTCACGAATACAACATGCATATAGACTCTTCAACAATACGAGTACGAGTATTAAAGACTCTATAAGCTTTACTTCTATTTGAATAACCCAAAAATATACCTTCATCCGCTTTGGGATCAAACTTTCCCAAATTGTCCTTACCATGGTTGTGGATGAAGCACTTACTTCCGAAAACATGCAAATGAGCCAAGTTTGGCTTTCTTCCCTTGTACAGCTCATAGGGAGTTTTGTTCAACTTCTTTCGGAGGTATTCCCGATTTGAGATGTAGCAAGCCATACTCATTGCATCTGCCCAAAATACTCTCTTGCCATCTCAGTGAGGTCTCGATTCTTTCTCTCTACAACACCATTTTGTTTAGGTGTCCTCGGGGCTGAGAAGTTGTGATCAATTCCCATGTTGTCACAAAACTCAGCAAATGCATAATTTTCGAATTCTCCTCCATGATCAGTTCGAATTCCTGAAATAGAGAAACCTTTCTCATTTTGGACCTTCTTGGCAAAAACAACAAACTGATCAAATATTTCATCTTTAGAAGATAAGAATTTAGTCCAAGCAAATCTAGATAAATCATCAACTATGACCAAAGTATAAAGATTGCCATCGAAGCTTTTTACTCTAGCTGGTCTAACTAAATCCATATGAAGTAGTTGGAGAGGTCTATTAGTTGAAATTTCCTTTTTAGATTTGAAAGATGATTTGGTTTGTTTCCCTTTTTGACAACCATCACAAATCATGTCATTTTTGAAATTAAGTTTTGGTAAGCCAATGACTAAATCCTTTCTTAGCAACTTGTCAAGTTGAAACATATTGACATGAGCTAAACGCTTGTGCCATAGCCAACTTTCTTCCAAGTTACTAATAAAGCAATTTTCGGAAGTAATTCTAATGTAGTTACTAGAGAGGTTTAGGGTGTAACAGTTACCTTCTCTATGAGCTCTGAACAAGGCTTTTGATTTGATGTTGACTAAGGGTAGATCATTTTTGCTTACAATCAAGCATTCCTCAGAGTAAAAGATAACCAAGTTACTTTTGTCTGTGCTTTGGCTCACAATGAGGAGGTTGTGGCAAAGGCCTTCTACAAGGTAGACTTCTTTAATTTGAGGTCCATCGTTGTTGCCAACTTCACCAATTCCAGCAATCCTTCCGGATTGATTTCGACCAAAAGTCACTTTGCCACCATCCCTAGTCTTGAGAGTAGCAAACTTAGTATGATCTCCCGTCAAGTGTCTAGAGCATCCACTATCAATATACCACTTGTTGGATTTTGATGCTCTCAGACAACCTCATCAATACTTTCAGAGTGCTCTTCTTCTTAAGCTACGAGGCATGTTAGCTTTATCCTCCTCTTCAGCTTCATCTTCATCGGATGAGCTGTCTCCCCATATTGTTGAGACATAAGCTTTCTTCTTGAACTTATTAAATTTCTTCTTATCTCTGTCTTTGTCCTTCAACTGGGGGCATTCTGACCTGATTTGGCCAGGCTTCTCACATTCATAGCAGATGATTGGCTTCTTTGCCTCAGTGCTGGAGCTACCCTTGTGAAACTTTTTGAATCCTTGATCCTTTCTGTAGAATATTTTGAATCTTCGAACAATCATTCACAACTCTCTTTCTTCATCTTCTTCTTCGTCATCATCGGTCTCCTTAGCTTCTTTGACGACTTTAAGAGCAACGCCTTTGAACTTGCTAGTTGATTCATCAAGTCCCTTTTTGAACTTGAGCTTGGATTCATATTCAGAAAGACTACCAAAGAGGGCTACAACAGATGCCATTGATTCACCACGATTTTCCTCAATCGCGGTCACTTTAGCTTCCCAATCCTTGTTGAGGATATTGAGAATTTTCCTCACTTGGGCAGGTTGCTCATATTCTTTGCCCAATGCAGCAAGCTGGTTGATCAGATGGGTGAATCTTAATCAAAATTCGTTGATAGATTCACCAGGCTTCATTTGAAGAAGATCATATTCTGTTATGAGAGTGTTGATTCTGTTATGCTTTACTCATTAGTTCCTTCATGAGCTACCTCCAAAGCATCCCACATGGCCTTTGCATTTGGCAATGTGCAAACACGAAAATGCTCTTGTTGACTCAAGGTACTTTGCAACATAAGAATAGCTTTACTGTTGAGTGTGATATTTCTCCTATCATTCTCATCATAAGCTTCTTCAAGCTTTGGAACTTTGATGCCATTTTCGAGAACTGTTGGGTTGTAGTCTCCAGTCTCAAACACTATCCATAGGCCATATTCAGAAGCCATGACAAAAACTCTGAATTTGGCTTTCTCGAAGGAATAATGCTCTCCACTAAATCCTGGTGGTTTGTTGATCGAAGCTCCATCAGGTAGAATACCTTCCAGAGTGATCCTTCTCAAGATGTTAATCTTTTCTGAGAAGACCTTGCTCTGATACCAAATGAAAGTGGAGCTTAATCATCAAGAGGGGGTGAATTGGGGATTTTAAAATTTTCTCGCGAAAGTGCTCTGTTTGTAAAATGGAAAACAGAGCTGAATAGAGTAAGAGTAAGAGAGATTGAACGCAATGATTTTATATTGGTTCGGTCTAAATCCTTGACCTACGTCCAGTCCCTAGACTCTCTGGGTTTTTCCACTGACTCAAATGTTTACACACTCTGTATCTCACAGAGTAATTCTCTTACTAGAACTTACTCCCCCTTACAAGTTGTAATCAAATAGCCCAATCCCAAAGTCCCAATACTTTGTGATTCTTACAAAAGGACAATCAATAAAGTACTCTCTAAAAGAGCAGATTAATAATCAATGAAGATTGATATATCCGAAGAAATTAACTATTAGAGTAGAAACAGTAAATGCCTTTAATCACTAATTGAATGCGCAGAGTTTCGGTTGTTGGAGACTTGAATGCTTCTGGCTTTTATAGATGATTGCAATTAATGACCGTTGAGGAGAGATTAATGAGCTGTTGAGAATAATAAATATATCTGTTGAGTTTGAACGTTGCTCTCTCTCTTCGTATAGTCCGATGTTGCCGTTATTCTCCGTTGACATTCTTCATTCGATTTGTCCGTTGAGACTCAGTAAGAATGTTGGTTGGGAATGGCCGAAATGCTTTTTGGTTGCTCAAAAGCTCAATTTCTAATTTCATGCTTTAACTCTGTCCAAGCATTTAATGCGTCTGACAAGATTTGCTTTATGATAATTTGATGATTAAAACTTGTTAATCATATCTGGAATCCACTAGCAAACTGATTAAACTTGGTTAGAAACAATAATAATCAATAATATGCAGTACCTAATATTTAATCAAAGAGTTTCAGATTACGAAGACGATGAATTCAAAATTCTGATGCAAGTAACTCGAGTTACTAAGGATTGAAAGTGAAGGAAATCACCAAGAGGGGGGGGTGAATTGGGGATTTTAAAAATTCTTTTCGGATCACCCACACAACGGTGCTTAACCAAGGTAAATGGAGTTAGAGAGGAAGAGCTTGACACGAAGATTTATACTGGTTCGGTCTTAACTCTTGACCTACGTCCGATCCCCGGACTCTCGGGTTTTTCTACTATCACTCAAATCGGATACACACTCTTTGTACTCGAAAGTTATCCTCTATCTAGGATACACTCCCCACAAGTTGTAATCGATAACCCAACCTCAAAGTCCCACAACTTTGAGATTCTTACAAAGAATGATTTACGAAATGAACTCTCTCAAAGAGTGAATAAAAATAAGCACTTTGAAGCACAATGTATCAAAGATACAAATGAGAAATATAAGCGGTGAAGAGGCGATGTTCTTGTGTGCGTTTTCTGTGTATGTCTTCTCTACCTTCAGACTTCAAATCTTCATGTATTTATACAGGTTTGAAGCTTGTGAACGTTGTAGATCCGTTGAGACTTGATCTGATTCGAAAATATAGCTGTTGTGAGTGTGTCTCCATGAATCTAGCTGTTGTAGACAAATCTGTTTGAATATGGTTGTTGCGATTTGAATATTTGAAATTTGGCTCCTCATGAATGTGTTCCCATCTTTGTTATGTTTAGTGGAGGCGGTTGTATAATGTTGTCCAGCTGTTTGGAGGCTAGCTTTCTTCCTTGGAGAATGGTTGTGTTGCTATCCGGTTGTAACCCATTGCATTTGGAGAAGAAGATATAATATAATATTGCAAGTTGTCAAGTTGTTTGTCTTAAAGTCTTCTTTAAAACAAACCTAGATCTTCTGTAATCTCATAAGCAAACTGGTTAAATCTGGTTAGGAAATATTGATATGAATCATATAAATCATATACAACCAATTCGCGAGAATCAAGTTAAAGTATAAATCAAATGAACAAAATACACCCCGAGATGCGTTCATCATTCTGCGAGTTCCAAGCTCGAGTTTACCTATGTAAGCTCGAGTTTGCTCTTCATTTAAAACTTGAGTTTTGCCTCGGAAGTCTCAAGCTCGAGCTTGTAAATAAGTAAGCTCGAGTTTAGCATTTGTCGGGGAAACATGTTTGAATTCATTTTGAGAGCCAAAGTGGAAAAACGCAAGCTTGAGCTTATTAGTGAGTAAGCTCGAGTTTGGCACTATTCATGTCAAAAATAATTTTAGTTCACAAAATGCAAGCTTGAGCTTAGAGGTGTAAACTTGAGTTTGCTAAGCTCAAAATATGACATTGCTCTGTTTGACCCAAGCTTGAGCTTGCAAGGGCAAGCTCGAGTTTGGCAATGGTTTTAAAAACTTTGAAAGATTTTTGTCGACGCAAGCTTGAGTTTACAACCTTAAACTTGAGTTTACTCTTTGAAGGAAAAACTTGAAAACTTTATCGTGCGGTGCAAGCTCGAGCTTGGTATCCCAAGCTCGAGTTTACAACTTTTGTAAACTCACAAACTCTACGGTAAAATGATAAGCTCAAGTTTAAAGGATTACGCCGGAGGTAAGCTCGAGCTTGTAACGCAAGCTCGAGTTTACATATTTGTAAACTTAGTGAGAAAAGACTGGGAAGAGGCAAGCTTGAGCTTATAACTAATAAGCTTGAGTTTGCAATTTGAGTAACTTGATAAAAACCTCAAACCTTCGTAAGCTCAAGCTTACGGGTGCAAGCTCGAGCTTACTCGGAATATGAGTAAACTTTGAAAACCTTCAAGCTCAAGTTTATGGACCAAGCTCAAGTTTAGAAAATGCAAAATAGCTTGGTTTGCTTTACTCAAGGGGCAAGCTCGAGTTTGGAGACCCAAGCTCGAGTTTGGGTAACGAGAAATGTTTTTGAATTGCAAACAACATGTTTTACCAATTTCTAATAAAAATCATTCTTTCATGTTTACAATTGTTATTAATCATCAAAACACATTGAGAACTAACATTCTCCCCCTTTTTGATGATGACAACACTTGTAAACATTTGTTTCTTTTCAAAAACAGATTTGAGCATTTGAGCATTGAGAAAGAGATTTTGGTAAAATGTTTTCAAACTTGAGGTTTTGAAATTTCAATTTGATAAACTCAGATTTAACAAAGTTAAACAATTCGGATCAAGTAGATATCGAGTTTAGCAACTTAAATTACAATTTAATTCTTAAACATATAAACATCATATCGGTTTGACAAAGAAATAGCAAACAATGATATAACCGAGATGATCAATCCATTAAAGTAGAGTTTCAAAAGCAAATATACAAAATCAAAGTTAAAACTACAATGAAATGATCAAAAACAAAAAGAAACATGAGCAAAACAAAAAGAAACATGAAAGTGCTCTGCTGCTCTCTTCACTTCTTTTCTTCTCCCCCTTTGTCATCAGCAAACAAGGGTGGAGCTACTGGGGTAGAAGGGTTGTCTGGTTGAGAGGGAGGCTCAGGCTGATTGGTGAGAGTGTTTGCCTCAGGTTCAATGGAGGTTGCTGGTTCAGTGGGTGAGGCAGGTTCAGAGGCTGTTTTGGGCAAAGTAGAACTTGGTTCACCAAGTAGATGCACCCAAACCAGAACTTGAAGCGCTATGGACTGATTTTTCAGAATTTGGTCCATTTTGTCACTCGGACTCATCATGGTTACCGGAAAGAGTGGAAATACTTGCTTGATCTCTCAAGCTGACCACTAAGGTTTTTAACTTCCTTCTTCAATTACATCGACCTTCTTTCAGGCTCTTCCCCGGCCTATATTGAAATCTTCCCGAGTATCCACCAAATTACTATGACCCCGATTTACTTGAAACCAATTTTCCCATTTACGCCGATTCCTTCGATAGATCGAAATAGCTTTGTCAACTATCTCTTTGATCCTTGCATCCAAATCGAAGGCATGGTAGGGCGAGGAGGAGGTGGAGGAGCACTCTCTGCTTCTTGCACTTTGGAGTGAGTGGCCCTTGATCTTGTAGGCCTTGATTGAGGAGGGCCCTTGATTGGCCGTAGCCTTCATCCATATTAATTCTCATCGTGATTTAGGATGTGTCTACCAAAAACTTGAGGTTTTTCTAATTTTTCTTTAGCGGGAACATACCAAATTTTCTCATGGAAAAGGATGACGAGATAATGTTTGCAAAAGGAATTCGGGAGGTTTTTCGGAAGCAAAACGAAATCTTACCATTTCTTGAAAAATCCGGTACCAACATTATGAGGTACCTTGGCAATAATGGAAGCAAAGATAGGATAATCCTTCTTTGCAAAATGGGTGAAACTTCCTCCTTTTTGCACAAGATTTACGGTGTAGATGTACCCAGTTGCTCGAATGTAGGATTCATTGATCCAGGTTCAAAATTGAGAATGTTTAACCCCTCGGAATAGGCTCATTGGGTCTTAGCGGTTCATAGATTTGCCTATCGGTATAGTTCAATGAAGCTACGAGATGGAGGATTGGAGATTTGCGGAATTGAATTTAGATAGGAAGGGGTAATGGTTATTTGTTTGTTTCTAATGGTTGTGGTAACCCTTTCCTCAACTAAATTTCCATCACTTCTAGCGAGTTATTGTAGGACATGCCATGGTAGAATACCTTGACAAGAGTGGGGCTGTAAGAAACACTTATAGAAATCAGATTTTCAAATTGTTTTGACCATGGAAAGAGATCCAAATTGCATTCTCTCTTAAGTGCAGCAAGGTCCACGAGAGACGATGGGACGAAAAACTTTGGAACCAAATTTTTCTTTAAAATTAATAGCATTATCTCCTTCCAAACGAATAGGATCACTAGAGAATCCTTCAGGTATAGTAGAGTGATTGTAAATATCATATAGTGCAGGAGTTTCCTTGGATACCTGAGGAGTAGGATCCTCTTGTTCTTTGAGACTCGAGGAACTTGTGTGCTTGCTTGACCAGTCCCGAGAGGTTGCCTTCTTGCTTCGTTTGGACTTGTAGGTTGCGATCGCCTACGGAATTTTGCCTTTCCCTTTGCTTTGGTTGCTTCTTCGGATTTGGTCGTTTCTTGGGAGCCTCTGGTTTGTCTCTAATTTCGATTCCTTTTGGTCTTGATGGAGGAGTCGAATGGGTTCTTTGTTACTCCGGGAATGTGGGTATCTATCCCAACATTAAATCTTTTAGGCAGCATTTTTGATCTACTAGGGCGTTCGGGGTTTTGAGTGGATTGAGAATGCGAGACATTTATGGAAGCGAGTGTTACGGGGCCATTTTCGCTGGGTTTTGTCGAAGAAGATGAGAGAATTTTGAGAGGGAATAGGAGCAAGCTCGAGAGTTGAGTGAAGTGAAGAGGAACAGTCGGGTTTTACATATAAAATGCGCGGCAAGCTCGAGTTTAGGAAGCTAAGCTCGAGTTTGCATAAACTTGTACTAACTGGACTTCAAGAGTGTATGTGAAAGCTCTTGAAATTCCTCTGCAAGCTCGAGTTTACTCACTTATAAGCTCGAGTTTGGGTTTCTCCAAAATTTCATTTTCTCTGACTCCTTCGAGCTCGAGCTTACACTGCTAAGCTCGAGTTTGCCTCTCTTGACAGCAAACTTCAGCAACATGTGAGAGTTGTTTAACATTATAAATGCCCTGCATAAAACACATCTAGATACTCCGATGCTTAAGTTAGTAAATTGTAATCATAAAACACATAACTAACATTTAAGTAGGAGCTACTTACAACTCATTGGGATTTACCATTCCCAATTCTCTTCTTATGAACACAAATTGTTCCTTTGCTAATGGCTTTGTGAAGATGTCAGCAAGTTGGAGATGTGTTGGGATGAATATGACCTTAACATCTTTCTTTTGTACATGATCCCTTATGAAATGATGTCTCACATCAATATGCTTGGTTCGAGTATGTTGAACTGGATTCTTGGCCAAGCTTATTGTGCTTGTGTTGTCACATAGAATTGGGATCTCCTTTAAATTGATTCCCAAGTCGAAACTTGTTGCTTAAGCCAAAGGACTTGAGCACGGCAACTAGATGCGCCACATATTCAGCTTGATAGAGGGATACAAAGCAACACTTGTTTGCTTCTTGCTGAACCATGAAACAAGTGAACCACCAAGAAATTCACATTGGCCACTTGTGCTTTTTCTATCGGTCTTATATCCAATGATCTGAATCGAATATGCCACCAATTGTTCGGGTTGACCTTTGGGAAACCATAGACCAAGAGTCTTTGTGTCGGCAAGATATCTGAATATTCTTTTCACATTCTCGGCATGTGACTCCTTGGGAGCAGATTGAAATCTTGCACACATCCCCACACCGAATTGGATGTCGGGACGGCTTCTTTGTGAGATAGAGTAATGATCCAATCATTCCTCTATACTTTGTGATGTTGAAGTCCTTGCCTTCTTCATCGGCATCCAAGGCGATGGTTGAACTCATTGGAGTATCGGCTCCATTGCATTCATTCATCCCAAACTTCTTTAAGAGATCATTGAGATACTTGGTCCAGGAAATGAAAATTCCATCTTTCCTTTGTTTAATTTGCAGACCAAGGAAATAGTTGAGTTCTCCCATCATGGACATCTCAAATTCTCCCTGCATGTTCTTAGCAAACTCTTCACATAAAGCATTGTTAGAAGCACCAAATATTATATCATCAACATATATTTGAACAATTAAAATTTCATTAAGTTTATTGTTCTTTATGAAGAGAGTTGTATCTGCTTTACCTCTAACAAATCCTTGATCAAGAAGGAATTTGCTTAATCGCTCATACCAAGCTCTAGGAGCTTGCTTAAGACCATATAATGCTTTCTTGAGGCGATAAACATGATCTGGATGATGATCATTTTGAAAACCAGGAGGTTGTTCAACATAAACTTCCTCTTGAATAAAACCATTTAAAAATGCAGATTTTACATCCATTTGATAAAGTTTGAATCCTTTAATACAAGCATAAGCTAGAAGAACTCTTATAGCTTCCAATCTTGCTACTTTTGGAGCATAAGTTTCTTCATAATCAATTCCTTCTTCTTGATTATATCCTTTTGCAACTAGCCTTGCTTTGTTTCGAACAATTATTGCAGATTCATCACGTTTGTTCTTGAATACCCATTTAGTGCCAATGACTGGATGGTCTTTAGGCCTAGGTACCAAATCCCAAACTTGATTTCTTTCAAACGATGTAACTCCTCTTGCATTGCTATAACCCAATCATTGTCTCAAGGGCTTCATCAATCTTAGAGGTTCAATTTTCGAAATGAATGCGAGAAAATGTGACTTCATTCAAGGTGCTTTTTCTAGTTCTAACTCCTTGATTAACATCACCTATCACTTGATCCAGAGGATGACTCCTCTTGTATCTCCATGATTTAGGTTGGTGTTGATCAGTGTTTTCACAAACATTTTCACAATTATTTTCAAAATCGGGTTCCTTTTCCAAAGGTTTTTCGGAATTTGTTAAAGTACGAAGTGTTTGAACAGATTGATTTGAAATAGGAGAAACATCATCATCATCATCCAAAGATTTGTCTAGATTGGTTTCACGAATACAACATGTATAGATTCTTCAACAATACGTGTTCTAGTGTTAAAGACTCTATAAGCTTTACTTGTTTGAATAACCCAAAAATATACCTTCATCCGACTTGGAATCAAACTTACCCAAGTTGTCCTTACCATTGTTGTGGATGAAACATTTGCATCCAAAGATGTGCAAATGAGCTATATTGGGTTTTCTTCCTTTGTACTCATATGGAGTTTTGTTCGAACTTCTTCCTGAGATATGCTCGATTTGAAATATAGCATGCGGTGTTCATAGCATCAGCCCGAACACTTGAGAAGTCTCGATTTTCATTTAACATGGCCACTTGCCATCTCGGTGAGGACTCTATTCTTTCTTTCCACAACTCCATTTTGTTGAGGAGTTCTTGGGGTGAGAAATTGTGATCAATGCCCATATTATCACAGAATTCTCCAAAAGCATGATTTTCAAATTCTCCACCATGATCTGTACGAATTCCTGCAATAGAGAATCCTTTCTCGTTTTGGACCTTCTTGGCAAATACAGCAAATTGATCAAATGTTTCATCTTTTGAAGATAAAAATATGGTCCATGCAAATCTAGAGAAATCATCAACTATGACCAAAGTATAAAGATTGCCACCAAGGCTCTTTACTCTAGCCGGTCCAACTAAATCCATATGAAGTAGTTGAAGAGGTCTATTAGTTGAAATTTCATTTTTAGATTTGAAGGAAGTCTTGGTTTGTTTACCACTTTTGACATGCATCACAGATCATGTCGTTTTTAAACTGTAATTTTGGTAAACCAATAACCGAGATCCTTTTTCGTAACTTGTCAAGTTGAAACATATTAACATGAGCTAATCGTTTATGCCAAAGCCAACTTTCATCCAAGTTACCAACAAAGCGGTTTCGAAATAGAGTTATTAGAGAGATTGAGAGTATAACAGTTACCTTCTCTAGGAGCTCTAAATAAAGCTTTAGCTCTAATGTTGTCTAAAGAGAAACATCTTTGCTCACAATTAAACATTCCTCGGAATCAAAGATAACTAAGTTACCTTTATCTCGTGCTTTGACTCACACTAAGGAGGTTGTGACATAAGCCTTCTACAAGGTAAACATCCTTGATTTGTGGTCCTTCGTTGTTTCCAACTTCTCCAATTCCAAAGAATCCTTCCGGATTGATTTCCACCAAATGTTACCTTGCCACCATCCTTAGGTTTAATTGTAGCAAATTTAGATTCGTCTCCCGTCATATGTCTTGAGCATCCACTTTGTCAATGAACCACTTGTTGGATTTTGATGCTCTAAGACAAACCTGCATGATATAGAATATCAAGTCTTAGGTACCCATTTTTTTTGGGTCCTTTTGGGTTAGTTTGTGTCTTAGGAATCTTATAGGATCCCTTAGGCACCCATTGATAATTACCTATAGGCTTGTTTCTTCTTTCCTTTTTATGAAAACAAGAAGAAGTTGCATGACCTTTACGATTGCAATAGTTGCAATGAGCAAAAGGATTAGAGGAGTGGACATTTTTCGAAAATAGTTCAAATAAGATCTTTGTCCAACCTTCTTCTTCCCTTTTCGTTTATCGAATCGGTCTATAACCAATTCGACTTATCATTTGTGAACCTTTGCTTTGTTTTAAAATAACATTGAGCATTTCACTACCTCTAGTGAATTTCTCAAGAGTTTTTGTAAGATGCAAATTTCTTTTCTCTAAAATACAGCAATTGTCACAAGCTTTTTCTGAAATGTTTTCGCAAGGAGAAACAGAAGAAGAAACAGTTTGAGCTTGTTCTTCCAACAATTTAATTTTCTTCTTTGAAGACAGAAGCTCTTTTGCAATTTTTCGAAATTCAATGAAAAGAGAATTATATTCGGTTGAAAGTTCATCATAAGATGAGTCAGAATTATTTACCTCTTCACTATCTGAATCCTCTTCTTGAGCTACAAGACAGATATTGGCTCTGTCTTCTTCTTCAAACTCATCTTCATCGGATGAGCTATCGCCCCATATAGCTGAAACATAAGCTCTTCTTTTGAACTTATTGAATTTCTTATCTTTGTTCTTCACTGTGGACATTCGGACTTGATGTGACCAGGCTTCTCACATTCATAGCATATGATGGGTTTCTTTGTTTCGTGCTAGAGCTACTCTTGTGAAACTTTCGTAGGCTTGGTCCTTTTTGTAGAATTTCTTGAACTTTCGGACCATCATGCCTAGCTCAAAGATCTTCATCTTCATCTTCATCATCTGATTTTACCTCTTTGACGGTCTTGAGAGCAATTCCTTTATTCTTGCCATCAATCTCATCAAGCCCTTTTCTCGAATTTGATTTTTCCTTCATATTCGAAAGACCGCAAATAGTCTTGCTTCAAGCCATTGATTCACCGTGAGCTTCTTCGATTGCGGTGACCTTAGCTTCCCATTCCTTCTTTGAGGATATTTAGTATTTTCCTCACTTGGACGGGTTGGTCATAGACTTTTCCCAATGCGGCAAGTTGATTGATCGGATGAGTGAATGCGAAATGGAATTCACTAATGGATTCTCCGGACTTCATACGAAATAAATCATATTCGGTCATGAGAGTGTTTACTCGATTTTCCTTGATTCCACTGTCCCTTCATGGGCTATCTCAAGAGCATCCCACATAGCTTTAGCAGATGACAAAGTGCAAATTCGAAAATACTCTTTTTGGCTTAGAGCACTTTGCGGCATGTGAATTGCTTTCATGTTGAGAGTGACTTGCTTTCCGTCATTCTCATCATACTCTTCTTCTAGCTTAGGAGTTCGACACCATCTTCTCGTTGTTCTTTGTTCATAATTTCCTATCTCGAACACCCTCCATAGGCCATACTCGGTTGCCATTACATAGACTCGAACTTGGCCTTCCGAAAGGAGTAATGTTCTCCATTGAAACCCGGAGGTACGGTGATTGAAGCTCCATCGGGTAGAATTCCTTCCATTGGATCTTTGATCTAGGATGTTAATCCTTAATGTAGATAACCTGGCTCGATACCAAATGAAAGTGAAGGAAATCACCAAGAGGGGGTGAATTGGGGATTTTAAAAATTCTTTTCGAGATCACCCACACAACAAAGATGCTTAACCAAGGTAAATGGAGTTAGAGAGGAAGAGCTTGACACGAAGATTTATCTTGGTTCGGTCTTAACTCTTGACCTACGTCCGGTCCCCGGACTCTCTCGGGTTTTTCTACTATCACTCAAATCGAGATACACACTCGTACTCGAAAGTTATCCTCTCTCTAGGATACACTCCCCCTTACAAGTTGTAATCGATAACCCAACCTCAAAGTCCCACAACTTTGAGATTCTTACAAAGAATGATTTGAGAAATGAACTCTCTCAAAGAGTGAATAAAAATAAGCATCAAGCACAATGTATCAAAGATACAAATGAGAAATATAAGCGGTGAAAGACCGATGTTCTTGTGTGCGTTTTACGTGTATGTCTTCTCTACCTTCGACTTCAAATCTTCATGTATTTATACGGGTTTGAAGCTTGTGAACGTTGTAGATCCGTTGAGACTTGATCTGATTCGAAAATATAGGCTGTTGTGAGTGTGTCTCCATGAATCTAGCTGTTGTAGACAAATCTGTTTGAATATGGTTGTTGCAGATTTGAATATTTGAAATTTGGCTCCTCATGAATGTGTTCCCATGTCTTGTTATGTTTAGTGGAGGCGGTTGTATAATGTTGTCCAGCTTGTTTGGAGGCTAGCTTTCTTCCTTGGAGAATGGTTGTGTTGCTATCCAGGTTGTAACCCATTGCATTTGGAGAAGAAGATATAATATAATATTGCAAGTTGTCAAGTTGTTTGTCTTAAAGTCTTCTTTAAAACAAACCTAGATCTTCCGTAATCTCATAAGCAAACTGGTTAAATCTGGTTAGGAAATATTGATATGAATCATATAAATCATATACAACCAATTCGTAAATCAAGTTAAAGTATAAATCAAACGAACAAAATACACCCGGATGCGTTCATCATTTGAAGTTCCAAGCTCGAGTTTACCTATGTAAGCTCGAGTTTGCTCTTCATTTAAAACTTGAGTTTTGCCTCTGGAAGTCTCAAGCTCGAGCTTGTAAATGAGTAAGCTCGAGTTTAGCATTTGTCGGGGAAACATGTTTGAATTCATTTTGAGAGCCAAAGTGGAAAAACGCAAGCTTGAGCTTATTAGTGAGTAAGCTCGAGTTTGGCACTATTCATGTCAAAAATAATTTTAGTTCACAAAATGCAAGCTTGAGCTTAGAGGTGTAAACTTGAGTTTGCTAAGCTCAAAATATGACATTGCTCTGTCGTTTGACCCAAGCTTGAGCTTGCAAGGGCAAGCTCGAGTTTGGCAATGGTTTTAAAAACTTTGAAAGATTTTTGTCGACGCAAGCTTGAGTTTACAACCTTAAACTTGAGTTTACTCTTTGAAGGAAAAACTTGAAAACTTTCTGCAGTGCAAGCTCGAGCTTGGTATCCCAAGCTCGAGTTTACAACTTTGTAAACTCACAAACTCTACAAAGAAAATGATAAGCTCAAGTTTAAAGGATTACGCGGAGAGGTAAGCTCGAGCTTGTAACGCAAGCTCGAGTTTACATATTTGTAAACTTAGTGAGAAAAGACTCGGAAGAGGCAAGCTTGAGCTTATAACTAATAAGCTTGAGTTTGCAATTTGAGTAACTTGATAAAAACCTCAAACCTTCGTAAGCTCAAGCTTACGGTGCAAGCTCGAGCTTACTCGGAATATGAGTAAACTTTGAAAACCTTCAAGCTCAAGTTTATGGACCAAGCTCAAGTTTAGAAAATGCAAAATAGCTTGGTTTGCTTTACGTAAGGGGCAAGCTCGAGTTTGGAGACCCAAGCTCGAGTTTGGAGCCGACAGAAATGTTTTTGAATTGCAAACAACATGTTTTACCAATTTCTAATAAAAATCATTCTTTCATGTTTACAATTGTTATTAATCATCAAAACACATTGAGAACTAACAAGGATGACTCGAGTTAGGCTTAAACTATTTTGAAGGCCGAGAAGAATTTTCAAATAATATGACTCGAGTTACATCTGTTGACTCGAGTCATAGTTATGGTACCTCAAGACAAAGAGGAAATTCCAAATAGTATAACTCGAGTTAGTCAGAGCAACTCTAGTCATAATGGCAACACTTTTCAGACAGAGAGGAATTTCAAATAAAATGACTCGAGTCATACAAGGTAACTCGAGTCATATCAGAAGGGTTTGTCGGTTAAGCTCTCTGTGACTCTTCATGACTCGAGTTATGTCAAATGACTCGAGTTATATCAGATTCTGAAAAACTCTGATATCGCGATGGTCTTTTTGAAAACTGAAGTACAACTCATAACTCGAGTTGTTAAGTGACAACTTGAGTTATGGGCTTTGCAAAAACCAGATTTTCTAAGTCCTATGACTTGAGTCATCCTTGACCTTTGATAAGGAGTCAAAGTTGGATAACTTATCCTCTAAGGTTTATAAGGAGTCTTAAGTGATAAATATGATCTCCTTAACCTTTGAAAAAAAATATGACTTTGTACTTAGGGCCATGAAGAGAATGGAATATACTTTAAACAACTCTGATGGTTGGTGAAAGAAGAAAACCAATGGAAAGACATTAGTCTATAAGGTAGTAGACTTACCCTACTTGCATGTAACTGATATTATTGCTTATGTGAATATGTATGATTGCTATGCTTGCTTGTTATGTTTAACATACTTGAATGATTGAAGCTCATTTCGATTATGCTATGGCCATGAGTATGAGTATCAAGCATTGAGCATGCAGACGTATCATTATGTTGGTATGATGAGCCTATGCAAGGCAAACACTTCATACACTAGCATTTATCTTGCATGCATTGTTTGGTATTGTCTACTACTGAGACTCCCCAAAATCTCATCTTCCACAACCAGTTAGCAGGTGTGCACTAGGAAGAAGTGTTGCACTTGATTCCGGACGGAAGGTTGCTTGAAGACGAATCAGTGGATCGACTGCCGGAAGAAGTTTGTAAGGGTGTAGTTTCTAGCAATGGATCTAATAAAGTCAGTTCATACCATTGGTGTCTAAGGAAAGATGTTTCAAAGTGATTACAATACTTAGTCACTGTGAAAGACAGGGAGACTCCCACTAAATTCATACCGACCTGGCCAATTGATATGATAGACTGAGTTAGATTTATGGCTTTAGATCTAGTTTGTGTTGTATCAGATGTGTGTTTAGATTGTATCACGAATATTCCTTCAGAAATCTAATCTAACCAGCATATGTGTGGGCATTTTATATCAGTTACTCATCGTCCAAAGCCTAATGCATGCTCTCTGTTCCGTTTTACTCTGATCTGCTAACACCGTCAACTATTTTGATTTTCCTAATACTATGTGTCAACGGACACAATAAGTATTAAGGAATTTGGGGTGCTACATTTAAGCTAGTTAAAGCTATATTTGAGTCTGTATAAGTTTATCACGCGAATATTCGGCCGCTTAATTTAACCAGCATATGCATGGACATATGATATCAGTTACTCATCATCCAAACGTAATGCATGCTCTCCGTTCCGTTTTACTTTGATTTGTTAACACAGTCAACTCTGTTGATATCCCTAATACTACATGTCAACAGATATAATAAGTATTAAGAGATGAGGGTGTTACAACAAAAGTTTAAAATCTCACACCAGAAAAAAAAAATATGCATACATTTTATCAAAAAAAAAAGGAAATAATGAAGGGACAAGTAAGCTCTTATTTAAGGTGATACTTAAGCTTAATAAATCAACCCAAAAGGTTAACAATTTCAGCTGGCCTTGTTAGAGCAATTAGAGCCAAGTATCTTAAGATTATATCACAAGTAATTAAGCCTAAAACTTCATGTAATTAGATTAACCAATAAAAAGTGTAATTAAAGGGCATTTAAGCACTTCAAAGTCAACAAAGAGGGCGCATAGCACTTGGGTAGGATTTTTATTTTCTCTTTCATGGAATAATCAAAATATTTAGTTAATAAAAGAAACACACACACAATGAAATGGCTTATTGGGGGGAGGCATGTCGGCACATATATGAATGGAGGGGATTAGGTTTGATAAAGTTCTTTTTAATACAAGGGATGACAGGAATGATGGAGTTTTGTATTAACTTGTTAATTACCATTATTACCATTGAATTTTCCCCATTAATAGTAGCTTCCCACCTCTTCATTATTCATACCAAATCAGCTCAAGAAATCTGATTTATAAGTGAAAGTGAGAGTTCTTGGAGCTAGAGAGAAGGAGCCAAGTTCTTGGGGTGAGTTTTTTAGCTTTAGTCTTTAGTTCTTAGTAAAATTATAGTTTAATCTAGAAAATTAAGAAGTAAATTTCTTTACATGTTTTTAGGCCTCCATTTCAATTAAAATGTTGAATGAGGTAAAAACATAGTGGGAGATACTTTTCAGAATCAATGGAGCAAGATTGTGAAAATTGGGAAAATTCCAAGATTTCAATTTTTCTGGAGTCAGTCGGATTAAGGGCGTTATTTTATATATCAAATGAAGTCCTAAAATGATGATATTTTACACAAGTAAATTAGACATGTAGGGCGTTCTATTGATATAAAATTTGTAATGTTTTGAATTTTGTACAAGGTAAAATAAATTCTTGAAGTTGTGTCACATTTTTGGAATATAATATGAATAGTGGATGAAAAAATGAAAACTGGTATTGACTCGCATTTAGAGTTAAATTTTTTATTTTTCCTTGAAAATAGACTTTGTCAAGGGTCATTTTGGCTTTTGAAGAACATTGATTCGATTTTTGAGGAATTAATTGTGATTTTTTGAAGTTACCGAAAAATCTGGGTCGAAATGGTGAAAATTCGTTTTTAAGGAAATCTAAGGGTATAATTGGAATAACAAATCCACCAGGGGTAAAAAGGTCAATAGTGTCTAAGATATCTCTTAGGATATTATTTATAAATGAAATAATGCGATGATAACATTATAAGATATCTGAGGAATCAGGGATCGGTACAAAAAGGAGAACATACCGTCAGCTATGCAGACCAAGGTATCGACGCGTATTGTAACTCTAATAATTGACACCTCGCGTCCGGATTTGGCATGGGGTTAAAAGAAAAAAAAACACAAATTGGCGTCCAGATTTAAAATGTAGGGCGCTAAAATATTGATTGTGGCGACCTAAACTTATTCTAGGACGCCCAAAAATTTATTTTGGCGTCCCGAACTTCTTCGTGATGCCAAAAAACTCCCTGGTGGTCAAATATTTAATTTTAGGCGTTCTAAATTAGATTTAGGACGCCAAAAAAAATTATTTTATTTTCACTAGCACCAAAAAATTCCCCTGGCGCCAAAGAATTTCTAAAACTGCGCCAAATATTTAATTTTAGGCATCCTAAAATTATATTTAGGGCGCCAAAAAACTCCCCTGGCGCCAAAAAATTTCTAAAAAATGCGCCAAATATTTAAGTTTAGGCGTCCTAAAATTATATTTATGGGGCCAAAAAAATCCTCAGAATGCGCCAAAAAAATAATTTTAGGCATCCTAAATATTTTTTAGGTCGCCTAAATTAGTTTTAGGCGTCCTAAAATTATATTTAGGACGCCTAAGTCTCAAAATTCAGCCAAATAATTACGAGAATGCCACCGCCTATACTTTTTACTTCATTTTTTAAAATAAGGACGTTTTAAAGGGAAGTAGTATCCATTTTTTGTAGTAGTGATTATTACTCTTACATACTTTGCATCTGTATATTTGGATAACTGTATTGATATTTCCTCGACCGGATACATAAAAAACTAAATAATAGATAAATAAATTAGAATCTAAAATTTCAGGAGCATAAGTGTTCTATTTTTTATAAGGTTCGGATTATCCCTGGAATATATATATATAGATATAATAATATTATTAATACTTGTATTAATTATTAATTTTTATAGATTTTAATAACAAAGTAGACTAGTGGAGCCTAATTGATTGTTTTTGTGGACAAGTATTTGAGTCCTCTTTAAGTATAAATGAATATAATATTTTTGCATTAATTTTGTGATATTACCATTAGGTCCTTTGTAAAAGCAACAAGAAGCTATCAGATTTTTTTAAAAAAAAAATCATTACTTTCTCTTTCCTTAACTTCAAAACCATGGAAAAGGGGGAGAAAACTCTAGAACTTCAAATCCTGAAAATCCATCAGCGTACTTCATCTTTGCATCTTCCACGAATGGGTTGCTGCTGGATGGTTTTTTTTTTCTTGCTTCCTCTTCTCGCCGGCATGAGTATATAAGAACTTTTTTTTTCTTTCCATTTCTGATTGCTGATGTCGTATATGCGTGGGTTTGTATATGCGACTTTCATTCCCTCCGTCCTCATCTTATGCAGTAGTATTGGGTATGTTCCAAGATCATTTTCTTCCTTTGTTTTTAGAATCCTTCCTTTTTATTTTTTATGTATTGGAATGCTGGTTTTTCCCCCTCTGTTCGGTTATGTGTGTGATTTGGGAAATCTATTGGTATTTTGTTTGAGTTGTATCAAGTTTTGGTGTTAAATAAAGTTGTATTATATCTATAATGTATAAAGTTTGTGGTTGTGATTTTAAAGAGGAACTTTGTTTTAGAACCTGCAAAATTTAAATGCACATGAGGTGAGGTGTTTGATAAAATGTTTGAAAGGAGAATTTAAAGATAAGTTTTGGTGTTGAATCGAATGTTTGAACGTTGTGAAACTTCATTGATATTTGAATGTTACATGATTGCTAAAAGGTGGAGTATGAGGTTTGTTATAGGTTAAAAGTGTTAAGAAATTTGATTTTGGTGGCTTTGCTATTTAACAAGGATGTTTGAAGTTGCTTTCTTACCAATTTGAGATGATGGTGATTGTTTTATGACTTGATCTCACCCAAAGTGCTTGTGAAATTGTGTAGAAGATAAATTTAGTTAAACTAAAATTGTTCAAACTTATGATGTTGATTAAGTGCTTAACTAACAGTCAATTATTGTTCTACATTAAAATTGTTTAGGTTTGTTTACTCTTATGTTAACATTTAGGATGCCTTTGAGGTGGTTGATTGTAGTTGCTAAGTTGAAGATAAGGGCTTTTATTTTCTCTTTATAAATTGCAGAGATTGCGGATTTTGGACGTGTCCTTTATATTATTTGGATTGTTGTTAATTCAAAAAGTTGAATAAGGTTTTGATATTAAGAGTGATAGTTATGTGATGGTTGATGTTTTGGAATCAAGGAGTAAGAATTATTACGAAATCTGAGGAATGGTGTAAGTTATATGTATATTTTTGGGAGCGCAGCAGATGAGTGAATAACGTCTCATTATAATTTTTGTAGACAATATTTTTACTACTTATATAGTTTTATATTAATCGCAATATTTTCCAAGCATGATATCATATCATCAAGGACATTTACTAGATTTATTTCATTTTCCTATTGGTTCTGAAATGAATTAGGATTTAAGAATTTTGCTTGTTCATTATTCTTCTTCAATTGATTCATGGTACAACTCACAATTTTACACAAAATTGATGAGAAAACGTTCAAGATATGCTTTGTGAAACTTCATGCTGAGACGGTTTATATATTGTGGAAATGTTCTTATACAAGTTTATATTAATTGTGAAGGATTCTTTATAGATTGATTTGTGAAATTTGAAGAAAATCTTTTGAAATTGTGAATGTTCATGCTGGGGTCTTCTTTAAGTTTATGATACGCTTTATGAGCTTTCATTATCAGCAAAGGATCTTTTCAGTTGCTTTGATGAGTTGGCCCCAAGCATGCTTGAAACATTTTGAGATGACTGAATACAAAACGCTGGTTAGTAACATCAATACTGTTAGTCCTTGGTGCACCATGGTTAACCTCGAGCTCGCTTGATATTCGTGGGATTTATTCTCACGCTTGTTATTCGTGGGTCTTATACCTACGCTTGTTTCGTAGCCTCGTGCTGCGCTTGATTAGTTGCTTACCCTCGTGGATTGTGTGTCCACGCTTGTTTTCGTGGCTTCGAGCTGCGCTTGGTTAGTTACCCTCGTGGACTGTGTGTCCACACTTGTTTCTCGTTCTGTTTAGGTCCTCACTCAGAATAAGTTTTTCATATCTGTTGGTACTTAATTTCACCGATGAGTTATTTGTTTACCTAGTATTTTGTTATTAATAACCTTTTAATTTATATAATGACATGTACGTTATTGATTTTGTACTTGGAAATTGAATTTGTCATTTCATTATTATGAAATTGTACTTGCTTAATTTATTCCTTTAGTATTTTATTTACTTATTTTAATGGGACGTTCTTCACCAGAAAATTATTTTTTGTCTCGGATAGTGCGGTGACTTGGATTCTCCTGCTGATCATTGAAGGTCCATATTGTTGTTTGAAGTTGAAGCATCATGTTGAAAATTCCCAGTTAATGTAACATTCACACCTATGTATTTATTGTTGGGATTTAGGTGCTCCACGTATGCTATAGATAGGGTCCTCACATGATTTGCGTGTTTTATATTTGATGATAAGGAGTAGAGCTTCTCTTGACAATATCAGGCTATTGTAGAATTTTTGGGAGGTTGCGCTTGCAGGGGTGACTCTATCGAAATATCTACAAAAGTTAATAAGTTTTGTTATATGAAATATATTTATGATATTTATTTCACATATATTGTAAGTATGTCTGTATATAAGTATTAGAAATTCTATATGTTTTGAGGCTCAAGGAATGTGAGTTCTCTCATATTCTGGGCCGGTCACTTCTCGATTTTCGGGTGTGACAGGTGTTACAAAGTATGCTAATATAATGACATAAAAGAATATAACAATTACAACTTTCAACGAATCATTCAATTTAGAATAATGTTCATTTGGCCTTTTCTTCATCTAAATATTATAAAACAAACGTTGTTTTCAGTAAAATACGTTAATGGGCAAAAGTGTTCAAATATATAAGTAAACTAAAAATTAAAAATAAAACATAAAATTCTTTAGTCCATTACTCAAGAAAAAAATAAATAGGGTACATCATTGCACAACACATACATATAAAATCGATGACACTTTGGTAATAATAAGATTAGCACAAATGTTTATAGATCAAAATGCATTTATAACTGTTACAATAAAACTCATTTTCCCACACCATGTTGAAGAGGACAAACTACTTATAGTCAACCATGCATTGGGTCCGGAGAGGAAGGTATTTATCCGTTGTGTAATGGGTTAGGACCAGAGGGCACTTCTCTCAGAATTTTTGCGTTAATGCGGCCATTAGTTACTTTTTCATTGTGCATAGGGTCAGGAGAAGAGGGCACTTCTCTATGGATTTCTGCAATAATGCGCCCGTTTGTTACTCTTTCATTGTCTATTGGGTTAGGAGAAGAAGGTACACTTCTTTCGATTGAGGCAAAAGAGCCTATGTCTGTTCCTTTGTAAGATGTTATTCTCCACCCATGAGATTTGAGTGCACCTTCTTGCTCGTCATTTATATACCGAGCGTCTGAGACATTGTCTTTCCAACCTGAAAAAATCAATAATATGAATAAAAGACATAGCATTTGAGTAAGTCCAAAATGACAGTGATTCCCCCACAACCTTAAAATATCATAGGCATATTCCTTTGATGCTGTTTATCTTAAATGTTGAAATGAAACTTTTAATATTTCACATAGTGGTTGCACTCACATACACAGGATCCAAACATTTTTTGTGACCTCTTTTTCTTCATATTCCATCAAGTCTTTATTATATGAGCTATATACGGGGTTTACTTTGGTTGTCAGTAAAAGGCCTCTGCCCGTTCTCTCCCCAAAGTTTATGATTTTACCCAACTCTTATATTAGGGATCTGATGGGGTAATGCCATGAAAAATACAAGGATTTTAAAATAAAATCTAATACCATAAATTGATATCTAATTGGAATGTTATTCATTGTTGAAAGTTATATTTTCGTAAGTTGTTCGCTGAAGTTTAATCTCCCCCCCCCCCCAAAAAAAACATCTTGTGTCGTTTATTGCAGTACATGGAGTTGCTTATGTACTTTCTTTTACATTAATGTGTTGTTTATTTTGTGACGCTGGTAATTTATCGAAAACTTGGTGAAAAGCCATTTTAACCTCTTGGTAACAAGAAACAATGTATTCTTACGGAAAAAAATTGAGCATTCAAATTCTTGGGCGAGTGAAGTGACCAGTGTGTGTGTGTGTTAAAGAAAAAATATTTAAAACTTTACCTGAGATAACTATGAAAAGAAGGAAGAAAATCTGTGTGAATGGTATGTTTCTCATTTAAAATTCTGCAACCACAATCTTTGTTTTGTGTATGGAACCAAGCGAAAGCACGGGTATATATATTCATGCCATTGTGTATTAATAACCTAATTTGTTCTTCCTCTATAACATCACATCTTAAATAAAACAGTTTTTTGACTTTAATAAGTACGTATTGTTATTTTTATCCGTTCAACATGCTATATTAATAATTTCTTGTTACTGACGTTTTTTCTTCTACTAGTTTAGTATCGTTTTAAATTTAAAGCGAAGAAAAATGAACAAAAACAAACTTATTTATATCTTAAATTTCACAATATTCTTTAGACGATAACAAATAATTCTTTGAAAGTAAGCACAGATGACCTATTATCTTTGTAAAATTAACATACATTTTATTTACAAATGTAATACCCAAATTTCCTTTTTTCATAAAACCTTTTATTTTGATGAATAAATTAGCAAAATATGAAGGTGAGTATGTGTCTGAAGAATTATAATCTGTTGATTATTCTTCTACCCGAATTTCACTTTGAAATTAATTAATAATTGCTAAATATGTTACCACATTTAGTGGCTATTAATGTGACATAAAAATCACATGAAATAATGGTTATTTGCAAACCAAAAGTGTAATATCTGATTTTTGATTTATCAAAAATCTTGTATTTTAAGGAATATGTGACCATATTAAATTGGTTAACTTATGTAACATAAAGTCACAAAAAATAATGGCTATTTTAAGTTCAAATGAGCCATGGAAAAATTATAAAAACCCTTAATCAAATTAAGTGTGAATTAGCAAATAATGGGTAAATTCGCTTGTGCTAATTAAGATTATTGAAGGGCAATAAAAGACATCTATTCAGGCCATAAGTTTAGAAAATAATAAGGGCCAAGAGAGGCTGATTATATTCGAAAAAAATTAAGGCCAAAGAGAATGAAATTATACTTGTCTAAATACACACTAATTGCCATGATTACCAAATAAATCAATTATGCAATGGCACATGTAATTAGTGGGCATATATACACTTGATCTGGGAGTTAATTAAGTTTCTAAATTAGCCCCAAAAGTAAATATCTAAATGTGACTTGTTGGAGCATGTAGGCCAAGTATTTCAAGATAATATCTAAATGTGACTTGTTTAGTTAACTATCAACTACAGGTTACCATCTTGTAAAGGACATTGGAGGCTTATCTTGGACATTAATTAACTTCATGAAACAGCCCCAAAAGTCTAGCATTTCGTCCAGCAAATGGGAAGGAAGAGAAGAGATGATAAGTTTGTTGATTAGCTTTGAAAAGTTAACAGTTGCAACTAGCCAATTAGAGACTTGAACCATAAGAGATATTCTTGATTAAAAAACATATTAAATGGCTAAATATGGAGAGAGGAGGTCGGCAGCCATGAGAAGGGAGGAGATTGAATTTGATAAAGTGGAATTTAATCTAATGGATAGAAAGAAAGAAGGAAAATGGAATCACCTAATTATGGGTTCACATAGACTTGGATTTTTTTTCCTATAAATAGGCCTTTAATCCTCTTCATTTTTTTCACACCAAAATCAGCTCAACCCAGCTGAGTATAGAGTAGTGAGAGTGAAAGGCGAAAGTTGGAGCAAGAAGGAAGAAGGAGTTCAAGAGTTTAAGGTAATGTTCTTAAGCTTTAGCTTTTTTAGCTCTTGGTAAAATTGTAGTTTAATCTAGGAAATTGTTAGGAAAATTCATTTTCATGTTTTTAAGGCCTCCATTGTATTTAAAATGCAAAATGGGGGTAAAAACATATTGCGAAATAATTTTTGATTTTAATGGAATAAGATTGTGAAAGTTAGAGAATTTCCGAGTTTTAAGTTTTTTACGCGGCGAATGTTGTGACTTTTTTTTTGTATGAAATGATCTTCAAAAATCTCGAAAGTTTGCATGAATCAATTAGACATGTAGGGATTTCAAAATATAAAAAATATGTAACGTTTTGAGCTTTGGAAAATGTGATAGGAACTTTTGAAGTTAAGCCTTATTTCTAAAATTAAAAATCTGAATAGTGATTGAAAACATTAAACCTGGAAATGATTCTTGATGTTATGGCTTCTGGGAATATTTATCCATGAACATAGACATGTCAAGGGTCATGAGGATTTTTGAAGAACTCAAAAAGGAGTTTTGTAGAATTAATTATGATTTTTCGAAGTTGCTACAAAATCCTGCTAGAAAATCCAGCAATTCGTTTTTTGGGAAAATGTAAGGGTAAAAATGAAATAAATAATCCACTAAGGGTAAATAGGTAAAAAGAGATGAAAACAACCCTTAGGATATGATTATAAATGCAATGGGGTAATATGTTAGGATATCCGAGAAATCCAGGGTTGGATTCAAAGGTAGGGTGTATTGCTAAGACGCGAAAGTTAGGTACGTTCGTGTGCTGATAACTTTAATCACTTATATCTTGTATGTCTATATATGATCAAATGATTCTTGAAGTCATGGACAAGACTAGGTCTTAGGTCATGCACCGTGACTAAGATATGAGTCTTAGGTCACATGTTTCTTTTACATTCAGCTTTGTGTGGGTTATAGTCATGATAATGCTCCAAGTATGTTTTCCTCACGCTGAGGACACGTAGATTGGTAGCATTGGTGAGTGCAAACACTGTTGACAGTACATTTGTTGTGTGCTATGTAGTGGATGCTGAAATGTTATGAATATCTGTCATATATTGATTATATATGCTATAGAGGTTAACTATTACCTGAGATTCAATTCGATTGGATCTCAGCCCTGACTAAAGGTTCAGGAAAGGAACCTGGATCTGAGAGGCACCGGTGGATGGAGCACGAGAAGAGGCACCGGTAGACGAAGCAGTGAAGAAGCACTGATCGAGACAAGAGTCTGAAGGAGACTATTTGGGGATAGTTTTTAGCAATGAATTCAATTAAGTTAGTTTAAACTATTGGTGCTTAAACTAAGAAAGGGTGCGCCTATGTTGTTACAATAATTAGTCGCCGTGAAAGATGGGGAGATTCCCACTAGACTAAACACCGGCATGGCCAATAGGTTTGATCAATTGTGTTGGGTTCCAAGCCACAAGTCTAGTCAAGGCTTGGTTTAAGATTGTATAATTACTATGTCAAAAGTTTTAATTATACAAGTTTCAGATAATTGTATCAAATGAATATTCCTTCCAGATATTTAATTTACTAGCTTATGCTTGGGCATTTTATATCAGTTACTCATTGTCCAAATTTTCGTACATGCTCTCCGTTCCGCTTTACTCTGATTTGTCAACACCGTATTCCTAAATACTACGTGTCACCGAGCACAATAAGTAGTACGGAATTTGGGGTGTTACACAAGAAGACAAGTAAAGGGAATGGAGACACTTAGGCAAATTAATTCAAGTTAGCAAATACTAATTGACAAATTAGCTTGTGATAATTAAGATTATTGAAGGGCAATAAAAGACATCTATTGGAGGCCATAATTTTCGAAAATAATAGGCCATTAGAGGACTGATTTAATGCCAAGAAAATTATAGGATTGTGACTAGGGGTAAGAATAGGTCAGGCCCCTATCAGGTGGCCTACAGCCTATCCTGTTTAGGGCCTGGTCAGGCCAGGCCTGTTTGTAAAAAAGGTCAGGCCAAGACCTATTTAAAGGCCTATATGTGTAAATCGGCCAGGCCTATTTTGTTAAAGCCTTGCCTGTAAGCCTTCAGGTCTGGCCTATTTACACATTAAATAAATATATTTATATTTATATCATATAATAACAAAATATTTATTTTTTCAATCTTATATTTATATAGATTTTGATAGGCTCAAAGTGTATGAAGCCTACTTATGGCCTTCAAGGCCTGCAATATGAGGCCTTTTTAAAGGCCTACATTGTAAGTTGGCCTTTAAAACGGCTTCAGGCCTGACCAGGCTTTATGAAGGCTCAGGCTTGAGCCTAAAAAAAAGCCTACATTCAGGCTCAGGCCTTTTAACCCCATTGTAGGCTCAGGCCTGTTTAGCCAAAGCCAAGCTTGGCCTGGCCTATTTCCATGTCTAATTGTGACACATGTAAAAACAATCCAGTGGCCTTAATTTGTTCAAGAATTAAGCCTTAATCCTTGTAACACCCCGTTTTCGTAAACGTTTTCTCGTCGTATTTTGATCAGAGTAGAGCGTCAGAAAAAATTTTCAATTTAAAATGGAGACAGAGTCGCTGAATAACATTCATAATGATATGTCTGGTAGTCATAAGTAGTACATTCATCCGGAATTTTTAAACTAAATAGACAACAATTTTATTTTCTTCATCAGCCTCTCTACGCCGGCTCCTTACCCTTCACCTCGTCCCGAACACCTCGAGATCCTGAAGCTATATTAACAGCTGAGATCCAATGCCGATTGGATCTCAGGTAACGGTTAACCTCATGCCTACGTAAACAGTATGTGCATGGCAGATATTCAACATTTCACAGTATAAAACACATCCCAACATATCAGGCAATAACATTACACAACCCCTGCAGTATGTATGTATGTCATCCCAGTCTGCACACTCTCCAGTGCCACAATGTATAGTCGTGTCCATAGCGCTAGGAAAACTCTAAACGGTGTTATCAAGACTATAACCCGTGTATTCATGATTTCACCATTTCCAAACAAACAGAATCTCAGCATATGAACACAGCAATCACATATAGGATACAATAAGCATAAGAGTTAAGGTTACAATACGCGTTCGTACCTTGTCGACGGTATAACGGAACTTACGGAAAAACGGAAATTTTCGACAGCGGGTGAAACAGCGGTACCACGGCGGCACAACAGCGGCTCAACAGCGGTTCGATTATCTCAAATATCCTATAAGGATAGTATTTATCAATATCTAGCAGCATAACAGGCATTTTAGGTACAAATTACCATTTTGCCCCTGGCTCCCCTAATCGGCGGAATTCCGCTAGAGCTTCGCTACTTTGACCCGATCTTTCCAAAATTTTAACATATCTCTTTTCCCAGTATATTTTAGAAATAAATACCATATCTACCCCTAAACATGATATCTAGACCATCTGGGAAATTTAAAGATAATTCTAACATTCCTACTATATCTACCGGAAGAACTACCGAAACTAAAGACTATGGACCGAAGAACTTACCCCAGCTTTGCTCAAACTTTCTCCAGAGCTCTTCCTTCTCTCTAACCTCTCTCTTATTTCGAAATTTGATGTGGGAAATGAGAAGGAGAGGTGCTTCCTATTTATAGAAGAAGGGAATGGCATTTTGGTGATTAATTCAAACTTCAGTCTTACTAATTACGGACCGTCGGATCTAGGGTTTTGGAAAGGGTGAATCTTGGCCCTTAAATGGTGTGTGCCGACCTCCCCTTACCAAAAATTCAAAGAAGTGATGTCATGCATGATGTCACTTCTTTGCTTTATGAGCCGGTACCGATAAAGTTTCCAGTTCGGTGTCTTTTTCGCTCAATCTTGGAGAAACTCAAAAATCTGGTAGCAAGGCACTGAAGTTTTATTCTTTCTCTTCAAAACTACTAGGGTTAACGAAATTGTTGACCCCGTTACGAGTATTCCGTAGTCTGCCGAAGATTTTCGGATAAACGCTGTCGGTTACTGAAATAACTTCCGATAGCACCAGCTTCTAGACAAAAATTCACTGATTCATAATATGTCCAGACCTAAGAAACCTAATCCCTGGTTTGTCACAACAATTTCGTTTTCTATAGGTTCTCACTTCTACTATCTGCCATATTTCTGATTTATCCTGTATCTTAATGACTCATTTGGTTTCAGAAATGACTTCCGAGATAGTCCACTCCGGGTAGAAATTCACCGGTTTATAAAAAGTCCGGATGACATAGACTAAATCCCTATATTTTGGTGTAGGATTTAATTTCTATCCATTCTCGAATGTCTGTTGGCTCTTTACCGTATATATTATTATTAAATTCCAAATATCTAAATATTAATTGAAATAGCCATAACCCTTTTCACACACAAAATATTATTTAACATTTTCCATTTATTTTTTTATTGTGAATTTCGCCCCCTTTAATTACTTAATTAATTATTTTTTTAATTAAATCACTTAATATCTTAATCATCTTGTATTATCGATTAAATACCCGATTAGCCACTTACTAATTTTTGATAATTTTATTAATTAGGATAAATTATTATCTCACAACTATTTTAGTTACATTGGTATTTTATATCCCATGTAAAATATTAAAAATATTGGGGGCCAAAAAGTGCTTTGATAATAATATTAAACTTTACCCTTACCATCTCTATGGAAATAATTTATTAAATTCCCATAATTAAGCACAATATTCTCTCAAATTTTTAATATTTATTTCACCGCCCTTTAAGATTTATCATAATATTTTCAGGCCATTTTATGCCCTAAAAATACGTCTTTGGCTTTTTGGCACATTATCTCTCCTAATTTTTTTTATAGGATTTTTCTTAGGAAAATAAACTAATTATGCTCAACATTGAGACCATAAATTCACTTATCTTAAATAGATAACATTGACTTAAAAGAAATATTTAAGAAATACTATAAATATCCGGGTATTACAATCCTCATGTAATTATATAAGTTAATGGGAGAAGTGGAGCAATAGGAAATTAACAATTGGTGTTTAGGGACACCTAAGGCTTAGATTATGTCATCAAGATGACATCACAAAGTGCACATGTTAATTAAGAGCCAAAAAGCTTCTAGAATTTTCTTGACTGATGGAGCAATTGAGACCATAGGAAGATGACATGTGCCAAAGTCATCCAAAGATCCTAGTTCAGTCTTGAATTTTGAATTAGATCAAGGGTGGAGATTAGAGATGAGAAAACTTCTTGATTAAGTCTTCGAAAGATATTACACAAGGATTAAAGGGTAATTAGGCATTTGTGGGGTCCACATGAGCTTCCCACATGCCTACAAATAGGAATGGATCCATCTTCATTTCTTCACACCAAAACAAGAAATCAAATCTAATTCTTGTCAGAAAGAGAGAGCTAGGCAAAAGTTAGAAGGATGAATGGAAGGAGTAAGAGCTTCAAAGGTATGTTCTTGGTCTTTAGCTTTTTGATTTTTGGTAGAATTTTTGTTTGATATAGAAAATTATGGAGTAAAATTATTTCCATGTTTTTAAGGTCACCATTGAGTTTAAAATGAAAATTAGATTAAAAACATGGTGGGAAATAATTTTTGAAAGGAAGGAGTGAGTGCATACGCCGTTGATATACATTTGCTATGTGCTATATATTGAGGTTGCTGAATGTTGTTGTGAATATCTATCATAGATTGTTTATACTTTGCATATGAGGGTAACTATTACTTGAGATTCAATTCGATTGAATCTCAAACTTGACTAAAGGTTCAGGAAAGGAATTCGGACCTGAGAAGGAGTTGTGCACGGAGCGAGTGAAAAGGCACCAGTCGAGAGGAGTATCTGAAAAGAAGTTTCGTAGGGTGTAGTTTCTGGCAATGAACCTGATACTCTGTTCATTCCATTGGTGTCCAAGGAAAGATGGATTGAAAAGGTTGCCAAATTTCTCACCGTTGCGAAAGCATAGAGAGACTCCTATTAGATTCATACTGACATGGCCAACTGATATGAATAACTAAGTTAGATTCATGGCTTTAGGCTAGTTAAAGCTATATTTGAGTCTATATAAGTGTATCACGCAAATATTCCTCCACTAATTTAATTTAACCAGCAAATGCCTGGGCATAATATCAGTTACTCATCATCCAAACGTATTGCATGCTCTCCGTTATGCTTTACTGTATAATATCCTGAATTTTGGGACTAGAGACTTGAGGAAAGCCTGTATCAGGAAGACGACTAGACCCGGTTCAAGAAGTGTGAAAATATTATTAAGGGAATTTTTCTTGATATTTAGTGGAATAAATGGAGGAATTTAGTTAATATTTGTTTTTCCAAAATTTTGATTTTTGGATATAATGTGAAATAAAGATATTTATCATGGAATAAATATCCAATGATCAATTGGGGTCATAATTTTGGGTAAAATGAGGCTATATAAATGATTCCTTAATAAATATAATTACAGAAATGAAATGGCAATTAAGGCTATTATTTGTTGATTTTGGTTAACAAGTGAATTTTTAGAGATTCTCTCATCACTTGGGATTATTTAAATATGTGATATGGATAGCATTATTTTTGAAATAATGGTAAATAAAAAGGGGGAAAAGGAATTTATTAAATTTTGAGTCAAGGAATAGTCAAATTAACTGGATAAGAGAGCATGTGATTGAAAGAAATTGAAGACAAAATTTTGATTCCTTTCCTATAGATGAATTTCAGCCAAGTTAGGGAGAAGGAAGACAAGTGAAGACATAAGCACATGTGTATGGTTTTAATTGCTCCAAGTAGTCAAGAGAGAAATACAAGGAATTGTCAAAGTTGATGACATAACCAAGGAATTAGCCATTATTTTTGGCTCCACTTGGAAGCATGGAAAGGAAGAAGATTCAATAAAAAGATAGGATTAAAAGATCAATTAAAGATCCATAGAATGCCACATCATGAAGTAGGTGAAATGTGTGAAATTAATGGTGGCCAACAGGGTAAAAGTAAGTAGGGAACCAAAATTTGCCACATCATGTGGTAGGTGGAATATATGCACATAAAAGTGCCAACAATGCAAGTAAAAGAAGTAGTAAAAGATGTAACAAGAGCTAAGTAAATTTTATGGAACCACATGAAGACAACAAAGCAAGTTGGAAAGAAGTTAAAATTGATGACTTTATCCTCCTCCCAACCATGAATTTCGAACGACAAAGGGGAGACACGCAGACTAAACATATTAACCATAAAAGCAAGGTGAAAATCGAAGATTAATAAGAGGACACATCACCACCTCTTTTATTTGGCTTATTGTCCAAGCTCACCACCACATCTTTAATATTGAATAATTCTCATCCATCTCTTCATTCGTTACAGTTGGTGGTTATTGGCTTAAATGATAAGCCAACTTAAGTCACTCTTATTTCTCATTCTCTTCCTCTTTACGGCCAAAACAAGAGGTAGCCAAAGGAAGACCCAAACCGAAGGGAGGAGGAAGAGAAAAGAAGGAAGGAAAGATTAAGATTGTCAAGGTGAGTAGTCATGACCTAAGTTCCAACTTCTCCTGTTCAATCTTTATGAGCCTCATATGTTGGAAAGCCAATACTCATGGTATTTTTCTTAAGGAAGGTCAAGATCGGAAGGAGAGGAAGAGAAGCCAAGGCCTTCACAAGTGCAAGTAAGTGTCATAGATAAGCTTGTGCACTTATACATGTCATCATTTTGGAATTAATCTTCTCTTATTTTGTATATTTGAAGACTATACTTGAAGAATGAAAGACCTGGCTATCACCCAAGAGGGGGGGTGAATTGGGTGTATGATAAAACTTTTGGAAGTTTGAAAATCTTTTCGCAATTTACTGAAAGTAGTTTGTATGACAGCAATAATCTATAAAGCGATAATCAGTCATTCAAACTTATATGCTGGAAATGTAAGAGTTAAGGGAAGAGAATATGCAAACCGTGATTTATACGGTTCGGTCCAATCCTTGACCTACGTCCAGTCCCAAGCTCCGCTTGAGATTTTCAATCCACTATCTTCTTGTAACTTGATTACACGTTCGTACTTGAAGTAATCCTCTCACTAGGATTCACTCCCCCTTACAAACCGTAATCAATACACTTGCTTGATTACACACTCGTACTCGAAGTAATCCTCTCACTAGGATTCACTCCCCTTACAAGTCGTAATCAATACACTTGCTTGATTACACACTCGTACTCGAAGTAATCCTCTCACTAGGATTCACTCCCCTTACAAGCCGTAATCAACACAAAGTGTTTCCCACTCAAGATCACCCAATCTTGAGTATCTCACGATAGAATGATAGGATGTTTACAATGACTCTTCTCTCTCGTAAGTAGATGAATAAACACTGAAGCACAATTACAATTCATCTCACTCTCAATGATAAGTTATGTAAACATTGAAAACAGAGTAAATGATGTGAAGATCGAGTTTTAGCATGTTGAAGGTGTAAACTTGGTCTCTGCGTTTTTCTACTTTGTGTACTCTGTTCTCTGTTTTGAAGACTTCAAAGCTTTGAGTATTTATGCTAGTTGAAGCTTGATGACAGTTGGAGTGCTTTGAATTCGTGGAGAATATAGCTGTTGAGAATATAGCTGTTGAGATATAGCTGTTGGGAACATTTGCAGACTTGAATATTTGAATATTGGTTCTTCAAGAATGTCTCCCATGATGTTCGGCTTTTGTTGGTGGGAGCCTTGTTGTCTCGCCTTGAAGAATGGTTGAGTTTCTTTCCGGTGTCATCCCACTTGCTATTGTTCGGAAGATATAATAAAATAATACAAGTGGTTTATGAAGTTGCTTTATTTGACTCTAAGGCAAATTCAAATCTTCTGAAATCTGAAGTTAAAGCAAATCAAGGATATTGGATATTCGAATCCATTAGAGATGAGAATTCAACTTTGTTTCTTCAAGAGTTTTGTTGAATTCGATCTTCTTTCCTATTTCGAAAATCTGCGGCAACCTTCATCTTCATCCTTTTGACAACATTTTGATTTCTCCAAGTATGATGTAATCTCAAACTTTAATCACCTGAAACTTATACACAAATGATATAAATGATGTTAAGAAGAGGTATGAATCATTTGAGTAATAATCTGGATGTTCTTGATCTGAAACAAATTTCAGTCGTGGTGATTTTTCTGAAGCAGAGGCGAATACTCGAGTATTGATTTGGAAACTCGAGTATTGAGGTTGTTGAGTTACTCCATGTTTGATGGAAACTAGCCGTTAGAACTTCGTTTTCTGAACCAGCGATGTATACTCAAGTATAGGGTTGGAAACTCGAGTATGGAGGTTGTTTCGTAACCCCTGGTTCTTCTCTGTCTGATCCATACTCGAGTATAGAACTTACATACTCGAGTATAGAAACTCCTTGAACAAACCATCGACTTTCGAGGGCCATATCTCCCTGGTCTGAACTCCGTTTTGGTTCGTTCAACTTTTGATAGAAATATCTGTGAGTCTACTTTCATATGCCACTGATTTCAGCTCAATCGGATTTGTAGTTTGTGAGTTACACTCAAAACATTGAAGCTTGGTTTGCTGTGTGGCGTGGATTTATCTATCAACTTGTACAATTCATAGATCTCTCATATGAACTCCTTTGGGCTTGAATTTTATATCAAAATGACGCATTGGGAGTCTAGTTTCATATGCCACTGATTTCACTTCAATCCGATCTCTGGTTTGGACGATATCATCAAATTACCAAACGTCGCCCATGCTGAACGTGAAACAGAGCTGATCACCGTATACTCGAGTATAGACTTGCATACTCGAGTATGGACAGTCCCGAGGCACCGTAGATGCTGAAAACACTGCATACTCGAGTATATACTTGGATACTCGAGTATTGCCATCCCGAGACGCCGAGAGACTGAAAACACTCCTATACTCGAGTATAGATGAACATACTCGAGTATTGACTCCTATACTCGAGTATTGAGTTCCAAACTCGAGTATTCTCATCCGAAGCTGATTTTTGCGACGTTAGCTTCGAATTGAGTCATTCCAACTTCCATATGATCTTGGAGGCTTCTAGCATCAACATATAAACTTGCATAACAATATCTTCATTCTATTCAGCAAGTTCTTCCTTTTTCCATCTCCCAACTTGATCATTCTTCATCATTTATCTTGGATTCATTATTCTCTGCAGCTTCTACCTTCTTCCCTCTTCTTCTTGATAAGTTCTTGATTCCTTGACATTCTGATATTCCAATTATATTGTGTGCAAGAACTTCTTTCTTCAATCCGCTTTCTTGATCATTCTTCAATATCCGAAGCGAGCCTATTCGAACTTCTTCCAGAATTGCATGCGTCGTCTTTCTATATTTGCACTATTCATGTATGCTCCATTGTAGCTCAAATATGATGAAGCTTTATTCCAACTTCTATTGATCATAGAGACTTCCAGCATCACATATAAGAACATATAGTGCAAGTTCTTATTTCTTTATTATTCTTTCTTGGTCAATCTCTATAGTTCAACTTGGAATAATCTTCTTCAATATCTCCTTCTTGATTAATCTCTATAATTCAACTTGGATTAATCTACATTAAATACATCGAGTTAGTCAATGTAGGAGATATCTATATTACTCAATCTTTTTGCTTTTAATAATGGCATCTATATAAGACATCATCAAAACTAATCAAAACCAACATTCTCCCCCTTTTTGATGATGGCAAATACTATAAGATAAATATGTAGAAATATGAAAATAGATTAGACCCAACGTATTTATCATGCCATTTCTCTCCCCCTTATTTGTCATTAGCAAAAAGTTGAAGTAAAGAAGAAAAGCTTATAGAGACAAATATGAAACCAGATTTATAAAGAATCAAGAAACTGATTTTCTCTCCTCGATTGAAATTGTTTTCATTCTAAATATGAAGCAATTTGGAATGTTTTTATGAAAACAAATTTGAGAGAATTTGAAGAGGTTTTCAAAACATCTTTCACAATTAAAGCATATAGAAACCAAACATATGCAACACTTCTACTGAATATAAAAAGATAGAGATTAGAAATGCTCATGTTGGTTTTTGCGATTGATGAATGATCTCGTGAAGTCCATTTGTTAGCTTTGACATCTCATGATGTGCTCGAACAGCCTTTGAGATGTGAAATGAGACTAAAAGACGACTTCTTGAGTTGTATCTCATCGAATAAATATGATAAGTAGTTCAGCTTCCATCCCTTTCCTCGGCTTCAATGATTGATCACCAAAGCACCTTTCCTTAATTAAATAGTTGCTCCTTGGAGTGCATTAAGGAAAGTTGTAACACATAGCAAAATCTTCTCGCTACAAATTGAAAACTTTCTTTGCAAAAGAGATTTGTTATTTCAATCAAATATCAAAGTATTCCTTTCCAAATGATATTTAAAAAAAATAATGAAAGGAAAATATAAGATATTTTCAAATATGAAGTAAGCTCATCATCAAAACTAATAGAAGATAGTGAACACAGATGAGTATGCTTAAAAGAGTTTTCTTCAAATAAGGAGATGAACTTTTAAGATATAAAACATATGTGAATGTGAAGCTCCCCCTTAATGAATGCATGACTAAAAAGTGAAGCTCCCTTTAATGATACCAAATAATGATGTGATACCAAGTGTTATGAGGTCTGGAATTCATCTAACTCCAATGGACATAACATGGTATCTCATAATTAAGAACTTTCAAGTACACATGGGTGGACTTGAGATTGGTATATAGAAATCACTTATGATTTTTATGATGATAAAAGGGTTTAAAGCATAGGGACCACTTTTAGAAATACGTGTGTTCAAAGCTAAACTTCATGAGATAAAATTTGAATGAAATCGAGTTAGCCTAGCATGATTATGACATATGCATATTACAATACCTCACTCAAGTAATATCGTAATTACTTGAGTCATAATCATATGAAATCCACAGATGCATCACTGGCTAGCCATTATCTGATTATGTAATCAATTTGAGGCTCTCCCAGATTTGAATGAGCTTTATGAGGATGAGATTATAACCACCAATTTTCTGAATGCATCTTAGAAGCAGAAATCCCCAATGAGCTTTGAATAGGACCTCAAAATTAGTTTCTGCTCATAGCTTCTCATCTAGCGAGTATGCTCCTTATCATGTTGGTCTAAGCCTCTTGCTATTGATGGGATGCCACTCGGTATTGTCACAAAATTTGCAATCATAGCCACTCGAAATGGTCTATTCCGTTTGCCTATGTTCTTTGTATTCAACAACAGAACATTTTGGTCAACTCCCGCAAAAATATACGTTCTTTGGTACTCAAAGATTCTTGAGTCCACAACTGATTAGACATGACAACTCTTATGCTCTTATAGAACTAAATCATATGATATTAGAGCAAAGAGTATAACAATCAAAGACCAAAAAAATATGGTTTTACCCAATCAAGTAAGTTCAATCCAATGAATCAAGTAGGGTAACAACTAAATGATACCAATAATGTTATTTCTCAATGAAAATTTATAAATACACTTTATGCAGAAAAGATATCATTGATAAAATGCATGTAAGTTTGATCAAAGAGCATAGAAAATCTTATCCATAAGGATAATATGCAGATAGTTTCAAATCTCAAATGCTCTTTCAAACATTGATGATGCATTATGAAAATGTATGAACGATTCATTTTTGAAACATGTTTGAAAAACAATGCTCACATTAAACATGGTGGAAGTCAACATGTTAAAGAATAAATCAAATGCTTCAAGATTAAGAGAACATGTGAAACATTGAAGTTTACATGTAGAAGAATTTTCTCAAGAGCAAAAGTCATAAAGGAAAAGCATTAACGAAACATGCTTTGCACAATAGAAATATATGAGCACAATGACTTTGCTATTGTCTAAGAGATAATCTTGCTTTTTAGAATAGAGTCTTGAAATATATGAAGATTTAAAGCAAGAATTTAAATATAGTTACTCAGACATGGATGAAAATGTATATTTGAGTAACAAAAGGAGTACTAGGATTCATGGACGATAAAGCACAAACTCATTAATCCAAATGACTTAGAGTTCCATAATATTACCCTAGTAAGTTATTCCATATAATGGTTTAATGCAATAACATTTAATGTATTAGTGAACATTCATATTGCTTGGAATAACTTAACTAATGAGATTATCACAACATTGAATTCTTTTAAAGGAGATAAGCTTGAAACTCATATAGATAATCAATTTGTTAGATATAAGATCTAACTTGATTGAAAATAAGGAATGAGGAGTTCAAGCATAGTATGGAATGTCAAATATCAATATGTGAATGATATGGAAAATTCTAATGGACAGATTTGAAGCATATCCAACATCCAATATACAATATTAACTTCCAATTTGAAACATCATTTGAGTGCAATTAAAGTATGGAAATGTTTTCAAAACATTTATATGTATTTTTCACAAAACAGAGTGAATTAAAAACCAAATAGATTTTAGAGTGGTGCATTTCAGAAAGATATAAACTCAGAAAGTTATGCACAAATTCACATGTTTGATCATCATAAATTCACTAACAAATTGATTAAACATAGTTAGAAATATTAGTGATTGATGATATGGAGTATTGGAGTCAATCATGAAGATTTTACAAATTCGTCAGATTTGAATTTCAAACTCTGCGACTCATACTTGAGTATGTTCTTCTATACTCGAGTGTGTCACTGTGCACTAATGTCTATACTTGAGTATAAAGAGTGATACTTGAGTTTGTCATTCCATACTTGAGTGTGAAACTTTTAATATGAAAATAAATTTAAGTCCAAAGTCTCTATACTTGAGTATGTAGATCTATACTTGAGTATGTAAGTCTTTCAAAAAGAAAGAACTTTCTGTATGTCCTATACTTGAGTGTGTACAGCCATACTCGAGTATGCAATAATTTTGAAAGGTTTTGTGAAATCTGTTTCAAATCCATACTTGAGTATACAAAGTCATACTTGAGTTTTCAAAGTATTTAGGAAAGAAAGATTTCTTTCTGTTTGTATCATACTCGAGTGTGTGAGTATATACTTGAGTATGCTTATGATTAAAAACTTTTGAATCTTTCTGTATGACCTATACTTGAGTTTAGAAATGTATACTTGAGTATAGAAAAACTTAAGCAAGTATTTGAATAGACTCGTATGATCCATACTCGAGTATGTAAACTCATACTCGAGTTTAGCTTGATGTATAACTTAAAGTGCTCTCTGTAAGAACTATACTTGAGTATAGCCATGCATACTTGAGTATAGCTCAGTTCAATTAAATTTAAGCATCTCTCTGGCAAATCCATACTTGAGTATAGATATCCATACTCGAGTTTGGCTTTGACAGTAAGTTTTTAACTTTACCAAAACAATCTTTAAATTGTGTTTTAACTTAACTAAAGACAAACCAAACATGAATTTCATATAATTATTATGAGGTAAGAATTAGATATCACCGTAATTCCTCTTGTCCTCACAGAAGCTTGCTTGGTTGAGATGGATTGATGTAGATAACTCATTTTCCAACGTTCACCATCAACATCAAGCATAGCTTGTTTAGCTTTCTCTAGATTTGGATCATTTCATGTTGCATTCTTGAGAAGCTTTCTTTGATCCTACAAAACCGTATAAAGCTTTTTCTTTCTTGGTATCCAACCTAACTTGGATCCAATCATCGTTAGCTTGTAGGAATCAAAATTCACATGCTCTTATGACTATAATTAATTCGAACAACTGAGCATAGTGAATTAAACATGACTTTATGCATAAAAGAAATATTTTCTTTTCAAATCATCATGTATGCATAAAGAATTAAACCTATTGAACATTGCAATCTCTTTCAAAAATAAATCAAAATGTGAGAACCCAAAAAAATTTGCAATGCTCATTCCTAAGATTACAAAATATAAAACCTCAATAAATATTTCAGATGATAGAGTAGGAGGTTTTACTATTGTATACCTTTATCTTAGGTACTTGGGGGATTGGCTTTGCTTACCCATTGGTTCTTCATATGTTTTCCCATGGGTGTTGGCAAAGCTCTCTAAAGGGATATAGACTTCAAGAGTCTCTTGTTTGATCTTTGAGAGATTCTCCTCTTCTTGTTCTCCTCAAGATAGTTGGATGGTACTCTATGATAGTTTGTTCTTGAGGTGGAACATACTCTTATTTTCCATTGCTTCTCTTGATTTGAAGATAGGGTTGCAGCAATGGCTTCTCCACGAGTTCTTCTAACTGATGTGAATCTTCTTTTATGCTCATGAGAAACTCTTGGACTCTTCTCCTTCTCTGTACCTTTATGTCCATTGATTTTCAAATCATCCTGTACACATAAATCAATAGATGGACATTTTGGTACCCACTTATAGTTGGGTCCTTGTTTGTTAGTATTGGACCTTGATTGTCCTTTAGGAACCCAAACAAATTTATTCCTCACATTAGATTTTCGTCTAATATAGCATGTGTGAGAAATATGACCAGATTTACCACAATAATTGCAAACTATATGATGATGTGCATTATGAGATTTTATGCAAGAATTGTGTTGGTCATGAGAGTAAAAATTCAAATAATCTTCATTTGAACATGCATTCTTCCCAATAAAGTTTCCGCATTATTTTTCAAAACATTCTTGCTTTTCAAACTAGAATCAATGAATGGTTGAAAAATAGTTTTATGCAATTGTTCAAAATCATCTTTCTTAAATACACAAGAAGAATTGGAATTGGTTACCACATGTGTATCTTGAGCTCCAGATAATAATTGATCATAATCGTCCATGAGCTCTTCCTGGGAATCTTCTTCCTCTTGTTCTTTTGTCTTGACTGGATCATGGAAGTATTCAATGATTTCCCCTTCTTCATTCTCCACTTCCAATTGTTCATCAATTGTGGATATGCAGCTCATAGTTTCAGATGAACTGTCAACACTTTCAATTTTCACATGTTTTTTAGAAGCATATATAGAATCAAGAGTATCCCAGATTTCTTTAGCACTAGAACAAAATTTGATTTTCTCAAAATCATTTTCGGTTAAAGCACAGTGAAGAATTTTCATTGCTCTAATGTTCAATGAAAACATTTTCCTTTCTATTTCTGTCCAATCCTTTCTTGGTTTGAAATCAAAAACATTTATAAAAACATTCCACATATAAAAATCAGTTGCTTTGATAAAACTAGTCATTCTAGCTTTCCAAAACCAAAAATCAATATCTTTAAAGAACGGTGGAATGGTATAATCAAAACCTTCTGAAAACGTAGAGCACCCAAAATTAGCCATTGAAACTCTTGAGACGGTTAAGTCCTTTAAACAAGAGTCTAGCTCTGATACCAAATGAAATTCCGTAGCGGTACCTCCGCTGTGGCATTTCATGGTATCTCAGCCGCTAGTTTTACGCACCGCCTCACGGCCTGTGCAACCAGCGACAGTAACCCACCGTCCACTGGCCATGTTGGGGTAAGAGCCAATGCTTCGCCACAGATCACACTGTGAGAACCCCCGATCATGGTTAACGTTAACTAGCTTTGATACCAAATGAAAGACCTGGCTATCACCCAAGAGGGGGGGTGAATTGGGTGTATGATAAAACTTTTGGAAGTTTGAAAATCTTTTCGCAATTTACTGAAAGTAGTTTGTATGACAAAGAAATAATCTATAAAGCGATAATCAGTCATTCAAACTTATATCTTTGGAAATGTAAGAGTTAAGGGAAGAGAATATGCAACCGTGATTTATCTTGGTTCGGTCCAATCCTTGACCTACGTCCAGTCCCCAAGCTCCGCTTGAGATTTTCAATCCACTATCTTCTTGTAACTTGATTACACGTTACGTACTTGAAGTAATCCTCTCACTAGGATTCACTCCCCCTTACAAACCGTAATCAATACACTTGCTTGATTACACACTCGTACTCAAGTAATCCTCTCACTAGGATTCACTCCCCTTACAAGTCGCGTAATCAATACACTTGCTTGATTACACACTCGTACTCGAAGTAATCCTCTCACTAGGATTCACTCCCCTTACAAGCCGTAATCAACACAAAGTGTTTCCCACTCAAGATCACCCAATCTTGAGTATCTCACGAATAGAATGATAGGATGTTTACAATGACTCTTCTCTCTCGAAGTAGATGAATAAACACTTGAAGCACAATTACAATTCATCTCACTCTCAATGATAAGTTATGTAAACATTGAAAACGAGAGTAAATGATGTGAAGATCGAGTTTTAGCATGTTGAAGGTGTAAACTTGGTCTCTGCGTTTTTCTACTTTGTGTACTCATTCTCTGTTTGAAGACTTCAAAGCTTTGAGTATTTATGCTAGTTGAAGCTTGATGACGGTTGGAGTGCTTTGAATTCGTGGAGAATATAGTCACAGTTGAGAATATAGTCATTGAGATATAGTCATTGGGAACATTTGCGAGACTTGAATATTTGAATATTGGTTCTTCAAGAATGTCTCCCATGATGTTCAGCTTTTGTTGGTGGGAGCCTTGTTGTCTGCCTTGAAGAATGGTTGAGTTTCTTTCCAGGCTGTCATCCACTTGCTATTGTTCAGAAGATATAATAAAATAATACAAGTGGTTTATGAAGTTGCTTTATTTGACTCTAAGGCAAATTCAAATCTTCTGAAATCTGAAGTTAAAGCAAATCAAGGATATTGGATATTCGAATCCATTAGAGATGAGAATTCAACTTTGTTTCTTCAAGAGTTTTGTTGAATTCGATCTTCTTTCCTATTTCTGAAAATCTGCAGCAACCTTCATCTTCATCCTTTTGACAGATTTTGATTTCTGTCAAGTATGATGTAATCTCAAACTTTAATCACCTGAAACTTATACACAAATGATATAAATGATGTTAAGAAGAGGTATGAATCATTTGAGTAATAATCTGGATGTTCTTGATCCGAAACAAATTTCGTCGTGGTGATTTTTCTCAAGAGGCGAATACTCGAGTATTGATTTGGAAACTCGAGTATTGAGGTTGTTGAGTTACTCCATGTTTGATGGAAACTAGCCGTTAGAACTTCGTTTTCTGAACCAGCGATGTATACTCAAGTATAGGGTTGGAAACTCGAGTATGGAGGTTGTTTCGTAACCCCGGTTCTTCTCTCACGATCCATACTCGAGTATAGAACTTACATACTCGAGTATAGAAACTCCTTGAACAAACCATCGACTTTCGAGGGCCATATCTCCCTGGTCTGAACTCCGTTTTGGTTCGTTCAACTTTTGATAGAAATATCTGTGAGTCTACTTTCATATGCCACTGATTTCAGCTCAATCGGATTTGTAGTTTGTGAGTTACACTCAAAACATTGAAGCTTGGTTTGCTGTGTGGCGTGGATTTATCTATCAACTTGTACAATTCATAGATCTCTCATATGAACTCCTTTGGGCTTGAATTTTATATCAAAATGACGCATTGGGAGTCTAGTTTCATATGCCACTGATTTCACTTCAATCCGATCTCTGGTTTGGACGATATCATCAAATTACCAAACGTCGCCCATGCTGAACGTGAAACAGAGCTGATCACCGCTGTATACTCGAGTATAGACTTGCATACTCGAGTATGGACATCCCGAGGGCACCGAGAGATGCTGAAAACACTGCATACTCGAGTATATACTTGGATACTCGAGTATTGCCAGTCCGAGACGCGAGAGAGACTGAAAACACTCCTATACTCGAGTATAGATGAACATACTCGAGTATTGACTCCTATACTCGAGTATTGAGTTCCAAACTCGAGTATTCTCATCCGAAGCTGATTTTTGCTGACGTTAGCTTCGAATTGAGTCATTCCAACTTCCATATGATCTTGGAGGCTTCTAGCATCAACATATAAACTTGCATAACAATATCTTCATTCTATTCAGCAAGTTCTTCCTTTTTCCATCTCCCAACTTGATCATTCTTCATCATTTATCTTGGATTCATTATTCTCTGCAGCTTCTACCTTCTTCCCTCTTCTTCTTGATAAGTTCTTGATTCCTTGACATTCTGATATTCCAATTATATTGTGTGCAAGAACTTCTTTCTTCAATCCGCTTTCTTGATCATTCTTCAATATCCAGAAAGCCGAGCCTATTCTGAACTTCTTCCAGAATTGCATGCGTCGTCTTTCTATATTTGCACTATTCATGTATGCTCCATTGTAGCTCAAATATGATGAAGCTTTATTCCAACTTCTATTGATCATAGAGACTTCCAAAGCATCACATATAAGAACATATAGTGCAAGTTCTTATTTCTTTATTATTCTTTCTTGGTCAATCTCTATAGTTCAACTTGGAATAATCTTCTTCAATATCTCCTTCTTGATTAATCTCTATAATTCAACTTGGATTAATCTACATTAAATACATCGCTTAGTCAATGTAGGAGATATCTATATTACTCAATCTTTTTGCTTTTAATAATGGCATCTATATAAGACATCATCAAAACTAATCAAAACCAACAAAGAAGAGTTTCTATACAAAGACATGTCATGGAGATTTAAGACCATATTAAGCATTAACATGGACTTAAAAGGCTAAATCTCACATAAAATCATAAGGATTATAAAGATGAATAAGCTTCCATTAAAATGGTGATTTTGGTTGGACCCAAAGCACAAAGGAACAATGGAATTTTGACTCTTCTTATCCTCCCAAAGTGTTTAGAATGGAAAATTGTGTAGGATTAAGGTTGAACCATAATTTTTGGAAGCCTAGTGATTGAATTAAGAAAGTTGCAAAAGCTGTACAATGAAAGTTCAGTCGAACGGTAAGCTTGTGACATGTTTTTAAAGAAGCAAATGAGATCAAATAATTATGAAATTTTCTAGAATTGAAGTAAACATCACAAGCTTTAATTTGATAGGTAATTTGTAATTTGTAGAGTTTTGTACAAAGAGTTATGAATTTTTCAAGTTGACCTTTAACTCGGAACAAGAATCCGAACAACAAGGGTATTTTGGTCAAACTGGAAAATCACAAAATTTTGTAGTTTATGGAGATATGTTTATTTGAAAATAGACATACCAAGGGTCAATACGTACCAAGGGCTTTGGAATCACTTAATTTGGACATATGGATAATTAATTATGAATTTTCTAGACCAAGACAAATTCTAGAAATTTTAGAAAAAATCATGAAAGTAAAAGTGACAAGGGAAAAAATGGAAATTTTCGCATTTTAGGAATTAATAAAGGACGTTTAGTTAAAGAAGGACCAAATGGTAATTAATACACGTATTATTTGAATTTTTGGAGAGTTTACATACGTGATGAATATTATTTAATATTTTAGGAAGTGACACCGCCGAAGGATTTAAGGAGACAAGAGTAAATTGTTGAATAAAAAATTAACCAGGTAGTAACTCTAATCTCACGTACTTTGTATATCTAGGTATGTTTGTTCGTACCATGATTGTGATCCGTGTCTAGGACATGCTTTTATTGTAGTCTACATGATTTGTTATGTCGTGTTGCATTATGTGACTGCGTGAGTGTAACATCCCATTTGAAAACGGCGGAATATTTTTTTTTTAAACGTTTCCAAATATTTCAAGCGAAATAATCGAGTAGAGCATTGGAGCGAGTGAGTAAGCGATTCATAACAAACATCAACCATAGTGTAACATTGTAATGATTACGGTAATCCTAGAGTTTGAAATTGGATAAGCGAAAGCGGTAAAGATAGATAAGTCTCTCGGCTGCACGTCTACGATGCTTGCCTCGATCTTCGATCCGTATTCCTCCGGATCCACGATGCTATAGGCGAGATTCAATTCACCGCATTGAATCTCGGGTAACGATTAATCTCAAACCCAAACAATACGGTATACGGACAACGAGATATTCTAGACAATACAACGGTATATCACTACATAAGCATACAACGAGATGCATGATCATTATGCCGACAAAACATAAGCATTAGCGGTATGTAAAGCCCCACAATGTAAAACAATAATAACGGCTTGCACTATTCACCGGTGCCACGATACCACTCGTGTTCTCGGCGCTAGAAAAACATACGGCGTTATCATGACTATAACCCGTGTAAACTGTACGTATATCGGTCTACGAACATATCTATCACACATATATGCATTTAAGCGGTACAAGATTAGTGTTACGGTATCGTCCGTACCTTCGTTGACGACGTTAGGTACTTCGCGGAAAAACGTACTTTTTACGGAAAAACGTGAAATGTTCGACGCGGCACGTCGGGCGGCGTAACGGCGGCAAATCGAGTTTCGATGCCCTATCGAGTAATATCACTTTCATTAGTGATTTGACATCATAACGGCATTTTAGGTAAAAATTACCATTTTGCCCTTCTACCCCTAATTTGGCGGAATTTCGCGAACTTCGTTACTTTGACCGTATTCCATTTCAAAATTATCCCCACTATGTTTTTACCTCGTCGGGCATCTTTCAATGCAATGAGGCATAAAAACAAGCATAGGAACAAATTACGAAACTTCCTATATCAAAACAACGGTTCTCTACTATAACTACCGAAAGAACTACGGAAACTAAAAACTAAGGACGAGAAGAACTTACTCGGAGCTAAGGCAAAACTTTTGCAGAGCTTCTCACTCTAAGTTTCGGCCAAGGTAGAGAGAAGAAAAGGTGTGAAGAATGAAGAAGGGAAGGGTGCTATTTATAGAAAAAGGGAGGGACAAGGTGGGTATTAACAAAAAGTCTTCGAAATGATTCGGCCGTTGGATCTAGGGTTTTGTAAGATGCAATCTTGACCATTCAAGGTCTTGGCCGACCTCTTGGTCCCCCAAAAGTCAAAGATTGATTTTTCATCTTGCTTTATGGCCTCCGGTCCGATAAAGCTACCCGATCGGTGTCCGTTTCGCGATTTCGCGAAACTCAAAAATCCGGGCATGTAACTTTGAAGATCTTTTCATCCTCTTTCATATTATATATTTTGATCCTCTTTTTGATCATATCCAGGTATTCTCCGGTGCGTCGGAAGATATTCGGACAAACGCGTCCGATTCGGAAATCGCTTAGATAGAACCAACTTCACGGACAATAATTCGCTGAATCGTAAAACGTCCGGTGGTTGCCTAACTTAATCCGTGTTTGAAAACACGCAATTGTTTCTATAGGTTCTCACTTTGCCTATCGGCTCTACTCTATCCGATCGGCTTTCCGTCTTATTAGGAATTAGGGTTTTCGGTTGCGGAATCGACGTCGGTAAATTCTTTCTTCGTGTAAAAATTCACTTGTTCTTAATTTGATCAGTCTGAAAAGACTTTTACCTCTGGTTTACCTGTAGAATTTATTTCTAAGTTTTCCCTCGATGCGCTATAAGGTGACTCACCGCATTATATTATTATTTTATTCTAATTACCATTTTAATTATTTAAACAATTCTTTTTAATTAAAAATAACCATAATTTCGACCCCCTCTTTTAAAAATTCAGATTTATTTATTTTTCTATAATTTTTTCCATTTTTAAAAAATATAATATTTTTTACCAAAAATTCATGTTTTACCCCATAGCCGTTAGGGCTTAATCGGGCCTAATTTCTTCGTTTAGTGATCTTTTTAGGATCGGGTTTCTTCATATATTTATCTTTACTAATTTACAGTATATTGTTATCTTTCAAACTTCTATCTTGATATTGTCATTTTATATCCATGTGTAAAATATTAAAAATGTTTACCCCATCAAGTTACTTTATGATTAAAATGCTTTTTAAACTTTTCTTCAAGTTATTTCCTCGAAATAATTTATTAAATTCTCATAATTTAGGGATATCACTTCCATATTTTTCTCATAATTTTTCATGATCTTTCGGTATTTATCATAATACTTTTAGACCGTTTTTATCACCATTATATCATTTTTAGTCATTCTGTTCATCATATTTTCCTAATAACTTTTTCAACAATTTACTCTATAATTATAACAATTTTCTATAATAGTTTTATCTCATGAATTTACTTCATTAAAATATTCATTAATTTTCCTTTATCTCGAAATTCAGTTTGCTAAAATCCGGTATTACATTTCTCTCCCCCACTTAAACAAAATTTCGCCCTCGAAATTTAATCTATACTTACTAGACTACGGGCCATAAACTCGGGTACTTCTCCTTCATGTCACTCTCGGTTTCCCAAGTTGCCTCGTTTGATGACAAACCCTTCCGGACCACCTTCACTATCGGTATAGTTTTAGTCCTAAGCCGTTTCTCCGGCGTTCAAGAATTTGCTCCGGCTCGACTACAAAGGTGTTATCATGCCGTACTTCAACATCATCGTACTTTATGACATGATCTCGATCTGGTAGGTATTTCTTCGGTTGTGACACGTGAAAAACATCGTGGAGATTACTCGGGTTCGGGGTAACGCTAGTTGATACGCAAGCGGTCCTCGCTCGGCTAACACTTCAATTGGTCCAACGTAACGTGGACTAAGCTTCTTTCTCTTCGGTGTTACGCCGACACCGGTTACTAGAGATAATTTCAGAAACACATGGTCTCCGACTTCAAACTTCAACGGTCTTCTCCTCTTATCTGCATAGCTCTTCTGTCTACTGTGTGCAGCAAGGAGTCTCTTCTTGATCAGAGCGATCTGCTCGGAGGTCTCTTTTAGCATATCCGGTCCAAGCAACTGCTTTTCAGACGCATCTGTCCAGCATAAAGGCGATTGGCACTTTCGCCCATACAAAGCCTCGAACGGGGCCATTTGTATGCTTGAATGATAACTATTGTTATACGCGAATTACGCTAGTGAGAGGTGTTCGTCCCAATTTCCTTTGAAGTCCGGGGCACGTGCTCACAACATATCCTCCGGCGTACGTATCGTCCTCTCGATTGACCGTCGGTTTGAGGGTGATAAGCGGACGAACTTCAGCTTGGTACCCGTTCCTTCATGTAGTGCTTGCCAAAAGCGGGATTGGAATCGAGTATCCGATCGGAGATAATACTCTTAGGGACTCCGTGCGGTCTCACGATCTCTTTGATGTAGATTGCGGCCAATCGTTACGGAGAGTAGTGGATGCTAATGGGTATGAAATGTGCCGACTTGGTTAATCGGTCAACGATCACCCAAATGGTATCGTGATGCACGATCTTAGGTAGACCTACCACAAGATCCATGGTCACATTCTCCCATTTCCACTCCGGCGGTTCTAGTCCTTGCGAGAAGACCGGGGGTCGCCGGTGCTCAATCTTTACTTTACGGCAAGTTAGACACCCGGCTACGTGCGAGTTACGTCTCTTTTCATTCCGAGGCCACCAAACTTCGGCCTTCAAGTTCTGGTACATCTTGACCATTCCTGGATGCGAGTGTACTTACTCTTATGAGCCTCATCCGGTATCTTCCGCTTCGGTTCATCAGCGCGGTATGTAAATGCGCCCCTTGTGTCGACCAATCCACTCGATGAAAGGTCGTGGTCTTGGGTTTCACCTTGAGAGATCTTCTCCCGCATGGAGATTGCCCAATCATCTTGTCTCGAGCTTTATCAACTTCATCTCTCGGGTCGTACTCCCCTTGACTCACAAAAAGATTTGCAAGGTAGGCGTCGCTTGGTGCGTTGAAATTCATGCGAGATTTGGTTTGAAAGATTCGGGTCTCGAAATCTTCAAGTAATTTCTGCTCTTGTATCATCATGTATGACACTTGCACCTTCTTCACCTTAGAGCATCTGCAACGACGTTTGCTTTCCCTGGGTGATACTTGATCTCCGGGTTGTAGTCTTTCGGCAATTCCATCCAACGACGTTGCCTCATATTCGGTTCCTTTGATCAAAGAGATACTTCGGGCTCTTGTGGTCGCGGTATAGTTCTACGGTCGTACCGTACGGATAGTGCCTCCATATCTTCAAAGCGAACACGATGGCGGCAAGCTCCAAATCGTGTGTAGGATAGTTCGACTCGTGCGGCTTCGGTGACGAGAGGCATAAGCCACCACTCGCCCAATTGCATTAGGACACAACCCAATCCTTGCCCACTGGCATCACTTTGTAGACAACATATGTCTCATCGGGATGCGGGATTATCAATGCGGTGCTTTGTAGTCAACCTCTCCCTCGGTCTCGAAAGCTCTCCTCACGATCGTCTCCCCATATGAAGGGTTGATTCTTCCTCGTAAACTTTGTCAATGGTAGGGCAAGACGCGAGAAATCCGTATAAATCTGCGGTAATATCCCGCCGGACCTAGGAAACTACGTATCTCCGTCCTTTGTTTCTCGGCCTCTTCCGATCCCGGAACTGCTTCCACCTTGCACAGGTCAACGGCAACTCCGCCGCTAGATATCACATGGCCCGAAATCTCACTTAGGCAACCAAAATTCGCATTTGCTCAACTTTGCGTAGAGCTGCTTCTCTCTTAGTATGCTCAACACTAGGCGTAGATGTTCTTCATGCTCTTTTCTGCTTTTGGAATAGACGAGTATATCGTCAATGAACACCACCACAAACTGGTCTAGGTGTTGTCGGAAGATACGGTTCATGTAATCCATGAATACCGCAGGTGCATTTGTTAATCCGAAGGGCATCACAAGGAATTCATAATGCCCATATCTGGTTAAAGCCGTTTTGGAAATATCATCGTCTTTGACTCGTAATCGATGATATCCGACGTAAATCAATCTTTGAAAAGACAGTGGAACCGAGATAAGCGATCCAAAAGATCATCAATCCGGGAAGTGGATATTTGTTTTTGACCAGATCACTTTATTTAGTTCACGATAATCGATGCGAGTCGAAAACTTCCATCTTTCTTTTTCACAAACAAGCACCTTGGGGCTCCCCGGGGTGATACACTAGGTCGAATGAACCCCTTCTTCGAAGTTCTTCCGGCTGTTTTCTTCAACTCTTGCATTTCATTTGGAGCCATACGATACGGCGCCTTTGATATTGATCATGTGCCAGGCATCAATTCAATATTGAACTCCACCTCTCGGATAGGAGGTAACTCAGTGAGATCCTCCGGAAATACATCGGGAAAATCATTCACCACAGGGATATCCTGGAGTGAAAGTTCGGCTTCTGCTTTAACCGAAAAGAATACCATGTAGGCATGGCATCCACATTTCACGCATCGATCAACACGCCCAGCGGAGAGGAAGCTCAAGCTCACATCAACCTTGTCTCCGGGAAATGATATCTTCTTCTTGCCACAATCGATCATTGCACCGTTGGCATTTAGCCAATTCGGACCGAAAATGACGTCGATGCCGTGAAGAGGTAGACGGATGAGATCTATCTTTGAAACTCGCCCGTCCACGTTAGCGGTACGGTTCATACACGCGTCGAAGCTAAAGACTTTACACCCGGTGGTGTAGACACTACCCCGATCAAAAGGTAAACTACGGGCATGCATTCCTAAACGACTTGCACAATCATATGATATAAACGAATGGCGGCACCCGAATCATACAATGCTTGCAATTTATTCCCATTAAGATAGATGGTACCTTGGACCATTTAAGGAGACTGTCGGCCTCGGTGTTTGTCAACGCAAAGATCCGGCCGGCGCTACGAGGTCTCGCCTCTGCGCCTTCTCGGGGCAATCCGGCTAATGTGTCCGGACTTCGGCATCGAAACAGACTTGTTTCCCATCACGGTTGGCTCCTGGATGGTACTTCTTGCATTTTGGACACGTCGGGATCCCGGCTGTTTGGGGTAATTCAATTGTCCAATTTGGTAGGGTCTCTTGTTTCCGCCTCGGTTATCGCTCCAAGGCGCCTTCCTCTTCTGTGAGGAGCCTCCGCGGTTAGACCCACTACGGTTTGCATTGTTTCCTTCTTGGCCTCGGAATTTGCGCGGTTCTTTCAAATTGCGCTCGGTCAATCTGCGGGATTCCACGGCTTGGGCCATTCTCGGCTAGCTGCGATACTAGCCTCGCCCTTATGTCATATTTCGGTCCGGTCACTAGTCGATTTGCCTTCCGGCTCTCATTTTTGTGGTGTTCGGATATGATGAATAACGAGACGGGTTGGTGAAACGCGAAGTAATCGTCGAACGATTCTTCATTTCCTGCTTTGGATGTGAAGAAATTCTTCTTCCTTAATCACACATGCAGGGAGGAAAATGCGTTCGTTGAACTGTTCCGGGAATACCTCCCAAGTAACGGGGCCTTGAAGGGTTGTGGAAACACTCTTCCACCACTGTGGGCATCGCCCTCTAGCTTGTAGATTGCCAGCTGAGCCTTCCGGTTTCTCGGGCACTCAATGACTTCGAATATCTTCTCCAGACTCAGAAGCCAATCCTCAGCCAATTCACTCTTTCCACGGAAACCGGGTGGTTTAAGCTTGCAGAACTGGTTGACCCGACTTTTCTGTGGTTCTTTCTCTTCTTCCTTGTCGTGGAGGTGATCGGGATCGATCAGATTCATTTTCCTCATCGTTATTTTCATCGTTGTCCTCCTCTTCATTGTCATCTTCTTCTTCGTCGTTGTCATTGTCACTTTCCTCATCACGTTCTTCCTCGTGTTGTCGTGCTTCCAGCTGTCTTTGGGCTTCTTCATCCTGTTGATGTTGCCTTGCCAAGAGTGCATCTATGAGAGCTCTCTCTTCGAGAGTTCTTCTCGGTTCTTGCACTTCATTTTGGTCTCGCTGATTTAGTATATTTTGTTCGGGTATTTCGTCGGTTGAGGTTGTGCGCCTCCGCGTCTACCACGACCTCGGCCTCGGCCTCGGCCCCTTGGTACACCGGTACCTCTCATAATGGCCATGTCTTATTCTTTTTCCTTTATTTATTTAACAAATATGTAAATATTAGAAATGACACAATGATTTTTACATTGAAATATATATATTCACATATATTCATTTCATAACATTTTACATATTAGTCGGTCTAGTCCTAGTACAAGTCATATATTACAACAAGTTACAACCCCTCTTTATTCAAACATATTTTACAAGATCTTGTCATGTCGTACTTTGATATATAGTGTTTCCCGTGGCACCCATATACCGCGATCAACACTAGATATCAAAATGTCTCCATGGCGCCCATACACCATGGTAACACAAGATACCTTAAATGTTTCCATGGCGCCCATACACCATGACAACACAAGATACCTCCTACTTAATGACACGGTCGCGGTCCGGTTGTAGTAACCAAGAGATATGCATCGGAAACTAAAATTTTCGTGGCAAGTAAGATAACTATTTATCAAACCATAGGGGAAAAACGTTAGATTTAGGAAGACAATGATTAGTCTATCGCGAGACTTTATCACACTAATACTACAAACGAACGGACACTCGTACTATTTCCCCTCGTTCAGGATTTCGTTGATTCGGTCTACTTAGAAACGGGTACGGAATTTCGTATCGGGAGTTCCTCTACATGAGTCAAATACTGCATGTATCTATCCTTGTTGGTCTCGGAGTTTCATCCGGCGTGGCCCGGCTCCCACATATAAGCTGCGCTAGGACGAATAGTCGTCCGGTACAAACGACGATTATCATAATTACGAGTTATCGAGACGATATCGAGTTATAAGAATTATCGAGTCGATATCAAATATGAATATAGACGATGGATTTACGATTACGGGTTAGAATGATGCACCGACGGAGGGGTGGTACACGGTTCGAGAATGGTATACCGGTCCAGGCCGTACACCGACTTAGGGCTATCTCGGTACTCATTTTCAAAAATGTGCTCACAATTTAAAAGGCTTTTTGAACATAACTCCGTTATCCGAATAGAATGGCCAGATAAGTGTCTATCATGGGGACCTCACCAACTCTATGGCGACTGATTGGCCACACCCACATAGACTAGCCTTAAGCTGTCCTACCATACTATCCGTAATAACATAGTCATATCAATGCCGGGACTACATGGTTAACTCGATACCATAAATGTAACATCCCATTTGAAAACGGCGGAATATTTTTTTTTTTTTTTTTTTAAACGTTTCCAAATATTTCAAGCGAGTAATCGAGTAGAGCATTGGAGCGAAAGTGAGTAAGCGATTCATAACAAACATCAACCATAGTGTAACATTGTAATGATTACGGTAATCCTAGAGTTTGAAATTGGATAAGCGAAAGCGGTAAAGATAGATAAGTCTCTTTGCACGTCTATCGATGCTTGCCTCGATCTTCGATCCGTATTCCTCCGGATCCACGATGCTATAGGCGAGATTCAATTCACCGCATTGAATCTCGGGTAACGATTAATCTCAAACCCAAACAATACGGTATACGGACAACGAGATATTCTAGACAATACAACGGTATATCACTACATAAGCATACAAACGATGCATGATCATTATGCCGACAAAACATAAGCATTAGCGGTATGTAAAGCCCCACAATGTAAAACAATAATAACGACTTGCACTATTCACCGGTGCCACGATACCACTCGTGTTCTCGGCGCTAGAAAAACATACGGCGTTATCATGACTATAACCCGTGTGTAAAGCGTACGTATATCGGTCTACGAACATATCTATCACACATATATGCATTTAAGCGTACAAGATTAGTGTTACGATGCGCGTCCGTACCTTCGTTGACGACGTTAGGTACTTACGGCGGAAAAACGTACTTTTTACGGAAAAACGTGAAATGTTCGACGGCACGTCGGGCGGCGTAACGACGGCAAATCGAGTTTCGATGCCCTATCGAGTAATATCACTTTCATTAGTGATTTGACATCATAAGCGGCATTTTAGGTAAAAATTACCATTTTGCCCTTCTACCCCTAATTTGGCGGAATTTCGCGAACTTCGTTACTTTGACCGTATTCCATTTCAAAATTATCCCCACTATGTTTTTACCTCGTCGGGCATCTTTCAATGCAATGAGGCATAAAAACAAGCATAGGAACAAATTACGAAACTTCCTATATCAAAACAACGGTTCTACTATAACTACCGAAAGAACTACGGAAACTAAAAACTAAGGACGAAGAACTTACTCGGAGCTAAGGCAAAACTTTTGCAGAGCTTCTCACTCTAAGTTTCGGCCAAGGTAGAGAGAAGAAAAGGTGTGAAGAATGAAGAAGGGAAGGGTGCTATTTATAGAAAAAGGGAGGGACAATGTGGGTATTAACAAAAGTCTTGAGAAATGATTCGGCCGTTGGATCTAGGGCTTTGTAAGATGCAATCTTGACCATTCAAGGTCTTGGCCGACCTCTTGGTCCCCCAAAAGTCAAAGATTGATTTTTCATCTTGCTTTATGGCCTCCGGTCCGATAAAGCTACCGATCGGTGTCCGTTTCGCGCGATTTCGCGAAACTCAAAAATCCGGGCATGTAACTTTGAAGATCTTTTCATCCTCTTTCATATTATATATTTTGATCCTCTTTTTGATCATATCCAGGTATTCTCCGGTGCGTCGGAAGATATTCGGACAAACGCGTCCGGTTACGGAAATCGCTTAGATAGAACCAACTTACGGACAATAATTCGAATCGTAAAACGTCCGGTGGTTGCCTAACTTAATCCGTGTTTGAAAACACGCAATTGTTTCTATAGGTTCTCACTTTGCCTATCGGCTCTACTCTATCTGATCAGCTTTCCGTCTTATTAGGAATTAGGGTTTTCGGTTGCGGAATCAACGTCTGGTAAATTCTTTCTTCGTGTAAAAATTCACTTGTTCTTAATTTGATCAGTCTGAAAAGACTTTTACCTCTGGTTTACCTGTAGAATTTATTTCTAAGTTTTCCCTCGATGCCCTATAAGGTGACTCACCGCATTATATTATTATTTTATTCTAATTACCATTTTAATTATTTAAACAATTCTTTTTAATTAAAAATAACCATAATTTCGACCCCCTCTTTTAAAAATTCAGATTTATTTATTTTTCTATAATTTTTTCCATTTTTAAAAATATAATATTTTTTACCAAAAATTCTGTTTTACCCCCCTTCGTTAGGGCTTAATCGGGCCTAATTTCTTCGTTTAGTGATCTTTTCGGATCGGTTTCTTCATATATTTATCTTTACTAATTTACAGTATATTGTTATCTTTCAAACTTCTATACTTGATATTGTCATTTTATATCCTGTGTAAAATATTAAAAATGTTTACCCCATCAAGTTACTTTATGATTAAAATGCTTTTTAAACTTTTCTTCAAGTTATTTCCTCTGAAATAATTTATTAAATTCTCATAATTTAGGGATATCACTTCCATATTTTTCTCATAATTTTTCATGATCTTTCGGTATTTATCATAATACTTTTAGAAATTTTTTTTATCACCATTATATCATTTTTAGTCATTCATTTCATCATATTTTCCTGTAACTTTTTCAACAATTTACTCTATAATTATAACAATTTTCTATAATAGTTTTATCTCATGAATTTACTTCATTAAAATATTCATTAATTTTCCTTTATCTCGAAATTCCAGTTTTGCTAAAATCCGGGTATTATTACGATGAGACATATCTTGAATGCCGGTTTGTTATTTTCATGATTGTGGTTGACTATCAAACACTTTGTTTATACATTGTACTTGAGATTAACTATGTTACTCTAGGATCCTTTGGGATTCCAATCCTTGTTGCTACTTGTGAGTTGTATAGTATATTAGATGTAGGTCCGGGACAAAGCGGCGGATGTCGGCAAATGGAGGTCTTTGGATCGGTACAAGACTATTTCGAGGACATTTGTTGAAAAATTATGTGATTATGTTCTGAATTTATATCCAATATTTGTAATGTATTATTAGTATACTACGCCCAAACCATTTTATTCTCTCTTTGCGCAATAATGCTTTGATGTATGATGTATTAATGAAGGGTGTGACATACTCGATCTATTAACACCGTCAACTCGTTGATATCTCTAATACTACATGTCAACAGACATAATAAATACTAAGAGATTGGGGTGTTACAACAAAAGTTTAAAAGCTCACATTCGAAAAGAAATATGCATACCTTTTATCAACAAAAAAAGAAGGAAAAGAAAAAGAAAAAGATGAATGTGTTCTACTATTAATGCTTCTAATATTATGTAAGCCATGTCTTCCATTTTAAAAAATAAAAGCTTACTCAAATCTTAGTTGGCAAATATGGCATAAGTAGTCATAAATATTGCAGTAGCTGTGTAAAGTTGTTCCGAGGTGAGACCAAAAAAAAAAAAAAAAAAAAAAAAAAAAGCAATTCTTGCACTAGTCCATTTTTTTGAAATAAAAAAAATATGATTAAAATGAAACTATTTAAGTGTACCCGACCGTTAACTTGGCTCTCCATTAACTTTAGTGTAAAATACAATGACCACCCTTGGAATATGCCAAAATTACAGACATCCCCTCACTTTTCATAATATACACCGTAGTCCAAATGTCGTATATTTTACACTACTAAGTATGTCCCGCAAGTTGTTATAAAATAATTCATTTTATTAATAATCAACACGGTTCAAATATTTAAACTTACTTATTTGCCCTTATAATCAAATTTTATATATTCCCTCTCACCAGTGTTAGAAAAACATTGACAACCTCTTAATACACGATTCGAACAATAAGATTTGAAAACAAAAAAATTCAAAGTAAAGTAAACATAAAATACAATTAATAATCTATGCTTTCTATATTAAAATCTTAATTCATGGAGTTTTTAACTACTTTTTATAGATCCATTTTAGAGAACTTATACATTTTAATTTTAAAAAATTTGTAAACAAGTTTACATGACTAAAAGTATTATAATGTAATACAAGTTTTAAAAGATGTACGAGATAAAATTATTTTTTATAATAAATTATAATTCTTTAAGATACCTACATATTATAAATACTTTTTAAGGTCATAAAAGTATTTAACTAAATACCAATGTTTCAATAAATGTTATGTTAAATATGGGTACTTTAGGGTATATATCTACCAATAGTATTGTAGCCTAGTGGCATAAGATCTCCGTTGAAAGTTGGAGGTTGTGACTCGTGAGTTCAATAACACTTGTAACTTCAAGTCGTTAGTACCTACCTCTTTGATTTTAAAAAACGGGCAGATTTATGTAATTTACGTAAAATAGGGAGATGGTTAGAGTATTTTGCTCTTATCTCTAACGTGTAATTAATTTATATGACTTTCCTTTATTTATTACTACTTATGATGGGATAAAACCATAAGTATGCTAATATAATGACATAAAAGAATATAACAATTACAACTTTCAACGAATCATTCAATTTAGAATAATGTTCATTTGGCCTTTTTTCCATCTAAATATTACAAAACAAACGTTGTTTTCAGTAAAATACGTTAATGGGAAAAAGTGTGCAAATATATAAGTAAACTGAAAATTAAAAATCAAACATAAAATTCTTTAATCCATTACTCAAGAAAAAAATAAATAGGGTGCATCATTGCACAACACATACATATAAAATCGATGACACTTTAGTAATAATAAGATTAGCACAAATGTTTATAGATCAAAATGCATTTATAAGTGTTACAATAAAACTCATTTTCCCACACCATGATGAAGAGGACAAACTACTTATAGTCAACCATGCATTGTAATACCCTAAAAATCGTATTTGTTATAATTATCACAATTTGGTAAATAATACCTATTAGAAATAGGTGAATATGTGGTCTCAAATAATAAGTCTTAATTATCTTGTTTTCTAAGGTAATTCTTTGTGAAAATCGAGAAAGAAAAAGAGTTAAAATCCATAAAAAAAAATGTATTTTATAAGGCGAGAAAATGGTCGAAAATATTATGATAAATATCATATGGCAACAAATACGACAAAAACTTAGGAAGTAAGTTGTCTCTAATTTTAGGAATTTTTGGGATTATTTCCTTGAAAAATAAAGAAGCATAAATATAATATTATTAAAAGCACTTTTTGGCCCCATGATTTTTAATATTTTACACGGGATATAAAATACCAATGTAAGTAAAATAGTTGTGAGATAATAATTTATCCTAATTATGAAAATTATAAACAATTAGTAAATGACTAATTAGGTAATTATTGGCTAATTATTTAGATTATGTTATAAAGTAAATTAATAAAAAAAAAATTAAAAGGGGGAGGACCGAAAATTATTAAATAAATAATAAAAAGAATAATTAATATAGTGTGAAAAGGGTTTAGGTTTTTTCAAAATAATATCTAGATATTTATAATTAAATAATATTATATCTCGGTAAAGAGCGAACAGGACATTCGAGAACGGGTAGAAATAAAATCCTAACTCAAAATAGGGGAACTAAGTCTTTAACATCTGGATTTTTTATAAACGAGTGAAATTTTATCTTGGAGTGAGCTAGCTCCGAAGTGATTTCTGAAACCAACAGAGCAGTTGTCCTGGCATAGATCGACTAAGTTATTCTAAAACCTTTTGGTGCCGAAGGCGGGGCTAGTCTATGTGGATCGACCAATCGTCACCCTAGCACGGTGAGGCTCCCATGATAGACACCTACCCGGCTAAATTGGTTTGAGTAACGGAGTTAGGCTCTACGCCTTTTTAAAGAGCACTTAAGATACGGGGTTTTAAGGAAAATGACAGATAGTCAAAATGAGAACCTATACAAAACGAGACCGTTGTGACAAACCAGGGATTAGGTTTCTTAGGTCAGGACATATTATAAACCAGCGAATTATTATCCAGAAGCTGGTGCTATCGGAAGTGATTTCCGTAACCGATGGCGTCTGACTGAAAATATTCAGCAGACAACGGAATACCCTTAATGGGATCAAAAATTTAGTTAACCCAAGTAGTTTTAAAGAAGAAGAATATGTCTTCAGCGCTGTGCTACCGGATTTTTGGGATTCGTCAAGATTACGCGATTAAAACACCGAACTGGGAACTTTATCGGTACAGTCGCATAAAGCAACAACATGACATCATGGATGATGCAATCTTCTTCTAGAAGGATGACATGGGCATGAGGTCATCCAAGGCTTGAAGGGACAAGATGGAGCCACGTTTCGAAGTGCGATCCGACGACCGAAATTCAATCTGGAAAAGGCATGAATGGTGTCATTTTTTCTTCTATAAATAGGAAGCTCTTCTCTTCTCATTTCCCACAACAAATTTTGAATCCTAGAGAGATTTTAGAGAGAAGGAGGAGCCCGGAGAAAATATAGCGAAGCCCTGGGTAAGTTGTTCGGTCCCTAGTCTTAAACTTCGGTGTTTAGTTCGGCAGTTATAGTAGAAATGTTGTTTTGATCTTTAATCTTCCAATATATTGTAGATATCATATTTTTGGGTTAAATATGATATATATTTCGAAAAATATGTTGGGAAAAGAGTTATGGCAAAATTTTGGAAGATTAGAGTAAAAATATCGAAGCTCGCGAAATTCCGCCGATTAGAGGGTCGGGGTAAAATAGTAATTTGTACCTAAAATGCCTGTTACGATGCCAAATCTTTATAAATGTGATGTTATCCTTATAGGATATCTGTAATCATGAACCGCTGTCGTACCGCTATCAAACCGCTGTTTTCTGTCAGAAGTACCGTTTTCTGTCAAACGTGCTGTTTTTCGTCAACGAAGGTACGTTCGCGTACTGTAACATTAACTCTGATATTTATTGTATGCGTATATGTGCTATGTGTATGTTATGTTTATGTGAGGTAGTTGATAGCTATGTGGTATGCTCATTGTATTGTTATTATGCTTTACGGGTGTCGGGATACGATTCTTTGGTGTGAAATGCTTGGTGTGAAACGACCGCTAGGTGTGAAACGTTTGCTAAGTGTGACATATCGCCGGGGGCTTATATGATGTTGGGATATGCTTGTTGGTATGCTTATATACTGTATATGTAAATATGAGGTTAACCGTTACCTGAGGTTCAATGGGCATTGAACCTCAGCTCTTAACATAGCGTCAGGTTCCAGAGGACCGAGGAGAAAGGCAAGCAGCACGCATAGGGACTCAGCTGAAGACTTCTTCTGTTGTTATTTACTTTGAAAACTCTCGGTCACTGGACCGCTTTTGTAATCAGCCAGACTTACGGCATTTTGAATATATGTATCAGTTACTCTTACGCTCTGATGCTCTACTCTGATAAAAAAAAAATACTGCTTTTGAAAATGGGATGTTACATGCATTGGGTCCGGAGATGAAGGTATTTATCCGTTGTGTAATGGGTTAGGACCAGAGGGCACTTTTCTCAGAATTTCTGCGTTAATGCGGCCATTAGTTACTTTTTCATTGTGCATAGGGTCAGGAGAAGAGGGCACTTCTCTATGAAATTTTCTAGAATTAAAGTAAACATCACAAGCTTTAATTTGATAGGTAATTTGTAATTTTTGGAGTTTTGTACAAAGAGTTATGAATTTTTCAAGTTGACCTTTAATTCTGGAACAAGAATCCGAACAACAAGGGTGTTTTGGTCAAACTGGAAAATCACGAAATTTTGTAGTTGATGGAGATATGTTTATTTGAAAATAGACATACCAAGGGTCAATACGTACCAAGGGCTTTGGAATCACTTGATTTGGACATATGGATAATTAATTATGAATTTTCTAGATTGAAGACAAATTCTAGAAATTCTAGAAAAAATCATGAAAGTAAAAGTGACAAGGGAAAAAATGGAAATTTTGGCATTTTAGAAATTAATAAAGGACGTTTAGTTAAAGAAGGACCAAATGGTAATTAATACAAGTATTATTTGAATTTTTGGAGAGTTTACATACGTGATGAATATTATTTAATATTTTAGGAAATGACACCGCCAAAGGATTTAAGGAGACAAGAGTAAATTGTTGAATAAAAAATTAACCAGGTAATAAATCTAATCTCACGTACTTTGTATATCTAGGCATATTTGTTTGTACTATGATTGTGATCCGTGTCTAGGACATGCGTTTATTGTAGTCTACATGATTTGTGATGTTGTGTTGCATTATGTGACTGCGTGAGACATATACTGAATGTCGGTTTGTTATTTTCATGATTGTGGTTGACTATCATACACTGTTTATACAGTGTACTTGAGATTAACTATGTTACTCTAGGATCCTTTGGGATTCCAATCCTTGTTGCTACCTGTGAGTTATATAGTATATTGGATGTAGGTCCGAGGACAAAGCGGCGGATGTCAGCAAATGGAGGTGCTGGATCGGTACAAGACTATTTCGAGGACATTTGTTGAAAATTTATGTGATTATGTTTTGAATTTATATCCAATATTTGTAATGTATTATTAGTATACTACGTCCAAACCATTTTATTCTCTGTGCTGCGCAATAATGCTTTGATGTTTGATGTATTAATGAAGGGTGTGACATACTCTGATCTATTAACACCGTCAACTCTGTTGATATCTCTAATACTACATGTCAACAGACATAATAAATAGTAAGAGATTGGGGTGTTACAACAAAAGTTTAAAATCTCACATCGGAAAAGAAATATGCATACCTTTTATCAACAAAAAAAGAAGGAAAAGGAAAAGATAAAGATAAATGCGCTCTACTATTAATGCTTCTAATATTATGTAAGTCATGTCTTCCATTTTAAAAAATAAAAGCTTACTCAAATCTTAGTTGGCAAATATGGCATAAGTAGTCATAAATATTGCAGTAGCTGTGTAAAGTTGTTCCAGGTCAGACCCCCCCAAAAAAAAAAAAAAAAAGCAATTCTTGCACTAGTCCATTTTTTTGAAATAAAAAAAAAAATTGATTAAAATGAAACTATTTAAGTGTATCCGACCGTTAAGTTGGCTTTCCATTCACTTTAGTGTAAAATACAATGACCACCCTTGGAATATGCCAAAATTACACAGACATCCCCTCACTTTTCATAATATACACTGTAGTCCAAATGTCGTATATTTTACACTACTAAGTATGTCCCGCAAGTTGTTATAAAATAATTCATTTTATTAATAATCAACACGGTTCAAATATTTAAACTTACTTATTTGCCCTTATAATCAAATTTTATATATTCCCTCTCTCCAGTGTTAGAAAAACATTGACAACCTCTTAATACACGATTCGAACAATAAGATTTGAAAAAAAAAAAAAAAAAAAGTAAAGTAAACATAAAATACAATTAATAATCTATGCTTTCTATATTAAAATCTTAATTCATGGAGTTTTGAACTACTTTTTATAGATCCATTTTTTAGATATCATTTTAGAGAACTTATACATTTTAATTTTAAAAAATTTGTAAACAAGTTTACATGACTAAAAGTATTATAATGTAATAACAAGTTTTAAAAGATGTACGAGATAAAATTATTTTTTATAATAAATTATAATTCTTTAAGATACCTACATATTATAAATACTTTTTAAGGTCATAAAAGTATTTAACTAAATACCAATATTTCAATAAATGTTATGTTAAATATGGGTACTTTAGGATATATATATCTACGAATGGCATTGTAGCCTAATGGCATAAGATCTCCATTGAAAGTTGGAGGTCGTGACTCGTGAGTTCAATAACACTTGTAACTTCAAGTCGTTAGTACCTACCTCTTTGATTTTAAAAAACGGGCAGATTTATGTAATTTACGTAAAATAGAGAGATGATTAGAGTATTTTGCTCTTATCTCTAACGTGTAATTAATTTATATGACTTTCCTTTTTTTATTACTACTTATGATGGGATAAAACCATAAGTATGCTAATATATTGACATAAAAGAATATAACAATTACAACTTTCAACGAATCATTCAATTTAGAATAATGTTCATTTGGCCTTTTTTTCATCTAAATATTACAAAACAAACGTTGTTTTCAGTGAAATACGTTAATGGGAAAAAGTGTGCAAATATATAAGTAAACTGAAAATTAAAAATCAAACATAAAATTCTTTAGTCCATTACTCAAGAAAAAAATAAATAGGGTACATCATTGCACAACACATACATATAAAATCGATGACACTTTGGTAATAATAAGATTAGCACAAATGTTTATAGATCAAAATGCATTTATAACTGTTACAATAAAACTCATTTTCCCACACCATGATAAAGAGGACAAACTACTTATAGTCAACCATGCATTGGGTCCGGAGAGAAAGGTATTTATCCGTTGTGTAATGGGTTAGGACCAGAGGGCACTTCTCTCAGAATTTTTGCGTTAATGCGGCCATTAGTTACTTTTTCATTGTGCATAGGGTCAGGAGAAGAGGGCACTTCTCTATGGATTTCTGTAATAATGCGCTCGTTTGTTACTTTTTCATTGTGTATTGGGTTAGGAGAAGAAGGTACACTTCTTTCGATTGAGGCATAAGAGCCTATGTTTGTTCCTTTGTAAGATGTTTCTCTCCACCCGTGAGAGTTGAGTGCATGTTCTTGCTTGTCATTTATATACCGAGCGTCTGAGACATTGTCTTTCAAACCTGAAAGAATCAACAATATGAATAAAAAAAATAGCATTTGAATAATTCCAAAATGACACTATTCCCCCACAACCTTAAAATATCATAGGCATCTTCCTTTGATGTTGTTTATCTCAAATGTCGAAAAGAAAAATTTGATATTTCGCATAGTGGTTGCACTCACATACACAGGATCCAAACATAATCACAAACATTTAAATTCATAAATAATTTTCTTGTTTTCCTTACCTCGTTTTCTTCATATTCTATCAAGTCATTATTATAAGAGCTATATACAGGTTTACTTTGTGTTCTGTCCCAGAACAGGATCTGGCTAGCCCTAATGGACTAGCATGTTTCATATTGATTGAATCAAATTTGACCTAAGAACAATGCCTAAGGCCTACATACCCTCTAGAGGGATCAAAGTCTACGAAGTTCGACATACAAATAGGCGTTTAGCCAAAGGGGGTGGTGTGTGTGCTCTATGACGTCTAAATTGTAAATAGCCAGAGAGAGTAGAATCTATATACCTTAGGGTTTTACCTCCTTATTTATATAGTGTATCTTAGGTTGATATGAGCCCTATGTGATTCATGGCTCAAGTATCATAACTGTCAGATCTAGATAAAGATCTTCATGGATTATAGATAAGATAGGATCCTCCTTCATTATAGATAGATCCTGATCTACAGAATATTTCCTGTTGGGCCATATACAGGTCCGTAACACTTTGGTTGTCAGTAAAAGGCCTTTACCCATTCTCTCCCCAAAGTTTATGACTTTCTCCCATAGAATACCTCTTGGGTGCACATGTTAAAAGGATTACCATCATGGGCTAATGTACATCATTAAAAGTTGTATTCTAGGGAAATCAACTTAAACGTGACATGAAAAAACTAACTCAACTAGTTTCCTTAAAATCCACAAATGAGTTGTCCAACTCTTATATTATGGATCTTATGGGGTAATGCAATGAAAAACACAAGGATTTTAAAATCAAATCGAATACCTTAAATTGATATCTAATTGGAGTGTTATTCATTGATGAAATTTATATTTTTGTAAGTTGTTCGATGAAATTTAATTCCTCCCCCCTATCTTGTGTCGTTTATTGCAGTACATGCAGTCGCTTGTGTACTTTCTTTTACATTAATGTGTTGTTTATTTTGTGACGCTGGTAATTTATCGAAAACTTGGTGAAAATCCATTTTAACATCAAGGTAACATGAAACAATGTATTCTTACGAAAAAAATTTCAGCATCCAAATTCTTGGACGAGTGAAGTGACCATTACATATATATATATGAAAGAAAAAATATTTAAAACTTTACCTGATATAACTATGAAAAGAAGGAACAAAATCTGTGTGAATGATATGTCGCTCATTTATAATGCTGCAACCTCAATCTTTGTTTTTTGTGTACGGAACCAAGCGAAAGCATGGGTATATATATTCATACCATTGTGTATTAATAACCTAATTTGTTCTTCATCTATACATCACATCTTAAGTAAAACAGTTTTTGGTCTTTAATAAATACGTATTGTTATTTTTATCCGTTCAACATGCTATATTAAAAATTTCTTGTTACTGAAGTTTTTTCTTCTACTAGTTTAGTATCGTTTAATTTGTTTTAAAATTTAAAGCAAAGAAAAATGAGCGAAAACCAACTTATTTATATCTTAAATTTCACAATATTCGTTAGACGATAATAAATAATTATTTGAAAGTAAGCACAAATGACCTCTCATCTTTGTAAAATTAACAGAAATTTTATTTACAAATGTAATACCCTAATTTCCTTTTTTACATAAAACCTTGTATTTTGATGAATAATTTAGCAAAATACAAAGGTGAATATGTGTCACAAGAATTATAATCTATTGATTATTCTTCTACCCGAATTTCACTTTGAAATTAATTAAGAATTGCTAAATATATGACCATATTTAGTAGCTATTAATGTGATATAAAAATCACATAAAATAATGGTTATTTACAAACCAAAGAGACAAGTAAAGGGAATGGAGACACTTAGGCAAATTAAATCAAGTTAGCAAATACTAATTGACAAATTAGCTTGTGCTAATTAAGATTATTGAAGGGAATTAAAAGACATCTATTGGAGGCCATAATTTTTGAAAATAATAGGTTCATTAGAGGGCTGATTTATTGCCATGAAAATCGTGGGATTGTGACACATGTAAAAACAATCCAATTGCCTTAGTTTATTCAAGAATTAAGCCTTAATCCTCATGTATTATATGAGCCTATGCGAGAAGTGGAGCAATAGTAAATTGACACTTGGTGTTTAGGGACACCTATGGCTTTGACTATGTCATCATGATGACAACACAAAGAACACATGTTAATTAAGAGCCAAAAAGCTTCTAGAATTTTCTTGACTAATAGAGCAATTGAGACCATAAGAAGATGACAAGTGTGAAAGTTATCCAAGGGTCCTCATTGAGTCTTGAATTTTGAAGTGGATCAAGGGTGGAGATTAGAGATGAGAAAACTTCTTGATTAAGTCTTCGAAAGATATTACACAAGGATTAAAGGGTAATTAGGCATTTGTGGGGTCCACATGAGCTTGCCACTTGCCTATAATTAGGAATGGCTTCCTCTTCATTTCTTAACACAAAAACAAGAAATCTAAAAAGATGAAAATAACCCTTTAGGATATTATTTCAAGCAATAAGATATTTATTATAATATCATATAAAATATAAAAAAGGAGATAATGTGATGGTAATACGTTAGGATATCCGTGAAGTCCGGGGATGCATTCAAAAGGATGGGCATATTACTAAATACGCGATGAAAGGTATGTTAGTTTACTGTAACTTTAACCCTCTGATGCCTTGTATATCTTTACATGATTGTTTGATTCATGATTGATTAGGGTCATGGGCAAGACTGGGTCTTAGGTCACATATGTCTTTACATTCAATATAGCTATGGATTATTGTTGTATATGATAATGCTGCATACTTGCTTCCTAGCATTGAGGATATGAGTCTGGGACATGTTGGACTGCTGAGTGCATTCGCCATTGATATACATTTGTTGTGTGCTATGTATTGAGGTTGCTGAATGTTGTTGTGAATATCTATCATATCACTACTAGAAAATAGTCAATTTGCACGGAAATAAAAATCCGTTTAAAAAAAAAATTGCGACGGAAAAAAAAATTCCGTCGCAAATTTTAAAAAATTGCGACGGAATAAAACATCTGTCGCAAAGAAACCAAAAAGAACTAGATTTTGTGACGGACTTTAGGTCCGTCACAAAAAGTCAGACTCTTGGGTCCACCAGATTGCGACGGACGTTGGGTCCATTGCATAGTTTGAGACGAACCCTAGGTCCGTCGATCTTGCGATCCGTCGCAAACTCTTTTAAAAGCCCGCCCCACCATCCCATTTCATCTTCCTCCATGATTTTCCTCTTCTTCTCCCCCTTACTCTCCCTCCGGTCCGACCTCCTCCCTCTGCCCGTCGCCGCCGGTGCTCGCCCTTCCACCTCCTTCACCGTCCGATGTCCTCCCCCTGCCGGTCGCAGCCCATGCTCGCCCCTCCACCATCCGACCTCCTTCCCTCGCCCATCTCGGTCGGTCCTCCACCTCTCCCTCCGTTCATTTCTCCCGGTTTCTTCACCGTCTTCAATCGGGTATGTATGTATTTTTTCTTCTTTTTTTGCTTTCTTGGGATGTGGTTCCATTTACATGACATTTCCTTGAATCAACTGTGTCAATAATATTCTTTCTATCAATGAAGGCTTTAATGTTTTACAGTTATATATGTATGAGTGTGTGTATTATGCAAATTGGTATAAAAAAAATATATCGTATTCATATATAATAGGAAGTAGGAAGTTAACTATTTGATGTTGGATTACATAAGAGAAAGTGCAAAATTTTGCATATACTTAAAGTTATAAACACTACTACAAAATATGGATACTACTACTTTAAAAGACGTCCCTTTTTTTTAAAAAAAAGAAGTAAAAAGTGAAGGTGGTGGCATTGTTGTAATTATTTACTTGAGTTTGAGACTTTAGACATCCTAAATATTAATTTAGGACGCCAAAAAATATTTCTGACTTCTTAAATAAATTTTAGGACGCCTAAAATCAGCATTTTTTGGCTCAATTTAGGATATTTGGGAAATTTTTAGGCGCTAGAAATTTTTTGGCGACCTGAAATATGCTCAAGACGTCAAAAACTTATTTTTGACATCCTGAAAAACATTCAGGACGCCTAAAATCCGCATTTTGGAGATATTTGGGGAATTTTTGGCGCGGAATTATTTTGGCGTCCCGATATAGGTTCGGGACGTCAAAAAATCATTTTTGGCGTCCCGAAATTCGTTCGGGACGCCTCAAATCGGTATTTTTGACGAAATTTGGTGTATTTGGGGAATTTTTTGGCGGCAAAATTTTTTTTGGCGTCCTGAAATTCATTCGGGACGCCTAAAATCAGTATTTTTGGCGCAATTTGGGATATTTGAGGAATGTTTTGGCGGCAGAAATATTTTTTACGTCCTAAAATTCATTCAGGACGCCTAAAATCAGTATTTTTAGCGCAATTTGAGATATTTCGAAATATTTTTAAATTTTTTGGAAATATATTTGACATCCGGAAATGGCATCAGGTCGCCAAAATAAATATTGTTGGCGACCAAAATTTATATTCGGGACGCCTAAATCATATAAATCACATGATGCGCGTCACTTTCGGGTTGGGTTGAAGCAACGTCTCCTCAAAAGCAGGACATTGAAGGTCATTCTTCACTAATCATCTTCTCCCTCTCGCTCTCATGAATCTCGATCTCGCCTTCCCTTCTTCTCCAACTCAGTCTTGCTGCCACCGAGCTCGCGACATAGATTATGGGAGGGATGACGATGGCGCCATGGTTCCGCCCGATCGTAGAAATGCTCCGCTCGCTCCCATGGTTCTCGCGGATCTGATTTTTTTTTTTGGGGATCGAAAAAGTCTGCTTAGGTAGTTCCTTCGGCGAGCACAACGGAATGAAGAGGAATTTGTATCATTTCAAAATCCCTATTCTTATCGAAGGTCGACTCGCTCCCATGGTTACGCCATATCGGTTTTTGTTTTGTTTTGTTTTATATATATATATATGAAAATGTATGCTTAGGAAATTCCTTCGCTGAGCACAACGGAATGAAGAGGAATTTGTATCATTTCAAATCCCTATTCTTATCGAAGATCTAAAGAAATGCTCCGCTAGCTCCCATGGTTCCCCTAGATCAGGTTTTTTTTTCTTGATTTATAATACACAAAGTCTTCTTAGATCCTTCAATTCAATGGAAGACTCTTAGAAGAGCATGTATCACCAAAATATTCTCTTCTTCACAACTTGATTCTACACTGAATTTGCGTTTAGACAAGTTACAGGAAATGTTAGAGTATGTGAATGAATGTTGCAACAAAAGTGAAACATTGGATATTGGTGAATACTTACCTTTACGATAGGACTTAATTCGCTAACTAGCACTCCTTTCTCTATTGATCTTGCTGGTTTTGCTTGTGATTCATCACGAGAATTCAGAGATCTTGTATGGGGTATGATGGAAGAAGCTGGAAGGCCTAATCCGTTTGGGTGCTACTTTGTGGCAGGCGCGTGGGAGAGGGAATATTTTTTTTTTATAAAAAAAACTAAAAGACGACCTTACTTTTTTGTTAGGACGCATAAAGTCTCAATTTTACTACCCCACATAGAACTCAGGACGCCTTACATGAGACGTCCTGAATTTTGTTCAGGATGCCTTACATAAGGCGTCCTGAATTTTATTTAGGACGCCAAAAGTCTAAATTTTTTAACTACCCCCGGGTAGACATCCCTCTAAAAAGGGACGTTAATTGGGTCTTATTTAGGACGTTTTTTGGGTTTTTTGTAGCAGTGAAAACAAAGAATTAAGATGTAGTTGTTGTGGATATTCATTAGTGTATGTAGATTAAAAGGTGATTGATGTTGATAGTAAGATTACTTTTTAAGATAATGCTTAGTTTGTTGGTATCTTACAAAAATTGTTATGATATTGTATTAGGTGGTAATGATACATAAATCTATAAATTGGATAGCATTGAAATGAGAAAAATAATTTGTTAAAAGTGATATTGAGGGATATGAGTATTAATTAATTAATGTAAAGTAGGAAGAAGATGTGAGTTTAGGGAATAATGAAATGTGTATGTATTATAAAAATGAGTTGAATTAGCTAGTTGAATTAGTCTTATAAAAATGATTGTTAAATATTTTAACAAAATATGTTTTTTGAATTTTTGATTTGAAACTATCTTTAATAAGTTAAACAATAAAGATGGATAATTTTTAAAACTAAATTATAAATACTATTTAGATAAATAGGTAATTATAGATACAAAATATAAAGTTGATTTTGGATATTATATAAACTTGATTCAGTCTTATATATTATTGTCTTAAATAATCTCTGGTTGCTTGCTTTGGGATATGTTATTTGTTCAAAGCATGTGTTTGTTTCTCACTTTCTTGATTAATTTTTTATTTGAGATGTTAATTATATTTGAAGGCAATCGTGATAGTTGTAATACCCGGATATTGATTTATCTGGAATTTTATATTGAGATAAATATATGACTAATTCAAGAAGGTGAATATGTGGTCTCAAAAAAATAAGTTATAATTATTTTGTTTTCTAGGGTAATTTTTATGGAAATTAGAAGAGATAAGGAGCCGAAAGGCCAAAAATGCATTTTTGGGCCATAAAACATCTTGAGAAAATTGTGATAAATCTTTAGAGGCAATAAATTATTTATTCAAAATAGGAGAGAATATTGTCTCTAATTTTGGCAATTTAATAAATTATTTCCTTGAAAATATTAAAGAGAAAATTTAATATTATTTTTGGGAACCCTAAATGGCCCCATGATTTTTAATATTTTACATGGAGCATAAAATACCAATGTCAGTGAAATAGTTGTGAGATAATGATTAATCCTAATTAAGAAAATTATCAATAATTAGTAAGTGGTTAATTAAGTAATTAATGGCTAATTGTTTAAAGCTTAAACGAGAGAGTATTTAAGGCAAATTATGTAAAACTCTTTGATTAGGTGTTTATGGCTAAGATTAGCCTAAAGTATACTTACTAATTAATTGGCAAAGATTAAGAAAAATGTATGAGATTAAGTACATCGAAACCCTACATCTTAAAAGACTCGCTAATCGTGGGATTATGGCTTTAATTAAGCTTTCTAATTAAATTAAATATATTATTAATGAAATTAAAAATTAATTTTTTTATAAAAAAAAAAAGTAAATAAGGGGGGGCGAAATTTGCTAAGTGTGAAAAGGGTTTGAGCTCTTTCAAAAATATATTATAATATTTAAGTAATTAAATAATAATATATTCGGTAGAAAGACCAATTGGCTAATTGAGAACCAATAGAAATAAAATTCTATCCCAAAATATGTGAACTAAGTAGCTAACGTCTGGACTTATTATAAACGAGTGAAATTTTATTCCGGAGTGAGCTGTCTCCGAAGTCCTTTCCAAAACCGGCGGAGTGATTAAGAGACCGGATGAGAGAGGAAAAGGGCAGATAATAGAAATGAGAACCTATAGAAAACAAGACCGTTGTGACAAACCATGAACTAGGTTTCTTAGGTCAGGACATATTATGAACCAGTGAATTTTTACCCAGAAGTTGACGTAGCCGGAAGTTATTTCCGTAAAGTCGCAGATGTGTTTATCCAAAAATCTTCAGCAGACTACGGAATACCCTTAATGGGATCAAAAATTTTGTTAACCCAGATATTTCCAAAGAGGAAGAGTAGACCTTCAGCGCTATGCTGCTGTATTTTTGAGATTCGCTAAGATTACGCGATTGGAACACCGAACAGGGAACTTTATCGGTACAGTTGCATAAAGCAACAAAATGACATCATGCATGACATCACTTTGTTGACTTTGGGAAGGGGGAGAAGTCGGCACACACCAATGAAGGGCCAAGATGAATTCTCTCAATTTCTTCACACCAATTCCTAGCCTATATTCGAAATAGAGAGAAGTTCTAGAGAGAAGGAGGAGTCCAGAGAAAATTGTAGCGAAGCCCTAGGTAAATTCTTCGGTCCCTAGTCTTAAGCTTTAGTAGTTCTTTCAGTAGCTATAGTAGAAATGCTATGCATATCTTTAATTTGCCAAGATAGTTTAGATATCATGTTTTAGGGATAAATATGATATTTATTTCAAAAATATATTGGAGGAAGAGATATGGCAAAATTTTGGAAAAATTAGAGTCAAAGTAGCGAAGCTCTGGCGAAATTTCGCCGAATAGTCAAACTAGGGGCAAAATGGTAATTTGTACCTAAAATGCCTGTTATGATGCTAAATATTGATAAATGTGATATTATCCTTATAGGATATCTTTGATCACGAACCGATGTTGCGCCGCATTGTCGTCATACCGTCGAAGTGCCGTTTTTACGTCAAACGCGTCTTGAAATGCGTCGACGAAGGTACGGAGACGCGTCTTGTAACCCTAACTCGGTGCTGCTCATATACATATATGCGATAGATACGTTCATAGACTGAGGCTCTGTTTAGGGTCGTCAATCATACTTATAGTTTACACGGGTTATAGTATTGATAATACCGTTTGAGTTTTCCTAGCGCTGAGGACACGTGTTGTGATCGTGGCACAGGGTATGTGCAGACATGTTGTGGGACTTTACATACTGATTTGTGCTTATGTTCTATCATTGTATTGATCATACATCTGCTTTCGTGCTTATGTGTTGATATCTTTATGCTTGTATTGTTATGAATATACGTTGTCGATATCTTGTCTTATTTGAGCATAAGGTTAGTTACACGAGATCCAAATTGGAATTGGATCTCAGCTGTAGCTTCAGGGTCTGGAGGACCGAGGGTTGGAGACAGGGGCAAACAGCCGGAGTAGGATTCAAGACGGAGATTTAATTACGTCAATGTATTTACTTTTGAACACTAGGATGACTGTATCTATACTATTGCACTATGGTTAATGATTTTGCTATGGTTCCGTTACTCATTCGCTCCAATGCTCTACTGTGATTGAAAAAAAAAATCCACTGCAAAAATTGGGATGTTACATTTTTGGTATCAGAGCATTCATTATGGCACAAATCTAGCTATGTTACTGTAAACGGTTTAATGCTTAAACTAGAAAGGGTTTTTGTGGTTGTCAATCAGTCACCCTAGCACGGTGAGACTTCCATAAAATATACCCAGCCTGGCCAAACTGTTTGAGTAACGGAGTTAGACTCTTTGCATTTTGACAAAACATTTTTTTAAATGAGTACTGATATGACCTTGGTGTAATATGTAGAGATGGATAGAGATGATAATTCATACATCATGTATCCTAAACCAATGGCTAGTATACCTTCTGAGCCAGAGAGACCTATAGGGTCGGATCATTCATCCTTCGATGATAACCGTGAGTACTTCCAACTGTTAAACTATCAAGATGACCTTGAAGTTGAATCTTGTTACGAACCAAATACCTTACGATCTAGTAGTAGCTACACCATTTGGGTGTGAACTATTTTGCCTATAAGGCATGTCTAGAATCAAATTTCAGTCTGATACATATCTTATTCAAAATTTCTCTTTCACAAATGTCGACGACATTCTCGATTCCATTAAAGTAGAAGCGATCAATACAATAATCGACTGTCGTAGCAAGAGGGTATCATTTCCCGATTCACCTAGCAGGGACGAGATTGACGTGAGCCTGAATATTCTCTCTGCTACAGAAGCTGATAGATGCATGAAGCAGGGATGCCAAACATACATGGTATTTTTCTCAGTCAAGGTAGAAGCCGAACTTTCACTCAAGGATATTCCTGTGGTGAATGAATTTCCTGACGTGTTCCCGGAGGATCTCATTGAGCTACCTCCTACAAGAGAAGTGGAGTTCGCTATTGAATTGATGCCTGGTACAAGGTCAATATCGAAAGCACCGTTTCGTATGGCTCCGAATGAGATGCAGGAGTTGAAGAAGCAGCTAGAGGAACTTTTAAAGAAGGGGTTCATTCGACCCAGTGTATCACCGTGAAAAAGAAGGACGGAAGTTTTTGACTCTGTATCGACTATCGTGAACTAAACAAAGTAACCGTCAAGAACAAGTATCCACTTCCCCGGATTGATGATCTTTTGGATCAATTATCTGGTTCCACTGTATTCTCCAAAATCAATTTACATTCGGGATATCATCAGTTGCGAGTTAAAGACGGTGATGTTCCCAAGACGGCTTTTTAGAACCAGATATGGTCACTACGAATTCCTTGTGATGCCTTTCGGATTGACCAATGCACCTGCGGTATTCATGGACTACATGAACCGTATTTTCCGTTCACACCTAGACCAATTTGTGGTGGTGTTTATTGACGATATACTCGTCTATTCTAAGAGCAGAGAAGAGCATGAAGAACATCTGCGACTTGTGTTGAATGTACTCAGGGAGAAGCGAATCGATGCTAAGTTGAGCAAATGTGAATTTTGGCTACCGGAAGTTAGATTTCTGGGCCATGTTATATCAAGCGGTGGAGTTGCAGTTGATTCAGGCAAAGTGGAAGCAGTTCTGGACTGGAAGAGACCAGAATTAGTGACGGAGATAAGTAGTTTTCTAGGTCTGGCAGGATACTACCGCAGATTTATATGAGATTTCTCACGTCTTGCCTTACCATTGACAAAGCTTACGAGGAAGAACCAACCCTTTGTATGGGGAGTAGGCGTGAGGATAGCTTTCGAACCGAGGGAGAGGTTGACTACAGCACCAGTGTTGATTATCCCAGATCCTAGTGAGACTTATGTAGTCTATAGTGATGCCAGTGGGCAGGGATTGGGATGTGTCCTGATGCAGCAGGGCAAAGTGGTGGCTTATGCCTCTCCTCAGTTGAAGCCTCACGAGCTGAATTATCCTACACACGATTTAGAGCTTGCGGCTATCGTGTTCACTTTGAAGATATGGAGGCATTACTTGTACGGTGCGACCGTAGAATTGTACTACGACCACAAGAGCCTGAAATATCTCTTTGATCAAAGGGAACTTAACATGAGGCAACGTCGCTGGATGGAGTTGCTAAAAGATTACAACCTGGAGATAAAGTATCATCCAGGAAAAGCAAACGTCGTTGCAGATGCTCTCAGTAGAAAGAAGGTGCAGGTGTCATACATGATGATGCAAGAGCTGAAATTACTTGAAGATTTCAGAGATCTGAATCTATCAAACCAAATTTGCGTAGGCCTCAACACACCAAATGATGCCTATCTTGCAACCCTCCTTATGAGTCAAGGGGAATACGATTTGAGAGATGAAGTTGAGGAAGCTTAGAAGCAAGACGATTGGGCTATCTCCATACGGGAGAAGATCTCTCAGGGTGAAACCCAAGACCATGACCTATCACCTAGTGGTTTGGTCAGGTACAAGAAGCGAATCTACATACCGCCAGTTGATGAATTAAGGCGAAAGATACTGGATGAGGCTCATAAGAGTAAATATACTCTGCATCCAGGAATGGTCAAGATGTAACAGAACATGAAAACTGAACTTTGGTGGCCCGGACTGAAGAAAGACGTGACCAAGTACGCCTCTAAATGCTTAACTTGCCAAAAAGTAAAGATTGAACATCAACGACCTGCTGGTCCTCTTCAGAGTTTGAGATTCCGGAATGGAAATGAGAGTGCGTAACCATGGAACTGGTAGTGGGATTGCCCAAGATCAGGAACCACGATGCGATTTGGGTAATTGTGGACCGACTAACCAAGTCATCACACTTCATTCCTATCAGTATCAACCATTCTCCGGAACGTTTAGCAGAGATTTACATCAAAGAGATTGTAAGACTCCATGGTGTGCCAAAGAGCATTGTCTTTGATCACGATCCGCGATTCAAATCCCGGTTTTGGCAACCGTTGCATGAAGCGTTGGGTACTAAGCTACGTTTTAGTACAGCTTATCATCCTCAAACTGACGGTCAGTTTGAAAGAACCATACAGATGTTAGAAGATATGCTTCGAGCGTGTGTGTTAGATTTCAAAGGCCATTGGGACCAACATCTACCATTGGCGGAGTTTGTATACAACAACAGTTATCATGCGAGCATACAAATGGTACCATTTGAAGCGTTATACGGGCAGAAATGTAAGTTACCTATATGCTGGACGGAACTATCAGAACGCGAGTTCCTCGGGCTGGATCAAAAAGAGGCTCGTAGCAGCCCAGAGCAGACAGAAGAGATATACGGACAATAGAAGAAAACCTCTGGAATTTGAAGTCGGAGACCATGTGTCTCTAAAAATATCCCCGGTGACCGGTGTCGATAGAACACTAAAGCGGCGGAAGCTGAGTCCTCGTTACATAGGACCACTCGAAATTCTGACAAAGCGTGGACCAGTTGCTTATCAGATAGCCTTACCCCCGAACCTGAGTAATCTCCATGACGTTTTCCATGTGTCACAGTTGAAGAGATACCTACAAGACCGTGATCATGTCATTTGTAACATCCCATTTTCAAAAGCAGTATAAATTTTTTTTTCTCATCAGAGTAGAGCATCGGAGCGATTGAGTAACTGATACATATATTTATAAATTCCCTAAGTCTGGCTGATTTACAGAAACGGTACATTGACCGAGAGTTTTCAAAATGAATAACACCCGAAGAAAGTCTTCACTGCCCCGGTCTGTCTTCTTTCGTCGCCTTTCTCCTCGGTTCTTGGTTCTCCCGAACTTGACGCTATGATAAGAGCGAGATCCAATTACAATTTGGATCTCAGGTAACGGTTAACCTCATGCTTAAATACGACTACATATACACGACAGCAGCAATCAATACAACAGTCCATAACAAATGTATGATTAAAAACACATAACCACGTATGATACAGCAATAATAACCTCGTATGTGACATAACCACGTATGCTACAACAACAAAAAGAACACAACAAACATATATAATCATACAATAACCATCAGAGTTAGTGTTACAGTACGCGAACGTACCTTTTTGGCGGTACAACGGAACTTTTACGGAAAAACGTGAAATTCGACAGCGGGAAAAACAGCGGTATGACGGCGGCACAACAGCGGCTCGATTAGCTCAGATATCCTATAAGGACAACGTTTATCAACATTTGGCATCATAACAGGCCATTTGGGCGAAAATTACTATTTTGCCCCTAGTACCCCTATTTGGCGAAATTTCGCCAAAACTTCGTTACTTTGACCTTATTCCATTTCAAAATTTTCCCCACTATGTTTTTACCTCGTCATGCATATTTCAATGCAATGAGGCTTAAAAACAAGTATAGGAATAAAATCTGAAACTTCCTAGATCAAAACAACAGTTCTACTATAACTACCGAAAGAACTACGGAAACTAAAAGCTAAGGACGAAGAACTTACTCGGAGCTAAGGCACAACTTTGCGAGCTTCTCACTCTAAGTTTCGGCCAAGGTAGAGGGAAGAATGGTGTGAAGAAATGAAGGAGGTGCTCATGCCTTTATATAGGCAAAATTTGTGCCACTTTGGTAATTTCTACATTCCAAATCTTGTAATTTTTCCTTTCCTTATAACCATGTAAAATCAAGGTTAAATGGTGGTTAATCCTTGTCCATGGGAGCTCTTGGTCGACATAAGGGGGGTGATGTGGCAGCAATTGGTCCAAGAATGGTGACTCAAGCTCACTTTATGCCCGGTCCGATTGAATCTCCCCAATCGGTGTCCGTTTCGCGCGTTTTTGACGAATCGTGAAATGCTGACAGCAGAGTTTTGAAGTTTCTTTCTTTCTCATTAGGAATATCAACTTTAATGAAATTTATGACTCCATTAAGGGTATTCCGTTATCTGCCGAAGATTTTAGGTCAAACGCCCTCGGTTACAGAACGAAATTCCGAAAGCGTCAACGTCTAGGCAAAAACCCACTGGTTCGTAATATGATCTGACCTAAGTCACTAGATACCTAATTCACGGCAACTACTTGTTTCAGTATTGACTCTAAATTGTAACATCCCATTTTCGAAAGCAGTATAATTTTTTTTTCATCAGAGTAGAGCATCAGAGCGATTGAGTAACTGATACATTTATTCAAATTGCCGTAAGTCTGGCTGATTTACAGAAGCGGTACAATGACCGAGAGTTTTCATAGTAAATAACAACAGAAGTGTCTCCCGGCAACACTCATGATGTGGCAACAAAAGGAATCCTCCATTGGGACTCTAAGCGTCTTTGCCGCTGCCCTTATCTTCGGCGCTCGGTCCTCCCGACCACGGCTATTTTAAATGCGAGGTCCAAATGCACATCGGACCTCGGGTAACGGTTAACCTCATATTTACATACACAACATATGGAAGACATCATAGCATTAATCAAAACATAAGTATATAGAATATGGAAGATTAATATAACAACGACACATCTCATGTAAAGTTATCTATGCTAACGACACATCGCATGTAAAGTTATCTACGTTAACGGTACACATCTCATGTAAAGTTATCTATACAATTCACTCGTATAGTCATCTATCACATATAAGTATACAGTAAATATCGAGTTAGTGTTACAAAGACGCGAACGTACCTTCGTTGACGGAAAACGGTACTTTTACGGAAAACGGTAAATTCCGACGACGGGAAAAACGGTGTGACGCGGCACAACAAATGCGGCTCGACAGCGGTTTGATTATAACAGATATCCTATAAGGATAATATTTAACAACTTTTAGCATCATAACAGGCATTTTAGGTACAAATTACCATTTTGCCCCTGAACTCCTAATCGGCGGAATTTCGCCGAGCTTCGCCATTTTCGCTCTATCTCTCCGAATTTTGACAGATCTTTTCCCTCATCATATTTTCGAAATATATATCATATTTACCCCTAAATATGATATCTAGACTATCTTGAAAATTTAAAGATAAATCTAGCATTCCTACTATATCTACCGAAAGAACTACCGAAACTAAAGACTAGGGACCGAAGAACTTACCCCGAGACTTTGCTCGGACTTTCTCCGAGCTTCTCTCTCTAACTTCTCTCTAAGAGGCATATTTTTGGTGTGAAAAATGAAGAAGAGGAGCTTGGTATTTATAGAAGAGACGGATGGCGAGAACGGTCCAATAATTCGAACTTCGCCTTGACGAATATGGACCGTAGGATCGCATTTTGAGGACAAAACACTCTTGGCCCTCCATTTTCTTGTGCAGACCTCCCCTCCCCAATAGTCAACAAAATGATGTCATCTTGATGGTGACATCTCGAGCCAATCTTCGATAAAGTTTCGGTCCGGTGTCCTAAACGCGTAATCTTGACGAATCGCGAAATCGCGACAGAGTTTCAAAGTTTCTTTCTTTCTCATTAGGAATATCTAGTTTAATGAAATTTATGATCACATTAAGGGTATTCCGTTATCTGCTGAAGATTTTAGGACAGACGTCTTCGGTTACGGAATTGAATTCCGGAAGCGTCAGCGTCTAGGCAAAAATCCACTGGTTTGTAATATGATCTGACCTAAGTCACTAGATTCCTAATTCACGGCAACTACTTGTTTCAGTATTGACTCTAAATCTTTTATATGCATTTTCTCTCTCCTACCCGGTGTCTTAAATACCCTATTGGTTCCGGAATCGACTTCGAGACCGCTCAATCCGAGATAGAATTTCACCGGTTCATAAAAAGTCCAGATGACTCGTGCTTCATATCTATGTTTTGGTGTAGGATTTTATTTCTATCCATTCTCAAATGTCCCGTTGCTCTTTTACCATATATATTATTATTTAATTCAAAATATGTAGATATTTTTTTCTTTAATTTTTTTTTTTTTTCTAAGCATAAAATATTTTATTAATATTTTATTTTTTTTATTTTTTATTTATTTAATAATTTTGAATTTCTCCAATTAAAAATAATTATTTAAATTATTTTTAATTCATTTACTTTATACCTTAATTATCCCATTAATTACCAGATTAGCCACTTACTAATTTTTGATAATTTTCTTAATTAGGATAAATCATTATCTCACAACTATTTTACTTACGTTGGTATTTTATATCCCATGTAAAATATTAAAAATCATGGGGTCACTTATGATCCCAAAATAATACTTAATTTTGCCTCATTATTTTTCAAGGGAAATTATCCCCAAAAATTCCTAAAATTAGAGACAACATACTTTCTAATTTTTAACAAATATTTAATTGCCTCCTGGGATTTATCATAATACTTTTATGTCATTTAATGCTCTAAAAATACATTTTTAGCTCTTTATCTCTCCTAATTTCCATAGTAATTACCTTAGAAAATAAGATAATTATTACTTATTATTTGAAACCACATGTTCACCTATTTTCAATAGGTATTATCTATCGAAATATAATATTCCAGATAAATAATTATCCGGGTATTACATAAATCCTCTATCTGCACTTACTGTATCTGATCAGTTTTTCGTCTTATTAGAAATTAGGGTTTTCGTTTGCGGAATCAACGTCTGGTAAATTCTTTCTTCGTGTAAAAATTCACTTGTTCTTAATTTGATCAGTCTGAAAAGACTTTTACCTCTGGTTTACCTGTAGAATTTATTTCTGACTTTTCCCCTCGGTCTGCCTATAAGCTGACTCACCGTATTATATTATTATTTTATTATAATTAACATTTTAATTATTTAAACAATTCTTTTTAATTAAAAATATTAAGAATTTCGACCCCTTATTTAAAAAACTCAGTTTTAAATATTTTTTCATAATTTTTTCCATTTTTAAAAAATATAATATTTTTTTACCAAAAATTCTCGTTTTACCCCCGCCTTCGTTAAGGCTTAATCGACCTAATTTCTTCGTTTAGTGATATTTTAGGATCAGGTTTCTTCATATATTTATCTTTACCAATTTTACAAGATATTTTTATCTTACAAACTTTTATATTGACATTGTCATTTTATATCCTATGTAAAATATTAACAATGTTTACCCCATCGAGTTACTTTATGGTTCCGAAATGCTTTTTAAACTTTTCTTCATGTTATTTCCTCTGAAATAATTTATTAAATTCTCATAATTAAATATTACACTTCCATAATTTTCTCATAATTTTTCATGATCTTTCAATATTTATCATAATGTTTTTAGACCTGTTTTTATCACCTTTGTTTCATTTTTAGTCATTATGTTCATCTGATCTTTCCGTAACTTTTTTAACAATTTACTCTATAATTATGACAATTTTATGTAATAGTTTTAAACTCATGATTTTTCTTTATCAAAATATTCGTTAATTTCCTTTATCTCAAAAATTCTAGATTTACTAAAATCCTGGGTATTACATTTCTCCCCTTAAATAAAATTTCGTCCTCGAAATTTGCTCTATAACAACTTAGACTTTGTCTATCTAAACTTTAGACTATTCGCTCCGGAACTTTTCTCTATATGTCGGCCGCTCCGTTTGACGAACGAGAATTCGCTCTGGTTTGACCGTAACGATCTTGTCATGTCGTACTTTGATATGTAGTATTTTCCGTGGCACCCATATACCCCGGTCAACACCAGATATCAAAATGTCTCCATGACGCCCATACACCATGGTAACACAAGATACCTTAAATGTTTCCACGACGCCCATACACCATGTCAACACAAGATACCTCCTACTCAATGACACGATCGTGGTCTGATCGTAGTAACTAAGAAATATGCATTGGAAACTAAAATTTTCGCGACAAGTAAGATAACTATTTATCAAACCATAGGGAATTCCTTACTATACATGTATCTTAACGATTTCTTTCACCCTGTACTCAGGTGTAGTTTTCGAACATAGGACTTTTCGTCCATTAAAACACAGGACTTATTGTCCTTTCCCAAGTTTCTTTCAACTCAAAAGGTACTTCAACCACTTGTGTTAGCAGTACAGTTCTATACGATACTCACTAACTCTAGGTCTTACATCGATTAGTTCAACTTGAGAGGCTTCAATAGGCGAGAGGAGTAAGTCATCACACCGTCCCGTCGCAGCAAGACATATCCCGACCCATACCTAATGGCACCACGACCATCTACTTGGATCCGGGACAACCAACTCTTGGTGCTATGACCAACTTCGTTCTCGCTATGCAAGCTCGTCTCGATCGTGTTCTACGCAATGATTTAAGTTTTACTCTTTAAGTTTTATCAATGGTTATGAGAAAATTTCGGTATGAATCTGCGGTACTATCCCGCTAGATCCGAAACTAAATATCTATGTTACTATCTTGAAGATTGCTATTCCTTGATGTACAGCCTGAAATGGTGTTCCGAGCATACGTCAACCCTTGACAAAACGTAGGAATTACATAACTGAGTAAATCGTAGATCATGGGAAGTGGGTATGTGTTCATGATAGTCATTTTGTCCATCCTACGATGGTTGATACAAAGTCACAACTCTTGTACTTTGTTCGGTATCATTTGATACGGCGTTTTAGATGTTGATCCTATGCTAGGTATTAATGTCATAGTGAATTTTGAGAATGTCGTCGATGTTTGTGAACAGAGTTTTTGAACGACATATATATTCGATTTGGAATTCGAGACATGATTACATAAGCAAAATAGTTCACACCCAATGGTGTAGCTACTATTGGATCGTAAGGTAATACATATATGTATGCATCCCAAAATGATTCGCATATTCATCTGATATAACGAGTGATTAGTACCCGTGTCGTACAATAGCTAAGGTAGGTTCCTATCGAGAGATAGTTATGCGGATCCTCTCTGGAGATTATTCGGCCTCGTTAGTTGTCAAAGCGAAAACCCGGCCTGGGTTTTGTGGCCTTATCCCCGTAGTCCTTTGAGGACAGTTCGTGTATAAGTGCCCCGGCTTCTGACACTTGTAGCATATCCGCTCCCCGCACGCTTGGTTCCCGGGTGGTTCGTTTTGCATTTTGGACATGGTCGGGGCCGAGCATTCCCGGGTTGTTCTCGTTGCTCGATCGGTATGGCATCTTGCCTCCCCTCGAGGGTTATTCCATGGTGCCGCCCTCTTCGCGAGGAACTTCCGCGGCTCAACCCGTCACGACTTGCACCGCGCGGTTGTCGATTCTTGATGTGCGTAGTTCCGTTATGTTACGTTCGATCAACCGGCATGACTCCACCGCTTGGATCAATTCGGGAACCGTTGGGATACCAAATTTTCCCTTATTTCTTACGTTAGCCCATCTACCATCCTCATTGCCTTCCGGCTCTCGTCAACGTTACGTTTCGGATATGAAGAATATCGAGACAGTTGGTAAACCGGCGAAGTAGTCATCAAATGACTCCTCGTGACTTTGTCGAATATGGAGGAATTCTGACTCCTTGATAACTTGTACCGAAGGAGGAAAATATTGTTCGTTGAACTTCTCCAGAAATTTCTCCCAAGTCACGGGACAATAACGGGTTTGCAATGTTACTGCAATGCTTTTCCACCATCGGTCTGCATCACCTTCCAGCTTATAGACGCAAGTTGGGCTTTTCGGTTTTCCGGACAATCCATCACTTCGAAGATGTTGTCCGCCTCATAAGCCGCTTCACCGAATCGAGCTTACCACGAAAAACTGGAGGTTTGAGCTTGCGGAATGGGTGACCCATTCTGCGTGGTCTCAACCACTCGTTGGGTCGAGGTAGCACCGCTATTGCCCTATTACGTCGAGGGGGTGTCGAGATCTATCGACTCCTCGCTTTCAAGTTCATCATCGTTCGGTTTCATCTTCTTCCTCGCAAGAATTGTCGTTCCTCATTGGCTCGGTCACCTTCCTCTTCTCTCTCCCGCCTTTCGGCCAAGGAGTTCATCAATAAGAGCCCTTTGTTCTTGCAAGATCCCCCGCATTTCTTGCAACTCATTTCGCTCCGTTTGTCAGGTCCTTGTCGTTCGGGTTTCGTGTCTTGGTATTGGTATTATTCGTGGCCGTCCCGCCTCTACCTCTACCTCGCCTCGGCCTCGGAGCTCCGGCTCCTCTTAAATTAGCCATGTCTCACTCTTTTTCCTTCATTAGGGAAAACGTTAGATTTTATTTTATTTTTAAAAAAAAAACAATGGTTACTCTATCGCAGACTTTATCACACTAGTACTACGAACGGACACTCGTACTATTTCCCCTCGTTCGGGGTTTCATTGGTTCTTTCCACTTTGAAAACTAATAGAACTTCTCAACATGGTTCAAATACCACATGAATATATCTTTGTAGGTCTCCAAGTTTCGTCCGCGTGGCCTCGTCACGAGTTTCATCCGATGTGGCCCAGACTCACATATAAGCTCGGGTTAGGGTGAAGTTACCGTCCGGTACAACCGCGATTATCGAGTTATCGGGATTATCGAATTATCGGGATTATTAGAGACGATATTAGTACCGACAATGGATTTGTGGATTCGGGTTAGAGTGATGCACCGACAAAGGGTGGTACACCGGTTCAAGATGGTATACCGGTTCAAACTGGTACACCGACCTAGGGCTACATCAGTACTCATTTTCAAAACATGCTCAAAGTTTAAAAGGCTTTTGAACCTAACTCCGTCAATCGAACAGAAAGGCCAAGTAAGTGTCTATCATGGGAGCCTCACCGTGCTAGGGTGACTGATTGGCTGATCCACATAGACTAGCCTTACTTTGGCACCCCCAAACTGTTGTTCATGCTAACATAGTCGATTCATGCCGGACAAGCGCTCGATACCAAAATGTAACATCCCATTTTCAAAAGCAAGATAATTTTTTTTTTCTCATCGTGAGTAGAGCATCGGAGCGATTGAGTAATCGATACATATATTTATAAATTCCCTAAGTCCGGCTGATTTACGTAAACGGTACATTGACCGAGAGTTTTCAAAATGAATAACACCCGAAGAAAGTCTTCGTAGGGTCTCCGTGCTTTGCCCGCTCGCCTTTCTCCTCGGTTCTTGGTTCTCCCGAACTCGACGCTATGATAAGAGCCGAGATCCAATTACAATTTGATCTCGGGTAACGGTTAACCTCATGCTTAAATATGACTACATATACACGACAGCAGCAATCAATACAACAGTCCATAACAGATGTATGATTAAAAACACATAACCACGTATGATACAACAATAATAACCTCGTATGTGACATAACCACGTATGTGACATAACCGTGTATATAACATAACCACGTATGCTACAACAACAAAAAGAACACAACAAACATATATAATCATACAATAACCATCGAGTTAGTGTTACGGTAAGACGCGAACGTACCTTTTTGGCGGTCAACGGAACTTTTACGGAAAAACGTGAAATTCGACAAATGGAAAACAATGGTATGACGGCGGCACAACAGCGGCTCGATTAGCTCGATATCCTATAAGGACAACGTTTATCAACATTTGGCATCATAACAGGCCATTTGGGTGAAAATTACTATTTTGCCCCTAGTACCCCTATTTGGCGAAATTTCGCCAGAACTTCGTTACTTTGACCTTATTCCATTTCAAAATTTTCCCCACTATGTTTTTACCTCGTCAGGCATATTTCAATGCAATGAAGCTTAAAAACAAGTATAGGAATAAAATCTGAAACTTCCTAGATCAAAACAACAGTTCTACTATAACTACCGAAAGAACTACGGAAACTAAAAGCTAAAGACAGAAGAACTTACTCGGAGCTAAGGCACAACTTTGGCAGAGCTTCTCACTCTAAGTTTCGGCCAAGGTAGAGGGAAGAATGGTGTGAAGAAATGAAGGAGGTGCTCATGCCTTTATATAGGCAAAATTTGTGCCACTTTGGTAATTTCTACATTCCAAATCTTGTAATTTTTCCTTTCCTTATAACCATGTAAAATCAAGGTTAAATGTTGGTTAATCCTTGTCCATGGGAGCTCTTGGTCGACATAAGGGGGGTGATGTGGCAGCAATTGGTTCAAGAATGGTGACTCAAGCTCACTTTATGCCTGGTCCGATAGAATTTCCCCGATCGGTGTCCGTTTCGCGCGTTTTTGACGAATCGTGAAATGCTGACGGCAGAGTTTTGAAGTTTCTTTCTTTCTCATTAGGAATATCAACTTTAATGAAATGTATGACTCCATTAAGGGTATTCCGTTATCTCTGCGAAAGATTTTAGGTCAAACGCCCTCGGTTACAGAACGAAATTCCGAAAGCGTCAACGTCTAGGAAAAAACCCACTGGTTCGTAATATGATCTGACCTAAGTCACTAGATACCTAATTCACGGCAACTACTTGTTTCAGTATTGACTCTAAATCCTCTATCTGCACTTACCGTATCCGATAAGTTTTTCGTCTTATTAGAAATTAGGGTTTTCGTTTGCGGAATCAACGTCTGGTAAATTCTTTCTTCGTGTAAAAATTCACTTGTTCTTAATTTGATCAGTCGAAAAGACTTTTACCTCCGGTTTACCTGTAGAATTTATTTCGACTTTTCCCCTCGGTTACCCGCCTATAGTGACTCACCGTATTATATTATTATTTTATTCTAATTAACATTTTAATTATTTAAACAATTCTTTTTAATTAAAAATATTAAGAATTTCGACCCCTTATTTAAAAAATTCAGTTTTAAATATTTTTTCATAATTTTTTCCATTTTTTAAAAATATATTTTTTTACCAAAAATTCCCGTTTTACCCCTTGCCCGTTAAGGCTTAATCGAGACCTAATTTCTTCGTTTAGTGATCTTTTTAGGATCGGTTTCTTCATATATTTATCTTTACCAATTTTACAATATTGTTATCTTACAAACTTTTATCTTGACATTGTCATTTTATATCCTATGTAAAATATTAACAATGTTTACCCCATCGTTTACTTTATGGTTCCGAAATGCTTTTTAAACTTTTCTTCATGTTATTTCCTCCGAAATAATTTATTAAATTCTCATAATTAAATATTACACTTCCATAATTTTCTCATAATTTTTCATGATCTTTCAAAGTATTTATCATAATGTTTTTAGACTGTTTTTATCACCATTGTTTCATTTTTAGTCATTCGTTCATTTGATCTTTCCGTAACTTTTTTAACAATTTACTCTATAATTATGACAATTTTATGTAATAGTTTTAAACTCATGATTTTTATTTATAAATATTCGTTAATTTCCTTTATCTCAAAAATTCTAGATTTACTAAATCCAGGTATTACGTCATTGAATATGAAGACGTTGAAGTACGACATGATAATACCTTCGTAGTTGAGCCGGAGCGAATTCTCGAACAACGGAGAAACGGCTTAGCAATAACACCATACCGATAGTGAAGGTAGTCTGGAAGGGTTTGTCACCTAATGAGGCGACTTGGGAAACAGAGAGAGACATGAAGGAGAAGTACCCAGAGTTCATGGCCCAAAGTTTAGTCACGATAGATTAAATTTCGAGGGCGAAATTTTGTTTAAGGGGGGGAGGAAATGTAATACCCGGATATTGATTTATCTGGAATTTTATATTGAGATAAATACATGACTAATCCAAGAAGGTGAATATGTGGTCTCGAAAAAATAAGTTATAATTATTTTGTTTTCTAGGGTAATTGTTATGGAAATTAGAAGAGATAAGGAGCCAAAAGGCCAAAAATGCATTTTTGGGCCATAAAACATCTTGAGAAAATTGTGATAAATCTTTAGAGGCAATAAATTATTTATTAAAAATAGGAGAGAATATTGTCTCTAATTTTGGCAATTTAATAAATTATTTCCTTGAAAATATTAAAGAGAAAATTTAATATTATTTTTGGGAACCCTAAATGGCCCCATGATTTTTAATATTTTACATGGAGCATAAAATACCAATGTCGGTGAAATAGTTGTGAGATAATGATTAATCCTAATTAAGAAAATTATCAATAATTAGTAAGTGGCTAATTAAGTAATTAATGGCTAATTGTTTAAAGCTTAAACGAGAGAATATTTAAGGCAAATTATGTAAAACCCTTTGATAAGGTGTTTATGACTAAGATTAGCCTAAAGTATACTTACTACTTAATTGGCAAAGATTAAGAAAAATGTATGAGATTAAGTACATGGAAAGCCCTACATCTTAAAAGACTTCTAATCGTAGGATTATGGCTTTAATTAAGCTTTCTAATTAAATTAAATATATTATTAATGAAATTAAAAATTAATTTTAAAAAATAAAATAAGGGGGTCGAAATTTGCTAAGTGTGAAAAGGGTTTGAGCTATTTCAAAAATATATTATAATATTTAAGTAATTAAATAATAATATATTCGAGAAAGACCAGTTGGCTAATTGAGAACCGATAGAAATAAAATCTTATCCCAAAATATGTGAACTAAGTAGCTAACGTCTTGACTTATTATAAACGAGTGAAATTTTATTCCAGAGTGAGCTGTCTCCGAAATCATTTCCGAAACCGGCGGAGTGATCAAGAGACCGGATGAGAGAGGAAAAGGGCAGATAATAGAAATGAGAACCTATAGAAAACAACACCGTTGTGACAAACCATGAACTAGGTTTCTTAAGTCGGGACATATTATGAACTAGTAAATTTTTACCCAGAAGTTGACGTAGCCGGAAGTTATTTCCGTAACCAACAGCGTTTATCCAAAAATCTTCAGCAGACTACGGAATACCCTTAATGGGATCAAAAATTTTGTTAACCCAGATATTTCCAAAGAGGAAGAGTAGACCTTCAACGCTGTGCTGTTGTATTTTTGAGATTCGCTAAGATTACGCGATTGGAACACCGAACAGGGAACTTTATCGGTACAGTCGCATAAAGCAACAAAATGACATCATGCATGAAATCACTTTGTTGACTTTGGGGAGGGGGAGAGGTCGGCACACACCAAGGAAGGGCCAAGATGAATTCTCTCAAAAACCCTAGATCCGACGGCCGAGAACTGATCTGATAAAGTGTGAATAGTGCACAAATTTTTCTATAAATAGCCTTCAACCATCTCATTTCTTCACACCAATTCCTAGCCTATATTCGAAATAGAGAGAAGTTCTAGAGAGAAGGAGGAGTCCGGAGAAAATTGTAGCGAAGCCCTGGGTAAATTCTTCAGTCCCTAGTCTTAAGCTTTAGTAGTTCTTTCAATAGCTATAGTAGAAATGCTATGCATATCTTTAATTTGCCAAGATAGTTTAGATATCATGTTTTAGGGATAAATATGATATTTATTTCAAAAATATATTGGGGAAGAGATATGGAAAAATTTTGGAAAAAATTAGAGTCAAAGTAGCGAAGCTCTGGCGAAATTTCGCCGAATAGTCAAACTAGGGGCAAAATGGTAATTTGTACCTAAAATGCCTGTTATGATGCTAAATATTGATAAATGTGATATTATCCTTATAGGATATCTTTGATCACGAACCGATGTTGCGCCGCTATCGTACCGCTGTCAAACGTGCCGTTTTCTGTCAGAAGTGTCGTTTTCTGTCAAACGTACCGAAGTACCGTCGACGAAGGTGCGGACGCGTACTGTAACCCTAACTCTGTGCTGCTCATATACATATATGTGATAGATACGTTCATAGACTAAGGCTCTGTTTAGGGTTGTCAATCGTACTTACAGTTTACACGGGTTATAGTATTGATAATACCGTTTGAGTTTTCCTAGCGCTGAGGACACATGTTGTGATCGTGGCACAGGGTATGTGCAGACATGTTGTGGGACTTTACATACGCTTTGTGCTTATGTTCTCACTCATTGTATTGATCATACATCTGCTCTATGCTTATGTGTTGATATGCTGCTGTATTGTTATGAATATCTGTTGTCGATATACTGTCTTATTTGAGCATAAGGTTAACCGTTACCTGAGATCCAAATTGGAATTGGATCTCAGCTGTAGCTTCAGGGTCTGGAGGACCGAGGGTTCGAGACAGGGGCAAGCAGCCGGAGTAGGATTCAAGACGGAGATTTAATTACGTCAATGTATTTACTTTTGAACACTAGGATGACTGTATCTATACTATTGCACTATGGTTAATGATTTTGCTATGGTTCAGTTACTCATTCGCTCCAATGCTCTACTCTGATTGAAAAAAATAAAAATTTCCGCTGTAAAAATTGGGATGTTACAATAGTAGTTGGATGTACAATCGTCTAACTGCGAGAAGAGAACTAACTCAAGCATTCTTGGCGGGTTTGGAAGAGTTCATCCAATTTGCTTTAGCGCATTCAGCTAATTCAAGTACCTGGATCAGTTGTCCGTGTGTCAAATGTAGGTGTTTAAAATTTAAAGATCTAGGCACGGTCAAAATCCATTTGTGTAAAAAGGGATTCATGAAGGATTATGAATGTTGGGAATGTCATGGCAAAGTCCGACAGACACCAAGTGGTCATTACGGGGATAGTAGTCATCGAAACAACCTTAATCAATATGAGCAGCTGGTTATGGATGCTGCAGGATTGTCAATCGGCCAATATTTTGATCCCGTTACTCATGCTAAACCGTCATACATGGGAGAGGAGACTGGTACACATACTCAACCATCATAGATGGGAGAGGATCCTAATCCGGAAGCTGATAGGTTCTATAAAATGCTTCAAGATTCGCAACGTCCATTATGGGATGGTTGTGATCACATTGAAAATAGTGAATATTCATCGCTATTGGCTACCCTAGCAACACTAAGCTTGAAGACTGACCACCATATGAGTGAGAGGAATTACAAGGAAATGATGCAGATCATGAGTAAGGTCGTTCCCAAAGACAATAATTTGCCGAAAGATGTTTACCAAACAAAAAAAAAGGTGAAAGAGCTTGGGGTTAGATGTGAAAAAATCCATTGCTGCCCTAGAGGATGTATGTTGTATTACAAGGATGATGCTGAGTTGGCCAATTTTAAATTCTGTGGAAATGACAAATACAAAGTTGTGAGTCATGGAAGGAAAATGACCTTTCGAGGATTAAGCAAGATGTGGTACTTTCCACTCGTGCCCACACTTTACAGATTGTATGCATCAGAACAAACAGTTGCTCACATGAGATGGCACCGAGAGCATCACATGGATGAAAACTTTGTGACACATCCATCCGATGCAGAAGCTTGTCGTAAATTTGATGAGGCGAATCCTTTGTTTGCTATGGATCCCCGTAATGTCCGCCGATCATCCGTTTAGGAGAAACATAAAAGACTTTACACGGAATGTGGCTGAACGAGCAGATCAACCTCGTCGTTTAAGTGGCCAAAAAATATGGGACAGGGTCAAGTACATTCAAAGTGTCGAAGAGGGGGCTGCTTCCAGCGAACCTGAGAAATATGGCATTGATCATCATTGCAACAAACGCAACATCTTATGGGAACTACCATATTGGAAAGATCAGTTGTTAAGACACAACCTTGATGTCATGCATATTGAAAGGAATGTGTTTTGCAATATTCTGTACACCGTGATGGACACCAAGGTCAAGACGAAGGACACAGTCAATGCAAGAAAGGACATAGAAACGATTTGCAGAAGGACTGCTTTGAATTTGGTGGATAATGGCACGAGATGGACTTCCAAACCTAGAGCGTCGTACACATTCAATAAACAGCAGAATTTAGAATTGTTGCAATGGGTCAAAGATCTCAAACTCCTGAACGGTTATGCATCAAACTTGAAAAGATGTGTCGATATGCACGAGGCGAAGTTATTCGGGATGAAGAGTCATGATTGTCATATTTTTTTCCAAAGATTGTTGCTGTGGGCCTTCAAAGCACCACCGAAGCATATATGGTCTATTCTAATGGAATTTTCCATGTTCTTTAGAGAAATTTGTGCTTCTGAGTTTAATGTTGAAAACTTTCGGCACCTAGAGGCGAGCTTACCAATAACGCTATGCAAGTTAGAGATGGTGTTTCCTCCTAACTTGTTTGACTCAATGAAACATTTGCCTATTCACTTGGCCTACGAAGCAAAGGTAGGAGGCCCGCAGCAATATAAGTGGATGTATCCATTTGAGAGGTAATATATATTTCTTTTGCGCAGTTATTAATTGACCGACATGGTACTTTAGTTTATAAATACCCTTTGATTGGCCATTGTAGGTTTTTATGCACACTTAAGCACAAGATCAAAAATCCAAGGTACGTTGAAGGATCTATTGCCAAAGCATATCTAGTCGAAGAGGCCACAAAATTTATGTCCTACTATTATCCTCCTGAAATGATATCAAGATGGAGAGGGGTACCTCTCAACGATGATGGCGGTGATACGAGTGATCAAAAATCAATATTTAATTTTCCAGGCCGAGTCGTGGGAAAACTTTGAAGGTCAACTCTGGAAGGAAGAGATAAGCGAGTAGCAGAGTGGTACATTCTAAACAACTGTGACGAGGCCGCCCAGTAATTAATGTAAAATTTCTTTTCTTTTTACTGTTACGGTAAGTATTAAAGTAGTAACTTCATTTTTTACAATTACTTCTCTAATTGGGTCTGATCGACAAATCCTTCAATGTCGGATTCCGATGTTGATCAATTCACGAACTCTGAGTTTCCTAAATGGTTTTGATCCTACTTCGTGCAAAATCCATCAGATCCCAGTGAAGTTGCATGAAGTTTATCTTATGGAGCTACAATAGTTGTTACCCGGTGCAAAGAATATGCAATCAATGGGTATCGGTTTTCAACTATTGAAGCGAACACAAATACAGTTTGTTGCAATTATGGTGTATGTTGTCAAGGTGGCCAAGTCAACGGGGTGGAGGGCGACTACTATGGGAATTTAATTGATATGATTCAGTTGAGTTACCAGTGGGACAAGGTGGTGACTCTTATTAAATGTGAGTGGTTTGATAACAGTCCGCGTGGGACAAAAGTGGACAAATATGGAAATGTTGAGATCCACTGGACAAGGAGATATACGGTTGGTTATGACCCATTCATCCTTGCTCAACATGCGGAACAAGTTTACTATACATTATACCCCACATTCCGCTAAGGGTGGAATGGAGTTATCAAAACCAAAGCATGGAATATTATACCCAAGTCGAAAGAGTCAGAAAGCAATGACAGTATGACTGAACCGTTCCAAGCTGATGTGGAACATGTACTACCCATAATCATTGCCGAGGACGATGTACCAAGCAATATGTTTGATTCTGCTGCGGAGTTAGAGTTTATTCCTATCCAAATTGACGATGAGGAATCAGACAATGAGCCACAAGAGATTTACTCCGATAGTGAATCTGATTTCAACGACTATGAGACTCCAGAGGAAGGCGTGCAAGCATAGGTCGAAGATCAGGAATCATCCGATTGATTTGTGTTAGTTCTTTGTTTATGACGATCTATTATACTAGATACTCCGTTACTTCGCAGTGTCATATTAAGTAAATTTCTAATATTTATATATATATTGACATAATATTTATAAGTGTTCAGAGATAGAGCATCCAGAAGGGCGTTCAGGTAGTGGACGTAGTAGTGGTCGATCCCGGCCCCGTCCTATCAGGAGGGGTAGGGCGACACCATCTGCCCCCTCTGTAGGCAGGGGGCTCGGCGCTTCCCCAAAGCTGTAGCTACTTGATATGTCATCGTCACCATTGATTTATTTGTCATCTTCACCGTCACTTTATATGTCATCGTCGCCGTCTACTACCGACTCTTTCATGGGCGGTACACGTGTGTCAGTAACTTCCGCTGATCCACAATAAGGGGCAGAGCATGTTTACTTTATGATTTATGATTGATTTACATTTGTTTAGTTTCCTTTAACCATCTATGTACAAACAACTTCAATAGTTTACATTCCTTCCTTTAGCACACCGTGTCGCCTTAGACCCACGTCGGGGAAGAAGGTAGTTCCTTCGATACACCAATCTGGGGCACCAGAGATCTTGCAATAGAGAATCTTTGGATCCGTCCTGTCGGCACCACCGAGTAAGTCATGTAAAGTTACCAGTAATGTTATGATTTTCTACCTTTAGTTTGTATGCTAATATTTGCATGATGTCCTCTGTCTTTAGATTTGACCCTTATCATGATGTGGCGGATTTCATCTCGAACCCAATATTCCATAATTTCAATAAGCCTTGGGGCAAGTGGACAGAGATTCCTAAGGGGGATTAGGATGCTTGGTTCAATGAGTTATTGGCAAGTTATGTGTTTTATAGCTGTTAATATTTTATCCAAATGCAAACTAATTAAGTACTTTTAAAATTTGGAGCACTAATTGTTCGTTATTGATTTTCAGCGTGAGTTTATGACGTTGCCTGAACATCATGTAAATTTGAAAAAAGCTTATAACCACAAGGAAGGCCAGTGGTTGTTTGAGAAGTTTTATAAATTGAGAAAGCATAAAGGCAAGCAAGAATGGATTCAACCTGAGACTGTAGATAGTCAGGCCCTACACGTGCTTACAGTAGCAACCCCCATCTATCGGGAACTCAGCCCAGCCATAGACAGTAAGGTCTTATAGGCAAAAACATGCACCCTTACAAGGTGAAATGTTATAGATTGGGTGCATTCACTGCTGGTGCGATTTTCATTATCTCAAAACAAGTCCCCTCAAAACTCTTTGTTCAAAAAGAGCATTTATCAAACGCCAGCAATTTCAAACATTATTAAACATCTGGTATGACCCAGCAAACTGTGTACATCTACAACAGCTTTTGGCCTTCTAGTTACGTATTGACTTTACCACAACATAGTTGAAAACTCAGTTTCAAATTTTGGGTTCTAACAAAACCCCTTTTATAAGACAACAACATTTCAAAAGTAACCAACACTGTCGTCTCAAATTCTGTTGAAGACATTTCATTCGAAAACTCAATTTCGAAAATTCACAAGTTCAAAAAAATCAATTTCGAAAATTTCAAGTACAACAGTGCATTGGCAAGTTTTTTAAAAAAATTAATACTTAAACCTTTCTTAGGAACCGAAAACTAATCTTAGAAGGTCATTACTACTTAATGAATTCTACCTTAGCTTGTAGGCTATTTCTAAGACATTGCCCGCTATTCTTGGGCTTCACTGTCTCTTCGGGACACTGTCTGGTGTTCATGGTTTAACGACTTTGGGCTTCTACCATCCTATAGACACAAGAGTCTTACAGGACCTAAGGCTTGTTATTAAACATACATGTCTAATGACCCATGGACACACTGGTCCCAAAGGTCCTACTGCCCACCATGAATATTTGAGAGGTACACAACACCACTTTGTCCTCACCAGGACATACCCTAATCTCGTGCAGCTTCAACTGCAAACACCGGATCCAACTGATCCACGACCATCGCATCCCTCTGGCCTCACACTACCCAATCTACCGGACTGGAGTTGAGTCACCAGGCATCAGCGGCATTGACTATCATCATGGGCCATACACCCTCCCGATGTGGTAGGAATAGAAATTCCCATATTGATGTATTCATTTTGGTTTGTGCTTTCATCTCTCACAAACTCATTCATTTGAAGCCATATGATACGGTGCCTTTGTTATTGGTTCGGTTCCAGGCATCAACCCAATAGTGAATTCAACTTCCCTTACTAGTGGTAATCTACTGAGAGCTTCTAAAAACATCTCAGGGAACTTGTTCACAACTAGAATGTCTTCTAGTGTGAGTTCAGTTCCTGCTTGGATACCATAACACAATATATGCTATACAACACTGGAGTATCCCATGGCGATATACTGGATTACGTAAACCTTTTCTCTAGGGAACCTATTAGATGTGGGACTCGTTATGATGTACTTACCTTGAGAACCGATACATTAGTAGCTCTACTCTATGGTTCATTGTCACGAAGGCTCCACTCTTCGGTTTGACATCACTGTGGATCCACTCCACGGTACTTCACTCAGCGCTTCACTCAACCTCTCTGATTAGTCAGCTCCTCTAGTCAGAACCCTCCGTAGGTAGCCCTCTCTGATTAAAACTTTCCATAAGTAGTACTATCTTCAGTTGATCGTCTCTAAATCATTATAATGAGAAATCAGATCTTATTAGGTTCCTACCCATAGTGGTTTCGTAATCCGCTGTCTTAATTCTACCATCTTATCTAGGGTCATTCTATTCATGGACTTCTGATATTAGTCCAGCTCCACGCAACATCCTTATCTCAACTTTCCCTAACGGGTAACCACCCACTTCTTAGGGAATCTATTAGTCCACGAACATCTTTATGGTTATTGGTCCCACTTTGAAACCATAACATGTGGCTATTAAGGCTCTAACTATCGTATGGTTCAATTAAGGAACTAACTCTTAGGAATTGGAACCTAAGGCAACCTCACTCATACTTCCTCAGGGTTCCTACTCTCAGGTACTGGAACTTAGGCAATGCTCAGTCATAACTTGACCTAAGTACTGTCTCTACTTCAAGCCTATCATCACTATATCTATTCTTATGGTATCCCCAAAGGATCGCCATGATTCATACCGCAAGGTATTTAGGCTTTAGCTCAAAGGATCTTAAATCCTCAAGCTACTTCCCAGGGATCACTCTCCTGAGGTTTCTCTTGCCTATGCACACCTAACTTCAAAGCATTTATCAAATTTGGGTACTAATATCGGTACACATACCACTGGATACCGACAACTCTCATGGGTACTAGTACGACATAATAGCCTCTCTAGAAATGCTGGGTTTTTTCCCCTATCTAACGACCACCATCGTCAAGCACTCAGTCAAAGACCCCCGTCCTCGGAACCACGCCCCGTTACACGCATAGGGCCCGGCCTCAACTAGGCAGGGATTGTCCCCTCAGGGTAACTTAGTAAGTTACTATTTCTACAGGGAAATTTAATCAATGGGTCACTGTTTCTATAGGGAAACCTAAGAAGTACTGTCTTCTCAATACAATGTTCGTTTTAAATTCTCGAAACACTGGGCGGGGATTTAATTCAAACTCTGATTCCATATCAGAAGTCCTAGAGTATAGCAAACAGAACCCATATTTTGTCCTATCTCTCATATTTCTAAGGTCTTAACTTAACCAAACCCTAACTCTTTTCCTTAGGGTATACATCCTTTCTGTATCACAATACCAGTATTATATCAGTACTCCTAACCTAGATGTCCAAACCATGCTCTGATACCATAAATGTAACACCCTAAATTCCATACTACTTACTGTATCCGTTAACACGTAGTATGTAGGAATGTGGTGCTACAGGTCAGAGTAATACGGAACGGAGAGCATACACTTACGTTTGGACAATGAGTAACTGATATAAAATGCCCAGGCATAAGCTGGTATATTAAAAATCTCGAAGGAATATTAATGTGATACAATTATTCAGAACTTGTATAATTACAACGCTTTGCATAGTAACTATACATTCTTAAACCAAGCCTTAACTAGACTTGTGGCTTGGAACCCGATACAGTTAATCAAACCCATTAGCCAGGCCGAGTAAAGTCTAGTGGAAGTCTCCCCGTCTTTCATGGCGACTTATGACTGAACCATATAGACCGACCCTTTCTTAGTTTAAGCACCAATTGGTTTGAAACAACTCTATCGTATTCATGCCAGAAGCTATACTCTGATGAACCTCTTCTAGCATTTGCTCTGACCGACGCCTCTTCTCGGCTCCGCCATTGATGCATTTTCACATCTCCGTCTACGTCGTCTCCTTAGATCCTTATTTCTTGCCTGAACTTTTAGTCAAGGCTGAGATACAATACCCATTGAGTCCCAGGTAACAGTTAATGTCATGCTCAAGTAATAACAATATATATGACAACTATTCATTACATTTCAACATTAACCATACATAGCACACAGTAGATGTAAGGTTCCAACAATACATGGCACACAGCAAATGTAATTTTCGCAATGTTTGCATTGACAAGCGCCACGCCTCTACGTGTCCTCAGCTCTAGGAAAACAACCTACAATATTATCAAGACTAAAACCTGCAAAAAGCTAAATGTATATAAACAAGTGACCTAAGCCCCATAAACTTAGTCACAGTGCATGACCCAAGACCTAGTCTTGTCCACAACTTCATGAATCATTCAATCATATACATGCATACAAGATGTAATACCCTGAAAATATTATGATAAATATCATATGGCAACAAATACTGACAAAAACTTAGGGAGTATGTTGTCTCTAATTTTAGGAATTTTTGGGATTATTTCCTTGAAAAATATAGAAGCATAAATATAATATTATTAAAAGCACTTTTTGGCCCCATAATTTTTAATATTTTACATGGGATATAAAATACCAATGTAAGTAAAATAGTTGTGAGATAATAATTAATCCTAATTATGAAAATTATCAACAATTAGTAAGTGGCTAATTAAGTAATTAGTGGCTAATTGTTTAGATTATGATATAAGTAAATTAATTAGTAAATAATTAATTTAAGGGGAGAAATTCGAAATTATTAATTAAATAAATAATAAAATATTTTATGCTTAGAAAAATAAATAAATAATAAAAGAAAAAAATATCTAGATATTTTGATTAAAATAATAATATAATCGGTAAAGAGCCAACAGGAGAAATGAGAATGGATAGAAATTAAATCCTACCTCCAAATATAGAAATGAAGTCATTAACATCTGCACTTTTTATAAACAAGTGGAATTTTATCCCGGAGTGAGCGGTCTCAGAAGTCATTTCTGAAACCAACAGCGTAATTAGGAGTACCAGATAATTAGGAAAGGGCAGATAGTGCTAAAAGTGACTTATAGAAAACGGACCGTGTTTTTCAAACCAGGAATTAGGTTACTTAGATCGATCATATTACGAACCGGTGATTTTACGCAAGAAGTTCTGGAACTTCCTAAGTGATTTAAACCAAGTGACGTTTGTCCGAAAATGTTCAACGACAACGGAATACCCTTAATGGGATCAAAAATTTAGTTAACCCAGGTATTCTTAAAGAGAAAGAATAAAGCTTCAGTGCCTTAATCCCAGATTTTTGAGTTTCGTCAAGATTACGCGATTAGGACACCGATCAGGGAACTTTATCAGTAAGTCAGCAAGATGACATCATCTATTTCTAGAAGGATGACATAGGCAAGACACATGGAGGGCCAAGATGGAGCCACGTGGCGAAGTGCGATCCGACGGCCGAAAACCAATATGATAAAGTGATGAATAGTGCCAAGACTTTTGCTATAAATAGGCCTTCACCCCCTTCATTCTTCTCCACCCCAAAACCGAGTTTAGAGAGAGGTTAGAGAGAAGGAGGAGCCCGGAGAAAGTCTAGCGGAGCCCTGGGTAAGTTCTTCGGTCCCTAGTCTTTAGTTTCGTAGTTCTTTCGGTAGATGTAGTAGAAATGCTAGATTTATTTTTAATTTTTCAAGATAGTCTATATATCATATTTAGGGGTAAATATGATATATATTTTGAAAATATGATGAGGGAAAAAATATGTCAAAATTTTGGAGAGATAGAGCGAAAACAGCGAAGCTCTGGCGAAATTCCGCCGATTAGGGGTTCAGGGGCAAAATGGTAATTTGTACCTAAAATGCCCGTTATACTTGCTAGAAGTTGATAAATGTTATCCTTATAGGATATCCGAGATAATCGGACCACCGTTGTTGTACGGCCGTCGTACCGCTGTTTCACCCGCTGTCGAAAATTTCCGTTTTTCCGTAAAAGTACCGTTTACCATCAACGAAGGTACGTTCGCGTACTGTAACACTAACTCTGATATTTACTGTATACTTATATGTGATAGACAACTATACGAGTGAATTGTATAGATAAATTTACATGAGATGTGTACTGTTAACGTAGATAACTTTACATGCGAAATGTTCTGTTAGCATAAATAACTTTACGTGTGAAGTGTTATGTTGTTATATTAATCTTCCATCTGCTATATACTTATGTTTTGATTAATGCTATGATGTCTTCCATATGTTTTTTTCCATAAATATGAGGTTAACCGTTACCTGAGATCCGGTGCACGTTGGACCTCAACCCTTAACATAGCGTCAGGTTCAGGAGCACCGAGGACCGAGGAGAAAGGCAAGCAGGCCGCATAGGGACTCGACTGAAGACCATCTTTTGTTGTCACGGCGCGTGACACCACTGAGACAATTTTGATTCCTCCATTGTTATCTACTTTTGTAAACACTCGGTACAATGTACTGTTACTGTAAACAGCCAGACTTACGGCATTTGAAATATATTATCAGTTACTCTTACGCTCCGATGCTCTACTCTGATGAAAACAAATTATACTGCTTTTGAAAATGGGATGTTACAGTTTTGGTATCAGAGCAGTTGTCCTGGCATAGATCTGACTAAGTTATTCCAAAACCTTTTGGTACCGAAGGCAGGGCTAGTCTATGTGGATCAGCCAATCAGTTACCCTAGCACGGTGAGGCTCCCATGATAGACACCTACCTGGCTAAATTGGTTGAGTAACGAAGTTAGGCTACTCTGATGGAAAAAAATATACTGCTTTTGGAATTGGGATGTTACACAAGACACATTAGAGTTAAAGTTACAGTACGCGTACGTACCTTTCACCGCGTAATTGCGAAAACGCCCGACCTTTTGAATCGGCAACTCCTGGATATCCTAACATATTACCATATCACTTAGAATAATATCCTAAGGGTTATTTTCATCATCCTTAACCCTTTTACCCTTGGTGGAATTGTTATTCCATTTTTTCCCTTACATTTTCTCATAAACGCATAGCTGGATTTTCTAGACAGATTTTTCAGCAACTTTCAAAAATAATAATTAATTCTATAAAAATCGGAATGAGGTTCGGTAAAATTCCTCATAACCCTTGACATGTCTATTTGCAAGAAAAAAAATATTCCCAGAAGCTAGAACATCAAGAATGATTCCCAATTTAATGTTTTATCAACGCTGTCCAGTTTTAATCCCAGAAAAGTGGCTTAACTTTAAAAATATATTACTCCTTGTGTGGAACTCAAAATGCTTCATATTTTATATATTTAGAAATCCCTACATGTCTACTTTATCCCTGTAAAATTCCATGATTTAATGACTTAATTGCTACATAAACTAATAGCATCAATTTGCTGTCTGCACAGGACTTAAGTTACCGAAAATTCTACAATTTTCACAATCTTGTTCCATTAATATCTAAAATTTATTTCCCAACAGGTTTTTACCTCATTAAGCATTTTTCAATGCAAGGAGGCCTAAAAACAAGTATATGAATTTATTCTCTAAGTTTCTAGATTAAACTACAATTATACTAAGAACTAAAAGCTAAAGACTAGAGCTCAAGAACTAGAGAACTTACCCTTGAAGAATCTTGCTTCTCCTTCCGCCATCTTGCTTCAATGAAGAGGGAACCTTGGCTATTTATAGGAAAAATCCCAAGGTTAAAATGGTCATTGCACAAGGTAATCTAAAACCTCTTCTTTCCTTTCAACCTTTGGATCAAATTCACTTTATTAAACTTAATCCTCACCCTTTATTGTTGTTAGAAAAATCTTAACACTTTTGAAGGTCTTTTATTTAAATAAAACATGTGCTCTTATAACCAAATATCTTGATTAAAATATAATAAACTCTCTCTCTCTCTCTCTCTTTCTCTTCCATGTGCTCATGCATTTCTCTCTCCTTGACTTTAGGGGTGATCATTTAATCTTCAATTAGCACCCTAATGAAGTGTTTATATGCTCCTTAACTATAATTGTCATTGTAGGATGGGTTCATTAGTTAATCGTGGTCATTAGTACTTCATTATTCAAGCTTTAATTCTTCACTTTTGGTTTCTTAATTACTCAAAATAATCAGCCCTTCTTTGATGATCTCAATTTGCCTCTAATCATCATGAAGAATTATGCAAGTAATCTCAATTAGTGCAAGCTTATTTTACTAAGGATAATTGTTGATAGATAACAATTAAACTAAGTATCCCTATCCCCTTTTCTTGTTTTATGAGCATTTAAAATAGCTATTATTTCATGTGATTTTATGTCACATTTTATAGCTCCTAATATGTGTTCTCATTAATCAACCATTGGTTAATTAATTTCAAAGTGAAATTTGCACAAAAATATAATCAATAGATTATATTTCTTTGAGACACATGCACCTGGTATTTTGCTAATTATTTGCCAAAATACATTGTTTACATGAATCATGAAAATTAGGGTATTACAAGACCCCAAAAAAGAAGAAGCAATTCTTGCACTAGTCCTTTTTTTTTGAAAAAAAAGCATTAAAATGAACTGTTTCAGTATATCCGGGTTTGTTAATTTGGCTTTCCATTATCTTTAGTGTAGAATACAATGACCTCCCTTGGAATATTCCAAAGTTACACAGACATCCCCTCACTGTTCATAACATACACCATAGTCCAATATTTAACACTACTAATTAAGTATATTCCGCTGGTTGATATAAAATAATTCATTTTATTAATATTCAACACGTTAAAATATTTAAACTGACTTATTTGCCTTTATAATCAAATTGTATATATTCCCTCTCTTCTCCAGTGTTAGAAAAACATCGACAACGTCTTAAATACTCGATTCGAACAATAAGATTTGAAAATAAAATAAAAAATCAAAGAAAAGTAAACATAAAATACAATTAATAATCTATGCTTTCTATAGTAAAATCTTAATTCATGGAGTTTTTAACGAGTTTTTATAGATCCATTTTTTAAATATCATTTTAGAGAACTTATGCATTTAAATTTGTAAACAAATTTACATGACTAAGAGTATTATAATGTAATAACAAGTTTTAAAAGATGTACGAGAAAAAATTATATTTTATAATAAATTATATTTTTTTAAGATACCTACATATTATAAATACTTTTTAAGGTCATAAAAATGTTTAACTAAATACCAATGTTTCAATATATGTTAAGTTTTTTTTTTTTTTTGGGCTCAATAATATATGTTAAGTTAAATATGGGTACTTTAGGATATCTACCAATGGCATTGTAGCCTAGTGGCATAAGGCGAGTTCGATACCACTTGTAACTTCATGTTCATGTCGTTAGTACCTACCTCTTTGATTAAAAAAAGGGGGCGAGACTTATGTAACTTAGGTAAAATAGAGGGATGATTAGAGTATTTTTCTCTTATCTCTAACATATAATTAATTTATTTGATTTTCCTTTATTTATTACTATTGATGATGGGATACAACAATATGTATGTTGTAATACCCGCATATTTATTTATCTGAAATATTACATTTTGGTAAATAAATTGGCTATTTACGATAAGTGAAATTATTGTTGCAAGACTTGTGTTATTATAGTCTATGTTTCTAGGATGAGTTCTGTGGGAAATTAGAGAATTTAAGGGTCAAAGTGCCAAATGACCAAAATACCCTGGTAAGCAAAATGACTTAGGAAAATTGTGAAAAATCCTAAAAGGCAATGAAATAATTATTTGAGTTAGGAGAGTATATTATCTCTAATTGTGATAATTTGATAAATTATGAGCTTGGAGAAATTGAATAAGAATGCTCAAAAAGTATTGTAATGACCATAATACCCTCTCAAATTCTAGAATAATGCAGAAAACATGGAAACATAAATGTCAGTGCTAGAATTATGAGGTAATGAGGCATTCTAATTAAGAAAATTATCAACTAGTGATGATAAAGTAGTTAAGTAATTTCTGGCTAATTACTTAAGCATAAGTAAAGGAAATTCATAAGTAATTTTGTAAAACCCTAAAATTAGTGGTTTTTGGCTTAAAATTAGTAAGAACATATCTAGTAATTAATTGGAGAATTTTGTGAAAAATAAGTGAGTTTAGGTATTTTTAAGCCTAAATACAAGAATGGACCAATTAGGTAATTTTGTGAAATTTTTGGAAAAATTGGAATAAATAAATAAATAAATATAAAATAAAAATAAAAAGGATCCAACCGAAAATTGGAAAGAAAAAAATAGAGATAGGAACAAATTTTAAATATCATGATACTTTTGTAAAGTTGTATTATTATATAATATAATTAATCATAGTGAATAGTAATGGAATAAATAGGAAACGGATCCTCTCTAGAAAACCAGGAATAGGAATTCCAAGGTCAAGGTAAAATATTGATCAGTGAGTTTTTACCTTGAAGTGACCTCTTCCTAAGTTAATTCCGAGGTCGGTAGAGCGCATTTGCCTAATAAGACGAAATAGGGAAAAATGCGTATAGTCACATTTTGGATTTGAAGAAAATAAATTATAACTCAACATCCGGAAATGAGTTTATAATTATATGGACAAATTTGGAATCGGTGAATTTTTGTCCGGAAGTTGATGATTCCGAAAACGATTTTCGAATCGGACGCGCCCGACACGTTTTTCGAGAAAACTTCAACTGGACTTTCAAACCCCGTAAGGGACCGAAATCTAAGTTAAATTAGATATTATTGATGAGGAAGAGAAGATCTTCAAAGTTATGAATTCAGAATTTTGAGATTTTCCGAGACTACGCGAAACGGACACCGATCGGGGAAATTCTATTGGACCGGGCATAAAGTGAGCTTGAGTCACCATTCTTGGACCAATTGCTTGCTGCCACATCACCCCCCTATGTCGGCCAAGAGCTTCCCATGGACAAGAATTAACCACCAATTAGCCTTGATTTTACATGGTTATAAGGTAGGGAAAAATTACAAGATTTGGAATGTGGAAATTACCAAAGTGGCACAAATTTTGCCTATATAAAGGCATGAGCACCTCTTGGATTTTCACATCCATTCTCAAGCTAGAAACCGAATCTAGAGGGAGAAAGAAGAGAGAGAAGCTCTGGAAAAAAATTGTGAAGAAGTCTTCAACGGGTAAGTTCTTCGGTCTTAGCTTTTAAGTTCTAGTCTTTAGTTCAGTAGTTGGTAGAAATGTTAGTTAGACTTAGTAAGTAGGGAATGAGATTCCTACTATTGTTTTTAAGCCTCATTACATTGAAAGATGCCTGACGAGGTAAAAACTTGGTAGGGATTGAGTTCCTGAAAAGTGAAAGTTAGAGTAGCGAAGTGCTGGCGAAATTCCGTCAAATTAGGGGTAGAAGGGCAAAATGGTAATTTTTACCTAAAATGCCAGTTATGATGTCAAATCACTAATGAAAGTGATATTACTCTTATAGGGCATCAGAAACTCTGATTTGCTGCCGTTACGCCGCCCGACGTGCGTGCGAACATTTCACGTTTTTCCGTAAAAAGTACGTTTTTCCGCCGAAGTACATAACGTCGTCAACGAAGGTACGGACCGTAACACTAATCTTGTGCTGCTTAAATGCATATATGTGATAGATACGTTCGTAGACCGATATACAGACAGTTTTACACGGGTTATAGTCATAATAACGCCGTATGTTTTTCTAGCGCTAAGAACATGAGTGGTATCATGGCACTGGTGAATAGTGCAAGCTGTTATTGTTGTTTTACATCGTGGGTCTTTACATACTACGTAATGCTTATGTTTTGTCAGCATAATGATCATGCATCTGCTGTATGCTTATGTAGTGATATACTGTTGTATTGTTTAGAATATCTGTTATCTGTTATCTGTATTGTTTGGGTTTGAGATTAACCGTTACCTGAGATTCAATGCGGTGAATTGGATCTCAACTATAGCTTCAGGATCCGGAGGAATACGGATTGAAGATCGAGGCAAGCAGCAGAGACGTGCGGCCCGAGACTTATCTATCTTTACCGCTTTCGCTTATTCACTTTCAAACTCTAGGATTAATGTAATCATTACAATGTTACACTGTGGTTGATGTTTGTTATGAATCAGTTACTCTTTCGCTCCAATGCTCTACTTTGATTGAAAAAAAAAATTCCGCTTTAAAAATTGGGATGTTACATTTATGGTATCAGAGCATTCATTCGGGCATGAACTTAACTATGGTATTACGAACAGTTTGGTGCCGATGGCAAGGCTAGTCTATGTGGGTGTGCCATAAGTCGCCATAGAGGTTGGTGAGGCCCCATGATGGACATTTACCTGGCCATTCTGTTCGGATAACGAAGTTATGTCCAAAAAGCCTTTTAAATTGTGAGTACATTTTTGAAAATGAGTACTGATAGGATCACTGGTGTAATGTGTAGAGATGGACAGGGACGCAACCCCATACGTCCCGTATCACGGACGTGGAGACGCCCGCTAGGAGATCCATTCCTCCATCGAACTCCGAACCCCGGTGATTCCACCCCGATGATTTCGGAAGATCCACCCAAGAGTTTTACGATAACCTCCTTGATGATCCAAATTCCTTCAATGCACACCAGGATGAGCCGGAACTTGAAGAGCACTCTGAACCATTTTTTCCTTATGATCCAGATCATGACTATACTGATCCTAAAACTCCCAGCCATTATTATAGTGAGTCTGAACCATCTTACCATCCTGCCTCAATGTATTCGGACCCGGAGTCTCTTAATCATAATCTGAATGAGCTAGGGATTGAGGACCAAGTTGTACCGGGAAGCCCTACTGGGTCAACCCACTCCTCCGTCGGAGACAATTTTGACTACCCTGACATCCAAATCCTTGATGATGAGGTAGCCGAACCTGAAGACTACCATTATGTTCTAAATGATAATACACCATTAACCATTCGGTTAGAGACGTATTTTGTTGAAGCTGGAAACCACACTGAAACCGTTCAAGGCAGATACCTTGTATTTCTGAGTCTGATAACATCCTACCAAGCCGTTTGTAATCAACATTCACCCGCAGATTGGATTAGGACTACCTTGTATTTCTTTCCCTGTACCCGCTTTTGGGCGAGATTTATTAATGAGCTGCTAGACGACGGACCCATTCTAGGCGTCAGTATTCACCTTCGTTACTTGAAGAGCATGGTTCGTTTGTACATGTAGAGGGAAGGCGTTAGTTCAAGGAAGTTGTGGAATGTAGATACTAGGAAGTTTAGTTTGTATCTCCAAGCACCCCTGGGAGATTGTAAAATATGTTTGAATAAAGAGGGGTTGTAACTTGTTGTAATATATGACTTGTATTAGGATTAGACCAACTAATATGTAAAATGTTATGAAATGAATATATGTGAATATATATGTTTTGATGTGAAAATCATTGTGTCATTTCTAATATTTACATATTTGTTAATAAATAAAGGAAAAAGAATAAGACATGGTCATTATGAGAGGTACCGGTGCACCAAGGGGCCGAGGCCGAGGTCGTGGTAGACGCGGACGCAGATAGCCTCAAGTAGACGAAATACCCGAACATAATATACCAAATCAGCCAAACCAAAATGAAGTACAAGAACTGAGAAGAACTCTCGAAGAGCAGAGAGCTCTCATAGATGCACTCTTGGCAAGGCAACATCAACAGGATGAAGAAGCCCAAAGACAGTTGGAAGCACGACAACGTGAGGAAGAACGTGATGAGGAAAGTGACAATGACAATGACGAAGAAGAAGATATCATTCCCCAGAGACAAGGTTGATGTGAGCCTGAGCTTTATCTCCGCTACAGAAGTTGATCGATTCGTGAAACAAGGATGCCATGCCTTCATGGTATTCTTTTCGGTTAAAGCAAAAGCTGAACTTTCACTCCAGGATATCCTTGTGGTGAATGATTTTCCCGATGTATTTCCGGAGGATCTCACTGAGTTACCTCCTATCCGAGAGGTGGAGTTCAATATTGAATTGATGCCTGACATAGGATCAATATCAAAGGCGCCGTATCGTATGGCTCCAAATGAGATGCAGGAATTGAAGAAACAACTTGAAGAGCTATTACAGAAGGGGTTCATCCGACCCGAGTGTATCACCGTGGGGAGCCCCGAGTCTTTGTTCGTGAAGAAGAAAGATGGAAGTTTCCAACTCGTATCGATTACCGTGAACTCAACAAAGTAACCGTCAAGAACAAATATCCACTTCCCCGGATTGATGATCTTTTGGATCAATTATCTGGTTCCACCGTATTCTTAAAGATCGATTTACGTTCGGGATATCATCACTTGCGAGTCAAAGACGATGATATTTCCAAGACGGCTTTCAGAACCAGATATGGGCATTATGAATTCCTTGTGATGCCTTTCGGATTGACCAATGCACCTGCGGTATTCATGGATTACATGAACCGTATCTTCCGACAACACCTGAACCAATTCGTGGTGGTGTTCATTGACGATATACTCGTCTATTCCAAAAGCAGAAAAGAGCATGAAGAACATCTGCGCCTAGTATTGAGCATACTAAGAGAGAAGCGACTCTACGCAAGGCGAGTAAATGCGAATTTTGGCTGCCGAAGTGAGATTTACGGGCCATGTGATATCTAGCGGCGAGTTGCGGTTGATCCGGGCAAGGTGGAAGCATTTCGGACCGGAACAGGCCGGACAACGTGACGGAGATACGTAGTTTTCTAGGTCCGGGATATTACCGCAGATTTATACGGGCTTTCTCGCGTCTTGCCCTACCATTGACAAAGCTTACGAGGAAGAATCAACCCTCTATGGGGAGATGACGTGAGGAAAGCTTTCGAGACCGAGGGAGAGGTTGACTACGGCACCGGATTGATCATCCCGCATCCCGATGAGACTTACGTGGTCTACGGTGATGCCGGTGGGCAAGGATTGGGTTGTGTCCTAATGCAATTGGGCGAGTGGTGGCTTATGCCTCTCGTCCGCCTTGAAGCCGCACGAGTCGAACTATCCTACACACGATTTGGAGCTTGCTGCCCATCGTGTTCGCTTTGAAGATATGGAGGCATTATCCGTACGGTACGACCGTAGAATTATACTGCGACCTCAGAGCTCCAAGTATCTCTTTGATAAGAGGAACGAATATGAGGCAACGTCGTTGGATGGAATTGCTGAAAGACTACAACCTGGAGATCAAGTATCACCCAGGGAAAGCAAACGTCTTTGCAGATGCTCTAAGCAGAAAGAAGGTGCAAGTATCATACATGATGATACAAGAGTAGAAATTACTTGAAGATTTCAGAGACCTGAATCTTTCAAACCAAATCTGCATGAATTTCAACGCACCAAGTGACGCCTACCTTGCAAATCTTGTTGTGAGTCAAGGGGAGTACGACCTGAGAGATGAAGTTGATAAAGCTAAGAGACAAGATGATTGGGCAATCTCCATGCGGAGAAGATCTCTCAAGATGAAACCCAAGACCACGACCTTTCATCGAGTGGATTGGTCGACACAAGGGCGCATTTACATACCGCCGCTTGATGAACGAAGCGGAAGATACTTTGGATGAGGCTTATAAGAGTAAGTACACTCTGCATCCAGGAATGGTCAAGATGTACCAGAACTTGAAGGCCGAAGTTTGGTGGCCTGGAATGAAAAGAGACGTAACTCAGTACGTAGGTGGGTGTCTAACTTGCCAGAAAGTAAAGATTGAGCACCGGCGACCCCTTGGTCTTCTGCAAGGACTAGAACTCGGAGTGGAAATGGGAGAATGTGACCATGGATCTTGTGGTAGGTCTACCTAAGATCGTGCATCATGATACCATTTGGGTGATCGTCGACGATTAACCAAGTCGGCACATTTCATACCCATTAGCATCCACTACTCTCCGAACGATTGGCTGCAATCTACATCAAAGAGATCGTGAGACCGCACGGAGTCCCTAAGAGTATTATCTCCGATCGGGATACTCGATTCCAATCCCGCTTTTGGCAAGCACTACATGAAGGAATGGGTACCAAGCTCGAAGTTCGGTTCGGCTTATCACCCTCAAACCGACGGTCAATCGAGAGGACGATACGTACGCCGGAGGATATCTTTGCGAGCATGTGCCCTGGATTTCAAAGGAAATTGGGACGAACACCTCTCACTAGCGGGAATTCGCGTATAACAATAGTTATCATTCAAGCATACAAATGGCCCCGTTCGAGGCTTTGTATGGGCGAAAGTGCCAATCGCCTTTATGTTTGGGACGAGATGCGTCGAAAAGCGGTTGCTTGACCGGATATGCTAAAAGAGACCTCCGAGCAGATCGCTCTGATCAAGAAGAGACTCCTTGCTGCTCACAGTAGACAGAAGATCTATGCAGATAAGAAGAGAAGAGCGTTGAAGTTTGAAGTCGGAGACCATGTGTTTCTGAAATTATCTCCGAGAACCGGTGTCGCGGAACACTAAAGAGAAAGAAGCTTAGTCCGCGTTACGTTGGACCAATTGAAGTATTAGCCGAGCGAGGACCAGTTGCGTATCAACTAGCGTTACCCCCGAAGCTGAGTAATCTCCACGATGTTTTTCACGTGTCACAACTAAAGAAATACCTACCAGATCAAGATCATGTCATAAAGTACGATGATGTTGAAGTACGGTATGATAACACCTTTGTAGTCGAGCGGAGCAAATTCTCGAACGCCGGAGAAACGGCTTAGGACTAAAACTATACCGATAGTGAAGGTGGTCCGGAAGGGTTTGTCACAAAACGAGGCAACTTGGGAAACCGAGAGTGACATGAAGGAGAAGTACCCAGAGTTTATGGCCCGTAGTCTAGTTAGTATAGATTAAATTTCGAGGGCGAAATTTTGTTTAAGGGGGAGAGAAATGTAATACCCGCATATTTATTTATCTGAAATATTACATTTTGGTAAATAAATTGGCTATTTCTGATAAGTGAAATTATTGTTGCAAGACTTGTGTTATTATAGTCTATGTTTCTAGGATGAGTTCTGTGGGAAATTAGAGAATTTAAGGGTCAAAGTGCCAAATGACCAAAATACCCCTGGTAAGCAAAATGACTTAGGAAAATTGTGAAAAATCCTAAAAGGCAATGAAATAATTATTTGAGTTAGGAGAGTATATTATCTCTAATTGTGATAATTTGATAAATTATGAGCTTGGAGAAATTGAATAAGAATGCTCAAAAAGTATTGTAATGACCATAATACCCTCTCAAATTCTAGAATAATGCGTAAAACATGGAAACATAAATGTCGTGCTAGAATTATGAGGTAATGAGGCATTCTAATTAAGAAAATTATCAACTAGTGATGATAAAGTAGTTAAGTAATTTACGGCTAATTACTTAAGCATAAGTAAAGGAAATTCATAAGTAATTTTGTAAAACCCTAAAATTAGTGGTTTTTGGCTTAAAATAAGTAAGAACATATCTATTAATTAATTGGAGAATTTTGTGAAAAATAAGTGAGTTTAGGTATTTTTAAGCCTAAATACAAGAATGGACCAATTAGGTAATTTTGTGAAATTTTTGGAAAAATTGGAATAAATAAATAAATAAATATAAAATAAATATAAAATAAAAATAAAAAGGGTCCAGCCGAAAATTGGAAAGAAAAAAATAGAGATAGGAACAAATTTTAAATATCATGATATTTTTGTAAAGTTGTATTATTATATAATATAATTAATCATTGTGAATAGTAATGGAATAAATAGGAAACGGATCCTCTCTAGAAAACCAGGAATAGGAATTCCAAAGTCAAGGTAAAATATTGATCAGTGAGTTTTTACCTTGAAGTGACCTCTTCCGGAAGTTAATTCCGAGGTCGGTAGCGCATTTTCCTAATAAGACGAAATAGGGAAAATGCGTATAGTCACATTTTGGATTTGAAGAAAATAAATTATAACTCAACATCCGGAGATGAGTTTATAATTATATGGACATATTTGGAATCAGGAATTTTTGTCCGAAGTTGATGATTCCGAAAACGATTTTCGAACCGGACGCGCCGGACACGTTTTTCGAGAAAACTTCAATCGGACTGCTCGCACCCCGTAAGGGACCGAAATCTAAGTTAAATTATATATTATTGATGAGGAAGAGAAGATCTTCAAAGTTATGAATTCAGAATTTTGAGATTATCCGAGACTACGCGAAACGGACACCGATCGGGGAAATTCTATCGGACCGGGCATAAAGTGAGCTTGAGTCACCATTCTTGGACCAATTGCTTGCAGCCACATCACCCCCCTATGTCGACCAAGAGCTTCCCATGGAAAAGAATTAACCACCAATTAGCCTTGATTTTACATGGTTATAAGGTAGGGAAAAATTACAAGATTTGGAATGTGGAAATTACCAAAGTGGCACAAATTTTGCCTATATAAAGGCATGAGCACCTCTTGGATTTTCACATCTATTCTCAAGCTAGAAATCGAATCTAGAGGGAGAAAGAAGAGAGAGAAGCTCTGGAAAAAAATTGTGAAGAAGTCTTCAACGGGTAAGTTCTTCGGTCTTAGCTTTTAAGTTCTAGTCATTAGTTCAGTAGTTGGTAGAAATGTTAGTTAGACTTAGTAAGTAGGGAATGAGATTCCTACTATTGTTTTTAAGCCTCATTGCATTGAAAGATGCCTGACGAGGTAAAAACTTGGTAGGGATTGAGTTCCTGAAAAGTGAAAGTTAGAGTAGCGAAGTCTGGCGAAATTCCGTCAAATTAGGGGTAGAAGGGCAAAATGGTAATTTTTACCTAAAATGCCGCTTATGATGTCAAATCACTAATGAAAGTGATATTACTCTTATAGGGCATCGAAACTCGATTTCTTTGTCGTTACGCCGCCCGACGTGCCGCGAACATTTCACGTTTTTCCGTAAAAAGTACGTTTTCCGCCGAAAGTACCTAACGTCGTCAACGAAGGTACGAACACGTCATCGTAACACTAATCTTGTGCTGCTTAAATGCATATATGTGATAGATACGTTCGTAGACCGATATACGTACAGTGTTACACGGGTTATAGTCATCATAACGCCGTATGTTTTTCTAGCGCTGAGAACACGAGTGGTATCGTGGCACTGGTGAATAGTGCAAGCTGTTATTGTTGTTTTACATCGTGGGTCTTTACATACTACGTAATGCTTATGTTTTGTCAAGATAATGATCAAGCATCTGCTTGTATGCTTATGTAGTGATATACCGTTGTATTGTCTAGAATATCTCGTTATCTCAGATATCGTATTGTTTGGGTTTGAGATTAATCATTACTCGAGATTCAATGCGGTGAATTGAATCTCAGCTATAGCTTTAGGATCTGGAGGAATACGGATTGAAGATCGAGGCAAGCAGCAGTAGACGTGCAGCCAGAGACTTATCTATCTTTACCGCTTTCAGTTATTCACTTTCAAACTCTAGGATTAATGTAATCATTACAATGTTACACTGTGGTTGATGTTTGTTATGAATCAGTTACTCTTTCGCTCCAATACTCTACTCTGATTGAAAAAACAAATCCGCTTTAAAAATTGGGATGTTACATATGTAATACCTCAAAATTCGTATTCATAATAAATATTTTATTTCAATGAATCATTAGCATAAAATAAAGGTGAATATGTGTTTCAAATTATTGAAGTTTGTTGATTTTAATTTTAGGCAAATTTTCCTTGGAATTAAAAAAACAAAAGGCAAAATATAAAACTAATCTGGTTATTTTACAACCAAAAGAGGCAAGAGATGCTAAGAAGTCACCTAATCAAATTAAGGGAAATTGGCAAAAGTTAATGAGTAAATTAGCTTGAATTAATTAAGATTAATTGTATAAATTCCTCTAATTAATTAAGGGCAAATTAAAAGTATCAATAAAAGGCTGATTATTTTCGAAAATTAAGGGCTAAAGATAAAGGATTAAAGCTTGAGTAATAAAGCACTAATAACTATAACTAGCTAATTAACAAAACAATTATACAATAGCACATGTAATGAAGGGACAAGTAAGCTCTTATTTAAGGTGATAATTAAGCTTAATAAATCAGCCCAAAAGGTTAACAATTTCAGCTGGCCTTGTTAGAGCAATTAGAGCCAAGTATCTTAAGATTATATCTCAAGTAATTAAGCCTAAACTTCATGTAATTAGATTAACCAATAAAAAGTGTAATTAAAGGGCATTTAACCACTTCATTAGGATGCTAATCAAGTTTAAGTACTTTGCTCCTAAAAGTCAACAAAGAGGGTGCATAGCACATGGGTAGGATTTTTATTTTCTCTTTCATGGAATAATCAAAATATTTAGTTGATAAAAAAAAAAAAAACACACACACACACACACACACTGAAATGGCTTATTGGGGGGAGGCATGTCAGCACATATATGAATGGAGGGGATTAGGTTTGATAAAGTTTTTTTCAAGACAAGGGATGACAGGAAAGATGGAGTTTTGTATTACCTTGTTAATTACCTTTGTTACCATTGAATTTTCCCTATAAATAGGAGCTTGAAAGTGGAGCTTAATCACCAAGAGGGAGGGTGAATTGGGGATTTTAAAATTCTTTTGAAGTTGCTCTGTTTTTGAACACTAAAACAGAGCTAACCAGAGTATAGGGAAGAAGACCAAGACACAAGGAATTTATACTGGTTCGGTCCAACCTCTTGACCTACGTCCAGTCCCCACACTCTCTGAGATTTTCACTATCTCAATTAATTACACACTCTGTAACTCAAGAGTAATTCTCTCACTAGAACTTACTCCCCCTTACAAGTTGCAATCAATATCCCAATCTCCAAGTCCCCTGACTTGAGATTCTTACAATAAATAATTTACAATCAGTAAACTCTCTCTAAGAGTAGATAATGATAAACACTGAAGCTTAATGTATCAAAAGATACTTTACAACTGAAAAATGAAAGAATAGTTGGAAAACTTGAATGCAATTCGTTTTCAGCAGATGTGTTTTTGAGAAGAATTGAATGCTGCTCTATTTATACTAAGAGAGCATTAAATAACCGTTGCTAACTCCATTATAACCGTTGGTGCACTAATCAAGCTGTTGGAGGCACTTTGGTGTCTTCTCTCTCTACTCTTCAGTTGATTCCTTTTGTCCAAAGGATTGGTGTTGAGTTTCCTTGTAATAGATCCGTTGGAAGAGCATTTCGCTTAGGGAAAGCGAGACATTAATCCCTTCTCATCGTGTAGAGAATGATGGTACAAAAGGATGCAAGCTTCTGGACTTTGCATTTAATGTTCAGACATTGCTTTTTGCTTTTGTTCAAATCTTCATTTAATGTCCTCTAAACAATATGGAACTCTCTAACAAACTCATTAAACATAGTTAAGAATAGTAGTGAATGTAGAGGAGAAGTATTAAGATCAAAAAAGAAAATTTTACAAATTCGTCAGATTTGATTTTCAAACTCTGCTACTCATACTCAAGTATGTTCTTCAATACTCGAGTTTGTCACTGAGCACTAATATCAATACTTGAGTATCCATCTTGATACTCGAGTATTCTTCTTCCGAGAGAAGAACGTCGTGATTTGAGCTTTGGACCACATCTTTGAATTATGAACAAAACTCGAGTTTCCAAAATAAGTTTAAGTCAAAAACCTCAATACTAGAGTTTCCATTTCAATACTTGAGTTTTCAAAAACTTTGAAAAAGAGCAAAGCTCTCTGTATGCTCGATACTTGAGTTTCTAAATCAATACTCAAGTATTCATAGATTTTGAAAACCTTGAGAAGTCTATGCCAAGTCAATAGTTGAGTAGTCAAAATGATACTTGAGTTTTCAAAACATGTGTAAAACTTGAAAACTTTCTCATCAATCTGATACTTGAGTTTCCAAACCCATACTTGAGTTTTCTCAAGTTGAAAACTTTAGTGACTCTCTCGTATGACCAATACTTAAGTTTTTAAATAGATACTTCAATATTGAAAACTTTAGGAAATGTTAAAGGAGTCTCTCTCTCAGATTATGCATACTCGAGTATTCAAACCAATACTCGAGTTTGGTTCAGGGTGAAAAACTTGGAGTGCTCTTCTGTAAGTTCAATACTTGAGTTTCCAAATGGTAACTTGAGTATTGCTTTGTTTAATAAACCTGAGCTACTCTCTGTCAAGTCAATACTCGAGTATTGAAACCAATACTCGAGTTTGCCTCTGACAGTAAGTTTTTCAACTTACCAAAGACACACTTCAACTTGTGTTTACAATTGTCAGTTATCATCAAAACACATAGAGAACTAACAGAGCTTCCCACCTCTTCATCCTTCATACCAAATCAGCTCAAGAAATCTGATTTATGAGTGAGAGTGAGAGTTCTTGGAGCTAGAGAGAAGGAGCAAACTTCTTGAGGTGAGTTCTTGAGCTTTAGTCTTTAGTTCGTAGTAAAATTATAGTTTAATCTAGAGAATTAAGAAGTAAATTCCTTTACATGTTTTTAGGCCTCCATTGCAATTAAAATATTGAATGAGGTAAAAACATGGTGGGAAATAATTTTTGGAATTATTGGAGCAAGATTGTGAAAATTGGGAAAATTCCCAGATTTCAGTTTTTCTGGAGTCAGCTAGATTAAGGGCATTATTTTATATATCCAATGAAGTCCTAAAATCATGATATTTTACAGGACTAAAGTAGACATGTAGGGCTTTCCATTGACATAAAATTTGTAACGTTTTAAATTTTGTACAAGGCGAAACAAATTCTTGAAGTTGGGTCACATTTTTGGAAAATAATCTGAATAGTGGATGGAAAAATGAAAACTGGTATTGACTCAGGTATGTATAGTTAAATTTGTTATTTTTCCTTGACAATATACTTGTCAAGGGCCATTTTAGCTTTGGAAGCACATCGATTAGATTTTTGTGGAATTAATTGTGATGTTTCAAAGTTATCGAAAAATTTGGGTCGAAATGATGAAAATCCGTTTTTAAGGAAATGTAAGGGTATAATTGAAATAACAAATCCACTAGGGGTAAAAAGGTCAAGAGTGGCTAAGATATCTCTTAGGATATTATTTATGAAACAAACGTTGTTTTCAGTAAAATACGTTAATGGGCAAAAGTGTGCAAATATCTAAGTAAACTAAAAATTAAAAATAAAACATAAAATTCTTTAAACCATTACTCAAGAAAAAAATAAATAGGTGTAACACCTCGTTTTTGTAAACGTTTTCATAGCGTTTTGATCAGAGTGGCGCGTCGGAATTTTTTTTTTCAAAATAAAGAGTAACTGAATAACATTGTTTGCAGTGTATCTGCTTGTTCGTAGTACAGTCATCCGGGTATTTAGTAAAGTACATAACAAAATAATAACGTCTCTCCGTCTGGTTCTTACGCCGCTCCTTACCCTTGTCCTCGATCCCGATTCCCCGGATCCCGAAGCTAAGGTAAGAGCCGAGGTACAATGCCCATCGGACCTCAGGTAACGGTTAACCTCATGCTCATGTAAACAATATATAAATGACAGTTTATTCGTGACATGTCGGCAGTACATAATCATATATGTAAAACAATTAGCACACATAGCCATCGCACATGCATATTATCACTTGTCTACACTCTTCACCAGTGCCACGATGTACAGTCGTGTCCTCAGCGCTAGGAAAACTTAACGGTATTTCATAATCATAACCCGTATATAGCTGATTGTATAATGGATCATTTAAGACAGAGTCTTAGTCTATGAATACAACTATCATATATAAACATACAACAAGCATAGTGTAACATCTCATTTCCAAAAGCAGTATATTTTTTTTTCCATCAGAGTAGAGCATCAGAGCAATTGAGTAACTGATATATTTATTCAAATTGCCGTAAGTCTGGCTGATTTACAGAAGCGGTACATTGACCGAGAGTTTTCAAAATGAATAACAACATAAGAAAGTCTTCAAATGTCTATGTGCGGCACGCTCGCTTTTCCTCGGTTCTCTCTCTCCCGAACCCGATGCTATGATAAGAGCGAGATCCAATTGCAATTTGGATCTCGGTAACTTAACCTCATGCTTAAATACGACTACATATACACGATGCCAGTAATCAATACAACAGTCCACAACAAAGATGTATTATTAAAAACACATAACCACGTATACAAGAAAATAACCACGTATGTAACATAACCTCGTATGATACAACAATAATAACCTCGTATGTGACATAACCTCGTATGTAACATACCGTGTATATAGCATAACCTCGTACACTACTACACAACAATCATATAAAATCATATAATAAACATTAGAGCTAGTGTTACAGTACGCGAACGTACCTTCGTTGGTGGTATAACGGTACTTTTTCGGAAAACGGTAATTTTTGACAGAAACAAATGGGTACGACGGCGGTAAACAACAGTCCGATTATCTCGTATATCCTATAAGGATAACATTTATCAACTTCTAGCAGTATAACAGAATTTTAGGTACAAATTACCATTTTGCCCCCGAACCCCTAATCGGCGGAATTTCGCCGAGCTTAAGTTTTCGCTCTATCTCTCCGTAATTTTGACAGATCTTTTCCCTCATCATATTTTCGAAATATATATCATATTTACCCCTAAATATGATATCTAGACTATCTTGAAAAATTAAAGATAAATATAGCATTCCTACTATATCTACCGAAAGAACTACCGAAACTAAAGACTAGGGACCGAAGAACTTACCCAGAACTCGGCTATACTTTCTCCAGGCTCTTCCTTCTCTCTAACCTCTGTCTAAGGCACGAAATTTTGGTGTAGAAGTGAGAGGAGAAGTGCCTTCTATTTATAGAAGAAGGGAATGGCAATTCGGTAAATAAGTCGAACTTTATCAGATCGATTCTGAGCCGTCGGATCGCACTTCGCCACGTGGCTTCATCTTGTCCATACACCTCTTGTGCTGACATCATCCTTCCGAAGAAGATGATGTCATGCATGATGTCATGCATGCCGACTTACCGATAGCGTTTCCCGACGGTGTCCGAATCGCGTAATATTGCCGAATCTCAAAAATCCGGGAACTAGGTTTTGTAGTTCCATTCTTTCTCTTTAAAACTACTGGGTTTCATTATATTTTTGATCTCATTAAGGGTATTCCGTTATCTGCCGAAGATTTTCGGACAGACACCAACGGTTACGGAAATCACTTCCGATAGAACCAGCCTTTTGCGTAAAATCACCGGTTCGCACATGATCTGATCTAAGTAACCATATCCCTGGTTTGAAAAACACGGTGCATTTTCTATAAGTCACTTTTAGCACTATCTCGCCTTATCTTAATTATCCGGACTCCTAATTACGCTGTTGGTTTCGAAACGACTTCGAGACCGCTCAATCCGAGATAGAATTTCACCGGTTCATAAAAGGTCCAGTGGTAAAAGACTAAATTTCTATATCTTGAGGTAGAATTTCATTTCTATCTCGTTCTCATATCTCCCGTTGGCTCTTTACCGATTATATTATTATTTTATTCAAAATATCTAGATATTTATTTATTTTTCTTTTATTTTTCATTTATTTTTCTAAGCATAAAATATTTTATTATTTATTTAATTATTAATTTCGAATTTCTCCTTTTAAATTAATTATTTACTAATTAATTTACTTATATCTTAATCTAAACAATTAGCCACTAATTACTTAATTAGCCACTTACTAATTGTTGATAATTTTCATAATTAGGATTAATTATTATCTCACAACTTTTGCACTGACATTGGTATTTTATGTCCCATGTAAAATATTAAAAATCATGGGGCCATAAAGGGCTTTTAATATTATTATATTTATGCTTCTCTATTTTTCAAGGAAATAATCCCAAAAATTCCTAAAATTAGAGACAACATACTTTCTAAGTTTTTGTCGATATTTTTTGCCATATGATATTTATCATAATATTTTTAGGGTATTACACATAAGTTTTAAGGTTACAATTCGCGTCCATACCTTCATTGATGATTTACGGTACGTTTGACGGTCGGAATGTGATCACAGATATCCTATAAGGGTAATATCGCATTTATTAATTCATAAATAATATTCTAGTCAATAATTTAGTGACAACTAGCCATTTTACCCCTGGTGTATTTATTTTTCAATTTCTTTCTACAAATGTCGTAAAAAAACGCTGTTTGACAGCATATGCGCTGATTTTTCGCCTAACTTTGAAAAATCATAACTAATTCTACAAAAATCAAAACGAGGATCCGAAAAATTATTTGGAATCCTTAGGATGTCTAGTTTTAAGTAAAAATACTCATTGTTTCCCATATTGCGTGAGGCATTCCCAGGTTTTGTGTTTCTAACCTCTGCCCAGAAACTCTCCAAAAAACATAGCCCAAATTTGGGAATTTTTATCTCCTAGCACAGAACTCGAAATAATACATTCTAGGTATATTTGAAAATTCCTATATGTCTACTTCAACCATGAAATTTCTCAGAAATTAAGAACATCATTTTTAATATAAGATACCAGTGTTTTTACCAATGACTCCAGAAGAAGCTAACCGACAAAACTTCGTCAGCGCTTCGCTACTTTGACTCTCAACTCCCAAAATTTTTGCTCCAACCCTTCCTCCATCATTTTTTCTAAACAAACTCATTTTTAAACTCAGAAAACACGAAAACTAACTAATTTTGGAATATTTAAGATTAAAACAACAATTAACTAAAAACTCAAAAGCTAAAACTCTAAGAACTTACCTTGCTATTGCAGACTCCTTCAAGATACTCCTCACTCACTCTCACTTCTCTCTATATTCAGATTGTTACTTGATTTTGGTGTGAAAATGAAGTGATCTCAGGCCTACTATTTATAGAAGAAAATTGGAGACACAAATGGAATTTAATTGTGATCAAGATTCAACCTAACCATTGGATGGAATTGCACTTTTTGAAAGTTAATCTCCACCCCACCAAGGCTTGGTTGACATCCCCACCCAATATGCTATTTATTATGTTTTTGTTTTAATTGCAATTAATTAATTAGCTCAATTTTCTAATTGGAGAGTCATACTTTATGCTTTATGCTTTTTGAGACTTCAATTCCTTCTAATATGTGTGTGTGCTGACATGCATCTTCATTTCTTCATTCCTTTAATTGCTTTATCTCTTCTCTTCCAATTTGTCCCCTCTCATTTGGCTCATGAATTTGTGCTTCTAATATATAATATCTAAAGCCTCCCATTGGTCCCACCAATTTCACAAGGATTAAGTTTAATTATGAAATTAATTAGAACCCTTATTGGCCCTTGATTTTTAATCAAGTTAGAATATCCCTAATTGATGCTTTTTAATTGCCTTTAAATAATTATGAGAAATTAATTAATTATTTTAACTAATGTAAATTTAATTGTCCATTAATTGTTGTTAATTTTCTTTAATTGGTTTAAGCATTTTGATGACATTTAATTGCCTTTTATGACATAATTAAGATTATACTTAATTATGATATTTTTAGGGTATTTTATGATCCCTAATAAGATTTAGAAAATTTAGTCTTTGGTCATTCTAATACTAGGGAAGAATTTCCTAGAAAATAAAACAAATACAATACAAAAAATTTGAGACCACATATTCACCTATTTTAAATAGGTATTATTTATCAAAATATAATATTTAAGATAAATAATTATTCGGATATTACAATAGGGTACATAATTGCACAACACGTACATATAAAATCTATGACACTTTGGTAATAATAAGATTAGCACAAATGTTTATAGATCTAAATGCATTTATAAGTGTTACAATAAAACTCATTTTGCCACACCATGATTAAGAGGGCAAACTACTTATAGTCAACCATGCATTGGGTCCGGAGAGGAAGGTATTTATCCGTTGTGTAATGGGTTAGAACCAGAGGGCACTTCTCTCAGAATTTTTGCGTTAATGCGGCCATTAGTTACTTTTTCATTGTGCATAGGTTCAGGAGAAGAGGGCACTTCTCTACGGATTTCTGCAATAATGCGCCCGTTTGTTACTTTTTCATTGTGTATTGGGTTAGGAGAAGAACGTACACTTCTTTCGATTGAGGCATAAGAGCCTATGTTTGATCCTTTGTAAGAAGTTTTTCTCCACCCATGAGATTTGAGTGCACCTTCTTGCTCGTCATTTATGTATCGAGCGTCTGAGACATTGCCTTTCAAACCTGAAAGAATCAACAATATGAATAAAAGACATAGCATTTGAGTAATTCCAAAATGACAGTGATTTCCCCACAATCTTAAAATATCATAGGCATATTCCTTTGATGTTGTTTATCTTAAATGTTGAAATGAAAATTTTAATATTTCACATAGTGGTTGCACTCACATACACGGGATCCAAACATTTAAATTCATAAATAATTTTCTTGTATTTGTGACCTCTTTTTCTTCATATTCCATCAAGTCCTTATTATATGAGCTATATACGGGGTTTACTTTGGTTGTCGTAAAAAGGCCTCTACCCGTTCTCTCCCAAAGTTTATGATTTTACCCGTAAAGTATACCTCTTGGGTGCACATGTTAAAAGGGTTACCATCATGGGCTAATGTACATCATTAAAACTGGTATTCTATGGATATCAACTACTTACATGTGGCACAGAAAAACTAACTCAACTAGTTTTCATAAAATCCAGAAATGAGTTATCCAACTCTTATATTAGGGATCTGATGGGGTAACGCAATGAAAAATACAAGGATTTTAAAATCAAATCTAATACCATAAATTGATATCTAATTGGAATGTTATTCATTGTTGAAAGTTATATTTTCGTAAGTTGTTCGCTGAAGTTTTATTTTCCCCCCTGTCTTGTGTCCTTTATTGCAGTACATGGAGTCGCATATGTACTTTCTTTTACATTAATGTGTTGTTTATTTTGTGACGCTGGTAATTTATCGAAAACTTGGTGAAAAGCCATTTTACCATCATGGTAACAAGAAACAATGTATTCTTACGGAAAAAAAATTGAGCATGCAAATTCTTGGGCGAGTGAAGTGACCATTATATATATATGTGTGTGAAAGAAAAAATATTTAAAACTTTACCTGAGATAACTATGAAAAGAAGGAAGAAAATCTGTAAGAATGATATGTTTCTCATTTAAAATTTTGCAACCTCAATCTTTTTTTTTTTTTTTTTTTTTTTATGTACGGAACCAAGCGAAAGCATGGGTATATATATTCATGCCATTGTGTATTAATAACCTAATTTGTTCTTCATCTATAACATCACATCTTAAGTAAAACAGTTTTTTTGTCTTTAATAAGTACGAATTGTTATTTTTGTAATACCCGGATAATTATTTATCTGGAATATTATATTTTAGTAAGAAAACCTATTGGATATAGGTGAATATGTGGTTTCAAATAATAAGTAATAATTATCTTATTTTCTAAGGTAATTTCTATTGAAATTAGGGTGAATAAAGAGCTAAAAATCCCTAAATGCATTTATGGGGCATAAAATGGCCTAAAATATTATGATAAATACCATATGGCAACAAATACTGACAAAAACTTAGGAAGTATGTTATCTCTAATTTTAGGAATTTGTGAGATTATTTCCTTGGAAAATAGAGAAGAATAAATATAATATTATTAAAAGCACTTTTTGGCCCCATGATTTTTAATATTTTACATGGGACATAAAATACCAATGTCGTAAAAAGTTGTGAGATAATAATTAATCCAAATTATGAAAATTATCAACAATTAGTAAGTGGCTAATTAAGAAATTAGTGGCTAATTGTTTGGATTAAGATATAAGTAAATTAATTAGTAAATAATTAATTTAAGGGAGAAATTTGAAATAAATAATAAATAAATAATAAAATATTTTATGCTTATAAAAATAAATAAAATAAAAAATAAATATCTAGATATTTTGAATAAAATAATAATATATCTGGTAAAGAGGCAACAGACATTTGAGAATGGATAGAAATTAAATCCTACACCAAAATATAGGGATTTAGTCTAAGTCATCCGGACTTTTTATAAACCAGTGAATTTCTACCCTGGAGCGGACTATCTCGGAGAGGTCATTTCAAACCAACAACGAATTAGAGTACCGGATAATTAGGAAAGGGCGATAGTGCTAAAAGTGACTTATAGAAAAAGGACCGTGTTTTTCAAACCAGGAATTAGGTTACTTAGATCAAATCATATTACGAACCGGTGATTTTCTCGCAAGAAGTTCTGAACTTTTGGAAGTGATTTCCGTACCGTGACGTCCTGTTCGAAAATGTTCAACGACAACGGAATACCCTTAATGGGATCAAAAATTTAGTTAACCCAGGTATTCTTAAAGAGAAAGAATAGAGCTTCAAAGGCCTTGATCCGGATTTTTGAGTTTCGTCAAGATTACGCGATTAGGACACCGATCAGGGAACTTTATCGGAAAGTCAGCAAGATGACATCATCTTCTTCTAGAAGGATGATGTCAGTAGAGACACATGGAGGGCCAAGATGGAGCCACGTGGTGAAGTGCGATCCGACGGCCGAAATCCAGTCTGATAAAGTAATGAATAGTGCCACTTTTTCTTCTATAAATATAAGTCTTCCCCTCTTCATTTCTCACACCCCAAAACTGAAATAGAGAGAGGTTTTAGAGAGAAGGAGGAGCCCGGAGAAGTTCTAGCCGGACCGGGTAAGTTCTTCGGTCTCGGTCTTTAGTTTCGGTAGTTCTTTCGGTAGATATAGTAGGAATGCTAGATTTATCTTTAATTTTTCAAGATAGTCTAGATATCATATTTAGGGGTAAATATGATATATATTTCGAAAATATGATGAGGGAAAAGATCACAAAATTCGGAGAGATATGGCGAAAACAATAAGCTCGCGAAATTCCGCCGATTAGGGGTTCGGGGCAAAATGGTAATTTGTACCTAAAATGCCTGTTATAATGCTAAAAATTGATAAATGTGATATTATCCTTATAGGATATCTGTAATCACGAACCGTTGTCATACCACTGTTGTCTGTCAGAAGTACCGTTTTCTGTCAAACGTGTTGTTTTTCGTCAACGAAGGTACGTTCGCGTACTGTAACACTAACGCTGATGTTTATGATATGCATGTATGTGCTATGTGTATTGTGTGTGTATAGTTGTTATGTTGTCTGAGTGCATATAGATGTTAGAGTATAACTGTATGTACGCTGGGAGCGATATATGTGTGTGCTGGGAGCGATATGTTTGTACGCTGGGAGCGATATATCTGCATTGATTCCCGTGCGCGGGAGCGATATGTTTGTACGCCGGGAGCGATATATCCGTATTGATTCTCGTGCACCGGGAGCGATATGTGTGTACGCCGGGAGCGATATATCCGCATTGGTTGTATGTGTAGTATATCCGTTATTGGGCTCATGTGCCGTTAATGTTGTGATTGTCCGTAGTCCATATATTGTGTACGTAAATATGAGTTTAACCGTTACCTGAGGTTCAATGTGCATTGAACCTCAGCTCTTAACATAGCGCCAGGATCAGGAGGAACGAGGACCAAGGAGAAAGGAGAAAGGCAAGCAGGCCGCATAGAGACCCGGCTGAAGACTTTCCTCCGTTGTTATCTACTTTTGTAAACACTCGGTACAATGTACCAATACTGTAAACAGCCAAACTTACGGCATTTGAAATATAAGTATCAGTTACTCTTACGCTCCAACGCTCTACTCTGATGAAAAAAAAAAATACTGCTTTTGAAAATGGGATGTTACAATTTTTATCCGTTCAACATGCTATATTAATAATTTCTTGTTACGACGTTTTTTCTTCTACTAGTTTAGTATCGTTTGATTCGTTTTAAAATTTAAAGTGAAGAAAAATGAGCGAAAACCAACTTATTTACATCTTCAATTTCACAATATTCGTTAGACGATAATAAATAATTCTTTGAAAGTAAGCACAGATGACCTCTTATCTTTGTAAAATTTACATAAATTTTATTTACAAATGTAATACCCTAATTTCCTTTTTTCATAAAACCATGTATTTTGATGAATAAATTAGCAAAATACAAAGGTGAGTATGTGTAATACCCGGATAATTATTTATCTCGGAATATTATATTTCGGTAAATAATACCTATTGAAAATAGGTGAATATGTGGTTTCAAATAATAGGTAATAATTATCTTATTTTTTAAGGTAATTACTATGGGCATTAGGAGAGATAAAGAGCTAAAATCCTTGAAAATGTATTTTATAAGGCAAAAATGGCCTCGAAAACATTATGATAAATCCCATATGACCAAATATTGATAAAAACTTAGGAAGTATGTTGTCTCTAATTTTAGGAATTTTTGGGATTATTTCCTTGAAAAATAGAGAAGCATAAATATAATAATATTAAAAGCACTTTATGGCCCCATGATTTTTAATATTTTACATGGGATATAAAATACCAATGTCGGTGCAATAGTTGTGAGATAATAATTAATCCAAATTATGAAAATTATCAACAATTAGTAAATGACTAATTAAGTAATTAGTGGCTAATTGTTTAGATTAAGATATAAGTAAATTAATTAGTAAATAATTAATTTAAGGGAGAAATTCGAAATTAATAATTAAATAAATAATAAATAAATAATAAAATATTTTATGCTTAGAAAAATAAATAAAAAATAAAAGTAAAATAAATAAATATCTAGATATTTTGAATAAAATAATAATATAATCGGTAAAGAGCCAACAGAGATATGAGAATAGATAGAAATGAAATTCTACCTCAAGATATAGAAATTTAGTCTTTTACCGGACCTTTTATGAACCAAGGAAATTTATCTCGGATTGAGCGGTCTCGAAGTCGTTTCAAAACCAACGGCGTAATTAGAGTACCGGATAATTAAGATAAGGCGATAGTGCTAAAAGTGACTTATAGAAAACGCACCGTGTTTTTCAAACTAGGGATATGGTTACTTAGATCAGATCATATTGCGAACCAGGATTTTCTCGCAAGAAGTCGTTCTATCGGAAGTGATTTCAGAATCATTGGTGTCATCCAAAAATCTTCGGCAGTAACGGAATACTCTTAATGGGATCAAAAATATAATGAAACCCAGTAGTTTTAAAGAGAAAGAATGGAACTACAAAACCTAGTTCCCGGATTTTTGAGATTCGTCAAGACTACGCGATTCGGACACCGATCATGGAACTTTATCGGTAAGTCAGCATGCATGACATCATCCATGACATCATCTTCTTCTAGAAGGATGATGTCAGCACAAGAGGTGTATGGTCAAGATGGTGCCACATGGCGAAGTGCGATCCGACGGTTGAAATCCGATCTGAAAACAATTGAAGAAATTCCCACCTTGTCCCTCCTTTCTTCTATAAATAGCAAGCCTTCTCCTCTCATTTCTCCCACCCCAAAACCGCAAGTTAGAGAGAAGTTAGAGAGAAGGAGGAGCCCGGAGAAGTTCTAGCCGGACCCTGGGTAAGTTCTTCGGTCCCTGGTCTTTAGTTTCGGTAGTTTCTTTTGGTAGATATAGTAAAAATGCTAGATTTATCTTTAATTTTTCAAGATAGTCTAGATATCATATTTAGGGGTAAATATGATATATATTTCGAAAATATGATGAGGAAAAGATCTCAAAAATTCGAGAGATAGAGCAAAAATAGCGAAGCTCGGCGAAATTCCGCCGATTAGGGGTTCAGGGGCAAAATGGTAATTTGTACCTAAAATGCCTGTTATACTGCTAGAAGTTGATAAATGTTATCCTTATAGGATATCTAAGATAATCGGACCGCTGTTGTACCGCCGTCGTACCGCTGTTTCACCCGCTGTCAAAAAGTACCGTTTTCCGTAAAAGTACCGTTTTCCGTCAACGAAGGTACGTTCGCGTACTGTAACACTAGCTCTAATGTTTATTATATGATTGTATATGATTGTTGTGTAGTAGTGTATGAGGTTATGCTATATACACGGTATGTTACATACGAGGTTATTATTGTTGTATCATACGAGGTTATGTTACATACGTGGTTATTATCTTGTATACGTGGTTATGTGTTTTTAATCATACATTTGTTGTGGACTGTTGTATTGATTGTCATGCCGTCGTGTATATGTAGTCGTATTTAAGCATGAGGTTAATCGTTACCCGAGATCCAAATTGCAATTGGATCTCGCCCCTCTTATCATAGCGTCAGTTCGGGAGAACCGAGAACCGAGGAGAAAAGCGAGCGGCCGCACGCAGACCCTACAAGACTTTCTTCGTTGTTATTCATTTTGAAAACTCTCGCCAATGTACCGCTTCGTAAATCAGCGGACTTACGGCAATTTGAATAAATGTATCAGCTTACTCAATTGCTCCGATGCTCTACTCTGATGAAAAAAAAATATACTGCTTTTGGAAATGAGATGTTACCGTATGTGTCTGAAGAATTTTAATTTTTTGATTATTCTTCTATCCGAATTTCATTTTGAAATTAATTAATAATTGCTAAATATGTGACACATTTAGTTGTCTATTTATGTGACATAAAAATCACATGAAATAATGGTTATCTATGAACAAAAGTGTAATATCCGATTTTTGATTGATCGAAAATCTTGTATTTTAATGAATATGTGACCATATTAAATTGGTTAACTTATGTGACATAAAGTCACATAAAATAATGGCTATTTTAGGTTCAAATGAGCCATGGAAAAGTTATGAAAACCCTTAATCAAATTAAGTGTCAATTATCAAATAATAGGCAAATTCGCTTGTGCTAATTAAGATTATTGAAGGGCAATAAAAGAGATCTATTGAAGCCACAAGTTAAGAAAATAATAAGGGCCAAGAGAGGCTGATTATATTCGAAAATAATTAAGGCCAAAGAGAATGAAATAATACTTGTCTAAATAAGCACTAATTGTCATTATTACCTAATAAATCAATTATGCAATGGCACATGTAATTAGTGGAAATATAAACACTTGATCAAGGAGTTAATTAAGCTTCTTAATCAGCCCCAAATGTAAAAAACAATGGCTAAGCCCTGTTGAAGCATTGTAGGCCAAGTATTTCAAGATAATATCTAAATGTGACTTGTTTAGTTAACTATCAACTACAAGTTAGCATCTAGTTGTAAAGGACATTGGAGGCCTATCTTGGACATTAATTAACTTCATGAAACAGCCCCAAAAGTCTAGCATTTCCTCCAGTTGATGGGAAGGAAGAGAAGAGATGATAAGTTTGTTGATTAGCTTTGAAAAGTCAACAATTGCAACTAGCCAATTAGAGACTTGAACCATAAGATATATTGTTAATTAAAAAACATATTAAATGGCTAAATGAGGAGAGAGGAGGTCGGCAGCCATGAGAAGGGAGGAGATTGAATTTGATAAAGTGGAATTTAATCTAATGGATAGAAAGAAAGAAGGAAAATGGAATAACCTAATTATGGGTTCACATAGGCTTTGATTTTTTCCTATAAATAGGCCTTTAATCCTCTTCATTTTTTCACACCAAAAATCAGCTCAACACAGCCGAGTGCTGAGTATAGAGTACTGTGAGTGAAAGGCAAAAGTTGGAGCAAGAAGGAATGAGGAGTTCAAGAGTTTAATGTAATGTTCTTAAGCTTTAGCTTTTTTGTTCTTGGTAAAATTGTAGTTTAATCTAGGAAATTGTTAGGAAAATTCATTTTCATGTTTTGAAGGCCTCCATTGCATTTAAAATGCAAAATGGGGGTAAAAATATGTTGGGAAATAATTTTTGATATTAATGGAATAAGATTGTGAAAGTTAGAGAATTTCCCGTTTTAAGCTTTTTACAGGCAGCGAATGTTGTGACTATTATTTTTTTTATGAAATGATCTTCAAAAATCATGAAAATTTGCATGAATAAATTAAACACGTAGAGATTTCTAAATATATAAAATATGTAACGTTTTGAGCTCTGAAAAATGTGATAGGAACTTTTGAAGTTAAGCCATATTTCTAAAATTAAAATCTGAATAGTGATTGAAAACGCTAAAATTGGGAATAATTCTTGATGTTATGGCTTCAGGGAATATTTATCCATGAACATAGACATGTCAGGGTCATGAGGATTTTTGTAGAATTAATTATGATGTTTTGAAGTTGCTACAAAATCCTGCCAGAAAATCCAACAATGCGTTTTTGGGAAAATGTAAGAGTAAGAATGAAATAAATAATCCACTAAGGGTAAAAAGGTACAAATAGATTAAAACAATCCTTAGGATATTATTCTAAATGCAATGGCAATATGTTAGGATATCCAAGAAATCTAGGGTTGGATTCAAAGGTCGGGCGTATTGCTAACTACGTGGAAGTAAGGTATGTTCGCGTACTGGTAACTTTAATTGCCTATATCTTGTATGTCTATATATGATCGAATGATTCATGAAGTCATAGACAAGACTAGGTCTTGGGTCATGGACCGTGACTAAGATATGGGTCTTAGGTCACATGTTTTTTACATTCAGCATTGTGTGGGTTATAGTCATGATAATGCCCCAAGTATGTTTTTCTAGCGTTGAGGACACGTGGATTGGTGGCACTGGTGAGTGCAAACGCTATGGACATTACATTTGCTGTGTGCTATGCAGTGGATGCTGAAATGTTATGAATATCTGTCATATATTGATTATATTTTCTATAGAGGTTAACTGTTACCTGAGATTCAATTGAATTGAATCTCAGCCCTGACTAAAGGTTCAAGAAAGGAACCTAGATCTGAGAAGGCACCAGTGGATGGAGCACGAGAAGAGGCACCGGTGGACGAAGCCATGAAGAGGCACCGATCAAGACGAGAGTCTGAAGGAGATTATTTGGGCATAGTTTTTGGCAATGAATTCAATTAAGTTAGTTCAAACTATTGGTGCTTAAACTAAGAAAGGGTTGGCCTATGTGGTTACAATAATTAGTCGCCGTGAAAGACAGGGAGACTCCTACTAGACTAAACACCGACATGGCCAATAGGTTTGATCAATTGTATTGGGTTCCAATCCACAAGTCTAGTTAAGGCTTGGTTTAAGATTGTATAATTACTATGTCAAGAGTTTTAATTATACAAGTTCTAGATAATTGTATCACATAAATATTCATTCGAGATATTTAATTTATCAGCTTATGTCTTGGCATTTTATATCAGTTACTCATTGTCCAAATGTCCGTACATGCTCTCCGTTCCGGTTTACTCTGATTTGTCAACATCGTATTCCTAAATACTATGAGTCACCGGGCACAGTACGTAGTATGGAATTTAGGGTGTTACACAAAGAGACAAGTAAAGGGAATGGAGACACTTAGGAAAATTAATTCAAGTTAGCAAATACTAATTGACAAATTAGCTTATGATATTAAGATTATTGAAGGGCAATAAAAGACATCTATTGGAGGCCACAATTTTTGAAAATAATAGGGCCATTAGAGGACTGATTTAATGCCAAGAAAATTATAGGATTGTGACACATGTAAAAACAATCCAATAGCCTTAATTTATTCAAGAATTAAGCCTCAATCCTCATGTAATTATATAAGCCAATGGGAGAAGTGGAGCAATAGGAAATTGACCCTTGGTGTTTAGGGACACCTAAGGCTTAGATTATGTCATCAAGATGACATCACAAAGTGCACATGTTAAGTAAGAGCCAAAAATCTTCTAGAATTTTCTTGACTGATGGAGCAATTGAGACCATAGGAAGATGACATGTGTCAAAGTCATCCAAGGATCCTAGTTGAGTCTTGAATTTTGAATTGGATCAAGGGTGGAGATTAGAGATGAGAAAACTTCTTGATTGAGTCTTGGAAAGATATTACACAAGGATTAAAGGGTAACTAGGCATTTGTAGGGTCCACATGAGCTTCCCACATGCCTATAAACAAGAATGGATCCATCTTTATTTCTTTTCAGCAAAACAAGAAATCAAATATGATTCTTGTGAGAAAGAGAGAGCTTGGCAAAAGTTAGAAGGATGAAGGGAAGGAATAAGAGCTTCATAGGTATGTTCTTGGTCTTTAGCTTTTTCTATTTTTGGTAGAATTTTGGTTTTATCTAGAAAATTATGGAGTAAAATTCTTTCCATGTTTTTAAGGTCACCATTGAGTTTAAAACTAAAATTAGATTAAAAACATGATGGGAAATAATTCTTGAAAGCCAAAGATCAAAATAGCAAAAATTGGAAAATTGCCCATTTTAAAGCTTTCGCTTGGTGGTCAATATTTTTTGTAGTAAATGACCTTTAAAAATCATGAGATTTTACATGCATAAATTAGACATCTAGGGCTTTTGTTTGATATAAAATTTGTAATCATTAGAGCTCTGGACAAGGAGATCATGATTTTTGAAGTTAGACCACGTTTCTGGAAATTTATCTCGGATGGGTATTCATGCGTGGATTTTGAATGATCAAATGGTGTTTACAAATTTTGAAAATTTCCAGAATCAAAGTAGACATAAGGGGATTTCTTTTTATGTGACAAACATAATTTGGAGGGTTTTGTACAAGGAGATATGAATTTTGGAAATTAGACATTGTTTCTAAAATTATAATTTGAATAATGGTTAAAGATGTAAAAGCTGGGAATGATCCGTAAACTTCGAGCTTCTAGAATTGTTTTTTCTTGAAAATAGACATCAACGGTCATGAATATTTTTGAAGCACTCAAATTAGATTTTTGTACATTTAGTTATGATATTTCAAAGTTGCGTAAAAATCACTTTAAAAATCCGAGTTTCATTTTTAAGGAAATGTAAAGGTAAAAATGGAATAACTTATTCACTAGAAGTAAAAAGGTCAAAAGAGATAAAATTAACCCTTTAGGATATTATTCCAAGAAATATGATATTTATTATAATATCATATAAAATATGCAAAAAGAAGATACTTGCGATGGTAATACGTTGGGATATCCGAGAAGTCTAGGGACGAATTCAAAAGGACAAGCATATTACTAAAAATGCGATGAAATGTACGTTCACATAGTGTAACATCAACTCTCTGAGGCTTTGTATGTATTTACACGATTGTTTGATTCACGATTGATTGGAGTCATGGACAAGACTGAGTCTTGGGCCATGCACTGTGACTAAGACTGGGTCTTAGGTCACATGTGTGTTTACATTCAATATAACTGTGGATTATTGTTGTATATGATAATGCTGCATGCTTGTTTTCCTAGCACTGAGGATACGTGTCCCAAACACGTAGCACCCGTGAGTGCATACGCTGTTGATATACATTTGTTGTGTGCTATGTATTGAGTTTGCTGAATATCGTTGTGAATATCTATCATAGATTGTTTATACTTTGCATATGAGGTTAACTGTTACCTGAGATTCAATTCGATTGAATCTCAGACTTGACTAATGGTTCATGAAAGGAATCCGGACCTGAGAAGACGTTGTGCATGGAGCGAGTAAAGAGGCACCAGTTGAGAGGAGTGTCTAAAAAGAAGTTTCGTAGGGTGTATTTTCATGCAATGAACCTAATAAAGTCTGTTGATTCCATTGGTGTCAAAGGAAAGCTGGGTCGAAAAGGTTGCCTAATTAGTCATCGTCGCGAAAGCACGGAGAGATCCCCACTAGATTCATACTGACCTGGCCAACTGATATGAATAACTGAGTTAGATTCATGGCTTTAGGCTAGTTAAAGCTGTATTTGAGTCGCGTCTGTATAAGTGTATCACACGAATATTCCTCCGCGAATTTAATATCAGTTACCCATTGTTCAAACGTAATGCATGCTCTCCGTTCCGCTTTACTCTATAATATCCTAAATTTTGGGACTAGAGACTTGATGAAAGCCTATATCAGGCATACGACTAGACCTGTTCAAGAAGTGTGAAAATATTATTAAGAGAATTTTTCTTGATATTTAGTGGAATAAATGGAGGAATTTAGTTAATATTTGTTTTTCCAAAATTTTGATTTTTGGATATAATAAGAAATAAAGATATTTATCATGGAATAAATATCCAATGATCAATTGGGGTCATAAGTTTGGGTAAAAGGAGGCTATTTAAGTTATTCCTTAATAAATATAATTAAGGGAATGAAATGGCAATTAATGCCATTATTTGCCAATTTAGGAAATTATTTGTTGATTTTGGTTAACAAGTGAATTTTTAAAGATTCTATGTCCACATTGGGATTATTTAAAGATGTGATATGGACACCTTTATTTTCGAAATAATGGTAAATAAAAAGGGGAAAAAGGAATTTATTAAATTTTGAGTCAAGGAATAGTCAAATTAATTGGATAAGAGAGCATGTGATTTGAAGAAATTGAAGACAAAATTTTGATTCCAAACTATAGATGAATTTTGGCCAAGTTAGGGAGAAGGAAGACAAGTGAAGACATATGCACACGTGTATGGTTTATATTGCTCCAAGTAGTCAAGAGAGAAATACAAGGAATTGTCAAAGTTGATGACATAGCCAAGTAATTAGCCATTATTTTTTGCTCCACTTGGAAGCATGGAAAAGGAAGAAGATTCAACAAAAAGATAGGAAAAAAGATCTGTTAGTTCCCTATGTGTTTTGATGATAACTGACAATTGTAAACGCAAATTAAAATGTGTTTTGGAAAGTTAAAAAATATTCTGTCAAGTGAATACTCAAGTATTGGTTTCTTTACTCAAGTATTGAATACTCGAGTAATGGTTTCATTACTCAAGTATTGAGTTGACAGTGAATGGCTCCTTCGTGCAAAAATGATCATTACTCAAGTATTGATTCCAATACTCAAGTAATGAACTTACAGAGAGCATTTCAAGTTTTTTCACAATAAGTCAATACTCAAGTATTGGTTCCAATACTTGATCTTATAGAAACTCTTTCGCTAAAAGGTAAAATTGCCAATACTCAAGTATCCATATGGATACTCAAGTATTGGTCATACGAAAAATGCTTAAAGTATTCAACATGTGAATACTCGAGTATTGGTTTGAATACTCGAGTATTGAGCAAACAGAAAGTTTTCAAAGTTTTTCACATGTTCATCAATACTCAAGTATTGAAATGAATACTCAAGTATTGAGATGACAGAAACTTCACAAATGTTGAATACAGTTCAATACTCAAGTATTGAGTTGAATACTCGAGTATTGACCAGACAGAAAGTTTCGCTATTTCCAAGTGATTTGAATACTCAAGTACTGAGGTGAATACTCAAGTATTGACTTGGAAAAGATCTCACAAAGTTTTCAAATAGTTCAATACTCAAGTATTGGTTTGAATACTCGAGTATTGGCCATACGAAAGGCTTGCTATTTCCAAGTGATTTGAATACTCAAGTATTGAGATGAATACTCAAGTATTGACTTGGAAAAGTTTTTACAAAGTTTTCAAACAGTTCAATACTCAAGTATTGAGTTGAATACTCGAGTATTGGGCATACAGAGAGCTTGGCTCTTTTTCAAATGTTTTGAAAACTCAAGTATTGATTTGAATACTCAAGTATTGAAGTTTTGGACTTAAACTTATTTTCATATAAAAAGTTCAATACTCGAGTATTGGTCCTACTAAAAAATTGTCCAAACGCTCAAAACATGTAGTGCCTTCTCTGGAAGACGAATACTCAAGTATTCACATTAGTGCACAAAGGCAATACTCAAGTATTGAAGAACTCACTCAAGTATTGGGCGCAAGTATTCAAAATTCAAATCATACAAATTTTTGATTTCTTCGTGTTTGATCTTAATGCTTTCTATTATCATTCTTATATATTCCCAGCCTATGTTTAACCACTTTGTTAGTAAGTTTCACCGCTTAAGAGGAGATTAAATGGAGGTTTAATACCAAAAGCAAAAAGTCATCGAACATGAAATGCTAAACCCATAAAGTTGCATACTTTTGGGAAATCCTTCCGCACACGCTTACAAAGGATTAATGCCTACCTACCACATCCAAAGCAATGCTACTCCAACGGATTTATTTACTAGAAGTCAACTCGAACTTCTGCCCAGCTGGATTAAGTGAAGATTAGAGAGAGAAGAAGACCAAAACTGAACCAGAACCTTGGTTAATGTCACCAACGGTTATATGAAGAATTAAAACGGTCATTTAATGCCTTCTGAGTATAAATAGAAGAGCATTCAATTCCTCTCAACAACTAAGACCTCAGAAAGCGAAAATCATTAAAGTTTCCATCTACTCTTAAGTCTTTCGTACTAAGTATCTCGTTGATACATTCAATCTTCAAGGTGTTTATCATTATCTACTCTTAGAGAGAGTTTATTGATTGTAGATCATTTATTGTAAAGGTATCTCAAGTCTGGGGACTTGGAGATTGGGTTCATTGATTACAACTTGTAAGGGGGAGTAAGTTCTAGTGAGAGAATTACTCTTGAGTGCAGAGTGTGTAATCAATTGTGATAGTGAAAAACCCCGAGAGTCCGGGACTGACGTAGGTCAAGAGATTGGACCGAACCAAGATAATTCCTTGTGTCTTGCCATTCTTCTCTACTCCATAGTCTACTCGTTTTAGTTTCGAAAAACAGAGCTTTTCTCGAAGAATTTTTAAAAATCCCCAATTCACCCCCCTCTTGGTGATTAAGCTCCACTTTCAAGATCAATTAAAGAGCCATAGAATGCCACATCATGAAGTACGTGAAATGTGTGAAATTAAAGGTGGCCAACAAAAAGGAAAAACAAAGGTGGCCAACAAGGTAAAAGTAAGCAAGGAACCAAAATTTGCCACATCATGTAATACCCGGATAATTATTTATCTGGAATATTATATTTCGATAAATAAATACCTATTGGAAATAGGTGAATATGTGGTCTCAAAACTAGTGTAATAATTACCTTATTTTCTAAGGTAATTTCTATTGAAATTAGGGTGAATATAGAGCTAAAAATCCCTAAATGAATTTGTGGGTCCTAAAATGCCCGAAAATAATATGATAAATCCTAAATGGCAATTAAATAATTATTAAAAATTAGAAAGTATGTTGTCTCTAATTTTAGGAATTTTGGGATTATTTCCCTTGGAAAATAATGAGGCAAAAATTAATATTATTTTGAGGAACATAAGTTGCCCCGTGATTTTTAATATTATATATGGAGCATAAATTACCAATGTCACCTAATAGTTGTGAGGAAATGATTAATCCTAATTAAGAAAATTGTCAACAATTAGTAAGGGGCTAATTAAATAATTAATGGCTAATTGTTTAAGCATGAAAAATAAAAGGGTGTTGGCCGAAATCTTAGTGTGAAAAGGGTTAAGGATTTTTGGAAAATAATATCATGATATTTGTTAATTAAATAATAATATAAATGAGATATTTGTGGAAAAAGCAAATAGGATAAATGAGAACCGATAGAAATTAAATCCTATCTCAAAATAGGTGAACTAAGTATCTAACATCGGACTTATTATAAACAAGTAAAATTTTATCTCGGAGCGGGCTATCTCCGAAGTCATTTCCGAAACCTATTAATGGTTAAGAGATCGATGAAAAAGGAAAAGGGCATATAGTAGAAATGAGAACCAATGGAAAATAAATCCTATCTAGAAAACCATGAACTAGGTTTCTGAGATCAGGACATATTATGAACAAGTGATTTTTTACCCATAAGTTGGTGTTACTTGAAGTCATTTCCGTAACCGACGGCGTTTATCCGAAAATGTTCAGCAGGCTACGAAATACCCTTAATGGGATCATAAGTTTCATTAATCCACATATTTCTCAAGAGTAAATAGAGACCTTCCGGGATATGCTAAGGAATTTTTGAGATTGGTTAAGATTACGCGATTAGAACACTGAACAGGGGATTTTATCAGGTAAATCCATAAAGTAAGGGATAGGATGATTCCATCAATGACATCATCAACTGGTTGAAGAAGTTGTAGAAAAGTTCAAGACAATTACCAAAATGCCACACAAAGATTCTATAAATAGCCTTCTCCTCTCTTCATAATTCTTCACCAATTCACAACATCATCTCTCAAGAATTTCGAATCTAGAGAGAGGTTAGAGAGAAGGAGGAGTCTGGAGAAAGTGTAGTGAAGTTTTGGGTAAGTTCTTCGGTCCCTAGTCTTAAGTTCTAGTTTTAGTTCGGTAGTTCTTGAAGTTCTAGGGTAGATGTTGTTTTGATCTTTAATCTTCCAATATATTGTAGATAACATATTTTAGGGTTAAATATGATATATATTTCGAAAATTATGTTGGAGAAAGAGTTATGGCAAAATTTTGGAAGATTAGAGTTAAAGTAACGAAGTTCTGGTGAAATTTCGCCGATTAAGGAAGTCAGGGGTAAAATAGTAATTTGGGACTAAAGTGTCCGTTATAATGATTGATCATTAATAGAAACTTTGTTATCCCTATAGGATATCTGTGATCACGTACCGACCGACAGACGTACCGTTTACCGTCAACGAAGGTACGTTCGCGTACTGTAACACTAACTCTGATGTTTATTGTATGCGTATATGTGCTATGTGTATGGTATGCTTATGTGAGGTAGTTTATAGCTCTGTGGTATGCTCATTGTACTGTTATGATGCTTACTGGGTGTCGGGATACGTTTGCTAGGTGTGAAATGCTTGGTGTGGAACGATTGCTAGGTGTGAAACGTATGCTAGGTGTGACATATCTGCCAGGGGGGCTTATGTGTTGTTGGGATATGGTTGTTTGTATGCTCATATACTGTCTATGTTGTATATATAAACATGAGGTTTACCGTTACCTGAGGTCCGGTGCGCGTTGGACCTCAGCTCTTAATATAGCCTCAGGGTCAGGAGAACCGAGGATCGAGGTGAAAGGCAAGCAAAGACGCATGGACTCCTACCAAGACTATCTTTTGTTGCCACGGCATGGGTATTGCCAGGTAGACACTTCTGTTGTTATTTACTTTAAAAACTCTTAGTTATTGTATCGCTTTTGTAATTAGCCAGACTTACGACATTTTGAATATATGTATCAGTTACTCTTACGCTTCGATGCTCTACTCTGATGAAAAAAAAATTATACTGCTTTTGAAAATGGGATGTTACACATCATGTGGTAGGTGGAATATATGCACATAAAAGTGCCAACAATGAGAGTAAAAGAAGTGGTAAAAAGATGTAAGTAAGTAAAATTTATGGAACCAAATGAAGACAACAAAGCAAGTTGGAAAGGAGTTAAAATTGATGACTTTATCCTCCTCCCAGCCATCAATTTCGAATGACATAAAGGGGAGACATGTTGACTAAACATATTAACCATAAAAGCAAGGTGAAAATCAAAGATTAATAAGGGGACACATCACCACCTCTTTTATTTGGCTTATTGTCCAAGCTCACCACCACATCTTTAATATTGAATAATTCTCATTCATCTCTTCATTCATTAAAGTTAGTGGTTATTGGCTTAAATGATAAGCCAACTTAAGTCACTCTTATTTCTCATTCTCTTCCTCATACGGCCAAAGCAAGAGGCAGCCAAAGGAAGACCCAAACCGAAGCAAGGAGGAAGAGAAAAGAAGGAAGGAAAGATTAAGATTGTCAAGGTGAGTAGTCATTGTAATACCCGGATATTCAATACCCGGATGACTATTAATTATAAATAAATATTCCTTTAAAGGTTATAGGTGAATATGTGGTTTCAATAAATAAGCATAATTATCTTATTACTTAGGGAAAATTCTATGAAGATTAGAGGAGATAAAGAGCTAAAACTCCCTAAAAATGCAATTGTAGGCCATAAAAATGGACTCAAAATATCATGATAAATCTCATATGGCAACAAATATTGGCAAAAACTTGGGAAGTATGTTGTCTATAATTTTAGGAATTTTTGGGATTATTTCCTTGAAAAATAGAGAAGCATGAATATAATATTATTAAAAGAACTTTTTGGCCCCATGATTTTTAATATTTTACATGGGATATAAAATACCAATGTCAAGTGCAAAAGTTGTGAGATAATAATTAATCTTAATTATGAAAATTATCAACAATTAGTAAGTGGCTAATTAAGTAATAAGTGGCAAATTGTTTAGATTAAGATATGAGTAAATTAATTAGTAAATAATTAATTTAAGGGAGAAATTCGAAATTAATAAATAAATAAAAATATAAAATGCTTAGAAAAATAAATAATAAATAAAATATCATGATATTTTGAATAAAATAATAATATATTTGGTAAAGAGCCAACAGACATTTGAGAATGGATAGAAATTAAATCCTACCTCAAACCATGGGGATAAAGTCAAGAATATCCGGACATTTTATAAACCAGGGAAATTTTATCCCGGAGCGAGTGTCTCGGAAGTCATTTCAAACCAAATGAGTCATTAAGATACCGGGTAAATCAAAATAGGGCGAGATAGTAGAAATGAGAACCTATAGAAAACAAGTTAGTTGTGACAAACCAGGGATATGGTTTCTTAGGTCGAACATATTACGAACCAAATGAATGTTTGTCCGTAAGTTGGTTCTATTGGAAGTTATTTCGAACCAACAAATTTATCCGAAAATCTTCAAAGCGGACTACGGAATACCCTTAACGGGATCAAAAATTTAGTTAACTTAGACATTTCTAAAGAGAAAGAATAGAAATTCAAAACCTAGTTGCCGAATTTTTGAGTTTTTCCAAGATTGCGCGATTTGGTCACCGAACTAGGAACTTTATCGGTACAAACCATAAAGCAAGGATGATGACATCATTGCTTGCATCATCTTTTCTTGGGAAAAGGGAAGGAGAGGTCGGCCAAGGAGCATGGAGGTTCAAGATTATGCCACCTATTAGAAGTGCGATCTGACGGCTGATAATCAATCTGATAAAGCATGAATAGTAACATGAAAATCTCTATAAATAGCAAGCTCCCTTCTCTCATTTCTTCACACCACAACCAATCCTAGAGAGAGGTTAGAGAGAAGGAAGAGCTCTGAGGAAGTTCTAGCCGGGCCCTAGGTAAGTTCTTCGGTCCTTAATCTTAAGTTTCGGTAGTTCTTTCGGTAGATATAGTAGGAATGCTAGATTTATCTTTAATTTTTCAAGATAGTCTAGATATCATATTTAGGGGTAAATATGATATATATTTCGAAAATATGATGAGGGAAAAGATCTGTCAAAATTCGAAAGATAGAGCGAAAACAAACAAGCTCGGCAAAATTCCGTCGACAGGGTCGGGGGCAAAATGGTAATTTTTACCTAGAATGCCTCGTTATAGTCTTAAATATTGATAAATGTTATCCTTATAGGATATCTGAGTTGATCGGACCGCTGTTGGTCCGCTGTTGTACTGCCGTCATTCCGCTGTTACCCCGCCGTCGCCGCTGTCAAAATACCGTTTTTCAAAAAAAGTCAGTAGTGCCGTCGAAAGGTACGGACGCGTATGGTAACCCTAATCATGTACTGCTCATATACATATATGTGATAGATACGTTCATAGACGAGGCTCGCTTAGGGTCGTCAATCATACATACAAATTACACGGGTTATAGAATTGATAATACCGTATGAGTTTTCCTAGCGGCGAGGACACGTGTTGTGATCGTGGCACGGGGTATGTGCGTACATGTTATTAGGCTTTACATATTGCTTTGTGCTTATGTTCTCGTCGTTGTTATGATCATGCATCCGCTTCCGTGCTTATGTACGATATACTGCTGTTTTGTTATGAATATCTGTTGTCCATATACTGTTTTATTTGAGTATAAGGTTAACCGTTACCTAAGATCCATATGGGAAATGGATCTCAGCTTTAGCTTCAGGGTCAGGAGGACCGAGGGTTGGTGATCGGGGCAAGCAGCCAGCGTAGGATTCTGGATGAAGATTTATTTACTGTTTTCTGTATTTACTTACGAACCTTGAATGACTGTATCATTACTCTTACACTATGGTTAACATTTTGTTAATGGTTCAGTTACTCAGTTACTTTTCCGCTCCCATGCTCTACTCTGCTCTACTCTGATTTAAAAAAAAAATCCTCTGTTAAAATGGGATGTTACAGTCATGACCTAAGTTCCAATTTCTCTTGTTCAATCTTTATGAGCCTCATATGTTGGAAAGCCAATACTCATGGTATTTTTCTTAAGGAAGGCTGAAGATTGGAAGGAGAGGAAGAGAAGCTAAGGCCTTCACAAGTGCAAGTAAGTCTCATAGATAATCTTCTGCACTTATACATGTTATCATTTTGGAATTAATCTTCTCTTATTTGGTATATTTGAAGACTATACTTGAAGAAGAGTTTCTATACAAAGACATGTCATGAAGATTTAAGACCATATTAAGCCTTAACATGGACTTAAAAGGCTATATCTCACATAAAATCATAAGGATCATAAAGATGAATAAGCTTCCATTAACATGGTGATTTTGGTTGGACCCAAAGCATAAAGGAACAATAGAATTTTGACTCTTCTTACCCTCCCAAAGTGTTTAGAATGGAAAATTGTGTAGGATTAAGGTTGAACCATAATTTTAGGAAGCCTAGTGATTGAATTAAGAATGTTGCAAAACTCTACAAAGGAAAGTCCAAATAATGGTAAGCTTCTGGCATGTTTTTAAAGAAGCAAATGAGAACAAATAATTATGAAATTTTATAGAATTGAAGTAAACATCACAAGCTTTAATTTGATAGGTAATTTGTAACTTTTGGAGTTTTAATTTGTACAAAGAGTTATGAATTTTTCAAGTTGACCTTTAATTTTGGAACAAGAATCCGAACAGCAAAGGTATTTTGGTCAAACTAGAAAATCACGAAATTCTGTAGTTGATGGAGATATGTTTATTTGAAAATAGACATACCAAGGGCTTTGGAGTAACTTGATTTGGACATGTGGATAATTGATTATGAATTTTTTAGATTGAAGACAGATTCTAGAAATTCTGGGAAAAATCATGAAAGTAAAAGTGACAAGGGCAAAAATGAAAATTTTGGCATTTTCGAAATTAATAAAGGACGTTTAGTTAAAGAAGGACCAAATAGTAATTAATGCAAGTATTATTTGAATTTTTGGACAGTTTACATACGCGATGAATATTATTTGATATTTAGGAAGTGACACCGCTGAAGGATTTAAGGAGGCAGGAGTAAATTGTTGAATAAAAAATTAACAAGGTAGTAACTCTAATCTCACGTACTTTGTATATCTATATATATTTGTTCATACCATGATTATGATCCGTGTCTGGGACACGCGTTTATTGCATTCAGTTGTGTTCTGGGTTTGAGGCTTAATTGTTGTTCTTTTCCCAGCGCTATGGATCTAGGACTTGTAGGGTCCTGTGTGTTGTAGTCTACATTATTTGTGATGTTGTGTTGCATTATGTGGCTGCACGAGACATATACTGAATGCCCGTTTGTTATTTTCATGATTGTGGTTGACTATCATACATTGTTTATACATTGAACTTGAGATTAACTATGTTACTCTAGGATCCTTCGGGATTCCAATCCTTGTTGCTACTTGTGAGCTGTACAGTATATTGATGTAGCTCCGAGGACAAAGCGGCGGATGTCAGCAAATGGAGGTGCTGGACCGGTACAAGACTATTTTGAGGACATTTGTTGAAAATTTATGTGATTTTGTTCTGAATTTATATCCAATATTTGTAATGTATTATTAGTATATTACGCCCAAACCGTTTTATTCTCTGTGCTGCACAATAATGCTCTGATGTATGATGTATTAATGAAGGGTGTGACATACTCTGATCTGTTAATACCGTCAACTATGTTGATATCCCTAATACTACATGTCAACAGACATAATAAGTAGTAAGAGATTGGGGTGTTACAACAAAAGTTTAAAATCTCACGCCGGAAAAGAAATATGCATACCCTTTATCAAAAAAAAGAAAAAGAAAAGAAAAAGATGAATGTGTTCTACTCTTAACGTTTCTAATATTACGTAAGCCATGTCTTCCATTTTAAAAAACAAAAGCTTACTCAAATCTTTGTTGGCAAATATGGCATAAGTAGTCATAAATATTGCAGTAGCTGTGTAAAGTTGTTCCAGGTGAGACCAAAAAAGAAAAAGCAATTCTTGCAGGAGTCCATTTTTTCGAAATAAACATAAAAGGCTAAAGTATACATTTGATCCTTTATGCTTGCCTCAGGTATCATTTTAGTCCCTTAAGTTTGTAAAATGCACGTTTGGTCCCTTAATGCTAACACCGTTAGTCTGACTTAACGGAAAATACTAACTCAACAATTTTAAGCGATGACTATGCAATTAAATGCTGACTAAGCATGCTTATATGTTAATATTTTAATAAATTAATATTTTAAATCCTATTAATTGAAAAATATTTAATTTTTTTCGACCAAAAAATATATATTTAATCTTCACAAATTGTGAAAAACCACAAAACAAATCTGAAAGATTAATTTTTTTTTCAATTAATAGGATTTAAAATATTAATTTATTAAAATACAAGCATATAAGCACGCTTGATTAGCATTTAATTGCACAAATCATCGCTTAAAATTGTTGAATCAGTATTTTCCGTTAAGTCGATCAACGGTGTTAACATTAAGGGACCAAATGTGCATTTTACAAACTTAAGGGACTAAAATGATATAAGAGGCAAACATAAAGGACCAAATGTATACTTTAGCCAACATAAAAATAATGATTAAAATGAACTATTTAAGTGTATCCGACTCCGTTAACTTGGCTTTCCATTATCTTTAGTGCAAAATACAATAAGCGCCCTTGGAATATGCCAAAATTACACAGACATCCCCTTCACTTTTCATAACATACACTGTGGTCCAAATGTCCAACATTTTACACTACTAAGTATGTCCCGCAAGTTGTTATAATATAATTCATTTTATTAATAATCAACACGGTTCAAATATTTAAACTTACTTGTTTGCCCTTATAATCAAATTGTATATATTCCATCTCTCCAGTGTTAGAAAAACATTGACAACGTCTTAATACACGATTCGGACAATAAGATTTGAAAAAAAAAAATCAAAGTAAAGTAAGCATAAAATACAATTAATAATCTATGCTTTCTATATTAAAATCTTAATTCATGGAGTTTTTAACTACTTTTTACAGATCCATTTTTTAGATATCATTTTAGAGAAGTTATACATTTAAATTTTAAAAAATTTGTAAACAAGTTTACATGACTAAAAGTATTATAATGTAATAACAAGTTTTAAAAGATGTACGAGATAAAATTATTTTCTTATAATAAAGTATAATTTTTTTAAGATACCTACATATTATAAATACTTTTTAAGGTCATAAAAGTATTTAACTAAATACCAATGTTTCAATAAATGTTATGTTAAATATGGGTACTTTAGGATATATATCTACCAATGGCATTGTAGCCTAGTGGCATAAGATCTCCATTGAAAGTTGGAGGTTGTGACTCGTGAGTTCGATAACACTTGTAACTTCAAGTCGTTAGTACCTACCTCTTTGATTAAAAAAAAGTAGCAGATTTATGTAATTTACGTAAAATAGAGGGATGGTTAGAGTATTTTTCTCTTATCTCTAACGTATAATTAATTTATATGACTTTCCTTTATTTATTACTACTTATGATGGGATACAACCATAAGTATGCTAATATAATGACATAAAAGAATATAACAATTACAACTTTCAACGAATCATTCAATTTAGAATAATGTTCATTTGGGCTTTTTTTTCATCTAAATATTATAAAACAAACGTTGTTTTCAGTAAAGTATGTTAATGGGAAAAAGTATGCAAATATATAAATAAACTAAAAATTAAAAATCAAACATAAAATTCTTTAATCCATTACTCAAGAAAAAAATAAATAGGGTACATCATTGCACACCACATACATATAAAATCGATCACACTTTGGTAATAATAAGATTAGCACAAATGTTTATAGATCAAAATGCATTTATAAGTGTTACAATAAAACTCATTTTCCCACACCATGATGAAGTGGACAAACTACTTATAGTCAACCATGCATTGGGTCCGGAGAGGAAGGTATTTATCCGTTGTGTAATGGGTTAGGACCAGAGGGCACTTCTCTCAGAATTTTTGCGTTAATGCGGCCATTAGTTACTTTTTCATTGTGCATAGGGTCAGGAGAAGATGGCACTTCTCTATGGATTTCTGCAATAATGCGCCCATTTATTACTTTTTCATTGTGTATTGGGTTAGGAGAAGAAGGTACACTTCTTTCGATTGAGGCATAAGAGCCTATGTTTGTTCCTTTGTAAGATGTTTCTCTCCACCCGTGAGATTTGAGTGCATGTTCTTGCTTGTCATTTATATACCGAGCGTCTGAGACATTGTCTTTCAAACCTGAAAGAATCAACAATATGAATAAAAGACATAGCATTTGAGTAATTCCAAAATGACACTGATTCCCCCATAACCTTACAATATCATAGGCATCTTCCTTTGATGCTGTTTATCTCAAATGTTGAAAAGAAAATTTTAATATTTCGCATAGTGGTTGCACTCTCATACACAGGATCCAAACATAATCACAAACATTTAAATTCGTAAATAATTTTCTTGTTTTCCTTACCTCATTTTCTTCATATTCCATCAAGTCCTTATTATATGAGCTATATACGGGGTTTACTTTGGTTGTCAGTAAAAGGCCTTTACCCATTCTCTCCCCAAAGTTTATGATTTCCTCCCATAGTATACCTCTTGGGTGCACATGTTAAAAGGGTTACCATCATGGGCTAATGTACATCATTAAAAGTTGTATTCTAGGGAAATCAACTTAAACGTGACATGAAAAAACTAACTCAACTAGTTTCCTTAAAATCCACAAATGAGTTGTCCAACTCTTATATTAGGGATCCGATGGGGTAATGGAATGAAAAATACAAGGATTTTAAAGTCAAATCTAATACCTTAAATTGATATCTAATTGGAATGTTATTCGTTGATGAAATTTATATTTTTGTAAGTTGTTCGCTGAAGTTTAATTTTTTCCCCCAATCTTGTGTCGTTTATTGCAGTACATGCAGTCGCTTATGTACTTTCTTTTACATTAATGTGTTTTTTATTTTGTGACGCTGGTAATTTATCGAGAACTTGGTGAAAAGCCATTTTAACATCATGGTAACATGAAACAATGTATTCTTACGGAAAAAAATTTGAGCATTCAAATTCTTGGGCGAGTGAAGTGACCATTATATATATATGAAAGAAAAAATATTTAAAACTTTACCTGAGATAACTATGAAAAGAAGGAAGAAAATCTGTGTGAATGATATGTTGCTCATTTAAAATGCCGCAAACTCAATCTTTGTTTTTTGTGTGCGGAACCAAGCGAAAGCATGGGTATATATATTCATGCCAATGTGTATTAATAACCTAATTTGTTCTTCATCTATAACATCACATCTTAAGTAAAACAGTTTTTTGTCTTTAATAAGTACGTATTGTTATTTTTATCCGTTCAACATGCTATATTAATAATTTCTAGTTACTAACGTTTTTTCTTCTTCTAGTTTACTGTCGTTTAATTCGTTTTAAAATTTAAACCGAAGATAAAGGAGGGAAAACCAACTTATTTATATCTTAAATTTCACAATATTCTTTAGACGATCATAAATAATTCTTTGAAAGTAAGCACGGATGGCCTCTTTTATTAGTAAAATAAACATGAATTTTATTTACAAAATTTTAAAATCTCACACCGGAAAAAAAATATGCATACCCTTTATCAAGAAAAAAAAAAGGAAAAGAAAAAGAAAAATGTGTTCTCCTATTAATGTTTCTAATATTACGTAAGACATGTCTTCCATTTCAAAAAACATAAGCTTACTCAAACCTTTGTTGGCAAATATGGCATAAGTCATACATATAGACTTTTACTGAAATTACACAAATATAAAGTTTTCATTATAAAAAACCAATAGATTAGTGACGGAATTAAAGATTAAGAACAAGGATCGAGAAGAGTGTAACACCCCAAGTTCCGTTGTAACATCTCATTTTCAAAAGCAGTATAATTTTTTTTTCATCAGAGTAGATCATTGGAGCGATTTAGTAACTGATAATTAGATTCAAAATGCCGTAAGTCTAGCTGATTACAGGAGCGGTCCAGTGACCGAGAGTTTTCAAAGTATATAACAACAGAAGAAGTCTTTAACTGGGTCTCTGTGCGGCCTGCTTGCCTTTCTCCTCGGTCCTCGGTTCTCCTGAACCTGATGCTATGTTAAGAGCTGAGGTTCAATGCACATTGAACCTCGTGTAACGGTTAACCTCATGCTTAAATATGACAATATATACACGATGCAAAGAATCAATACAACAGTCCACAACAGATGTATGATTAGAAATACATAACCACGTATGTAAGATAATAACCACGTATGTAACATATCCATGTATGCTACAGCAATAATAACCTCATATGTGACATAACCACGTATGTGACATAACCACGTATGTAACATAACCACGTATGCTACCACAATAATTAAAACACATCAAACATATATATTCATACAATAAGCATTAGAGCTAGTGTTACGGTATGCGAACGTACCTTCGTTGACGAAAAACGGCACGTTTGATGTAAAAACGGTATTTCGATGTTAAACGGTTTTGACAAAGGGTACGACAAAATGTTCGTGATTACAGATATCCCAAGGCTTCGCTACACTTTCTCCGGGCTCCTCCTTCTCTCTAACCTCTCTCTAGGATTCAAAATTTTGGTGTGAAATGAGAAGAGGAGGTGATGGCTATTTATAGAAGAAAAATGACACTATTCATGCCTTTTTCAGACTGGATTTCGACCGTCGGATCGCACTTTGACACGTGGCTTCATCCTTGCCATCCATGTGTTGGATGACATCATCCTTCTAGAAGAAGATGATGTCACAAGCTTGCTTTATGTGACTGTACCAATAAAGTTCCCAGATCGGTGTCCGAATCGCGTAACCTTGGAGAAACTCAAAAATCCGATAGCAAGGCATTGAAGTTTTGTTCTTTCTCTTCACAACTACTTAGGTTAACTAAATTTTTGACTCCGTTATGGGTATTCCGTAGTCTGCTGAAGATTTTCGGATAAACGCTGTCGGTTACGGAAATAACTTCCGATAGCACCAGCTTCTGGACAAAAATTCATTGGTTTATAATATGTCCAGACCTAAGAAACCTAATTCATGGTTTGTCACAACGGTCTTGTTTTCTATGGGTTCTCATTTTGACTATCAGTCATTTTCCCTTAAAACCCTGTATCCTAAGTACATGATTGGTTTCAGAAATGACTTCTGAAACAAATTCACTCCGGATAAAATTCTACTCGTTTATAAAAAGTCCAGATGTTAATGACCTAGTGTCCATGTTTTGAGATAGGATTTTATTTCTACCCGTTCTCGAATGTCCCCGTTGGCTCTTTTACCGATATAATATTATTTGATCATAAATATCTAGATATTATTTTGAAATAACCTAAACCCTTTTCACACTATATTAATTATTCTTATTATTTTTATTATTTATTTAATAATTTTCGGTCCTCTCCCCTTTTAAATTATTTTTATTTATTTTCCTAATTAATTTACTTTATAACATAATCTAAATAATTAGCCAATAATGACCTAATTAGTCATTTACTAATTTTTGATAATTTTCATCATTAGGATAAATTATTATCTCACAACTATTTTACTTACATTGGTATTTTATATCCCATGTAAAATATTAAAAATCATGGGGCCAAATCGTAAATATGCTGAACTTCACTTCTAATGGCAAAATCGTAAATATGCTGAACTTCTCTTCTTGCCTCTAGTCATTAAGTTGTGGCTCAAGTCATTCCCGATTCATTTCACGCATATGTGTTGAATCCAATTATAATGGCAAAATCGTAATTTTGCTGAAATTCATTTTAATGGCAAAATCGTAATTTTGCTGAAATTCATTTTAATGGCAAAATCGTAATTTTGCTGAACTTCTCCATTTGCCTCTAGTCACTTACTAATTGACTCTAGGCATTCTCCACACAGGAATCTGGGCATCCATGTTTGCCTCGAGGTACAACAATTAATTGCCTCGAGTTACAATGTATTTCAGCTACTTTGTTCAGCTATGTTTCACGTTCTGCTCGGGCGAGCTTTGGTAATTCGATGATATCTCCCAAACCAGAGATCGGATTGAGGTGAAACCAGTGGCATATAAAACTAGACTCCCAATGCGTCATTTCGACATAACATTCAGATCCAAAGGAGTTCAGATGAGGGAGCTATGAATTTTTGAAGATGACAGTGAAATCAACGTCACACAGCAGACCAAGCTTCGTTAATTTGAGTGTATCTCACAAACGACAAATCCAAATGAGCTGAAACCAGTGCCATTTGAAACTAGACTCAAATACATTTTCAAACACATCAAGATCATGAAAAAAAGATCAATTGAAGGAGATATGATGTTTTGAAGTTGATAGTCTGTTCAGGATATTGCAAAAAACGCTGGTCAAAGAACAACCTTCATTCATCGGATCATAACGGACAAAATATAATGATTTTGGAGCTGATTCTTTTTGCATTGGAAAGAAGACTCAAAGAGATATATGGGGATAAGTCTTTTGCCAATCTTGGAGCTATATCAAGGACGCTACACTCACTGGAAATTAACCCTTGTGTTGATGATATTCTTGCGTTCTGAACAAGCAGAGAACAAGTTCATTGAAGAAGAGTTTTTACCTCGAGTCACATATATTTTATGCCTCGAGTTAAGTGAAGGCAGAGAGCAAATGTTTTGAGAACACTTACTGCCTCGAGTCTCATCCCTGCTTGCCTCGAGTCATATTGGTTCCAACAGAAGTCACTTGACTATTTACCTTGAGTTAAGTGCTTTGCCTCAAGTCGAGAACAAAGCATTATGACAAAACTTAGTGCCTCGAGTCACACACACTTACTTGCCTCGAGTCAAACACGACAGAGTTTGGCTGGGTCAAGGCTTGCCTCAAGTCGCTTAGTTCATAGCCTCGAGTCAACATCTTTGCTTCAGAAAATCACCGTGTCCGAAATCTTGGATTCTCATCTAGAACATCCTGATGAATTCCAAAAGATCTTATACTATTTCTTAACATCATTTATATCATTTGTGTATAAGTTTCAGGTGATTAAAGTTTGAGGTAATATCAAACTTGATAGAAATAAAAAATCTGTCAGAAGCATTTAATGCAATTGCGAGAAAAACAAACAAGCCTCAACGACTACTTCCAATGTACACAATAGCGAAGCATTTGATGGAACGAGATAAACGACAAAGAATTCAAATTCATCAACGTACACGCAAACGGAATTAAAGCGTGTAGCGCCGAAGACAAATATTATTCGACTCATCTTCGCACAAGTAGGTGAACGCATTTAATGAAGGCACGTATGTTTAAATGTTCTCAACGACCGATATTCAAAATGGTTACTATTCACAACGGTAATATTACACAACGGTCGAGAGACGATTGTCTATAAATAGAGAAGCATTCAAAGATAGACCAAGAAAACAGAGACACGAGCTTACATCTTCAATATGTCAATACTCGATATTCACTTACTCTGCTTCTTAATGCTTACATAGTTTACCGTAGAGAGTGAGATGATAGATTATGAGTTCAGTGATTATTATTCATCTACTCTGTGAGAGAGTCTAAACACATATTTGATTATCTGTTTAGTGATCAAATCTCAAGGTTGTGGAACCTTTGAGTATGGGTGTACAATTACAACTTGTAAGGGGGAGTGAGTCCTAGGGAGAAAGGATCATCCTGAGTACAGAGTCGGTAATTGTATTCTACGTAAGAGGATATCTCTGAAAGAGATTGTAAAGGCTGCACAAGTGCCCGGCTAAACTTGTGAGGTTGTAAAGGCTTTTCTCTTGTGCCGGTTAAACAAGGAGATAGTGGATTGAAAATCTCAAGTGGAGCTTGGGACTGGACGTAGGTCATCGTGGATTGGACCGAACCAGATAAATCACAGTTGCATATTCTCTTCCCTAAACTCTTATAATTCCAAAGATATATGTTTGAATGATCGACTATTGCTTTATAAATTATTATTGTCATTTAAACTACCTTCGCAAGTTGCGAAAAGATTTTCAAAGTTCCTAAAATTTTATCGTGACACCCAATTCACCCCCCTCTTGGGTGATAGCCGTGTCTTACATTTGGTATCGTAAGGGGGCTCTTGTTTAAAGGACTTAACCGTCTCAAGAGTTACAATGGCTAATTTTGGGTGTTGCTTGCTTTCCGAAGGTTTTGATTATACTTGTTCCACCATTTTTAAAAGATATTGATTTTTGTTTTTGGAAAGCTAGAATGACTATTTTTATCAAAGCAACTGATTTTGATATGTGGGATGTTTTTACAAATGTTTTTGATTTCAAACCGAGAAAGGATTGACGGAGGAAAAGAAAAGAAAATGTTTTCGTTGAACATTAGAGCAATGAAAATTTTGTATAGTGCTTTAACCGAAAATGATTTTACAAAAATCAAATGTTGCTCTAATGCTAAAGATATCCGGGATACTCTTGATTCTATTTATGCTTCTAACAATTGTGTTGAAGTTGAAAGTGTTGATGCTCATCGAAATTTCAAACGCACATCTATGAGTGATGAACAAATGGAAGAAGGAGAAATTAGAGAATGTTTTCATGATCCAAATCAACACAAAAGAACAAGAGAAAGATTACTCCCAAGATGAGCTCACGGACGATTGTGATCAATTATTATCCGGAGCTCAAGATGCACATAAGGTAAACGATTCCAATTCTTATTGTGTAGATAAGAAAATGATTTTGAACAATTGCATAAAATTGTTTTTCAACCAATCATTGATTCTAAAAGCAAAAATGTTTTCAAAAATAATGCTTTGGAAAGTTTATCGGGAAGAAAGAATATTCAAATGAGATTTATTTGAATTTTCACTCGACGACCGACACAATACTTGCATAAAATCTCATAATACACATCATCATATAATTTGCAATTATTGTGGTAAGTCTGGTCATATTTCTCACACATGTTATATTAGGAGAAATTCTAATGTGAGAAATAAATTTATTTGGGTTCCGAAAGGACAAGCAAAGTCCAATGCTAACGATCAAGGACCCAAGTATAAGTGGGTACCAAAATGTCCATCTAGTACTTTATGTGTGCAGATGATTTGAATATCAATGGACATCAAGGTACAGAAAGAAAGAAGAAGCCAAAAGTTTCTCATGAGCCTAAAAGGAGACTCACATCTAATAGAGAACTCTTGGAGCACCCATTGCTAGAATTACAAAGTCAAATCATAAGAAGCAATGGACACCCGCAAGAAGAATACATTCTGCCTCAAGAATGGACTATCATAGAGTACCATTCAATTATCCTGAGGAGAACATGAAGAGGAAAATCTCTCAAGTATCAAATCGAAGACTATTAAAGTCTACATTCTCTGAGAGAGTTTTGCAGATACCCCTGAGAAAACATATGAAGAACCAATAGGTAAGCAAAGCCAATCCTCCAAGTACCTAAGGCAACGATATATGGTAAAACCTCCTACACCATTATCTCAAACATATATTGAGGTTTTATAATTTGTAACCTTAGGAATGAGCATTGCAAATTATTTTAAAATTGGGTATTCACATCCCGATTTATTTTTCAAAGAGATTGCAATGTTCAAGAACTTAATTCTTTATGCATACATGTTGATTTGAAAAGAAAGTATTTCTTTTATGCATAAAGTCATGTTTAATTCATTGAGGTAAATTATCTTGATCTGGTTATACTCTTGGAGTATGTGAATTTTATTCCTACAAGCTAACAATGATTGGATCCAAGTAAGGTTGGATACCAAGAAAAAAAAAATTATATGGTTTTGTAGGATGAGAAAAAGCTTTTCAAGAGTGCAACATAGAGAAATGATTCAAGTCTTGAGAAAGCTAAACAAGCTATGCTTGATGTTGATGGTGAACGTCAGAAAAGAAGTTATCTACATCAATCCATCTCAACCAAGCAAGCTTCAACAAGGACAAGAGGAATTACGGTGATATCTAACTTTTACCCTATATTGTGCTTATATGAAATTCATATTTGGGTAATGAATACTTGTCAATTATTGCATTTCATTAGCAATCAATCATTTATGGCTTTCAAAATGTTTTTTTGATTGCTAAATGGACCGTAAATGAATTTGTGCATAACCTTCTGAGTTTATGTGTTGTGAAATGCACAATTCTAAAATTTGTTTTTGATGTCTATTCACTCTGTTTTGTGAAAATGTAAACAAATGTTTTGAAAAATATTCATGATTTTATTGCATTCAAATGATGTTTAGAAATTGGAAGTTAAATCTTTGTATACTGATATATTCAGTAAACCTATTGACTTCCTCTATGTTAGAATGAGCATCGATCTTAAACATGTTTCAAAAATGAACTTTTCATACATTGAAATTTTATTTTCATAATACATTATCAATGTTTGAAAGAACATTTGAGGTTTGAAACTATTTGCATATTTCATTATCATTCTTGAAAAATCTGATCTCATTCATGAACCGTGAATTGATAAATGCTTATCTTTATGGATAAGATTTTCTATGCTCAAACTTACATGTATTTTATCAATGACATCTTTTCAGCATAAAGTATATTTACAAATTGTCATTGAGAAATAACATTTTTGGTATCATTTAGTTATTACCCTTTTTGATTCATTGGCTTGAACTTACTTGATTGGGTAAAACTATGTTTTTGATCTTTGATTGTTATACTCTTTGCTCCAATATCATATTGTTAAATTATATAAGAGCTTAAGAGTTGTCATGTCTAATCTTGTGTGGACTCAAAAATCATTGGGTACCAAAGAACATATATTGTTGCAGGAGTTTATCAAAATGATCTGTTATCATATACAAAGAACATAAGCAAACAGAATAGACCATTTCAGTGGTTATGTCTGCAAATTCTGTGACATCACTTGATTGACATTCCATCACAAGAAAGAGGCTTAGGCCAATATGTTAAGGAGCATATAAGCTTGATGAGAAGCTATGAGCATAAACTAATTTTGAGATCCTCTACAAAGCTCATTTGAGATTTCTGCTTCTAAGATGCATTAAGAGCAATTGGTAGTTATAATGTCATCCTCTTGAAGCTCATTCAAATCTGGGAGAGCCTCAGTATTGATTACGTCATTAGATAATGGCTAGCCAATGATGCATCTATGGATTACAAATGATTATGACTCAAGTAATTACGATATTACTTGAGTGAGGTATTGTATTATGAAACAATATACATATTGAATATCATAATCATGCTAGGCTAATTTGATTTTATTCATTCGATTCTATCTCATGAAATTTAGCCTGAGCACACTCATTTTCAAAATGATCCTTATGCTATAAACATATTTATCATCGAAAAAAGCATAAATGATTTTTTATTGAAAATTCGTATACCATGTTGTGAATAAAAATTTCCAAACCTCATAACATTTGGTGCCACATTATTATTTGGTATCTTTAAAGGGAACTTCATTTTTTTTAATCATGCATTCATTAAGGGGGAGCTTCACATTCACATGTGTTTTATATCTTAAAGACTCATCTCTTTTATTTGAAGAAAACCCTTATTAAATTTGTTCATCTGCATTCACTATGTTTTATTAGTTTTGATGATGAGTTAATATCATATTTTCCTTTCATTATTTTTATTTGAAAATATCATATAGAAAGGAATAATTTGATATCTGGTTGCACTAACAAATCTCTTTTGCAAAGAAAGTTTTCAATTTGTAGCAGGAGATTTTGTCATGTGTTCAATTTTCCTTAATGCACTACAATGAGAAACAATTAAATTAAGGAAAGATGCTTTGATGTTCAATCACATTGAAGCTAAGGAAAAGGAAAACCTCTTGAAGCTAGCTGAGACATGGAACAAGAAAGCAAGAAAATGGACTTCATCGCTCATTCATCATTTGCGTAACCTACGAGCATTTCTAATCTCTATCTTTTTATATTCGGTAGAAATTCTGCATATGTTTGATATCAATTTGCTTTAATCATGAAAGTTTAAGTTTCTTGAAAAACCTCTCCAATTTGTTTTCAGACATATTTTCATGAAAACTCTTTTTGAATCATATTAAAAATCCAATGCTTTCAAAAAGAGGAGAGAAAATTGTTTTATTGACATATGATTAAGGAGATACAATCATTTCTAACTTATTTTCATATTTGCCTCATCACAAGTTTATCTTCTTTACTTTCGCTTTTTGCTGATGACAAAGGGAGAGAGCTTGTGAAGAAGTTTTGAAATATGCTTTTAACTTAAGTTATCTGTGCTTACTTAGAAAAATCTTCAAAAAAATATATATATTCAAATTTTCAAAACATCATAAGTGTTGTCATCATCAAAAAGGGGAGAATGTTAGTTATCATGTTTTTTGATGTTTTGATGATGATAATTATAATGTAATTAATCTTTGATATTCTATGAAAATTTGAAGTGTTTGATTTGCCTCTAGTTAAATAATAAAAGCCTTGAGTTATATGCTTCAATGATTAAATGTTTTTCACTTGCTACCTCAAAGTAAAAATATTTTGACTCTAGGCATCTCTCAAAAATACCTCCGGACATCAATTCTTTAATGGCAATGGCATTCTTGTTATTTTTGCTAAAAACAAGTTTTGCCTCAAGTCATCTAAGTGCCTCAAGTCATTCCTGCATATGTTTCGTAAATCCACATTTAATGGCAAAATCGTAAATATGCTTAACTTCTCTTCTAATGGCAAAATCGTAAATATGCTGAACTTCTCTTCTTGCCTCTAGTCATTAAGTTGTGGCTCAAGTCATTCCCGATTCATTTCACGCATATGTGTTGAATCCAATTATAATGGCAAAATCGTAATTTTGCTGAAATTCATTTTAATGGCAAAATCGTAATTTTGCTGAACTTCTCCATTTGCCTCTAGTCACTTACTAATTGACTCTAGGCATTCTCCACACAGGAATCTGGGCATCCATGTTTGCCTCGAGGTACAACAATTAATTGCCTCGAGTTACAATGTATTTCAGCTACTTTGTTCAGCTATGTTTCACGTTCTGCTCGAGCGAGCTTTGGTAATTCGATGATATCTCCCAAACCAGAGATCGGATTGAGGTGAAACCAGTGGCATATGAAACTAGACTCCCAATGCGTCATTTAGACATAACATTCAGATCCAAAGGAGTTCATATGAGGGAGGTATGAATTTTTGAAGATGACAAGAAATCAACGTCACACAAAGAGACCAAGCTTCGTTAATTTGAGTGTATCTCACAAACGACAAATCCAAATGAGCTGAAACCAGTGCCATTTGAAACTAGACTCAAATACATTTTCAAACACATCAAGATCATGAAAAAAAAGATCAATTGAAGGAGATATGATGTTTTGAAGTTGATAGTCTGTTCAGGATATTGCAAAAAACGCTGGTCAAAGAACAACCTTCATTCATCGGATCATAACGGACAAAATATAATGATTTTGGAGCTGATTCTTTTTGCATTGGAAAGAAGACTCAAAGAGATATATGGGGATAAGTCTTTTTCCAATCTTGGAGCTATATCAAGGACGCTACACTAACTGGAAATTAACCCTTGTGTTGATGATATTCTTGCGTTCTGAACAAGCAGAGAACAAGTTCATTGAAGAAGAGTTTTTACCTCGAGTCACATATATTTTATGCCTCGAGTTAAGTGAAGGCAGAGAGAAAATGTTTTGAGAACACTTACGCCTCGAGTCTCATCCTGCTTGCCTCGAGTCATATTGGTTCCAACGGAAGTCACTTGACTATTTACCTTGAGTTAAGTGCTTTGCCTCAAGTCGAGAACAAAGCATTATGACAAAACTTAGTGCCTCGAGTCACACACACTTACTTGCCTCGAGTCAAACACAACGGGAGTTTGGCTGGTCAAGGCTTGCCTCAAGTCGGTTAGTTCATAGCCTCGAGTCAACATCTTTGCTTCGAAAAATCACCGTGTCCGAAATCTTGGATTCTCATCTAGAACATCCTGATGAATTCCAAAAGATCTTATACTATTTCTTAACATCATTTATATCATTTGTGTATAAGTTTCAGGTGATTAAAGTTTGAGATAATATCAAACTTGATAGAAATCAAAAATCTGTCAGAAGCATTTAATGCAGTTGCAGAAAAACAAACAGAAGCCTCAACGACTACTTCCAACAGACACAATAGCGAAGCATTTGATGGAACGAGATAAACGACAAAGCATTCAAATTCATCAACAGACACGCAAACGGAATTAAAGCGTGTAGCAGTCGAAGACAGCTATTATTCTGACTCATCTTCTGCACAAGTAGGTGAACGCATTTAATGAAGGCACGGATGTTTAAATGTTCTCAACAGACCGATATTCAAAATGGTTACTATTCACAACGGTAATATTACACAACGGTCGAGAGACGATTGTCTATAAATAGAGAAGCATTCAAAGATAGACCAAGAAAACAGAGACACGAGCTTACATCTTCAATATGTCAATACTCTGATATTCACTTACTCTCTGTTCTTAATGCTTACATAGTTTACCGTAGAGAGTGAGATGATAGATTATGTACTTTAGTGATTATTATTGATCTACTCTGTGAGAGAGTCTAAACACATATTTGATTATCTGTTTAGTGATCAAATCTCAAGATTGTGGAACCTTTGAGTATGGGTGTACAATTACAACTTGTAAGGGGGAGTGAGTCCTAGGGAGAAAGGATCATCCCGAGTGCGTAGTCGGTAATTGTATTCTACGTAAGAGGATATCTCTCGAAAGAGATTGTAAAGACTACAAGTGCCCGGCTAAACTTGTGAGGTTGTAAAGGCTTTTCTCTTGTGCCGGTTAAACAAGGAGATAGTGGATTGAAAATCTCAAGTGGAGCTTGGGGACTGGACGTAGGTCATCGTGGATTGGACCGAACCGGGATAAATCACGGTTGCATATTCTCTTCCCTAAACTCTTATAATTCCGGTATATATGTTTGAATGACTCGACTATTGCTTTATAAATTATTATTGTCATTTAAACTACCTTCGATAAGTTGCGAAAAGATTTTCAAAGTTCCTAAAATTTTATCGACACCCAATTCACCCCCTCTTGGGTGATAGCCGTGTCTCTAACCGATGCCCGACGTATACTGGTATATTAAAATTTCCCGAAGGAATATTCATGTGATACAAGACTTATATAATTACAGACTTTACAATGTAATTATACATTTTCAGACCAAGCCATTTCCTGACCTGGGGCATAGAACCTAACATAGTTAAATCAACCCATTTGGCCAGGCTGGGTAAAGTCTAGTGGAAGTCTCCCCGAGTATTTACGGCGACTGATTGACTGAACTACATAGACGACCCTTTCTAGTTTAAGCACCAAATGGTTTGAAGTAACCCTATTAGATTCATGCCAGAAGGTAGGCTCTGTTAACCTTCTTCCTGCATTTGCTTTTATCGGTGCCTCCTCCCGGCTCCGTCCATCGGCGTCTTTCTACGGCTCCATCTACCGGTGTCTTCTCTGATCCTTGATCTTTTCCTGAACTATTAGTTTAAAACTGAGGTCCAATGCCCATTGAACCTCAGGTAATGGTTAACCTCATGCTTATGTAAACAATATGTGTATGACATATATTCATGACATTTCAGCAACAATCAATACATAAGCGCACAGCAGATGTATCCCAACAGTACATAAGCACACAGCAGATATATCCCAATAGTACATAAGCACACAGCAGATGTATCCCAATAATACGTAAGCACACAGGAGATGTAAAGTTATCGTCTATCACATATAAGCATACAATAAACATCAGAGTTAGTGTTACAGTACGCGAACGTACCTTCCTTCTGCATAGTTAGCAATATGCCCGACCTTTGAATCCGGCCCGAACTTCCCGGATATCCTAACATATCACTTAGAATAATATCCTAAGAGATATTTTGGTCACTATTGACCTTTTTACCCTTAATAGTTTTACATTACCATTTTGCCCTTACATTTTATTAAAAAAAACGCATATGCTGATTCTCTTGGGCAGAATTTTGATCAACTTTGAAAAATAATAATTAAATCCACAAACATCGAAACGAGGATCCGTAAAATTCCTCGGAATCTTTAAGATGTATAATTTTGAGTAAAAATAATGGTCTTCATCCAGATTCATTATACAATTCCCAGTTTTCAATTTCCAAAGATCTGTCCAGAATTTTCCCAGAAAACGTAGCCATAATTTGGGAATTTTTATCTCCTTTTACAAAATTCAAAATAACATGTTCTAAGCATATTTGGAAAGGTATATATTTCTACTTTAACCATAAAAAATTTCAGATTAAAACGACTTCATCTTCCCATAGATTTAAGGCTTTTACGAAGCTAACTTCAGAAATTGCCTAACCGATAACATTTTGTCGAACTTCGTTACTTTGATGTTTCTCTTCCGAAATTTTGCTCTATGACTACCCTCACTATTTTTTCGAAATAAAGCTAATTTTAACCATAAAAACATGAAAATAAAATTGCTTCTAGAAATTTAAGATCAAAGCATAAATTTCTATGAATTCAAAATCTAAAACTTAAGAACTAGAAACTTACCCTTGAAGAACTTTGCTACTACTTCCTCCTTGCTCTTCACTAGCTCCCACTACTCTCAATTTTCAGATTGCTCTTGCTTGTTTGGTGAGAAGAATAAGTGGAGCTTATGAGCCTATTTATAGAATTTTAGGATGGCATTGTTGTGAATCTTTCTAACCTACTTCATCTTGCTTCTTGGCCATTAGATCTAGGTCATTTTTCAAACTCTCATCCTCACCCTTGGACCATGAAAAAGTCCGCTCCCTCTCTCCATATTATCCTCTTCCATTTTTCAAAATATCCCTTACAACTCTGTACCAATTTGAACACCTATGCAACATGTGATTTTATCTAAAATGATCTAGAAGATTTGAACTTTTCTTTTTAAATTTGGACCATGGAATTGCTCTTCACTTCATGTGTACAAACCTAGCCATTCATTATAGTAAAAATCTTGGCTTAATGGATAAGTTTAACTTTAATAAATATCCATTCACTATTGTTGATCTTTTCATCATTTCTTCTTGCATAAGCTTTGTTTTTTCTTCTTCCTTTTTCCTCCACAAAACCGTCCCCTCCACCTTTTTAATAGTTTTGATTTTATGCTCCAATAATCACTTCAAATCCATAACTTTATACTCCTATTGGTTGATTAATTATCATTAAGTGTAACTTCAAGATTAATTAGAACCATTAAATTTACTTTATGAAACTTAATCTTGGATTAGGTAGAAATATCCAACAACTATAGAAGATTTTTACTTCAAATTCCATGTGCTTCTAGCTCTTAAATTATGTTAATCCCAAGATATAATACCTTAATCCCTTTTAGGTTTATCCATAATCACTTGGATTAAGTTAATTATGTACTTAATTAGAGTCATCAATTTTAACTTTATGAGATTAAACCTTAGCCACTCATTTAGATAAAAACATCATTTTCTACTATTGAAGATATTTACTCAAAGTTTTGCATATGCTTTTTAAAACAAATATCTTGATATTTTGCTAATCTTTCTCTCTCTTACTTTATGCCAATTTCGTCCCCTATCACTAATTAAGGTGATTAATTAGTTAATCCCTAATTAGTACTCCTAATATAGTGTTTTAAGGTTTTACTAATTATATTTGTGATTTTATGATTGGTTCTAAGATTAATCAGGATGCTAATTTACTCATGTTATGCTAATATTAAATCTCCGTTAGTCCTTGATTTTTAATCAAGTTAGAAGATCCTAGTTTAATGTTCTTTAATTGCCACTAACCATAATTATGGAATTTAATCCATTTATTTAATTTAATGTTAGTTTAATTGTCCATAAATTGCTATTAATTCCCTTTAATTGGAATTAGTGTTTTCATGCCATTTTATTGTCTATTATGAATTAATTAAGATTTCATTTAATTATGATACTTTATTTTATGAAAGCTTATGAAATTAATTCAATTAATATAGATTGAATTATCCACTAATTGTTGGTAATTTTCTCTAATTGGTTTAATTATTTTCTCATAACTTTTGGCTTTACATGGTCATTTATGCACCATGTATTAATTTAATAATTATAGGGCAATTTATGATCCCTAATTAGAAAATTGGATTTTTGCCTTTTTAAATTCCAAGGAAAATTTACCAAAAACAAACCAATACACTACTACAATCAGAGACAACATACTCTCCTATTTTAATGTGTACTATTTATCAGAATACAATATTTTATAATCCTTATATGTAGTCTTAAAATTGGCCTTTTGTTTAATTAATTCCAAGGGAAAATTGCCCAAAATTATAATTAATAAATTACAAAATTTTGAGACACATATTCACCTTTATTTAATATGCCTTATTTATCAAAATATAGTATTTATGATAAATAGGAATTTTGGGGTATTACAAAGAGGATACAAATTATAGACCTTCCTCAATTGGCTCTAATTATTGCAGTAGCTGTGTAAAATTGTTCCAGGTGAGACCCAAAAAGAAAAAAAGGAAAAAAAAAACAAGAAGCATCAATTCTTGCACTAGTCCCTTTTTTTTGAAATAAAAAGAAAATGATTAAAATGAACTATTTAAGTGTATCCGAGTCCGTTAAATTAGCTTTCCATTATCTTAGTGTAAAATACAATGACCTCGCTTGGAATATGGCAAAATTACACAGACATCCCCTCAGTTTTCATACCATACACTATAGTCCAATTTTTAACACTACTAAGTATATCCCGCTATTTGTTATAAAATAACTCTTTTTATTAATCATCAAGACGTTAAAATGTACTCAAACTTACTTATTTGCCCTTATAATCAAATTGTATATATTCCCTCTCTCCTGTATTGGAAAAACATTGACAACGTCTTAATACACGATTCAAACAATAAGATCTGAAAATTCAAAGTAAAGTAAACATAAAATACAATTATTAATCTATCCTTTCTATATTAAAGTCTTCATTCATGATGTTTTTAACTACTTTTTAGAGAACTATTTTTCAAATAACATTTTCGAGATCTATGAATTATTTTTTGTAATAATTGCTAAAAAAATTACATAACTAAAAGTTATCATAATCTAATAATAAGTTTTAAAAGATCTATTAGATAAAATTATTTTTTGTAATAAATTATAAATGTAATATCCTGAATTTTGGTCCTAGAGACTTTGAGGATGAGTCTGTATCAGACAGACGACTAAGCCCAGTTCATGAGGTGTGACAAATATTATGAAGGGAATTTCCCTTGATGTTGGCAGATTAAGGCTTCCTGGGAGGCAATCATTCGGTGACGTGCCTTTGACAAAGCAATTGATATCCAATGACTATGAAACTTTTTGAAAATCAAAGTAAACATGATAAGCTTTAATTTTATAGTCATATAGGTCAATTGGACCTCTACATACTAAGTTATGAATTTTTGAAGTTAGCTCTAGAATCTAAAATATTTTATGTACCAGTGTGTCTTAAAGGTTAATTTTGGAATAGTTGGCATGCGATTGATTGTGGGAGGTAATCTTCCCTAAAAATAAATTAAATAATGGTCACATAGCCTTTGAAATCACTACAATTGGAAATGTATACATAGAGATATGAATTTTCAAAGTTGGTTGACAAATTATGCAAAAATAAGTCAAGAGGTGTCATCAATAAGCCTCTCCAAAGTGCCCTAATTTTCAGCCAAGTGACAAGAAGGGAAGAGAGGAATTATCAAGTCAATAAGTGTGATCAAGAAGCCTTTTAAAGAGCCCCAATTTTCAGCCAAGTAGCCAAAAGAAAGAGAAGGAGTGTGAACACAATGCAATTGGTCAAGAAGTGTAAACAATAAGCCACATATACACTCATGATTTTCGGTCAACATAGACAAGAGAGAAAGAGCATGAGGTTGCATGATTTTGACACATATTGGGGTGCAAATAATAAGCCACACATGTAATAAATTTTGGCCAAGTGGCTAAGGAAGAGAGAAGAGCATGGGCACATGCATATAGGCATATGTTGAATTAAATAAAAGAAGAAGAAGAAAGAGAGAGGATTTCGGCCAAATGGCTTGGTGGGGCCATGGGCTTGCTTCCTAAGAAATTCAAGAACACTCTAAACTCCTCTCTCATGCCACCATCGATGAGCTTCACCATCACTTATCACCACTGTCAGCCTCCCCTCTTCTCTCTCCTTCCACCTTCCAAATCTTCAGACCATCATCAAAGGACACAAGCTGTCATCATTAAAGGCCACTCATAGAACTCACCAAGCTGCCAAAGAACTTACCAAGAGTAATCCTCATCGTTAAAGGCCGCCATCACTAGCGAACGTGTCACCGTTGCTAAAGGAGAAGTGGATAGAGAAGAATGGGGAGGAGGAGAGAGAGAATGAGAGGGAGAGCCAGATCTTAACATACACAAGTAAGAAAAGCATATGAGTCTAATAAGTAAATGGCATTTTTTTCATTTCCTTTACGTTATTATGTTGTTATGAATATTCAGAACAACTTTTTACCTTTTCATATTTTCAAAGTTTTTTATCTGTTTTTTCCCCTAAAATAATTAAACCCTGTGACACCCCTGAGGTGCCGGTATTCTTTAACTTATTCTTACGTGGTAGTGTGGCAAAATCAGAAATAGTTCATTATATTTATACAGCGGAATTTAAATTTGATTACACAACAGGGGTATTCGCAGGGTTTATACCCCTTTACATTCATTACAGACAGTGATAATTAAAAACCAACTAAACATTAATCACTGTAGCCCCTCGGTTCTTCAACTATCCTTCTGCTGGGTCGCCTTCAAGCAACACTCCCCCCTTGAACCTTGTGCATCACTTCTCTCCTATACTCACATGTCTATTGGTTGGTAGTGGATGGTGAGATTCTGAGGAATCCCAGTAGCAGACAGTACCAATACAATGCATGCAAGATAAATGTTAATGTATGATATACTTGCCTTGCACAAGCTCATGTTAACATAATGACATATCTGCATGCTCAATGATTCATGCATCATACTCATGGCCATAGCATAATCATAAACAGAGCTTCAATCATTCAAGTATGTTAAACATAGCAAGCAAGTATAGCAATCAAACATATACATACAAGCAATAATATCAAATATATGCAAGTAAGGTAAACCCACTACCTTTTAAGAACTACTGTCCTTACTCAGGTTCCTCTTTCGCTAATCGTCAGGGTTGCTTGAAGTTCTTTTCTTCATTCTCCTTCTGGCCCTATGGACATATCCATAACTTTAGAACTAGGGAAAATGAATGTTTATTTACCTTTTTAACCCTTATTTCATTAGGGTTTAATTAAGTAACTTAAACTTGTTACTTTTAGCCTTTATCTTTCATTGTCCTTAAAATCCCAGCGACTTCCATTATTTTTAATTAATTGTACAAAAATCATTTTAATATGCCATCAACTCTCACGTGTTCCTAGAGAATTATATTTTCATAGAAAAATAATTCCCAAAGTCATAACACGCCACATTAATCCCAGATTTCCATTTTCATTCGCTGTGCAATTAAACCTCAAGAAAATATGACTTAGCTTTAACAATTCATATCTAAAGTTCTAGATGTCCAATTGAGGTGGTTCAAAAACCTATGAACTCCTTGTTAAGTCTAGTTTGTGGGAAATTTCATTCCATAATTTAATCACACTCCATTCATTCCCAAAACCCAAAAACGTTCTGACTGTTCATAATTGTTTCCAAAACTAAGGGTCATTTTGTATCATTTATTTTTCTTTGACCAAAGCTTATAAAAATACCAAATACCCACCATTTTAAAGATATGAATGTCTAATATCTCATGGAATAGTTTCAGAATTTTTAAAGGACTTTCACTTGTTCAAACAACTCAGACAAGCGACTGAACTCAGGATTTCCAGAATTGGCGATTTCACTTCTTTAAAGAGCATGTTATTTTATGTTTGAAAACCCCTTTAAAAATTCATCACAAATCATATTCCCACACAATTTTTCATTAGGAACACGTTGGTGGCCTCAGAATTATGAAATTCCAAGTATTTATTTGCGTTTAGCTCAGATTACAAAATCTGGGTTTTAACCGAAAGCTTCAAAATCTTGAAGAAGAAGTGGATGTTCTTACCACTAAGCTTGATCTTTGAGCTTGCTGGCACCTTTACCACTCTATTCCTTGATCAATCTTCAGCCTAGACTCGGGAAAACCACATGCATGTGAGTTTTTAACCTTCCACAATGACATGCATGAAAGAATCTTCCAAAATACCAAGATAGAGTTCAAGTTCCTTACCTTGAACTTCTTGGTCTTCTTCTTCCTTGCTCAAAACCGTGGCTTCCTTTTGAGTTTGATGTTGATTGTGGAGATGGAGGAGGACAGGAGGGTTGGATTGTTGTTGAAGAAAGGATGAACAAGGTGATTTGGTGTTGGTGAGGATGCTCATATTTGTTGCGATATTTGTAGCGATTACCCTAAAATAAACTGCTATAAATGTGATGCCAGCTTGGCGCGAATCTCTGTGGCGCAACATTTGTTGCGATTTTTAGGAGAAAACCGCTACAAATTTGGCACCAGCGTTAGCGCGTAATGGCGCGAACTTTGTCGCTGTAATTTTGTAGCGGTTATATGAAAGACACCGCTACAGGAAAGCGAAACGACATAGTTTTGTTGCGGTCGGTGTAAAACGAAGCTACAACCGCGATAAATACTATAAGTTTGTAGCTGTTTGTCCATTAACTGCTACAAATATTTACGCTATATATAGTTAATTTGTCCGTACATTTAATTATAAATATTCAGAAATTACTAAATCTGCATTGTCGCTGAATGAACTTTCTCGGCTGAGTAGTTGAAGACATGTAGATATCTACAGCTCTGATCTCTTATCTCGAGAGATGAGAGCTGCAGATATTTGCCTCTCTCTACCTTATCGTCGAGGCAGTTCCTTCAGTGTCAATCCATATTTGGTTCTTTCTTTGACATGAAGACTTCTACTCTTCTGAAGATAGTCCAACATGTGACCGAAGATTGGGTTCCATTATAGCCACCATTGTCTCTAAAAAATATCTCTGATCAAAATGAGTCAGTGAGTTTTTCCTGGGAGATTGGTGGCTATACTGAATCCGAATCTTCACGAGCATGTTAGACTATTTTCAGTAAACTCATTATTCCTAATTTATTACTCTCGAATGTTTTGGGGAAATTAAAGAAAATAATTAAATTAATTGAGAGTTCTTTTATTTCAATCATTTTCACCAAACTAATTGGTTTGACTCATAAACTAATTAGTTTGGATTTTTTTTGCCACAAAAGTAAATTTGTCGCGGTTCTACGCTTCAACCGCTACAGAATTGCAAAGGTCTCTCATTTGTCGCGATTCCGTAACTGCTACAAATTTTCACGAAGAACGAGGCAAAGTTGTCACGGTTGCTGTTGCGGTTTTGTCTCAACCACAACATTATTTTTAACTTTGTAGCGGTTATTTTTAAAAACCGCTACAAAATGTAGCAGTTTTTTAACAGTTCGCCTCATTAACAGCAAGGTTTTGATTTTTCACCTTTTAACCTTTCAACTTGTACCTTTTGACATCATGGTTTCTAAAGATAAGGGAAAAGGGAAAGCTGTTGAACGAGAGAGAAGGCCTATAAGGGGCAGTAGTAGTAGAGGGGGTTGTACGAGAGGGCGTGGGCCTGTAAATATTCCCCCTCCGCCCCCTCAGGTGGAGGGGAGGGAGTTTGATGACTTCTTTGCAGATGAGGAAATCCCAAACCTAGAGATCGTAGGGGGAGAAAAGGGTGCAAGTCTGTCGATCAGCAACGTGGACAAAAATCCGAAGATCCATATAGAGATTCCCATAGCCGAGGCGGAGCGGTTTATGGATAAGGAGAATGAACGGGACCAGGGGAACCCTCGACCGTCATCTTCGCATTCCACCGGATTTGTGGTGGATGTTGAAGGTAAATATAATCATTTTTTGTCAAAAAATTAAATTTAAATCCTTATGTGTAATTTAAATATATTTAAAAGCAATACAATTTTTTTTATAATTGTGCAGATACACATGGGAACACCAGCAGGAGGATGCTGGATGTTTCCGTGGTCACTCAGAAGGACGGATATCGCATCGTAGTCCTCTGGAACACGGACACGGACTAGCCAATCGGCAACGTGGTCATCTATTGAACGATTCTTGTCGAATTTGGCGGGAATTGGGCATGGTTCCGATCTTTTTCCACGATTGGAGAAAGATTCCGTCGGACAACAAGGACGGGCGTTCTTGACATTGTGTAGGTAACTTATGTTGTTTAATTAAATTCAAATATTAATAGTAATAAGTTGTGGTTTATTTATTTATTACTTAATTACTAATTAAATTATGATACGAAAAAAAGTTTAACGTGTGAGCCAACCGGAAGAGGTACGTGCGACGAAAATGGGGTAAGGGTGGAAGAGCGGAGGGTCGTCTCTACAACCGACGAGATGGAGATTCGACTATGCCTGCGGCGGGCGATTGAGAACGTCCCGGATAGCGTGGACCCAAATGATCAGCGGGTTTTGTCCACTATCTAAGGAGTGCGAGAGGACGGGTAGGTTTTTTAATTAATCATAGTTTACGTTTTGTTTAAACATGAGTCAATTTATTGTTTAAAATTTCTTTAAATTAATTTTGTTTAAGTGTAGTTTAAAAATATAAATATAGATTAAATTAATTTATTGTTTACATTTGATTTAAATTAATTTATAGTTTAACTTAATTTATAGTTTAAATGTACTTGAAATATAGTTTACAAGAAATCATTTAAACCTATAATTAATTTCACTTAACATTTTGTTTGCTCCTCCTTGCAGGCCCTATCGAAGAGGAACACCAGAAGTCGGTCACATCAGAAGGTCCATCACACTGCAGGAACCAAGACGTTTGCCGTGACCTACAGTGAGATGGTATGTTGAAAGATCAATTAATTTTAGGTTTAAATGATGATTGTTTTGTTTTTGAAATAATAAATTTTATATTCTTGTAACTCTTTCAGCAAGAGAAGGCTCGGGAGGTGAACCGTGAGACGAACTATGGGCATTGTTTCACACGAACTCATAGACACCGTGATGGGACGCTGACCTCTGACCAGTAGAGGAGATAATAGTAAGTCACAAAAAAATTATTTATATAGTTAATGTTGTATATTTAAATTGAATTAAATTGTTTGATTAATGTTTTCTAAAATCTGTGTGTCAAGCCCGGATTGAGCAGAGCTAGGCTAATCTGCGAACGTCGCAGCCCCCGGAGTCACAGGGGTCTGTGGATCCTACGGCCCCATTGAAAGCTGATGTGGGCCCAGAAGAGCATCCTGGCCACGTGAAGGGTATGGGGTTAGGCGCCAAGCCTAGCATGGTGTACGGCAAGGCCTACGGCTCCGAGGCTGACACCTCTACCTTGAGAAGGCCACTACCGGAGGAGGTTGATGCGATCATTTCCGCGAAGGTTGCTCCACGGGTTGCGAGTAGGTTCTTTGTACGAAAGGTCGCGCATGATGCCGGGAATAGGTGCATGCAAGAGAGATACGACCGTTGGTTCGTGAGTCGAGAGCGGGCTGGGATGGTGTTTCCGGCCTTGACGAGTTGTTACCTCACGAGACGGTTTCCATCTCCCGAGCCTCCCCTCCGTTCATGTACGAGGATCCCCCCGCCTCCCCCTCCCCTCCCCCTCCGGTTTGCCTACGAGTATTCTCATCCGCGTCTGCTGCTGCGATGACAAGGGCGTTGTTACCTCCGGTTGTGCACATGCCCCCGATAGAGCCCCCGAGACAACCCCCCATGAGACATGACTTGATCATCGGGCTCCGATGGTTAGTTTTTATTTTGAACCGCTGGATGTTTGTTTTCTTTTTGATTTTATTTGGTTTGTTCACATTTTAATTTTGTTAAATATTTGTTATATTTTATTATGGTATGTTTTTCATATATTCGAGTACTATTTCAATACTTATATTCCATTTATATTAGGTTATTAATGTTACTTATAATATATAACAATATAAAATGAAAATATATTTTGTCAAAAAAAATTATTATAGCTAAATAAAATAGATATTGTAAAATAATTAATGGAGTTAATATGAAGTGAATAAAAAGTAATTTTCTCAAATAAAATAGATATTGTGAAATAAATAATGGAGCTAATAACATTTGTACCGGTAATGTTGAAAAAACCGCCACAAATTTGAATTTTCCACTGAATAAAATAGCGCCAACATTTGTCGCCGTTGATACGGCTCACCGCAACTAAAGTCAAACGGCTATAATTGTGTAGCGGTTAATGTTGCGGTTGGAAAACCGCGACAAAGCTCTGTCGGGAATTTGAATTCAAATTGGCTCATGTATAACGGTTTTTGTAGCGGTTTAGCAACCGCGACTAAGCTTTGGCGGGTTGTTAAATTCAAATTTGGTGTGGTTATAAAACCGCAACTAATAGTATTTTTATATTTGTGACGGTTCTTGTAGCGGTTATTGAACCGCTACAAAGTGTTTCCATGTTGCATTTAAAGATCTCAGGTGCTGTTATGAAGGTAATTAAACATTCTCTCTACAATTTATATTTTATCCTAGCTTTGTTTACTACAGATGGATAAGTCATGGATCAAGCTACCGTGTAGTTCTCCTGTATATTTAGCAGGATTGAAAACTTTCTTAGATTTCGCCTTCTCTCATGCTAGCATTAATGACAAGATCGTGTGTCCTTGTTGTAGATGCAAGTTTAAGAAGTGGCAAACGCGAGAAGGCGCTATGGAACATTTTCTTATCAAGCCTTTCCCATAAGCATATACATTCTAGGAAGTTCATGGTGAGAAACGTGGTATGAGATATGGGGATCATCTTCCTCAAACCTCACAAGTAGCAAATTAAGTAAATCAACATGATCCAGTTAATGAAGCTGTTCACGATGCTTTCAGTGTTCAAGACGACAACTTCACGGCATAAGTTCAAGGTCCAGAACCATTTTTCTTAAGGAATGATGCAGCTCGGGAATTTTTCGCCCTAATGGATGAGAGCGATCGTCCTTTGTATCAAGGTTGTCAGAAATACTCAAACTTATCTTTTCTGATCAAATCATACCATATCAAGTGCTTGTGTGGGATCACTGATAAGGCAATGTCGATGTTGCTGAAATTACTACGAGATGCTTTCCCTGATACATACATTCTCACAACCTTTTACGAGGCCGAGAAGGTAATCAACAGATTAGGCCTGAACTACGAAAAAATCGATGTTATCCCAATGACTGTATGCTTTATTGGGGAGAGGATGCTCGAGAGGAGACTTGTAAGAAGTGTCACACTTCGATGTTCGGGACGGTTTGGAAGGGAAAGAAGCGAAAGAAGAAACCCGCAAAGATTTTAAGGTACTTTCCTTTAAAACCTCACTTACAAAGATTGTTTATGTCGTCTAAGACAGCTGAGCATATGAGGTGGCATGAAGCTGACAAAAATGAAGATGGTAAACTCAGACATCCACGGGATGTTGAAGCGTTGAAAGCGTTCGACTTAGACTTTCCTAATTTTGCGGCGGACCCTAGAAATGTCCGTCTTGCTTTGGCGACCGACGATTTTAATCCGCTTGGGAATCTTACCACAAGCTATAGTATATGGCCAGTTGTTTTGATACCTTACAACTTGCCGCCTTGGATGTGTATGAAACAAAGCTCCTTCATTATGTCTATGATCATTCCAGGCAAAAAGGCACCGGGAAATGACATCGGTGTGTATCTCCAACCGCTTATCAAGGAGTTAGTGGAGTTGTGGAATGTTGGCGTCGAGACGTATGACGCGCACGAGAAGACACTGTTCAACTTGCGTGCAGCGTTGATGTGGACTATCAGTGACTTCCCTGGACTGGGAACATTATCTGGGTGGAATGTGCATACCAGCCTTGTGTGTCCGGCTTGCAATTTTTACTCTAACTAAGTGCGCCTTCCCCACAGTCGTAAGTGGTGCTTCATAGGTCATCGAAGGTTTCTCAATGATACGCATAGGTTTAGGTTGCAATGCAATCATTTCAATGGGTAACAGGAAAAAAGAGGACCTCCTCGGAATTTATCCGGTGCAGAAATCATAGAGCAGCTTATGGATGTTGAATTTGAGTATGGGAAAAAAGACGATGTAGCAAAGGCTGGCACAAAGACTGCCAGGGCTTCTGGTTCTGCGCCCCAGCAATGGCGGAAGATAAGTGTCTTCTTCACTCTTCCGTATTGGAAAGATAGTTTGTTCCGACACAATCTGGATGTCATGCACATTGAGAAGAATGTGTGCGACAATGTGTTGTACATGATTCTGAACAAACCAGGCAAGTCAAAAGATCATCTTCAAGCAAGCAAAGATTTACGGGAGATGGGGGTTCGTGGAGATGCGTGGCCGGATGAGCATGATAGATCAACCGGCAAAATTCACCCTGACAAAACCGAATAAGGAAATCTTCCTTGTGACATTGAAGAAGATAAAAGTTCCTGACGGGTATTCAAGCAACATTTCACAATATATTGACATGCAAGCTTGAAAGGTTACTGGGTTGAAGAGTCATGACTCACATGTGCTTATGAAATAGTTACTTCCGCTAGCCATAAAAAATAAGCTGCCACTGGATGTGTTTCAGAAGTTGTGTTCCAAGGTTTTGATCGTGGAGGAGCTCGACCCGGTACCGCAATGAGAAAATCATTCTTACGTTTGTGTCATTTGGAGATGATCTTTCCTCCGTCATTTTTCACGGTCACGGTTCACTGACGACACCTTGTTCATGAAACAAAGCTTGCTGGCCCGGTTCACTACCGATGGATGTATCCTATTAAGAGGTACTCATTTAAAATTAATTACTTTAGCATTACCCCCTAGTCACACGTCTAACCTTTGATGTATCGACATTTTCCCTTCATTACTTTATAGGTTTCTTGGGAAACTAAAGTCTTCCGTGAGCAATAAGGCGTGGCCTGAAGGTTCAATAGCAGAAGGCTATATTGGGATGAGGTCTTGTATTTTTGTTCCAGGTACTTTGATGACATTGAGACATTCAACTGACCACCTTGTGTTGACGACTATCCTGAGCCAGCGCTAGACTATCAACAACAGAGTTTTTAGTCCCTCGTGTTGGTAAACCAATTGGCGGAAGTGAGAACTTCAAACTCACAACACTTGAGAAGATTCAAGCACATAGACATGTCTTGATTAATTGCACTAAAGTTGAATCGTACCTTCAGTAAGGATTACACACAGATATATATATATATATATATATATATATGTTATCCTATATGTTTCCATACATTTTATACTCACATTTCGTGCTCGTCATCGCATGTTTAATTGTAGGGAATTCAGGAGTCATGTGAAGCGTCAACTGAGGATCCGTACGCAGACATCCTCCGAAATTGATAGAAAGGTCCACGAGATAATTTCCGGTTGGTTTAGGAGGAGAATAATGAATGAGCACAACCCGCACTCACCGAATTCGAGCTCTCGCACTCGGCCCCGCTTGATCACGCCCAAAGATTTACGGCATACAATGTCAATGGTTTCAAGTTTTGCACCGTTTCATGAGATCAGGGATTGCTGACCCAAAACTCAGGTGTATATGGCATGTTTGGGACAAGGAGTTATGCGAGCAGCAGTGACAGGAACATGCAGTTCGGTGACATCCCGTATTATGGAAATCTGCTTGATGTTGTCCAGATAACTTACCAAGGTCTTTTCCTCGTGACGCTGTTCGAGTGTTTGTGGGCGAATACAACAATGCCCCGGGGACTCACGACTGACGACTTAGGCATCACATTGGTGAATTTCTCCCGGACTATTGACACTAGTCTGTCTGAAGATAACGAGTCGTATATTCTTACCTCAGAGGCCCAACAGGTTTATTATGTCGCCGATGAGAAGCACATGGATTGGAATATGGTGGTTCACTTAAAGCCTCAGGACCTTTACGACATGGGCAATGGTGATAACGTCGCCTATGATTATGAGCCGTTCCGGCCCGGCCCGGTTTCGAAAACTTCTTCCCAGGACGGCGATGACAATTTACCGATAGTTCGGTATGTTTTCTAATATACGTTTTATGAAATAATAACATTTAACCAAAGTTTTATTTGTGTTCAAACATATTCAACTCACACGCAACATTTTATACAAACTTTCTTTGTAGGGATGGTGACGAAGATTGAGAGAAAAGATTATGCCTACGATGTAATCTGTAATCTTCTTATTATTATTATTTTTAAAAACCACAATACTATTAGTAGCGGTTATAAAACCGCTACAAAACCAAAAAAAAACCGCTACAAACAAATACCGTTACAAAAGATGTATCACAAACCGCTACAAAAAGTGACAACTAAACCGCTACAAAATGATGCGCGAGATATCAAAATAAATACCCACACCAAACCACATTTAATATGCTTCGGTTCCTGCCTACACAAGTTTTCTCTCCGTATTTACTCATAGTTTTACATTTTCTTCAAGAGGTTAAGTGTTTGAAGGGGGTAAGTGTCGTTCAACTGCATCAAATCTAATGATTATCTTCTACCCCTGCGATACTAACTTTTGTTATTTTACGGTGCATTACGTATTTTTTTACACTTTCTTTCTACTTTCTCGTATATATTATTCGATCCACCTTCACACACATTTTTTGTAGAAGTAATTATATTTTAATTAACTCATAATTAGTTATTATTATACTAACATATTCTCATTGTTTTCTACTATATATTAACCTTATATAATCAAATATCATATTTTAATATAATTTATTTTCACCAAAAATATAAATTATTATTAATACAATATTTAATTAATTACTTTAATTAATAAAAAATTTAATTTCTTATTTCAATTTCATTTGTTTGTAGCGGTTAATGAACCACTACAAATACGAACAAAAATATGACAACAACCCAAAACAACAAAAAATGACGGGGAATATTACAACCTCTACAAATATAATATACGAAAATTGCCGCCAAAATTTTTCCCAAAAAAAAATGGCGAGATTTATTTGTAGCGGTTAACCACTGCTACAAATATTAGTGGCAAAAATTTTTCCCCAAAAATTGGCAGGAATATTTGTAGCGGTCATGTAACCACTACAAAATATTTTGAAACCTTTGGCACTACTTTTTTATATAATTAGTTACGGTTACGTAACCGCTACAACCGTGATCGATCTCAATTTGTAGCGGTGTTCTAACCGCGACTAATGTTCAAACAAGGAGTCAACCTGGCCTCATATAGTGGCGGTCATTTGAAACCGCTACAGATACAGTAGCGGTCATGATATATGTAGTAGCGGTTTTTTTAAACCACTACAAATCGGTTTGCCACAGTAGATTTTGTTGCATTTTGTTTAACCGCTACAAATGTCATTAGTAGCGGCTAAAACCACTACAAATATGTCATTTTAATCTCTACTAATGGTCTGTTTTTTTTGTAGTGACAACCCATTATTGGAGATATTGTACTCCCTATTGTACCTGGAGCAGCTAGTCGGGAGGGTTGTTCCTCTCATGGTGGATGTACATACTATCCATACATGAAGGTAGAACTTGCCACTTTGTTTAGCATAGTACTTTATCTACTTAGATATGATTTTCTCTATTAATGACTAAATTTCAAAAACTAATTTACCTAAATTGTAAGTGATTGAAAATTGTAGTTATAAGGGTAAAGAAGTTATGATATAAAAGTAATAAATAAATAAATAAACCTTTAAGAAGTAAAAGTTGATGTCCGAAAGTTATTAATCTTATTTTCATCTCATCTTAAGAAGGAAAATTAAAGTTGGTCACTAAAGACGTTCAATATTATTTGTAAAAGCGTTGTGATGTTTCTTTTTAATTTTCCAGATGAATTCTCTTGATTCACTTCTAAAAGTTTGCCATCACCTCCCTGATGAGGAATATGACCTGTCCGAGTACAAGGCAGAGTGATTTACATTGCATACTCCAAATGGGAAATCAGTAGAGATTAGTTTGGATGGAGCTAATTTTGTCAAGTCGTATGAGCATAGGGCTATTAGCCATGGTTGTCTAATTTGTTTATAGAGAATTTGACCAAAAAAAAAAAATCTAATACATAAAATGTTGTCCTAAGATTGACGTGGTGAACGATTTAAGGAAGTCAGAAGAAAAAAGAGGATCAAGGTTATGGATCCGAAAAGGCCCAAAAGCCTAACGATCAAGGTCGAAAGAGTTATAGGCTAAAAAGATGAACGTACAAAAGTGTAATGCGACCTTGGGCCAACCAAGTGAAGGAGTTGGGACAGAAGCGTGTAAACGAGGGATCGAAGTTGCTAGGCCCAAAAATATCGGTATACATGTCGTGGTGGGCCAGACTGGACTAAATTGGCCAATTAACAAAACCAAGTGGGCTTCAAGAGCAAGTGTAATACCCTAAAAATCCTAATTATCCTAAATGGTATATTTTGATAAATACTATATGATAGAAAAAGGAGAGTATATTGTCTCAAATTTTGAATATTGTTTATTATAAATTTATGAGCAATTTCTCCTTGAGAATTAAGTAGATCAAGGTTTAAATCTTGAAATTTCTTTTAGGGATCCTAAAATACCCTAAAATTATCATATTAAGTTATGATTCATATGTAACCAAAATAAGCAAGAAAGTATTATGAAAACACTTAAATTAGTTAAAAGGAATTAACAAGCAAATAGTGAGCAAATAAGCTTTCACTAATTAAAGTAATTATGTAATTCTTCATAATTCATTATAAGGTGAAATAGAAGGGATCAATTTATGAGTTGTCCTAAGTAGAAATCAAGGGTCTAAAGAGATGGAATTATGTTTGCAAATAATACTTTAGTATCTTTGGTTAATTAGCAAATCTATTAAACTATGATATTTACATTTAGTGGACAATTTAGCTTGCACTAAATTAAGATTAATGTCAAACACTTGTAACTACCTATTGGGGTTATGTTTTAGCCTAAACACAAGTGTAATACCCAAAAATAATTATTTATCTTAAATACTATATGTTGATAAATAAAACCTATCAAAAATAGGTGAATGTGTGGTCTCAAATTTTAGAAGCTTATTGATTATTATATTAAGTAATTTCTTCTTGAAATTAAATAAGCTAAAGACCAAATATTCTAATTCCTTTTTAGGGATCATAAAACATCATAATATTATCATAATTAAGCATAGTCTTAATTTAATCACGGGAGGCAATTAAATGAAATAGAAATACTTATTCCAATTTGAAAAAATTACCAACAACTATTGGGCAACTAAATTTGCAATAATTAAAGTAATTATGGTAATTTTCTTAATTAATTAATAATTAAATTAAAAAGGCATAATTAAGGAATATATAAGATTAATTAGTGATCAAAGGCTAACAAAAACCCAAGATTAGCATAAAGGAGATTTCTAATGATCATAATTAACATAGTAGCCTGTCAATTAAGCCTAATAACACCTAAAAACACTATGTTAGGAATATTAACCAAGATTAATTAAATCATAAGAGCACATAATATATGAACAAATATCATCAATAGTAGTAGGATTTTTCCAACACAAATTAGAGGCTTGGATTAAATCTAATAAAGCTAAATCCTAAGGCCTTAATTAACCCTCATAAAGTATAATCCATGTGAATTAAACATCAACCAATAAGAGGCTTTCTTCTAGATGATTGTGAGGTAATTAAAAACACAAAATTAGAGAGCAAGAAGGGGAGCCACGGTTTGTGCACAAGAGAGGAGAATGAAATTGTTTAATATATATTAAGTTAACACATGGTAATTAAGAGGCACATGGGGTCTTTAATGTGTGGAAGAAGATAAGTGTACAAATGCACATGGGTTCACATGGTGCATTAATTGAAGAATGAAGATGATGGGGAGGAGAGAGAGGGGTCGGTTTTGATGTGTGTATGAGTGTGTGTGTGTAAGAGTTGTGAGAGTGTTGTGAGTCTAGTGTAAGAGAGAGAAAGTGTGTAATTCATTGAATTGTGAGTTAAAAACCATTGGGATAAATTCAAGACACAAGTAAATGAGAATCTCTAGGAAATAAATTGTATCATGAGAAAATTTAATCATAGATCAAATATAAGGATTTATTTTGAACAAACATATTTTAAGCTTGGGATAGGTTGTCTTCAAAATCTTTTCCCCAACTTTTGCGATTAATCTTAAAATGATTAAAGGGCTAGTAGGGACTTCCAATGAAGTCATGATTTTTGATATTAGAGTATTAAAGAGGAAAACTTGAATAAACTACAAGATAACCCCTAAAGTATATTTTTGTTTGGTTGTTAACCAAACTACCATTTTTTTCTTCTAGTTACATAAACACTTGAAGTAACTAGAAAATTGAAGCAAATAGTTGGAAGAACAAGGGGGAGGGGGACGAATACCATGGCTTGTTCAAGGGGAAAAGAATTATTTAAATACTTAATCAACATATGGGATAATATAGCATTAATTAAGGGAACAAATTGGAGAGAGGAATTGTACTTGAGATAGTCTAGCATTTAAGGAAATGGAAGAGGATGAAGGAGAAAGAGGGGAGGTCGGTTGGGAGGAGTTGAATGGTGAGGATTAGAGATTTCAATTTAACCTAAATCCTATGGATGAAAATGAGGAAGAGGAAGTTCAAAATAATTGCAAGAGTGCCATTGCATTTTGCTATAAATAGAGGCCTTTGCTCTTCATAAAATTCACACCAAACTCAACCAAAGTAGATGAGTTTTAGAGAAGCAAGAGTAGAGAGAAGTAAGAGGAAAGTGAGAGTTAGGGGGAAGCAAGAAGGAGTAGCAAGGTTCTTCAAGGGTAAGTTCTCAAGTTCTTGAGTTATAGCTTTTGAGTTCATAGTTTAAATGTTGTCTTGATCTTTAATCTTCCAATATATTTTTGTTATCATGTTTTTATGGTTAAATATGGTTTTATTTCGACAAATTGATGGATAAAGTGATATATAAATTTTTTTGGAAGATTAGGATTAAAGGAGCAAAACTCGGCGAAATTTTATAGGTTAACAATTTCGAAGTCAATAGTAAAAACGCCAGTATTTTATGTTGAAGATTAGGTTCTAAAATTCTGAGAAAATTCATGATTAAAGAAGACATATAGGGCTTTTCAAATATACCTAGAGTGTAGCATTTTGAGTTCTACACAAGGAGAAATGAATTGTTGCAATTAAGCCATTTTTGCAGAAATAATTCTGGACAGCGTTTGGAAATTTTAAATTGGGAATGAACTATGGTGTTCTAGGTTCTTGAAGTATTTTTCCTTGAAAATATACATCCTAAGATTTCCGAAGAATATTACGGATCCTCATTTTGATTTTTGTAGATTTAATTATGATGTTTCAAAGTTAATCGAAAATTTTGCCCAGAAATTCAGTATTGCGTTTTTTTAGAAAATGTAAGGGCAAAATTGTAATAATGAATACACCAAGGGTAGAAATGTCAAAATGGGTGAAAATATCCTTTTTGATATTATTTTAAGAGATATAATGTTAGTTGTGATATTATGGGAAAAAGAAATGATCCGACGATAACATATAGGATATCCGGGAAGTCCGTAGTCGGATCAAAAGTCGGGCAAGTTGGCCAATATGCGGTGAAAGGTACGTTCGCTGCATACTGTAACACTGACTCTAATGCTTATAGTATGTTTATATATGATAGTTGTATTCATAAACTAAGATGTTGTCTTAGTTCATTTCTTACACAATCAGTTTTACACGGGTTATAGTCTTATTAATACCGTTGAGTTTTCCTAACGCTAAGGACATGAGTGGATATAGTGGCACTAGTGAATAGCGTAGACCGAGATAACGGACATGTGAATCGGCTATGCCATTATCTCAGATCATACACCTGTTATGGGCTTTTGTATTGATAATTGTTGTAATGTCATGAATAACTGTCATACATATATTGCTTACATATATAAGCATGAGGTTAACCGTTACCTGAGGTCCAATGGGCATTGGACCTCAGTCTTAACTAATAGTTCATGAAAAGATCATGGATTAGAGACGGCACCAGTAGATGGAGCCAAGAGAAGGCATAGGTAGAAAGGCAGATAGAGCTGTAACGGGACATCAAAGGACAAAATCGGAAAGAGCATCCAGTCAAAACAAATTAATAGAGCCTACCTTCTGGCATGAATCTGATAGGGTTACTTCAAATCATTTGGTGCTTAAACTAAGAAAGGGTCGGTCTATGTGGTTCGATCCAACCGATCGCCGTGAATTCGAGAGACTTCCACTAGACTTTACCCGGCTGGCCAAATGGGTTGATTTAACCGTGTTAGGTTCTATGCCCCAAGTCTACTTAAGACTTGGTTGAAGATTGTATAGTTACATGTAAGAATTGTAATTATACAAAGCTTTGTATTAATGTATCACATGAATATTCCGTCGAGAAATTTATAATATACCAGTATACGTCGGGCATCAGCATTTGCCTGAGTATTTTATATCAGTTACTCATCGTTCAAATTTTTAGTACATGCTCTCCGTTTCCGCAACACGCTGAGTTGTAGCACCTCAAAATCTGTCAAATTTTATAAAACATCGTGTCACCAAACATCGTGTCTCCCATAACCTCGTATGGTACGATGTTGGAGGAAGGGAGTTTGAGCTTTGAGGTTCTTGGAGTTTCTGCGAGTTTCGAGGATGGCACGATGATCTTATATGCAAGCTTTCAGCTTCCTGGGAATTCAAAGCTGGTGAATCATGTTTGGGAAGAAGGTCCTGTTTCGGATGATGATAGTCTTCGCTCTCATGTCCCGTGTCGGAGCCAACCTCAAATCTGTTGGTCACATAGATTTTCTCACTTGGAAAAGTTTACGATCATGAGGCCAGTCCACAAAACTCCAAGATTCTAATAAGAAAGTAAGTTTCCCTATTGCTTTAATTATTACTAAAGATAATGATGCTTGTACAATTAGAAAACCAATGAAATAGAGTAAATAGTTCTTTATAACAATGAAGCATATCCTTCCGACATATAAAAAATGTTAAATTGTAAATATGACCAAGAAACTACTTTCTCCCCACATTTTTTTGCAATATCTATTACCTATAAAGCTAATTTAGGGGAATGTAAATGAAATCACGCTATCCGAGTGCATAGCTTATTAATTTATACCAATCTTAACCAAAAATTATCTTATTCATATAATTAATAAAACAATTAGATACTTTAAATGGTTCTTTGGGTCACTCGCTCTATAGCAATCATTAGTGCAAAAATAGGCTTTAAGACCGGACAAAAGAGGCATCGTAAGACCGGATCCATGACCGGTCTTGTTCCAGCCGGTATTAAAAGTCCACATTTAAGACCGGACTGTAACCGGTCTTAAAGAAACTCTTTTAGACCAGACATTTAAAATATTAGCTCTTAAAAGTCGTACTAAATAAAGCTTAAATATTTTTTGTTCAGTCCTAAAACTCAACTTTTAAGACCGGGTAAAAATCTGGTCGCTCTTAAAAGATCAAAATTATAAGACCGGGACAAATAATAATCCGGTCTGAAAAATAGCGGCTTCTAAGACCGACGACTAATTATACGCAGTCTTAAAAGATTGACTTTCAAGACTCGACGGTAAATTCGTCCGGTCTTTAAAATTTATTTTTTAGACCGGACGTATAAATACACCGGTCTTAAAAGACAAACTTTTAAGACCGGCATAATATCAAATATTTCACATGACCTTTAAGACCGGACATATTAATAAATCCGGTCTTAACAGTTGAACATTTAAGACCGCCTATTTATTACCGATCTAAATTTTCCCAAATTTTTTCCCTGTTCTGTTCTTCCTGATCCTATATATTCACAAATCCACCACCCAATCCAGCACATAAAAGTCGATACTTTAAGTACAAGCTATGAACAATTATGAATAAATTGAATTGGGAAAAAGAATACAAATATTATTCACCATGAGTTATGTGGCTTCTTAATTAATGATTATACTATGACTACAACACCTAAATTAATTTATACAATATCATAACTTACTTACAATGCAAATACACAATAAGTTACAAATACAACATACATGCCCAACGTAATATTCACCATGCCTTCATCTGATTCCACCCAACAACGTAACATCCTCTTTTATAACATGCCCCTTTGGATCCGATCTTGCCACAAAAATAAAACAAGAACAAACTTCATAGTCAGTGACATTGTTTAAGAACATAAAAGGAATATAATATAGTTAAAACCTTAAAGTTTTCAAAGAATTTTGCATATGAATATTACCTTATGAATTGACTCTTTTATAAAGCGATATCCTCCCATATCCCTTCTTGATGATCATTTCTTATGCCGGGTTCATTATCTCGCTTCATCTTCTTCGTTCATGTCCTAGACCCCTTGAAAAAGGAGTACTCTCAGGAAGACCATAATTTGAATGACTTTCCTCATCAATATCAATGACTCTTTTTCCTTGGAGAGCTACATACCACATTTTATTTTCTAGATCGGTGATATAGAACACTTGTTTCGCCTGGTCTGCCATAATAAAAGGTTCATCTCCAAAACTTCTACCATTGACATCGACTAATGTAAATCCTAGTCGATCGATCTCGAACACCATTATTGACATTAACCCACTTGCATTTGAAAATGAGAAATCTAATTTTAACATAGTCCACCTCCCAAATCTCTTCAATAACCCCATAATATGGCATGACCGCCAATAAAGGCCTCTTGTCTTTCGAACCGGAGAAGTGCATAGATTCACCTCTAACATAACACCACTTTGTTTTGGACGGTGCTCCTATCATCTAGGAACTTCGTGTAAAATGTATAACCATTGATCACATACGAATTCCAACTTATGACATTAACCTCAGGACCACGTGCTAACAATTTGATTGTCTCAGAAACACATTCCTCTCCCTCGACCTTTTGTTTGAACCAGTTTGCAAAAGTTCTATTATGCTCCCTAATCAACCTTTGTTCGGTCATCCGATGATTTTCTTTCCATACAGACTTCTTTATGTACGGCTATGTTGGCTTGAACTTCATCAACATTATTCAAGATGTATAAGTGGACTTGTGACAATTCATCGGGATCCACACTCTTTACCGATGCTCTCGTCTACCCCTTCAAAGATGCGACGTTTTGGAAGCCCAATATGTCTTACTTTGGCCAAATAATTTTGACAAAATTTCATGGCTTCTTCGAAACATATTTCGAACAATTGATGCTTTCGGCCGGTATGCGTTCTTCACGTACCCTTTTAGGAATTTCATAGATCTTTCAATTAGGTACATCCACCGTAAATGGATAGGTCTGCACAACTTTATCTCCCTCACTAGATGACCATGATGTCAAAAAAGGTAGGAAGAAAAAGCTTCTCAAGGTAGCACAAGATAAGATATCCTTCATTCTCCAATTCATCCAACTTTTCTATCTCGAAAACTTTACTACAAACCGCATTGAAGAAGACACAAAGTCTAGTCAAAACCACCCGAAGATCATATTCGGGGATGCCTCGAATAGCTACTGGGAGTAGCTGTTGCATCAAGACATGACAATCATGAGACTTTTGGCCTACTAATTTCAAGCCCTTCATCGATACAAGCCTCTTAAAATTTGAAGAATACCCCGAGGGAACTTTTGTGCCATGTAAACACTCACAAAAACTTCGTTTCTCATCCTTAGACAAAGTATGAGAAGCCGGGGGACAATAAGTTCTCTTCCCGTTTGGCCTTGGATGTAAGTCTTCGCGTATTCCCATTATTTGCAAATCCAATTTTGCCTTCACACCATCCTTGGAACTACCATGTATGTTGAGAAGCGTGCCAACAATACTATCACACACATTTTTCTCCACGTGCATGACATCAATACAGTGTCTCACATCAAGATTGCGCCAATATGGAAGATCAAAGAATACAAATCTCTTTTTCCATATATTTGTTTCTTTTCTACTCTTTGCGCCTTACCGAAGATGACAACGATATTTTTCACATTTTCATAAACTTGCTCCCCAGTCAATGCAACCGGGGCATCTTCATACTCCTGGCCACCAAAAAAGGCTTTCTTTAATCAATGATATGGGTGGCCCCGTCTAAGAAATCTCCTATGTCCAATATAAATCGTCTTTCTTCCATGTTGAAGTTGATGGTAGCGTGTGCCCTCTTCACAAACCAGACATGCTTTATGGCCTATTACACTATACCCTAACAAGTTCCCATATGCTGGGAATTCGTTTATAGTACAAAATATCATGGCTCGCAATTTAAACACATCCTTCTTGAACGAGTCAAAAACATCGACACTTTCTTCCCACAACTCCTTCAAGTCTTCGATCAAGGGCTCAAGGTAAACATCAATGTCATTTCCGGGTTGTTTTGGTCCCGAAGTCAACATAGACAGCATGATGTACTTCCGTTTCATGCATAACATAGGAGATAAGTTGTAAATAATCAGGAGCACAGGCCATGAACTATGTATGCTGCTAAGGCTCCCATAGGGATTCATGTCATCTGTGCTAAGGGCAAGCCTAAGGTTCCTAGGTTCTTCGTCGAAGTTCGGAAATAAGTGATCGATTTTCTTCCATTGAGAAGAATCGGCCGGATGTCGAAGCTTTCCATCAGAAATCCTCTCATCTGCATGCCACCTCAAATTTTTTGCATCATTTTCATTCGCAAACAACCGCTTGAACCTTGGTATGATTGAAAGATACCACAACGCTTTTGTAGGCCCCTTATTTGACTTGTACCTTGGGGTTTAACATATCGGACAATTCTGCTTCTCTTCAAACTCTTTTCTATACAATACGCAATCATTCAGGCATGCATGGATCTTTTTGTACTCCATCCCCAATGGACAGAGTATTTTCTTAGCATCATAGTATCGATGAGGCAACACATTATCATCCGGAAGCATGTCCTTAACAGCCTCAAGCATTTCAGAAAAACTCTTGTCGCTTCATCCATGACGTGCCTTCAAGCTTACCAATTTCAATACAGCGTTCAACAATTGGTATTTTTTACAACCAGGGTATAGCGGGGTCTCTGCATCACTGCTCATATTACCATATGCATGTGATTGATGAAAAGCCTCTTCTCCTACATCCCGAATAATGTCCTCTATGCGATCATCCATATCTGTGTCATTATCATCAAAGGCCACATCCCCATATTGAGACCCCCTTGGTATTTTTTTCACCATGCCATACTCATACTGTATAAGTCTTACAAAATCCTTCACAAATTAAATGTGTGTGGATAACTTCAGGACTTAGTCGCCTCTCATTCAAACATTCTACACAAGGGCAATAAAACTTCCCACTATCATCATGGACATTTTGTTTAGCAAATTCTATAAAGTCCCTCACCCCATTCTGATATTCAACACTCGTCCGTAACGCAGTTATCCAACTGTGATCCATAGTAGAATTCCTATAGACAGAAAGATTTAACATACATAATCTGAAAACATTGACACTTGCATATAAAATAAGGCAACACCAAATCCATATTTATGCTCAATGTCGGTTATGTCAAAAAAAAAATTACAGAGAAACTTGCCCATTAAATACATAACGAAGAATCACTTTTGGTCATAAATGTATCACAGTGAATCCAAGAAGCAAAATAAAAACATGACGAGGAAATTAAATGTATCGCGTGATGAAGGTCTTGTGGACTCACCTGTAGCATATAAATTCAAATGCGTTTGCGGAGTCTTTCTTCTCCCGCCACAATAGTTGATGTTGCAGACAGTAAGAGTAACCTAAAATCATTTGTTGGTCGGTTGGGTAGGTCTAAAGCGCAAATATAATCTTCAAAATACAATATTCATTAACAACAGAGAAACCCACAAGAACATTTCATCGATTTCGTTCAACCCAGAAAACCATAAAGTTATATAACCGAAACACCTCTTACATCTTGGTCTATAGACGTTTAGCTAACGAACCAGAAAGTGATTGTCGAGAGAGCAACGCAAAGCAGTCGACGAAGCAACACAAAAACACTGGAGACAGAACCTGAGTAATCACTTTCGGCGCGAGAAGAGAAGTGCAGAGAGGGAAATTTAATATTCCGCACGACAGAGACATGTTTTATTTATTTGGATTTTATTAAGACCGGTTATTTATAAAGTACCCGATCCTAAATATATAATTAAAATTTAAGGACCGGAGGATTAAAAGACTCGGTCTTAATTTTTTATTTTTCATTTAATTTTAAGACCAGAGTCTTATGATACATCCGGTCCTAAAAGTCCTCATTTGTTTAAAAAAAAAAGAGGATTGGCTTTGGCGAGCGCAAGAGTGTAAATCGAATGAATAAAAATTAAAGAAAAACTGGAGAATAGACTTCTTTAATTACTGGAGAATATGAACAAAAAAAAGACACAAGCTTAGTTCTTAATGATTCATACATTACTGGTGAATATGCACGTACACAAGAAACAAAACAAAAGAAAAACAAGCAGAAAATTATAAAAAACAAGAATCTGACTAAACATCCTTGGCGATATCGGCGTGAAAAGCGTTAAATTCCAAAGGATATCAGCAAGTTCTGTCATATTCGCATCCGCAATGCATCATTAGAGGAAAGAAGAGAGGGGTCAGCGGTAGGCGCGCTAGGGCCAACTGGTTGGAAAGGGGGAGCTGGAACCTCTTCATGGTCTGAAGGCTAGAGGGGGGTGTGGCAACCTCTTCATCATCCGAAATAACAATGGGTCCAATGACCCGAGACTCTTCTTTCACAATGGAACGCACTCTCGCTGGAGGAGGCGCACCGAATAACGATCTACGGAAGGCACGAGCATCAGGAGTAAGAGTACCCCTACGAGCGGTTCTCTTGTATCTAACCATGGTTTGAGCAGTTGGGGTAGAGAGCCATGTAGAGTGGAGTGGCGAGATTGTGAGGAGTTAATAAGGACAGAGAGGTATTAGGAGTTTATATTTTTAAGAGCGACGAAGTGTGGAGTTACGAGGTATGAGGAGTTTAATAAGGACAGAGAGGTATGAGGAGTTAATAAATATGCGGTCTAAAATTATATTATTATTATTTTCAATTCAATTGATTTTAAGACCGGCCTTTTATAATATGTTTGGTCCTAAAAGTCTAATTTTTTTTTCAATTCAATCACTTTTAAGACCGACCTTTTACCTTATGTCCGGTCCTAGAATTCATTTATTTTTTTTCAATTCAATTGACTTTAAGACCGACCTTTAATAATATATCCGGTTCTAAAAGTCTATTATTTATTTTGTTCAATTCAATTGATTTTAAGACCGGCCTTTTATAATATGTCCGGTCCTAAAAGTCTATTATTTATTTTTTTCAATCAATTCAATCACTTTTAAGACCGACCTTTTACCTTGTATCCGGTCCTAGAATTCATTTATTTTTTTCAATTGAATGATTCGATCGTATTCATTTGAACAGAGTGTAAGGATACGACTCGTATCCTTACACTCTATTCAAATGAATGATTCAGAGTCTCTTCGACTTCCAGAAAAACTTCCCAGCATCTCCTCGTATTCTGATGAACTATGCGTCTCCTCGTTATTGTTTCCGTCATTTCACATTGGTCAGGCAGGTTTCTCTATTTAAACCCGATGTTACTTTACTTCCTTCATATTCTTCTCAATCAATTTTGAAACATCCACAGTAATGGCTGCTCCACCACCACCAGGTCCTCCACCACCAACAGGTCCTCCTCCTCCGTTGACTCCAGAACCGACAATCTACCAGATTATTCAGCACATTCTGGCCCGCCTCGCTTATATAGACCGACGCTGTGGCCAGTTGTTTTAGGTCTATCACACCGTCAATGCCAAGCTGCAGGCGGTACTCGATGCCCAGGACGTTGAGTACCATCCTTCAGATGACGACATCTCCGACCTCTCCGACAACTCCCTCCCTTCCGACAACGATGGGGGGGAGTAGATGTTTTTCTTTTTTTTTTCTGTGCTGTTGCTGCTGCTCCTCACGGGGTAGCAGAAAAAAAATATAATAAAAACATTGTTGTTTCCATATTGGATCGCCATGTCCTTTTCATTGTCTTCTTTCTTTTTCCGATAAAAAGGAAACAAACAAAACATTGTCCTCGTGTAAATCAACATTAAAAATTCGTAGAATATAGTTAAGAACATACAAAAAAACAAAAAAAAAAGGTTGTTTTCCTTATTCGAATAAAAACAAAGTGACTATTCTTCTCAAGGTTGTGAAGGTGGAATATCACCTAGAGGGGGGGTGAATAGGTGATCTTGAAATTCTTTCGCTAATTGCTCAAGAATACTTAAAACGAGAGATAGAGAGAAGAGCAATGAACACAAGAGATTATACTTGGTTCGAGTCCAACTCTTGACCTACGTCCGTCCCCGAAACACTCGGGATTTCACTATCTTCAAACTTGATTACGGATCAGTAACTCTCGAGTAATCCTCTCACTAGGACTTACTCCTCTTTACAAGTTGTAACCAACTAACCGTGGACCCAATTACACACTCTGTAAACGAAGGATGATCCTTTCACTCTCGGACTCACTCCCCCTTACAAGTTGTAATTAATACACCCACACTCAAGATACCTCTATCTTGAGATTTTGATCGAATTGTAAAACAAATGATAAGACTCTCTCACGAGTAGATAAATGATAAACACTGAAGCTCGGTAATATCCTAAGATATATACGAATGGAAATTGAACACTTTGTATGCTGCTGTCGTGTATGCGTTGGTTGTGTTTTTGATGAATTCAAACCTTCAGGTATTTATAAGTTGAAGAATGAGGACCGTTGAAGGATTTGAATCTGTCCGTTTGAATGTTTGAATATGTCCGTTGGGAGTCTTCAAACATCCACGCCTTCTGCTTAGCCATGATCGATTGTCCGCTTGGTTGGGACTCTGTACAGTTGTTATTCACGTGGTCCAGGATGGAGAATAACTTAAAATATTGATTCTGTGCTTTTGATATTATGGGCCATCTTTCATCGTGTCGGCTCTGTATCTCTGTTTCGGTGCTTTACAGCTTATCAAGATTCAAACAACAATTACTCATCTGAAAAATACTCAAGAAGATGATTAATGATAATTCAAATAATATTGAATGATGTATAGGAAGAATTAACTGGATAATCACTGCATTCGGAAAATGTTGCAGAACTGATTTTCGGCAGCTGATAGCTCATACTCGAGAATCCCATTCTGTGTACTCGAGTAGCCTTTACAGAAGCACAAGCTTGATTCTTTGTTAATACTCAAGTAGCCATAGTTAATACTTGAGTATCCATTTGGTTCAGATATATCAAAGGCTTTGTCATTGATCATACTTGAGTATTCAATCATGAGTGCTTCCTGAATACTTCCATGAATACTTGCTGGATATTTCCTTAATACTTGCGTGAATACTTTCTGAGTACTTTCGTAGTACTTTCGCGATACTCAAGTATCCCTAATCAATCCACAAAAGTTCATAGCCTGTTAATACTCGGGTAGCCAAAATTATTCATTTCAGAATCAATTGATAGATGCTCATATGGTTAGAATCAATGATAATAAACAACAAGGCATATTCCATGATTTCCAAATCAGCAACAATCTTGGTGTTCTTCGTCAGAATTTAAAACTTGATCATGAATGGAAGAATCGTGTTTGCTGTCAAGTCTGATCATTCTCTCTGGGCATTCTCGAGAACTGGTGTAGTCGGACTCGAGAATAGCAAACTGCACTTGAACTTATTTCGTTCATTCTCGAGAACCATTCTCGAGAATTGATTCTCAATTCTCGAGAATCACTTGAGAGACAGCAAGCAGAAGTGAATAACAAGTTGAAGTATCCGATCATATTCGAGAATCGTTTCTGATTCTCAGGAACCATTCTCGAGAATTGGAACACATTCTCGAGAATCACTTCAGAAACATAATGCATTAGTTATAGCCCATCGACCATTCTCGAGAATTCTTCCTGATTCTCGAGAGTCATTCTCGAGAATTGCTTATGTATTCTCGAGAATCATATCAGAGAAACTATGGCTGTGTGATTCTGTCTCGATCATTCTCGAGAGCTGCTGGTGCATTCTCGAGAACCATTCTTGAGAGTCCCTTACTTATTCTCGGGAATCGAACCGATGTAGGTGAAGAAGGTTCGAACTGTGATGCGATTCTGTCACACACACCATTCTCGAGAGTCAATTTCACATGGACATGTAAGTGAGTTAATTCTGATTCAAATTCTTGAACTCTTTAAAGCCTTCTTTCCATGCAAGAAGAATCAGCCCAAACTTGTTGAATTCCATTAGTTATCATAGGATGAATGTAAGTTGTTCTTAATCAACGTTGATTGCAGCTTCCTGAACATACTACCAACTTCAAAACATCATAACTTATTCAATGGATCTTAGTTTTTTGTGTTCTTGTTGTTTTTGGAAAGGTATTTGAGTTTAGTTTCCAATGGCACCGATTTCAGCTCAATCAGATTTGTGGTTTGTGAGATACACTCAAATTACCGAAGGTTGGTATGGACTGTGACGGTGATTTGTGTTTCATTTTGTAAAAATCATATATCTCTCATTTGGACTCCTTAGGACTTGATATTTTGTCACAAGTACGTGTTGGATGTCTAGTTTCATATTCCACTAGTTTCATGTCAATCCGATTCCTGGTTTGTGAGATATCATCAAATTACCGAGAGGTCGCCCAAACTGAACGCGAAACAGAGTTGCTTTGAGGAATTCTTTGAAATCCGATGATTCTCGAGAATCAGAGTACCATTCTCGAGAATGGTACTCGAGAATCACAATGTCATTCTCAAGAATGACTGAAACTGATGTGCAAAAGCAGCTGTTCATACACGGGAATATTGCAATTGAACCCAAACAACTCCTATGCATCCGGAAGCTTGAATTTACTTATTTTAACTCCGAATTGAACCATTCTAACTTCCATTTGATCATGGAGACTTGAATATTGATATTCTCATAATATTTGACAAGTTCTTCTTTCTTCAATATCCAATCTTAATCATTCTTCATTGTTTAAACTTCATATCTACATTAATAAATAAGGATTAATCAAAGTAGAAGATAAATGTAGTATGCAAGCTTTTTGCTCTGGATAATGGCATCTATATAAGACATCATCAAAACTAATCATAGCTAACAGGTTGGACCGTAGTTGTAGTCGGTGTTACCTCGACCTGAGTTGAATATTTTCAGTTTCCTTTCAGTATCTTCTTATCTTTCCGACAAAAAGAAAAGAGACAACGAAAAGGGAAACCGATAATTCTCGCTCAACATCAAGAGAGGTAACATCGACGACAAGAGGTCCTAGCTTGAGCGAACGCCGTAACCTCGGTTGTCTTGAACCCTAAAAATTTGTCTCGAAAACACGTCAAAAACTATTAAAAGCTAACAAATTCACGGTCGTAAAGGTTAAACCATATTTTTTTAAAATATTTTTATGACTGAACTTTTAGGAGCGGACAAATAAAAAAACTACGGTCCAAAAAGTATAGACATAATTTTTAGTTAATTAAACGTAGACGTTTAGGACCGGTCATAACATAAACACTCGGTCCTAAAAGTCTATAGTTATTTTTAGAAGACTTTAGGACCGGAGGTTTAATAAATAAGCGGTCCTAAAGGTCTCGCCAAATTTGTAAAAATAAATGAAGAAGATGGACTTTTAGGAGCGACTATTTAACAAATTTACGGTCTTAAAGTCTAGACATAAGACTTTTAGGACCGGCCATAACATAAATATGCGGTCCTAAAAGTGTAGAATATTTTTAGAAGACTTTTAAGATCAGACAAATAAATACGTCCGGTCCTAAAAGTCTAGCCATAGTTTTTTTTTTAAAAATAAACGAAGACTTTTAGCACCATAGGTTTAATTATTATGCGGTCCTAAAGGTCTCGCCATATTTTTAGAAATAAACGAAGACTTTTAGCAACCGACTTTAGATAGTCTCTTTTTTCTCATTTAGAACATCTTGTACCTCAAAATTTCAAGCGCAACATAGCTAGAATGAATGAACGAATTTATTCAAAAAGATATACAAATATATTATTGAATTACACATTGTGCGTATATTTTACAAATGAATTTAGGAATTAATTAGGTCATACAGATATTCACAAAACACATTGCGTATGTGCTCTACTTCATCATCAGGAAAGGGAGCAGGTCCGGTAAACCTCGTAACATCAAAGACAGAGGCCGAATTAACTTGCGTGCATATTTTATATGTTACATTAAACCGAAACTGAATTCAGCCATAATATGTAACATCAAATACATTTACCTTTGCAATTAATTTTGTGGTTCCTCCCGTGATAACATCATACATGTGTTTCATGATGTACGGGCCACATAAGTTGGACCCCATTGGTTGCTTAGATGGGTCTAAAACGAACAAGAAATATATATAAGAGCTAGCATATATAGCTTACTGACCAAGTTCACAAGGCAGTATGCCAGTGTCCAAATATGTACTAACCTCTGGTTTCAACAATTTAGGATAAGTGGCCTGAGCCCCACGCCTTTTTTTTACCTCGACTTGTATAATACCCGCATATTTATTTATCTGAAATATTACATTTTGGTAAATAAATTAGGCTATTTCTGATAAGTGAAATTATTGTTGCAAGACTTGTGTTATTATAGCCTATTTTTCTAGGATGAGTTCTGTAGGAAATTAGAGAATTTAAGGGCCAAAGTGCCAAATGACCAAAATACCCCTGGTATGCAAAATGACTTAGGAAAATTATGAAAAATCCTAAAAGGCAATGAAATAATTATTTGAGTTAGGAGAGTATATTATCTCTAATTGTGATAATTTGATAAATTATGAGCTTGGAGAAATTGAATAAGAATGCTCAAAAAGTATTGTAATGACCATAATACCCTCTCAAATTCTAGAATAACGCAGAATACATGAAAACAGAAATGTCAGTGCTAGAATTATGAGGTAATGAGGCATTGTAATTAAGAAAATTATCAACTAATGATAATAAAGTAGTTAAGTAATTTACGGCTAATTACTTAAGCATAAGTAAAGGAAATTCATAAGTAATTTTGTAAAACCCTAAAATTAGTGGTTTTTGGCTTAAAATTAGTAAGAACATATTTAGTAATTAATTGGAGAATTTTGTAAAAAATAAGTGAGTTTAGGTATTTTTAAGCCTAAATACAAGAATGGACCAATTAGGTAATTTTGAGAAATTTTTGGAAAAATGGAATAAATAAATAATTAAATAATTAAATAAATATAAAATAAATACAAAATTAAAAAAAAAAAGGGGCAGCCGAAAATTGAGAAAGAAAATAGAGAAAGGAATAAATTTTAAAAAAATCATGATATTTTATTATTATATAATATAATTAAAGTTAGTGAATAGTAAATGAATAAATAGGAAACGGATCCTATCTAGAGAACCAGGAATAGGAATTCCAAAGTCAAGGTAAAATATTGATCGCTGAGTTTTTACCTTCAAGTGACCTCTTCCGGAAGTTAATTCCGAGGCGGTAAGCGCATTTACCTAATAAGACGAAATAGGGAAAAATGCGAGATAGTCACATTTTGGATCGAAGAAAATAAATTATAACTCAACATCCGGAGATGAGTTTATGATTATATGGACATATTTGGAATCGGTGAATTTTTGTCCGAGGTTGATGATTCCGAAAACAATTTTCGTAACCGAACGCGCCGGACACGTTTTTCGAGAAAACTTCAACTGATCGTCGGGACCACATAAGGGACTGGAATCTAAGTTAAATTAGATATTATTGATGAGGAAGAGAAGATCTTCAAAGTTATGAATTCAGAATTTAGAGACTACGCGAAACGGACACCGATCGGGGAAATTCTATCGGATCGGGCATAAAGTAAGCTTAAGTCACCATTCTTGGACCAATGGTTTGATGCCACATCACCCCCTTGTGTCGACTATGAGCTTCCCATGGTCAAGAATTAACCACCATTTTGTCTTGAATTTACATGGTTATAAGGAAAGGAAAAATTACAAGATTTGGAATGTAGAAATTACCAAAGTGGCACAAATTTTGCCTATATAAAGGCATGAGCACCTCCTTCATTTCTTCACACCTCCTCTTCTCTCTACCTTGGCCAAAACTTAGAGTGAGAAGCTCTGCAAAAGTTTTGCCTTAGCTCCGAGTAAGTTCTTATGTCCTTAGCTTTTAGTTTCCGTAGTTCTTTCGGTAGTTATAGTAGAACTGTTGTTTTGATCTAGGAAGTTTCGTGAATTTGTTCCTATGTTTGTTTTTATGCCTCATTGCATTGAAAGATGCCCGACGAGGTAAAAACATAGTGGGGATAATTTTGAAATGGAATACGGTCAAAGTAACGAAGTTCGCGAAATTCCGCCAAATTAGGGATAAAAGGGCAAAATGGTAATTTTTACCTAAAATGCCGATTATGATGTCAAATCACTAATGAAAGTGATATTACTCGATAGGGCATCGAAACTTTGATTTGCTTTGCCGTTACGCCGCCCGACGTGCCGTTGTCGAACATTTCACGTTTTTCCGTAAAAAGTACGTTTTTCCGCCGAAGTACCTAACGTCGTCAACGAAGGTACGGACGCGTCTTGTAACACTAATCTTGTGCCGCTTAAAAGCATATATGTGATAGATACGTTCGTAGACCGATATACGAACGGTTTACACGGGTTATAGTCATGATAACGCCGTATGTTTTTCTAGCGGCGAGAACACGAGTGGTATCGTGGCACCGGTGAATAGTGCAAGCTGTTATTGTTGTTTTACATTGTGGGGCTTTACATACTACGTAATGCTTATGTTTTGTCGGCATAATGATCATGCATCTCGTCGTATGCTTATGTAGTGATATACCGTTGTATTGTCTAGAATATCTCGTTATCCGTATACCGTATTGTTTGGGTTTGAGATTAATCGTTACACGAGATTCAATGCGGTGAATTGAATCTCGCCTATAGCATCGGGATCCGGAGGAATACGGATCGAAGATCGAGGCAAGCATCAGTAGACGTGCAGCCAGAGACTTATCTATCTTTACCGCTTTCAGCTATCCACTTTCAAACTCTAGGATTAATGTAATCATTACAATGTTACACTATGGTTGATGTTTGTTATGAATCAGTTACTCACTCGCTCCAATGCTCTACTCTGACTACTCTGCTTGAAATATTTGGAAACGTTTTTTTTAAAAAAAAAAAAATCCGCTGTTTTCAAATGGGATGTTACAACTTGGAAGGTCCTCATAGCACTATCATCAAAATCACAAATTTATCAATAATGTTCACGAAAATTCACGGTAGAGATTTCGAGACAAGAGAATCAAAATGACATGCTTACTTGTTGACACTCGTCAATATAGCCTCGGCTCCCGTGAGTAGAGTATAAGAAGATAACTTTATTAGGATCCTCCATGCACATGAGGACCAACTCGCCCGTGGCGGCTGAAAATTCACAAAGAAAGTACTCGGTGATATATGTAGCGAATTATATTAAGTGAATTGCATACAAGAATTGTGATATGTACACGTGGTAGTATGGAAACACGTACACCTTTCTTATCACTTCACACACCCTGGTTGACATGTATTCTTGTCTCAACTCCAAGGATGTTGTACTTGCATAGACTGGGCACAAGAATCCAAAATCCTTGATTATGCCCTATTCAACCAATTCTTGATGCATGAACCTACAATAATGACATCGATCAGAGAATTAGTATATATGTATGTGTGTCTAAACGATGCATTTAAATTATGTACTCATAGAAGAAGATACTTACTTCATAAACATTTGAACAATTGTATATGAAAGCTCCTATCCAGGAACCAGCAGGGACGTTACATCTACGTCGTCAACGTAAACATCTTGAGGATGAGGGAGGCCTACTACTTCATTGACAGGCCATGATTTATCTTTAAAATATCCGTTGTTTACCAAATCAGATATTTTTTCCTTGGCAGTCAATTGAGCAGTAGGGGATGGAACTTGAGGAGGAAGGGATGCAGCTTGAGGAGGGGATGTTTCTTGAGGAGATGGAACTTGGGGAGGAGGGGATGAAGCTTCAGGAAGAGTAGAGACATGTACAAGCTTCACTGGCCACGAGATGAAGGTTCCAATGACATCATTCACAACCTTCAGCTCATCAGTTGGGAGAGGGAGAGGTGCATCAACGATCACCTTTTCAACCGTCACTCGACTTCATCATCATCCCATTTGTTAGTGGTGTACGGTTGATCCCAAGTTGTGGATGTCCCTTTTGCAACGAATCGTCTATGACTATCACCATCCTCCACAGACAATTCACAAGGTTGCTCTGACTGTCCAACAATGCAGCTCCCTTTAGTGCTTGGCTGCATAGGTGCAGGTGAATGTGTGACGGGAACACTGCTCTCTGAACGAGAGCTCAAAAGCTGGTGAATTCAAAGCTGGTGAATCATGTTTGGTAAGAAGGTCCTGTTTCAGATGATGATAGTCTTCGCTCTCATGCCCTGTCTGGAGCCAACCTCAAATCTGTTGGTCACATAGATTTTCTCACTGGCAAAGTTTCTGATCATTAGGCCAGTCCACAAAACTCCAAGATTCTAATAAGAAAAGTAAGTTTCCCTATTGCTTTAATTATTACTAAAGATAATCATACTTGTACCATTAGAAAACCAATGAAATAGAGTAAATAGTTCTTTATAACAATGAAACATATCCTTCCGACATATAAAAAAGTTTAAATTGTAAATATGATCAAGAACTACTTTCTCCCCACATTTGTTTGCATTATATCTATTACCTATAAAGCTAATTTAGGGGATCGTAAATGAAATCACGCTATCCGAGTGCATAGCTTATTAATTTATACCAATCTTAACCAAAAATTATCTTATTCATATAATTAATAAAACAATTAGATACTTTAAATGGTTCTTTGGGTCACTCGCTCTATAGCAATGAGGCATGAAAAGGTTTAAATGGTAATTATGACAACAAAAGAATCTTTTTTCTCAACACGTGTTTAAACTATTATTAGAACATCTTCAAATCATTAGCTAGAAGCATCAATGTTTTTAGCATATCTTAAATTCATTAACTTTTCATAACAACTATTGGATCAGATTTTTTATTCGGTATGTAGGTCCATGGAATATTGAATGGAATAGGGTGGGGGATTCTTATGCCAACCAGAGCAATGATGGGACGTTATCTAAAAACATTCGAAGCCACTGGATCAACATGGTTCCATTTGCACAGAGCATGATGGGACGTTATCTAAAAACATTCGAAGCCACTGGATCAACATGGTTCCATTTGCACATAGCATGTCAGACTCTTGCTTATATCATTGGCATCGTTGGCTGCGCTCTCGGAATCTTCTTGTCAAACCTGTCTCTGTCGTCTCTGTCTCCTTCTAGTTTTTCTCATGTGTCAATTGGAATCGCTGTGTTTGCCTCTGTATCTGTCCAAGTCTTGGCTGCCATATTCCTCAGACCTGACAAACATCACAAGGCCAGAATCTTCTGGAACATCTTCCACTACGTCATTGGCTATGGAGTCTTTGCCCTCTCCATCTTCAACATGTTCAAAGGCTTCTCCGTTTCAAACTCCTCCCATATGTGGAAGAATGCTTATTTTGGCATCATTGTTTCATTGGGCTGTGTGGCTCTTATATTGGAAGTCGTTACTTGGTTTCTGGTCTGCAAAAGAAGGACGAAGGAGACGATGAATTCGAAGGAGACTTCTGCTGATGACAAAATTTCACACCAAGAGATCGTTTGAACCGTATATTACTAGCTAGGACATAAGCCTTAAACTATAATTGTATATACAGTGTCGTGTAATCCATTTTTAAGATTATAACAGTTGGAAATATCGTTATACTTGTAGCCACTTGATGTTTTCAAGTCATATATGTCGTCATCAATTATATGTACTCTTTCTCCGACTATTGTTTGCCTTCATCAACGCCGAAATATGGATCATATTTCGCTAAAGTACTTCAACAAATTGATCATGCCAATATATTTAGCCTAAAACAATATAAGAATATATCCTTTTAATAAAAGAGTAAAGGATCAACGCACTCGCCAAAAAACAAAAGATATTGGTTATTGGGAAGGAGGTGGATGAGGATTCTCTCTGACAACCAAGAGGGGTGGTTGTCAAGGGATTATTATTCAGAATTTATTTAATTTCATTTTGAGCTCTAGGATTGAGCTAGTTGATCTATAAAAAATCAAAACTCTCGTTTAAAAAATCAACAATTTAAAACTACAAATTTAAGCGTTGTTTTAACTAAATTTAGTTGGTTCATATGTACTATTTTGTTTAGGCCATGTGAATCTATAAAAGTATTACAAGTGTATGTATTTGTAAATGATTATTTGATTTTCTATCACTTTATTTAAAAATATATATATACACACACCCGCACACCCCAACCCCAATTTTTAGTTGGTTCCTTGAAATAAATTAAAATATATATTACTTTCCTAAGTTCTTTTAAATAAGACCATGCTGCTAAATATAAGTTGTATTAACTTATGGTACTTACCACTAAAAATTATTATAATTATGTAACATCCTAAGAATTTGAGAAGATATTTATCAGCCTTATTTGAGGTGTAGTGTAAGTTTATTATGTTGATGCACATTATAAACCAATGTTTCTAGAGATTTGGAAAAAAAGACTAGAAAATTAAACCCTTTAGTTCTCAAAATTGGTGCTGCCCAAAATTAAGACAAATTTCTAGATCTCAAAGGTGCCGGGTACGATGAGGCATTGTTTTGTAGAAAGAATATGCTCCCAGATGATAGTAGTTAGTATTGGATTAATTACCAAATTTAAGTTCATTTCATTTAAAAACATATATTTAGATTTTTTTAAAAAAACAAAAAACAAAGCGAGTGTAAAGTGATTCTTAAGTGTGAAAATATTGCTAATAAGGTGCTACAATTTATAAAGTTTATAAAAAAATTACATACGATAAATAGTTTTTATGGTTGGTAGGGTGACTTGATCTATAACAATGATGCATATTCTTCATATATTTAAAAAATATTAAATTTTAAGGGTGGCAAAAATCCAATTGCTCAAATCAAAATGGGTTTAAAATGTTATTAAAAGTATTGATGCTAAAATGGGTTTTTTGGGGCCGATGGAAATTAATCTCCTTATTATGGTAATGCAGGTTTTCAAAATTTAGAAATTATTGATAAAAATAAATAAAGGATAGATCATCCCTAAGTCAAGGGAGATAATTTTAGTAATTGTTGAAGACTCAATTTACAAAAATAGTTTATTCAAAAATCACGAAACTCAATGTATGGCTTAAAAAAAGTAAGCTACAAAGATTAAATTAAATGCATATAGAAAACTACATAAAAAAGATATCAAAAAATATATAGAATCCTATTACAATGACGAAATTCTCACTTAACAGTCAACCTTCATTAAAGGATATGATTTAAATATATTTTACAAAAATTATGCTACGCTTAAGCTCTGTATGAGACTTCGTTTAGATATTTGGAAAACTAATCAATTGAAATAACAAACAATAAAAATAACGAAAACTTATTACACTTTAAGATCTAAATTTAGTATTTATGACATCTTATCCTTTTGAATGAGTTTCTTGGCAAATCACTCCCTATAAATTACTTGACAGCCATGAATGAGAGACCATTTGTGAAAACCTCCTTCTCCTAAAACCCTACTTCTCCCTCGTTACCTCTTCTCTATTGATCTCTCTTTTCATGGCTCCCTTTCGCAAGCTTTCCCTGTTTTTGACCCTCTTCTCTACGCTTATCATCATCTTCACTGTCCCTGTAAGCTCACAACCCAAACCCCAACCACAAGCTTGTGAATCATACCAGTTTCCCAACACTACAAATATTTTAGCCTGTAACAACCTGCCCATTCTTGATTCTTCTCTTCACTGGACCTACCACTCTTCTTCGAACTCGATCGATGTTGCTTTCAAAAAGAACAAAGCCAACTATAAAAGTTGGATCGCTTGGGCTATTAACCCAAAATCCACAAGTATGGTGGGCTCTCAGGCGTTCGTTTCTTTTCAGAAATCTGACGGAGCTCTGACGGATTACTCCTCTCCCATAACCTCGTATGGTACGATGTTGGAGGAAGAGAGTTTGAGCTTTGAGGTTCTTGGAGTTTCTGCGATTTTCGAGGTTGGCACGATGATCTTATATGCAAGCTTTTTGTTTAGGCCATGATGTGAATCTATAAAAGTATTACAAGTGTATGTATGTATTTGTAAATGATTATTTATTTTTGTTTGTGTATATATATTACCTTCTTGTCTTATTTTAAATAAGACCATGCTTCCAAATTTAAAATGAATTAACTCGTAGATACTACTTGTAACACCCCAATTTTCAAAAGCAGAATAAAAAAATTTCGTCAGAGTAGAGCATCGAAGCAAGAAAAAGAGTAAGTAACTAATATATCATTAATTGTGGCGTATCTGTCTGTTCATAAAGAACGGTACATTTATCGAGTATTATAACGATACATATCTAAAAATCTTTAGCCGGGTCTTTACGCGTGCTTGTTCACTCTGCTTACTCTTGTCTTCGGTCCTCGATTCTCTGGATCCTGAAGCTATAGTAAGAGCTGAGGTCCAATGCCCATCGGACCTCAGGTAACAGTTAACCTCATGCTCATGTATAACAATGTATGTATGACAGATATTCTTGACATTACAGCAGTAATCAACACATAAGCACACAGCAGAAGTAAGATTAATATATCAACAATACATATCACATGTAAAGTTATCTATACAAATCCACGTATAGCTGTCTACACCTCACCGTGCCACGATGGCCTATCGTGTCCTCAGCGCTAGGAAAACTCTAACGGCATTATCAAAACCATAACCTGTGTATAAAGCTGGATGTATATGTAGTGATCTAAGCCCCATAAACTTAGTCACGGTGCATGACCCAAGACAGAGTCCCGTCCATGACTTTATGAAAGTATCTATCTCATATAAATATACAATAAGCATCAGAGTTAGTGTTACAGTACGCGTACGTACCTTGGTTGATGATTGTGGTACGTATGTCGGTCGGTATGCGTTATCGGATAGCCTATAATAGTAATATCGCTTTATTAATCCATGAATAGTATCTTAAGAGATATTTTGACCACTAAAGACCTTTTTACCCTTGGTGGATTTATTTTTCAATTTATTTCCCCATTATTTTCGTAAAAGACGCTGGTCACAGCACTTAGGGTAGATTTTCGCCTAACTTCGAAAAATCATAACTAATTCTAGAAAAATCGAAACGAGGATCCGTAAAATTCCCCGGACTCCTTAGGATGTCTAGTTTTGAAAAAAAAATATTAAATTTTCCCAGAACTTAAGAAAAATTACCAGTTTTCATTTTTCAAAGCTCCGCCCAGAATTTCCCCAGAAAATGTAGCCCAACTTTGAGAATTTTTATCTCCTAGCACAAAACTCAAAATGACAAGCTATAGGTATATTTGGAAAGCTCTATATGTATAATTTATTCATGAAACATTTCAGAATTAATTAACCTTATATTTAACATAAAATTATGGTGTTTTAGCTACTGACTCCAGAAATCGCATAACCAAAAAATTTCACCAGAACTTCGTTACTTTAAGGTTTCTCTTCCAAAAATTTTACTCTATCACTTTCTTCATCATTTTTTCGAAATAAAGCTAATTCTAACAATAAAAACATGAAAATAAAATTACTCTAGCATATTTAAGATCAAAGCTACTTCTATCTATGAATTTAAGAACTAAAACTTAAAGAACTACTTACCAATGCTTCAACTCCTTCAAGAAGCTCCTCCCTCACTTCCTCTCCTCTCTATATTCAGATTTCTATGCTTGCTTGGTGTGAGAATTATGAAGAACTAAAGCCCCTATTTATAGTAAAAGGCTATGGCATCATGATAAATTTTTCTAACCTAATTCATCTTGTTTTTAAACCATTGGATCAAGGTAATTTTTGAAGCTTCCATCCTCACCTTCAATCCCTCACAGCCGTGCCCCCCCCCCCCCTCCTCTCTCTCTCATTTTGTTCTCTTGGTCACCAAGTTTTGCTACTTAGTCTACAAGTTTCTCAACTTAGTCCACAAGTTTTGCTTTATTGACTTAATCTTTAACATGTGTGAAAACAACTTACTTCTTCCATAAGTTGTCAAAAAAACCGTCCTCCTCTTCATCTTTTTTTTTTTTTATTTGTTTTGTGTTTTAAATTCTTAACCTATAATGTTTTAAGCTCCCTTATTTAATTTACTTGTAACTCATTAATTAAAGCCCTTACTTTTAGATTAAATCTTGTCTCTATATTTATGTAGAAAAATCCCACCTACCTTGGTAGATTTGTATCTTATATTACATGTGCTCTTATCTTATATTTTTTTATTAATCTTTTGCCTCTTTTATTAATATGAATTTTGCCCAACATAATAACATTAGGGTTTAATAATTTAATTCAAGTTACTATTCCTAATATAGTGTTTTAGACGTTATTAGGCTTAATTATAATAGTGTGATTGATTATCAATTTAATTATGATCTTTAGAAATTCCCCTTATGCTAATCTTGGGTTTTTATTGGCCTTTGATCACTAATAAATCGCATACATTCCTCAATTATGCCTTTTTATTTTAATTATTACTTAATCACGAAAATTAACATAAATATTTTAATCTTTGCAAATTAAATTGCACATTAGTTGTTGATAATTTTCTTTAATTGGAATAAGCATTTCCATGTTATTTTATTGTCTCTTATGATTAAATTAAGATTATACTTAATTATGATATTTTATGATACTTTATGATATTTCATGATATTTTATAATATTTCATGATATTTTATTATCCCTAATTGAATTTAGAGTATTGGATTTTGCCTTATTAAATCCTAAAGAAAATCTGCCCAAGAAATAAAATAAATACACTACAAATTTAGAGACAACATATTCTCCTAATTTAATAGGTATTACTTGCCAAAATATGATATCTAGGAGAAATACAAATTTTTGGGTATTACATTTCTCCCCCTATTAAATAAAATTTCGCCCTCGAAATTTACTCTATCGTAATTAGACTTCGGGCCATAAACTCTGGGTATTTCTCCCTCATGTCTTCCTCTGTTTCCCAAGTTGCCTCGTTTGGTGACAAACCCTTCCAGACCACCTCCTCAATCGGAATGGTTCTGTTTCTAAGTCGTTCCTCTCGGTGATCGAGAATTGTTACGGCTCAATTGCGAAGGTATTGTCATGTCGTACTTCGACATCCTTCTATAAAAATGTCTCTGTGGCGTCCATATACTATGGCAACACAAGGTACCTCATATTTTAATGACACGATCGCGATCTGGTTGGTGTAACTGAGGAATACGGAAAACGTTATGGAGATTAATCAAGTTCGGGGGTAAGGCTATCTGGTAAGTGACTGGTTCACGTTTAACTAAAACTTTTGAATGGTCCTATGTAACGCGTACTAAATTTTCGTTTTACTGACATCGGTTACTGGGGCTATCTTTAGAGATATATGATCATCGACTTCAAACTCTAGAGGTCTTCTCCTTTTGTCAGCGTAGCTCTTCTGTCTGCTTTGTGCTGCTAGGAGTCGTCTTTTGAACAAAGCGATTTGTTCGGAGGTCTGATCAATTAGATCTTGTCCAGGCAATTTGTTCTCAGATAAGGGTGACTGACACGTTTGCCCTTGACATTTGACCGTATAAACTCGAAAAACTCTAGTCATCTAGTCTATCCCCTTACTATGCATGCTTACTTAGCACGCACTATAATATTCAAATAATAATCTTAGACATTTTGTACCCAGGTATAGTATTCACACAAGACCTTCTCATCCATACTCATCGTGTGCTTGGTTACGCAGGCCTTACCGCCTGACCCATTCAGCCTCTCGGCTTAACACATATTGGCCTTCCGGTTCAATCCATTATCACAACACTAGGGATTTTAGCCTCAATACCTATTAGATTATCCTCAGGCTTTAGGCATTCAAACTACTACTCAAGACATACTGGTAGACATACTAGTCTAAGGTCACTATAACAATTCGCATTTCTCACAGTGATAGGTACGACTGTCTTAAGGCCTAGGGACACTGCCCCGTGTACTTTTGCACACCTAGATCTCGAGCATCTGCTCGTCTATTTCATATGATCTTTTCCTATCCAAGTTCTTAGGCTATTTTAGAAGCTTAATTATTCTTTAGGTCTCTAAGATTTTTACTAGTTTCCACACAAGAATAAGAATTATTGATTGCAACAGCAAATCTTTTCTTCGTTAAGGTAATCATTACGCCAAATTTCTAACATAAGATGAGGATTTTAAATTCTCAATATTTTTATCAGGAGTGAGGAGAAGTCAGCATACAAAGTAACCAAAAAATAGCTTCAACGAAATCCAGAACAACTTTTAAGTACTATTTAGTTCTTATGAAGTACACGTGATACTACCAATTTCATGTTCAATACTCACTACCAGAGTACAATAGATGCAATGATATAAGAAGACAAAATTCGACTTCAGTTACTACAGTAACTAACAATTTCCAATTTATGTTTTATATATCTAGAATCTATTGGTCTGGTCATAAATTTAACTCAAATAGTGGTGCACTCAAATAGGGCTCCTGGAGTATCAACTATAAACATACTAATCCTTAATTTTAATTGGATGATTAAGGTGTACACTTAAAATTTCATATTAGAGCTTTTTATCTTTACAATCCAAGAACCTAATCCTTATGGTTTCTGTTCTTGTTTTACAAAACATTACAAATAAACTCAAAGTTGCCGAGCCCATTAGTTCCTGTTATTTTAAAGGTATTCATCAAAATTTTAAATTGAAACAAGGATATATATAATGTATGGCTATCTCATTATGATAAAATGATAAGAAATCTTAATTTCAACGGACCAAAGGTACAATGCAGTTCAAAACAGGGTTCCAATACAAAGCATGCCATAAAATTCAACCGAGTGTTATTTCAATAGTTAAGACCAGCCTATCCATCAGGTTTCATTTACTTTTAACATGCACCATTTGAAGCTTAATCTTGTTTTTAACATGCCCATGACTAACAATTCACCGTACAACACAAGAGATAGAACAAAATCAATGGATGGTCATGTGATTTGAGAAAAAAAAATGATATCGACCATATTTATGGGTCCAAATTTTCACAAAGTGTGATAGAAAAAATTCAAAGGGTGGTAATGCACATACTAAAATGGAACTTAAAATGGTATGCCCCCAGGTACTTTTACATATTAATTTGTTAACTATCTTTCGGTATAATAAAGTAATATTTCCGAACTCACATTTTCCAGCATAATTAAATGAGGCAAGTAATATTACAAGGATGTACAAGTCATAGCATCATTAGACATGCAAACTCTTTTCTACAATAGGTTAACACCAAACACTTAGATTTCCAACTACTTATAATAATGACCTGGAAGGATTTAAGTGCTATTTCCAACATACGATTAGTTTTCACCAAAACCCCATGCAAGTGTCATGATTTAAAGTTCTTACAGCTAGCTGGTTGGACTACAATAATTACATGCATAGACTTTAATGAAATGCCGTAACAATGTGCACTTAACAATATTTAACAAATTTAAAGAAGAATCACTTTTTAAAAACATAGTTTCAAACTAGCTTTGTTTGGAAAATTTAAGTGAAATGCTCAGGTTAGATTTCTAAGTGAACGGATAATTGGGTGGCATGCTGTCTATGAGTTATATCTGGTTGGGAATTTTCAGAAATAAAGTAAGTGTTAAACATATGTGTAACATACTTAATGCATTAGCTCATACAAGTTTCAAGTCTTCACAACAACCTTAAAGCGCAAATATCCAATGCAATCTCATATCATATAAAACATGTTTAGCAGTAAGCATATGATCACAAAAGATTTTTCAATGTCAAACTAGAGAACATCAGATAAAAATCTAATCATGCAAGTATTCCAAATGATAAGAGAGAGTTCATATAAGGCATTGCCTGATTTATCATAAATTTTAACGATGATGTCAAAATTCTATTCAATAAGACATATATCTTTACAATGACATAAGGAAAGGGATTTTTGAGTTTTGCAAAGATATATCTAAAACATTTAGAAACAAAAATCACTTATGCATATAAGGAAAAACAAAGCTCAATATCATATACCACATAAACCCCTTTTCCTCTCTTATGTGTTTTCAAGTTTTTATTTTTAAACATCCGTATGGATGCCCTTGGGTTAACAGAAACTGACTGTTTTCTAGATTTGTCTCCTAACATATACTTAGGCATTAGTTTACTAATACTTTTTCTTCCTTGAGAACATACTTCATAAAGAGTCTTTCAATACTAGCTAATCTGTTCCTCATCATTAAAATATCTCGTACTATCTGGCCTAGAGGCGTAGAGCAAAATGAGCCACCTATAGGCCCTCAATGATGCCTTGATTATGATTATGCCCGGGTTCATAACGATAATCGAGACCCCAGTGAAAAACATTGCTCTAGGTACTGGAATTGGTTTTATTTGTGGTTGTTTATTTCTACCTCTACATCCATCTCTATCTCTACCTTTGGGAACTCCAGTCCCTTATAAACATCGGAATGAAGTAGTGACTAGCACCTATTGCAAACATATATATATCTTCTTTGTAAAGTTACTATATTACTGTAGTTGCTACGTCATAATACTTCATAATAGTAAACTATGTTCAGTTATCACTATTTTCGTGGCTTCCCTTGACTGGTACTAGCTTCATATTTCGTTCTTTGATTACACGTTATCTAACACTAGCCTTTGGAGATGATATAGAAATGAGTCGAAATTGGCTGTACGTTCTCTGTCTAAGAGTTCATTTGTCTTTTCTGTCCAGAAATGGTTTCTAGGAAAGAGGTATAGGTTTGATATCACCCGATTGTTTAACGGGTAGGGAAGACCCTTGCGTCGTTTCTCTCGTAAGTCATATTGACTTGTTCCAGATACTGAAAGTATGTTCCTTTGCCAGTCTTACAGTGTTGATATGCCATTATGTACTTTTTTCATAAAGTGCCTATCAATTTTTGTTTGAACACGTCGCAAGAAAGTTTGGGTTCGTAAGAGGACTTACTCTCAGAGTCATCTTGACAGCTGAAAATATTCATTGTTATCGATATCATATGTATGATCCGATACTATAGGTTTCTCTAGTTCAAAAAGTATATTAGCCGTTGATTCGAGGTAGTACATAGAATCAGGGTTGTGTACAGGTTTAGAGTTTGTATACCGACTCCGGTGGGTATACGTTCGAAGGTTCATGGTCACAAATGAGTGTAGGGGTTTTTCCTGAGTTAGGGTAATGCACTGACTCGAAGTGGTACACCAGTTCAGGATGGTATATCGTGTTAGGGTGGTACCCTGGTCTTGGGTTCATTAATTTCCGAGTGATATGTCTTACATGTTTCTAGTAGTTTATGTCTGGAGATCTATCTCCGTCCATCACTACAACGTCACAACAGGGTTATATCAGTACTTGTTTTCACAAATATGCTCCAAGTTTAAAAAGGCTTAGAACCTAACTCCGTTAATCAAACAATTTGGCCAGGTAGGTGTCTATCATGGGAGTCTCACTGAGTTCACGGCGACTGATTGACTGATCCACATAGACTATCCCTGCCTTCGGCACCAAACTGTTTGAAATTACTTTGTTAAATCCATGCCAGAATGAATGCTCTGATACCAAAAATGTAACACCCCAATTTTCAAAAGCGGAATAAACATTTTTCATCAGAGTAGAGCATCAGAGCAAGAAAAAGAGTGAGTAACTGATATATCATTAATTGTGGCGTATCATCATTCATAAAGAACGGTACATTTATCGAGTATTATAACGATACATATCTAAAAATCTTTAGCCTGGTCTTTACGCGTGCTTGTTCACTCTGCTTACTCTTGTCTTCGGTCCTCGATTCTCTGGATCCTGAAGCTATAGTAAGAGCTGAGGTCCAATGCACATCGAACCTTAGGTAACGGTTAACCTCATGCTCATGTATAACAATGTATGTATGACAGATATTCATGACATTACAGCAGTAATCAACACATAAGCACACAGCAGATGTACGATTAATATATCAACAATACATATCACATGTAAAGTTATCTATACAAATCCATGTATAGTTGTCTGTACCTCACCGTGCCACGATGGCCTATCGTGTCCTCAGCGCTAGGAAAACTCTAACGGCATTATCAAAACCATAACCCGTGTATAAAGCTGCATGTATATGTAGTGATCTAAGCCTCATAAACTTAGTCACAATGCATTACCCAAGACAGAGTCTCGTCCATGACTTTATGAAAGTATCTATCACATATAAGTATACAATAAGCATCAGAGTTAGTGTTACAGTACGCGTACGTACCTTCGTTGGTGATTGCGGTACGTATGTCAGTCGGTATGTGTTATTGGATAGCCTAAAATAGTAATATCGCTTTATTAATCCATGAATAGTATCTTAAGAGATATTTTGACAACTAAAGACCTTTTTACCCTTGGTGGATTTATTTTTCAATTTATTTCCCCATTATTTTCGTAAAAGACGCTGGTCACAGCACTTAGGGTAGATTTTCGCCTAACTTAGAAAAAGCATAACTAATTCTAGAAACATCGAAACGAGGATCCGTAAAATTCCCCGGACTCCTTAGGATGTCTAGTTTTGAGAAAAAATATTAAATTTTCCCATAACTTAAGAACAATTCCCAGTTTTCATTTTTCAAAGCTCCGCCCAGAATTTCCCCAGAAAATGTAGCCCAACTTTGAGAATTTTTATCTCCTAGCACAAAACTCAAAATGACAAGCTATAGGTATATTTGGAAAGCTCTATATGTATAATTTATTCATGAAACATTTCAGAATTAATTAACCTTATCTTTAACATAAAATTATGGTGTTTTAGCTACGACTCCAGAAATCGCATAACCAAAAATTTCACCGTAACTTCGTTACTTTAAGGTTTCTCTTCCAAAAATTTTACTCTATCACTTTCTTCATCATTTTTTCGAAATAAAGCTAATTCTAACAATAAAAACATGAAAATAAAATTACTCTAGCATATTTAAGATCAAAGCTACTTCTATCTATGAATTTAAGAACTAAAACTTAAAGAACTACTTACCAATGCTTCAACTCCTTCGGGAAGCTCCTCCCTCACTTCCTCTCCTCTCTATATTCAGATTTCTATGCTTGCTTGGTGTGAGAATTATGAAGAACTAAAGCCCCTATTTATAGTAAAAGGCTATGGCATCATGATAAATTTTTCTAACCTAATTCATCTTGTTTTTAAACCATTGGATCAAGATAATTTTTGAAGCTTCCATCCTCACCTTCAATCCCTCTCAGCCATGCCTCCCCCCCCCCCCCTTCTCTCTCTTTCTCATTTTGTTCTCTTGGTCACCAAGTTTTGCTACTTAGTCTACAAGTTTCTCAACTTAGTCCACAAGTTTTGCTTTATTGACTTAATCTTTAACATGTGTGAAAACAACTTACTTCTTCCATAAGTTGTCAAAAAAACCGTCCCCCTCTTCATCTTTTTTTTTTTTAATTTGTTTTGTGTTTTAAATTCTTAACCTATAATGTTTTAAGCTCCCTTATTTAATTTACTTGTAACTCATTAATTAAAGCCCTTACTTTTAGATTAAATCTTGACTCTATATTTATGTAGAAAAATCCCACCTACCTTGGTAGATTTGTATCTTATATTACATGTGCTCTTATCTTATATTTTGTTATTAATCTTTTGCCTCTTTTATTAATATGAATTTTGTCCAACATAATAACATTAGGGTTTAATAATTTAATTCAAGTTACTATTCCTAATATAGTGTTTTAGACGTTATTAGGCTTAATTATAATAGTGTGATTGATTATCAATTTAATTATGATCTTTAGAAATTCCCCTTATGCTAATATTGGGTTTTTATTGGCCTTTGATCACTAATAAATCGCATACATTCCTCAATTATGCCTTTTTATTTTAATTATTACTTAATCATGAAAATTAACATAAATATTTTAATCTTTGCAAATTAAATTGCACATTAGTTGTTGATAAATTTCTTTAATTGGAATAAGCATTTCCATGTTATTTTATTGTCTCTTATGATTAAATTAAGATTATACTTAATTATGATACTTTATGATATTTCATGATATTTTATAATATTTCATGATATTTTATGATCCCTAATTGAATTTAGAGTATTGGATTTTTCCTTATTAAATCCTAAAGAAAATCTGCCCAAGAAATTAAATAAATACACTACAAATTTAGAGACAACATATTCTCCTAATTTAATAGGTATTACTTGCCAAAATATGATATCTAGGAGAAATACAATTTTTTGGGTATTACACTACTTCTAAAAATAATTATATTTATGTAACTTCCTAAAAATTTGCGAAGATATTTATCAGCCTTATTTTATGTGTAAGGTAAGTTTATTATTTTGATGTACATTATATAACCATCTTTCTAGAGATTTGAAACAAAAAATAGATATTAAACCCTTGAGTTCTTTTTTTTATATATAACAAAGAGAGACCTTATCTATCCATCAGAAGGAATACTTTCCCCATTACAATCACTACTAATAAGCTTTGCAAGAGCCTCAGACGGCTGGTAAACATCATGGTCACCCATCCGTAACTCCAAACCACTCTTCGCCAGGAGGTCCGCCGCGGAATTGCATGAACGAGGCACATATGTAATCCTAGTTTTCCAATCCATATGTAGCATCAATGAAACTTCATGGAGAATACCAGAATTCCTATGGGCTTCCTTACACCCATGGAGTACAAGTTTGAGACATTCCGTGGAATCAATTTCGAGCCAAACTTTCCTAAAACCCATGGTCCAAGCCATTCTTAAACCAAGAAGGCACGCCCAGATTTCTGCATTTAATTCATCTCCACCCTCGAGAGGATGTATGAATCCTTGAATGAATCTCCCGGCATTATCCCTGACCAAACCCCCACAAGCAGACTTCATAGCTAAATTAGAAAACGCGCCATCAACATTGACCTTCACCCAGTCACCTTCTGGAGGTCGCCAAGACTCCCGACTTGGGGTCAAAGTAATGCCCTGAATTTGCAACCCTGCCAACCGATCATTAGTGCAGGTCAGGTTTTCTACCATCGCGCTAGCACTAGATAGGATAGTGTCAATGGGTATAAGTTTCTTCTCGAATACAAGCAACTTCCTTCGGCGCCACAGCCACCAACATAGCACAGTAAACTTGGAGGCCCACTGCCGACAGGTTTCTAATTTCCCACGAAGAAGATTCCACCACACCCAGTCTGAAAGATTCATATTACAGAACATACGCCACTGGGATGAGCCCACTACTTTCCGCCAGAGAGCTTTCAAGTACACACAATCTCTAAACACATGTAAAATGTCCTCCATACCGACCCCACAAACTGGGCAACTCACATCTAAAGTTAGTCCCCGCCTCATCCGACAGGCGTTCGTAAGGAGACTCTTCCTCGCCAGCAGCCATAAGAGTGTCTTGCATCTTTGTGGTGCGCGGACTTTCCACACTTGACTCCAATCTATCCCAGGATCCATCGCCTCCCCTGAAAGTTCCCTGTATGCGGACTTCACTGAGAATTCTCCATTTCTCTCGCCTTTCCATCTAACAGAGTGTTTTTCCTGATTAACCTCAAGACCCCCAAGGACTTTATCCCATGTCTTCTTAATACCTGTCCATACATTAGAGCTTGGTTTTTTTGAGGTGAAACGAGGGAGTAGGTCCTCCCCGCATTTGTACTTATCTCGAACTACTCTTACCCAGAGAGCATCCCTCTGTGTCACTAACTTCCAACCCAACTTCCTTAGAAGTGCTTGATTCTGAAACTTCGCATGTCTAAGTCCCAGACCACCTCGCCTCTTCGCCTTACACACCTCATCCCATGCCACCAAATGCATCCGCCGCTTTTCTATTGTTCCTCCCCACAAAAAGGATCTATTCTGTCTATCTAAAGTCTCGCATATATTATCAGGAAGGTGTGAGGTTTGCATAGAGTAAGTAGGGATAGCTGATGCCACTGCGGAAATAAGAGTAGATCTCCCAGCTAGTGAGAATGTCGTTGGTTGCCACCGAGAAATTCTCTCCTTAACCCTGTCCACTACCGCTTGAAAACTGTCCTTCCCAACCCAAGTATGATGAAGCTGCACCCCAAGGTACTTCCCCAGATCCGAAGTTTGAGTAAATCCAAGTGTTGAGCTGATCTCAGAGCTTTTGACATGATGAACATTCTTGGAAAAGAAGACTCGAGTCTTAGAAGAGTTGACCTTAAGTCCAGAGCACTCACAGAACTGCGACAAACATTCCTGCACCAGCTCAGCTTGTTGAAGGGATGCCTCAGTGAACAGAGTGATATCATCTGCGAAGAACATGTGGGATATAGGGGGACCATTCTTTGTAAGTTTGATTGGCTTCCAAGCTTCCCTTACCAATCTGTCTTGAATCATATGTGCCAATTTCTCAATACAAATCACAAACAGATAGGGTGAAAGAGGATCACCTTGTCTAACACCTCGAGAGGATTGAAACATCTCTGCCTTACTCCTGTTCCAGAGAAGCTGCAACCTTGCAGTACCAATACAATGCTCCACCACTTGGATGAGGGTACGAGGTAGTTGTAGCTCATGGAGACCATTAAGGAAAAATTTCCAATTTACCCTGTCGTATGCCTTCTCTAGGTCGATTTTGATAGCCATATATCCCTTCTTCCCTCCCATCATGCGCATAGAATGAATCAAAGTTGGAGAATTGCTAGATGTCAAAGGAGACACTTATGATGAGGCATGATTTAGTAGAATGAATATGCTCCCTAATGACAATAGTTAGTATTGGATTTCCAAATTTAAGTTCATTCCATATAAAGGATTATACACCGAGTTTTTTAGATTTTTTTTTTTAAAGAAAGTGAGTGTTTAGTGATTCATAAGTGTCTCGCTAATAAGGTGCTGCAATTTATAAGGTTAATAATACAATTAAATACGGTAAATAGATTTTATGGTTTGTAGGGTGACTTGATCTATAACAATGATGTATATTCTTCATATATTTAAAAAAATAAAAAATATTTTTTTTCATGGATTTAAATTTCACTGTTACTTTTTTTTTTTTTTTAATAGTAGATAGAATTCAATGGCGTCGTGACATCTAGATGATATCATCTAATAGCATAACGTTTGTTGTTGTAGCAATATAAAGTAACTGAATCAGACAATACTTTTCCTTATTGCTTTCTAAGTTGATGTTATAAGAACAATTATTTCTTTTTCTGGCCAAATGATAAGAACAATTCTTTCAAACAATTTTTTTTTTTCAAATCTTATTTTTAAAAAACAATTATCCAAACAGATTTTTCCCCCAAAACTTGTTTTATACAAGTGTGCTGAGAAAACATTGAAAGATATAACAACAACCGATTTGAATTTTAAAATCATATTTGTTAGAGAGTTTAAAGGAACCGCCTTGCGGGGCAGGTGGATGCCATAAATCTAGTTAATTAGTCTCTGTCGCATGTAAAAATATTTAATATTTCCTCAAGAATGTAAGTTAAAACCTCTTATACACTTCTCCTCCGCAACTATATGGATATTGCTTGAAAAGGGAAAACTTCATTAAGTGATATATCTCAGATGCAATAAATGTTGGCTAACCTCTTATGAATAGTGTTTTGAGTGGATTAGTTTTGATGATATATTGATATTGATGATAACTGAAATATATTAATAATAAAATATCAGCTATACTTTTTTTTTTCTTTTGGAATTAAAGGAGCAGACACTATCAGTCTGAGTTTATAGGCAAGATAAAATCTGCAACCTCCTACTTATAAGGGAGCTCTCATGCTACTAGGTTACAAGGCCATTAGTTGAGCTAAATCTTTGAATAATGCCAAAGAACACATATATGTTGTAACACCCCGATTCCATGCTTGAAATCGTGTGGGTTGACACTTAGTTTTAGGAAAATCCATAGAGTTTGAGGTGCTACAGCTTTGAGTAATGCGGAAACGGAGAGCATGCATTTTTACGTTTGAACAATGAGTAACTGATACAAAATGCCCAGACATATGCTGATGCCCCGACATAAGCTGGTATATTAAAAATTTCCCGAAGGAATATTCATGTGATACAATTACAAAGCTTTGTATAATTACAATTCTTACATGGTAACTATACAATCTTCGACCAAGCTGTAGCTAGACTTGGGGCAATGAACCTAACTCAGTTAATCAAACAATTTGGCTAGGTAGGTGTCTGTCGTGGAAGTTTCACCGAGTTCACGGCGACTTATTGACTGATCCACTTAGACTAGCCCTACCTTCAGCACCAAACTGTTTGAGGTCACCTTATCAGATTCGTGCCAGAAAGAATACTCTAATGACGCTCTTCCGGCATTTGCTTTGTCCGGTGCCTCTTCCCGACTCCATCCATCAGTGCTCCTTTTTTGTTCCATCCTTCGGTGCCTTCTCTGATCCTAGTTCCTTTTCCTGAACCTTTAGTCAAATCTGAGGTCCAATACCCATCGAACCTCAGGTAACAGTTAACCTCATATGAAAAGTATAACAGTATATGTATGACAGATATTCATAACATTACAGCATTAACCAACACATAGCACACAGCAGATGTAAGGTTTGTTGACTCTCGGAGTTTTGATGATAACAAGACATCATTATTTAAATCTTTTGTTAAAAGGGTTTTGTGTTTTTGAATCAGTAAAGCAAGGTGTTCTTGGTTATTCAAGTAATTGTCCTGTATAAATTGACACCTTTCGAAAGTCTGTTGAAAAACTATCTGGTATTACTTTCGGACGTTACTCAAGTAATGAGCACTCCTTTTGCAAGTAATTATTTTATTCAACATTACTCTCTGGAGTTACTCGAGTAATACCTTTTCATTTGCAAGTAATATGGACCTAATCGTGTTTTACTCAAAATTACTTTCAAAATTACTCGAGTAATGAAGTTTTTCTCCGCAAGTAATTTTATTACTTTCAAGTGTTACTTGAGTAAGACTTAATAGCTCGGCAAAAGTAATCTCAAGTCAATCGCTTTCTCCCGAAATTATTCGACATTACTTGCGTGGTTACTCAAGTAAGCTTTTTCTTCTTTGCAAGTAATTGCATTACTTTCTCGACATTACTTGAGTAAGGTCTCGCAAGTAATCCAAGATAACGTTGTTCTTTGTTCAAAGCCTCTCAATATTACTTTCGAAATTACTTGAGTAATGTTTTTCAAACTTCGCAAGTAATATGGTTCTTCTCTCGAGTCTTATTATCTTTGATATTACTTTCAAATTACTTGAGTAAGCTTCGCAAGTAATTTCTGAAAGTGATTCTAACGCCTCTGTTTCTTGAACGACTTGATTTTACTCAAAGTAATATTTCTCCAAAGTATTTTATATCTTGAAAATATAAGATATTATTCAAGTAATCTTTTAAGCTACCGGAGTAAGTTCTTGCAAATTCCGAGAATCCATCGGTATGTGCTTAAACTCGCTCTAATCATTATGGGTCATCTTTTAACTACTCTTAATCACTCTCAAACTTATTTATATCATATCTAAACATCTTTTTGAGTGAATTTCAGTTGATTAACCTTTGTTTAATGTAAGATTAGCCAAAAGCATTTCAACATGTCAAAAGTATTTATTGCGCTGAAAAAGCAGAACACGCAAACGAAAGCGTGTAGCAGTCGAAGATATTCCAGCTGTTATTCTGCACAAGTAGGCGAAGGCATTTAATGAAGCAACGGTCGAAGTCTCTCAATGGCTATCACATTTAATTCCGCCAACTACCCAACTCGATTATGGTTAGCAGAGGCCGCGGATGTTTGAAAACTCTCAACGGACATATTCAAATATTCAAACGGAAAAATTCAAATCCTTCAACGGTCTCCAATCTTCAACTACTATATATACTCAAAGGATTGAATTCATCGATACACAGAACAGACGCATACACAGAAAAAGCAATCAAATCGATCAATTTCTATTCTGTTTATATCTTCGGATATTATTGAGCTTTAGTGTTTTATCATTCATCTACTCTGTGAGAGAGTTTTATTATTTGTTTTTACAATTCGTTCAAATCTCAAGGTAGAGGTATCTTGAGTGTGGGTGTACGATTACAACTTGTAAGGGGGAGTGAGTCCTAGGGAGAAAGGATCATCCTGAGTTACAGAGTGTGTAATTGTATTTGTGAGTTAGTGAAAATCCCGAGTGTCCGGGACCGGACGTAGGTCAAGGAGTTGGACCGAACCGTATAATTCCTCTCGTGTCATTTCTCTTTATTTCTTTTACTGCTTTCATCGTTTATCCGGCGAAAGAATTTTTGAGATCACCTATTCACCCCCCCTCTAGGTGATATTCCACCTTCATTTGGTATCAAAGCAAAGGTTTCTCAGTTGGGCTTAACATCCCGAGATAGATCATGGAAGGAATATTACCTGACGGTGCTTCAATCAATCGTCCTCCGGCTTCAACGGAGAACATTACTCCTTTTGGAAAGCCAAATTTAGAGTCTTTGTTATGGCTACTGAATTTGGTTTATGGGATGTATTCGAGGAAGGTGATTATAAACCATCTTGTCACCAAAGATGGAGTTCAAACTCCTAAGCAAAAGAAAGATTACGATGAGAATGATAGGAGACTTGCCACTCTCAACAAAAAGCCATTCTAATGCTTCAAAGTGCTCTTAGTCATCAAGAGTTTTTCCAAATTAGCAATCTGACAAATGCAAAGGACATGTGGAAAGCCTTGGAGATTGCATATGAAGGAACCTCTGGAATTAAGGAGAATCGCATCAACACACTGACAACCGAGTATGATTTGCTACGTATGAAGACCGGAGAATCCATAGGAGAATTTCAACTTCGCTTTACTCATCTGATAAATCAATTGTCAGCTTTGGGTAAAACATACGAGCAAAATTCTCAAGTCGGAAAATCCTCAACGTCTTGACCAAAGATTGGGAAGCCAAGGTCACAAAGAATCGAAGAAGCCCGTGGAGAATCAATGCGATCGATTCTTTGCTATTCGGAAGCCTATCGAATATGAAAGCAAACTGAAATTCAAGAAGGGCTTGGATGAAATTAACAACGGTAGAAACAAAGGTGTTGCTCGAATCTTTGTGAAGAATAAGGAACCCAATGAGGAAGATGAGGATGATGATGAAATGGCTATGTTCGTTCGGAGATTCAAAAAGTTCTACAAGAGGAATCAAGGGTTCAGAAATAGATTCCAGAAAGGAACCTCTAGCAACATACAAGACTTCAAAGACAAAGAACAAATCATTTGCTACGAGTGTGAGAAGCCGGGGCACATCAAATCGAATGTCCTCAACGAAGGATAAAGAAAAGGATAAGAAGAAAAGATTCAATCAATTCAAAAAGAAAGCCTACGTATCGCCATATGGGGAGATAGCTCTTCGAGATGAGGAAAGTGATGAGGAAGAAGTAGCAAATGTCCGTCTAGTTGCTAAAGAACAAAGCTAAAGATGACAACGAGGTAAGTGACTCTGAACCTACATATGATGAACTACTTTTTGAATATAATGAACTGTATACGGAGTTTAGAAAAATTACTAGAGAACTTATTTCCTCAAGGAAGAAAATCAAATTACTTGAAAAACAAGTTGAAAATGCTTCTCTATCTTGCGAAAAACCTCCTTGTGAAAAATGCCCTTATCTTGAAAAGAAAAACATCAAACTTACGAAAACTCTTGAAAAATTCACAAAAGGAAGTGAAACGCTCAATGTGATTTTAAAAGCACAAAGATTTACAAACGATCGTTCAGGTATTGGTTACAATCCTATCTTTGATAAAAAGAAAGGGAAAAAGAAAACTGGGGAAAAATCTTACTTGAATTATTTTCAAAAGTCTGTTCATTCTTCAAATCCTTTTGCTCATTGTAACTACTGTAACCGAAAGGGACATAGTACTTCATCTTGTTTTCATAAGAAAGAAAGACGAGATAAACCTGTTGGTAATTATCAATGGGTACCTAAGGGAACCTATGTTCCTAAGGCCCGAACTAACCCTAAAGGACTCAAGAAAAGATGGGTACCTAAAACTTAATCTCTTCTGATTTGCAGGTATGTCTGAGAGCATCAAGAAACACAAGTGGTACATTGACAATAGATGCTCCAGATACATGACATGTGATCAAACCAAATTTGTTGCAATGAGATCAATAGATGGTGGTAAAGTTACCTTTGGAGGAAACCAATCTGGAAAGATCTCTGGAATTGGAGAGATTGGTGCAAAGGATGGACCTCAGATCAAAGATGTATATCTTGTGGAAGGACTCTGTCATAACCTCCTGAGCGTAAGTCAAAGTGCTGACAAGAACAACTGGATTATCTTTGATTCAGAAGAATGTCTCATTGTCAACAAAAATGATCTCCCAATCAATAAAGGTAAACTTAAGAAAGTGCAAAACGAGAAAGGTGTTTGCATTTCAGGTATACGGACTGATCATGGAGGAGAATTTGAGAATCATGCTTTCGGAGAATTTTGTGATGCTCATGGCATTGATCACAACTTCTCAGCTCCGAGGACGCCACAACAAAATGGTGTGGTTGAAAGAAAGAATCGAGTGCTCACCGAAATGGCCCGTGCAATGCTGAACGAAAACAGGACTTCACAAGTCTTCTGGGCAGACGCAATGAGTACGGCCTGCTATGTCTCAAACCGAGCCTATCTCCGTAAGAAGCTCAACAAGACTTCATACGAGCTGTATAAAGGAAGGAAACCGAATCTGGCTCATCTACATATCTTTGGGTGCAAATGCTTCGTCCACAACAATGGTAAGGATAACCTGGGAAAGTTTGATTCCAAGTCCGACGAAGGTATATTTCTTGGATACTCTAATAGGAGTAAGGCCTATAGAATTTTTAATAAACGCACTCGGTTAGTAGAAGAGTCAATCCATGTTGTGTTTTGTGAATCTAAGTTTGACGAACCTCTGGATAATGATGAGGAACCTATTTATAAAAATCAATTCTTTTCAAAAACTACTCCTGCCTCTCTTGAAAAATCTGAAGATGTTTTTGAAAGTGACTCTCAAAACTCTTGCGAAAATCCTGATCAATCTCAACCTAAAGCTTGGAAGTTCATTAGGAATCATCCTTTGGACCAAGTAATAGGGGATATACATCAAGGTGTAAAGACCAGACAAAGTACCTTGAATGAGGTTACATTTTCTGCCTTCATATCTGAGATTGAGCCCTCTAAAATTGATGAAGCCCTATCAGACAATGATTGGGTGATAGCAATGCAAGAGGAACTACATCAATTTGATAGAAATCAAGTTTGAGATTTGGTACCTAGGCCTAAAGACCATCCGGTCATTGGCACTAAATGGGTATTCAAGAACAAACGTCATGAATCCGCAATCATAGTCCGTAACAAGGCTAGATTGGTTGCCAAAGGCTATAATCGGGAAGAAAGAATTGATTATGAGGAAACGTATGCTCCAAAGAGCTAGATTGGAAGCAATACGTGTACTCTTAGCCTTTGCGTGTATCAAAGGATTTAAACTTTATCAAATGGATGTTAAAAGTGCTTTTCTAAATGGTTTTATTCAGGAAGAAGTTTACGTTGAACAACCTCCTGATTTTGAAAAGGATCATTATCCAGATCATGTTTACCGTCTCAAAAAGGCTTTATATGGTCTTAAACAAGCTCCTAGAGCTTGGTATGAGCGGTTAAGCAAATTTCTTCTTGATCAAGGTTTTATCAAAGGAAAAGCAGACACAACCCTCTTCATAAAAAGTAATAAACTTAATGAGATTTTAATTGTGCAAATTTATGTTGATGACATAATATTCGGTGCTACTAATGATTCTCTCTCGTGAGGAATTTTCCAAGAAAATGCAGGGTGAATTCGAGATGTCTATGATGGGCGAATTGAACTACTTCCTCGGCTTGCAAATCAAACAAATGGGAAGGACGGTATTTTCATCTCTCAAACAAAGTATCTCCGCGATTTGCTCAAGAAGTTTGGAATGGAACATTGCAATGGAGCCGACACTCCAATGAGCTCAACTGCTTCTCTGGATGCGGATGAAGAAAAAGGCAAGGACTTCAACATAACCAAGTATAGAGGGATGATTGGATCATTGCTGTACTTGACCGCAAGTAGACCTGATATTCAATTTAGTGTGGGAATGTGTGCGAGATTCCAATCAGCTCCTAAAGAATCACATGTCGAGCATGTTAAGAGAATCTTTCGGTATCTCTCTGACACAAAGGAGCTTGGACTTTGGTTCCCAAAAGGCCAACAAGAATTTTTGGTAGCATACTCAGACTCGGATCATGCTGGATACAAAACTGACAGAAAAAGCACTAGTGGACAATGTGAGTTTCTCGGAGGTTCACTCGTATCGTGGTTCAGCAAGAAACAAACCACTGTGGCTGTATCCTCCACTGAAGCTGAATATGTTGCTGCCTCTAGTTGTTGTGCCCAAGTCCTTTGGCTAAAGCAACAATTATCGACTTGGGAGTCCATCTCAAAGAAATTCCAATCCTTTGTGACAACACAAGCACAATCGGCTTGGCGAAAAATCCGGTTCAACATACAAGAACCAAGCACATTGATGTGAGACATCATTTTATCAGAGATCATGTGCAAAAGAAATATATTAAAGTGATGTTCATACCTACACATTTGCAACTTGCGGATATTTTCACGAAGCCCTTAGCAAAAGAACAATTCATGTTTATCAGAAGAGAATTGGGAATGGTCAATCCCAATGAGTTGTAAGTAATTCTTCTTACTTGTGATTTATAAGATTTAATTTAATTATGATCACTAACTTAAGCATCGGAGTTTCTAGATTTAGTGTTTGCAGGATGATCTGTTCGTGCTTCCAAAAAAAAAACAGAGGTTAACATAGGCATATCTTGGCATATCTTACTTGAGTAAAAACATGTTTTACCCAAGCAGCTTTCGTACTTTGTGGCGGTAATCATTTCTCTTCTCATACTTTGCTTTCGAAACTGCCCGAGTAACAAATTATTGATGTGCTTTATATTCATTGATTGCTCTGTGTGCATCACTGATTTAAAAGTCTAACATTGCATAATTTATTTAATCAATAACGTGGGTCCTGATTTTTTAATTAATATTTCATTCTATTATTTCCTTTTGCAATCAATCTGTGTTTTTCATTTGCTATACACATCTGAGCAACTTCGTAGGCCCTAGGATATTAAATAAAAGTTGTTTCTTTTGTCAATAAATGTTTTGTACTGTGTCATTGCATTTTTTTTAAAAAAAAAAAAAAAAAAACTGCACTATTTTCTTTAACATATTTTTAAATATATATATTCTTTTTCGTGCATTTAATGATCTCCAAAAAAAAATAAAAAAAAAATAAAAAAAAAAAAATTGTGCTCATCTTTTTGTCTATATATATATATATATATATATATGTTTTGTTAGTTGCGTTTTCATCTCTTCAATTTGGTAATAAAAATTTTATTCATTGTGCCCTTTTCGATTTGATGTGCACCCATTATGTGAGACATTGATGTAATTGCTTTCATTGTTAAATTAATGTGCTATGTCGAGCTGTATCTTCAGACTTTCAATATATATATTAAAGCATTGCCTTTAATCCACATCGTGGGCCTTGGTGTTTTTATTTGATGCTTTAAAAAAAAAAAAAAAATTGATGCTTCGATTTACTGTGTTTTGAAAAAGCATTGCTTTTTACCTACTCCTTATCTTGCTTTCTTCATTTGCGTCATTTTTAATGAAAAGCATATATATGAGCGAAAAATGAAAAACATATATATATATATATATATATATATATATATATATATATATTGCTCATAAATAACAAGCATATATTTAAATTGGCATTTTTGTGCTTTATTTCTTCAAAAATGAAAGGCATCATCACTGTTCATTCATTTTTTTTTTCCCCATTGTGAATCCATATTTTGACACTACATGTGGGTCACGGCGTCAAGCATCTTTAAATGCAAAAGACTTGCTGTTTCTTTATCTTCATTCATTGAACTAATGCAAAAACTCTTCATTCATTGAAACTTGAGTGCGGGTCATGATCTGTGTGCGTCATTTCCTTTCAAAAGCATTGGTTTATTATTATTATTATTTTTGAATCGATGTTTTGTCTTGCATTTAAATACTGTATGAGTAAACTGCAAAAATCTTCATTCATCTCTCTGTGCTTTATTCCTCTTAAATCGAAAAGCATCCTCGTGAGTTGTGGGTCATTGTATTAGGTGCATTGCATCCATTTTTTTTCCTGAGCTTCATTTTTGTTAGATACAGAATTCGACAATTTTTCCATTTCCCTCCACAATTCTCTCTCTATTTCTCTTCTTCTCCTCCCTCCTCTTTGACTGATGACAAAGGGGGAGAGTAATCAGTGATTTGAAACAATGTTTCTTTTTAACTTATATCTTTTTGGATACTCTTGACTACATAATTCTATTAGCACTGATGTGGTTCTCTCTTAGATTTTGATATATTGTGCTAATGATTTCTCTTGATGACAAGGTTCTGGTTATTCTTTGCATTCTTGTGCTATATTCGATTTACTGGATTCAGACACTTTTCAAAAATTATCGAGTGTTGTCATCATCAAAAAGGGGAGAATGTTGACTCTCGGAGTTTTGATGATAACAAGACTTCATTATTTAAATCTTTTGTTAAAAGGGATTTGTGTTTTTGAATCGGTAAAGCAAGGTGTTCTTGGTTATTCAAGTAATTGTCCCGTATAAATTGACACCTTTCGAAAGTCTCGTTGAAAAACTATCGGTATTACTTTCGGACGTTACTCAAGTAATGAGCACTCCTTTTGCAAGTAATTATTTTATTCAACATTACTCTCACGGAGTTACTCGAGTAATACCTTTTCATTTGCAAGTAATATGGACCTAATCGTGTTTTACTCAAAATTACTTTCGAAATTACTCGAGTAATGAAGTTTTTCTCCGCAAGTAATTTTATTACTTTCAAGTGTTACTTGAGTAAGACTTAATAGCTCAAACAAGTAATCTCAAGTCAATCGCTTTCTCCCTGAAATTATTCGACATTACTTGCGTGGTTACTCAAGTAAGCTTTTTCTTCTTTGCAAGTAATTGCATTACTTTCTGACATTACTTGAGTAAGGTCTGCAAGTAATCCAAAGAAACGTTGTTCTTTGTTCAAAGCCTCTCAATATTACTTTCGAAATTACTTGAGTAATGTTTTTCAAACTTCGCAAGTAATATGGTTCTTCTCTCGCGAGTCTTATTATCTTTGATATTACTTTCAAATTACTTGAGTAAGCTTCACAAGTAATTTCCGAAAGTGATTCTAACGCCTCTTTTCTTGAACAACTTGATTTTACTCAAAGTAATATTTCTCCAAAGTATTTTATATCTTGAAGATATAAGATATTATTCAAGTAATCTTTTAAGCTACCGGAGTAAGTTCTTGCAAATTCCGAATCCATCGGTATGTGGTTAAACTCGCTCTAATCATTATGGGTCATCTTTTAACTACTCTTAATCACTCTCAAACTTATTTATATCATATCTAAACATCTTTTTGAGTGAATTTCAGTTGATTAACCTTTGTTTAATGTAAGATTAGCCAAAAGCATTTCAACATGTCAAAAGTATTTATTGCGCTGAAAAAGCGAGAACACGCAAACGAAAGCGTGTAGCGCGAAGATATTCCAAATGTTATTCGCACAAGTAGGCGAAGGCATTTAATGAAGCAACGGTCGAAGTCTCTCAACGGCTATCACATTTAATTCCGCCAACTACCCAACTCGATTATGGTTAGCGAGAGGCCGCGGATGTTTGAAAACTCTCAACGGACATATTCAAATATTCAAACGGAAAAATTCAAATCCTTCAACGGTCTCCAATCTTCAACTACTATATATACTCAAAGGATTGAATTCATCGATACACGTAATGACGCATACACGAAAAAAGCAATCAAATCGATCAATTTCTATTCATTTATATCTTCGGATATTATTGAGCTTTAGTGTTTTATCATTCATCTACTCGTGAGAGAGTTTTATTATTTGTTTTTACAATTCGTTCAAATCTCAAGGTAGAGGTATCTTGAGTGTGGGTGTACGATTACAACTTGTAAGGGGAGTGAGTCCTAGGGAGAAAGGATCATCCTGAGTTACAGAGTGTGTAATTGTATTTGTGAGTTAGTGAAAATCCCAGAGTGTCTGGGGATTGGACGTAGGTCAAGGAGTTGGACCGAACCAGTATAATTCCTCTGTGTCATTTCTCTTTACTTCTTTTACTGCTTTCATCGTTTATCCGGCGAAAGAATTTTTGAGATCACCTATTCACCCCCCCTCTAGGTGATATTCCACCTTCAAGGTTATAACAATACATAAGCACACAACAGATGTAAATTCAATCACAACAACAATACATAGCACACAACATATGTAAAGTCATCCACGTCTGCACTAACCAGTGCCACGACGGCCCCTTGTGTCCTCAGCGCTAGAAAAACTCAACGGCATTATCAAGTCTATAACCCTTACTAAGCTGAATGTATAAACAGTGACCTAAGACAGAGTCTTAGCCACAATGCATGTCTCAAGACAAAGTCTTGTCCATGAATCTATAAATCATACTACCACATATATGCATACAAGACACATCAGAGTTAAAGTTACTAGTATGCGAACGTACCTTTCACCGTGTAGTTACCAAAATGTCCGACTCTTTGATCCGACTCCGGACTTCCTGGATATCCTATACATTATCATCAGATTATTATATGATATTTGATAAATATCATATCACTTAGAATAATATCCTAAAGGTTTAATTTACCTTTCTACCCTTGGTGGATTTATTATTCCATTTTTACCCTTACATTTTCTTAAAAACGAAATCCTGAATTTTCTGGCCAGAATTTTTGGTAACTTTGAAAAATCATAATTAATTCCACAAAAATCTAAACGAGGATCCGTAAAATTCCCCGGAATCCTTAGGAAGTCTATTTTTGAGGAAAAATACTGGTGTTTACCCAGAATTAGTGAAGTATTCCCAGTTTTCGTGTTTCCAACCTCTGCCCAGAATTTTTCCAGAAAAACGTAGCCCAACTTTGGAAATTTTTATCTCCTTGCACAAAATTCAAAATGTCTGGGTATATTTGGAAATCCCTATGTGTGTAATTTAAGCATGAAAATTTTCAGAATTTAATAACCTCATCGTCTACATAAAATCATAGCCTTTTTATTGCTAACTCTAGCAAACTTTCCACCGTAAATTTTGTCGAATTTCGCTACTTTGATCTTCGATCTTCAAAAATTTTGCTGTATCATTTTTTTCATCTAATTTTCGAAATGAACTCATTTTTAACCATAAAAACATGAAAACAAAATTGCTCTTGAATATTTAAGATCAAAGCATAAATTAACTACGAATTTAAACTAGAACTTCAAGAACTATAAAAGCTAAAGACTAGAAAACTTACCCTCGAACCTTGCTACTCCTTCTTCCTTCTTTCTTCTCACTAGCTCTCACTTCTCTCTACTCTTTGGAATGGTTTTGGTGTGAAGAATTGTGAAGGGAGAGCTTCCTATTTATAGGAAAATTCCAAAACACTCTTCCTCCTTTACCAAACATTCCTTATTCACTCTGCCAAACACTCCTCCCTCACTTCCCAAACACTCCCATTCGTCCCCCACTCCCTCTCTCCTTCATAAATGTTTTATCCTAAGTACCATATCCTTTTCCATTTTGTTCCCTCTAATTAATTCTCCCATGTGCTATTTATCCCATGTGTGTTTATTATAATATAAACTAATCACTCTTCTTCTTTCACAAGCAACAAAACCGCCCCCCTTCTCATCATTTTTGGCTTTGATTTTGTGTTTCTCTTGTCTCTAGTATATAGTATTCAAAGCTTCCTATTGGCTCACCAAGTTTCACATGGACTTAGGTTAATTAAGTGATTAATTAGAACCATTGGATTCCACTTGTGTTTGTTTAAATCCAATCTTCATCCTTAATTGAATTTGCCATTAGTTAATTGATTTATTAACTAATCATAAAAGTTAGTGTTTAATTAGGCAAGTATTATTTCACCCTGGCTTAATTATGTTCAAGTATAATTAGCCCTCTTTTGTTGATCCTAATTTGCCTTTAATCATCTTGAGGCATTTTGCAACTAATCTCAATTAGTGCAAGCTAAATTGTTCATTTGATCATATAAGAACTATGGTTTAATATGATATTTATATCATATTTTATTATCTCTATATGTAATTTTAAAATTGACCTTTTGTGTAATTAATCCCAAGGAAAAATTGCCCAAAATTATAATTAACAAAATACAAAATTTTGAGACACATATTCACCTTCATTTTATAGGTATTATTTATCAAAATATAGTATTTATGATAAATAGGAATTTTAGGGTATTACATATGTTATACAAATCTTTGTAGTACATTAGTTTTTGACCAATGTGATGGTTAGTTTTTCCTATTACATGACTTTCATGCAAAGTTACTTGAGGTTGAAAACAAAAATTTTGTTTAATCGTTGCGGAAACCCGTAACTCCTTACGGTCCTCATGAATTATTAACCTTAATTCATTACGCTAATTAGTTATTTATTATTAATCTGTAACTCTTTACGGTACTCATGAGAATTCATAAGAATTTATAATATTCATGAGTTTCAGGATCACTCATAAAACAACTATTAGGGTTTAAGATAATCTGATAAAACGATTATTGGAGATTAGAATTACCTTAGATCACTTGAAGACTTCAAGGTTGTTGATGTCCTCTAACATTGATCCACACGACTATCTCCTGATTGCAATGAGAACTCCTTCTCTTAAAACCTCTCACTCCTTGGACACTTGCTAGGCGAAGACAAGGTTGAGTTTTGATTTCCTTGGGTTTTTATCTTTTCAAGAAGGTGGTGGTTTCTTGGAATTAGGTTAAATATAGGATGAACAAGGTTAGAACCTTACCCTTTTATGGATGATGCATTTTCCTCTCTAAACCTTTGGTAAAGACCGAAATTTGAAGAGCATAAGGATGTTGAAAAAACGTCCAACCCTTCCCCTTTTATAGCATTGGTGGGCCAAAAATTCCTAGTCCTAATTGCCTTAGAATTTCCAACTTATGCACTAACGGGTTTTAGATCCCTAGATCCATTCTCAATGCAAATGCCACTAGATTTTAGATCCCTTCTCAACCCACCAACAGATTCAAGGAGCTTTTGGGGAAAAATTTTGAAGGGGAGAGGCTTGGGTAGTTTAATCTACTCTAAGGGTTCTAATTTGCCCCAAATGGGGGTTTTTAAAAAACAGATCTGGCGTGGTGTAATCGACTAAGTACGTAGCTTAGTCGATTACATCACGGAAAACATTTAAAAAAAAAACAAATGGCACTGTTTAGTCGACTACATATCGGGTTGTAATATGGTTTCACACAGGGGCATTTTGATTATTAATTAATTAATTAAGGGCAAAAAGGTCAAAAAGCCATCTAATAAACATATATATTCAACCACCAGAAAATATATTTTCGAGAAAGCCAACTCCAATATGTTAAATCCAACATAAAGCCGGACAACTACTACAAAATTGTAAACATTTAACAGTTAAATTTACTATTATTTAACGGTTTAGATTTATCATCTATGTTCTGAATAAATCTTTGAAGGTTTTTATTAATTAAATAAGGGTGCCCTTACTTAAAGGTTACTTGAAATGATAACTAGGTAAGGGTATATCCTTATTTGAATGTTATTTTAAACAATAATCAAATGTTACAGCAAGATACCTCTCACGTCGGCCGTGTTTCCATCACTTGAACCTTCAGTATATCAAATCATCACAAAATTATTCACTTGGAAACATGAATAAAGTAGAATAGCATACTCACATGACAAATCAGTCGCTTTGAAGAGCAAGTCAGATTTTCTCCTCCACTTACCCAATACTCAAAAAGATGAGAAATAACAATATATTGATTCAACTATACATACATACATATGTGTATATATATATACACACACATATATGTATATATATGTATGTTGGGAAAAAAAAATTATACTACCAAGTTTTTATCCTAATAGTTTTTTTAACTTTCTAATATGTTAAAAATTTATGAATTTCAAGATTATAAAATTTATAATGTTAATTTTTTTACCATATTTATTGAAATCTATTTATTTTTAGTTTCTTAAATGACTAAAAATATATATCAAACACATTTTTTTCTATCAAATATAGCAAACTATATATGTTTGAGAGATTGTATTAATTCATTTAAATTTTGATTTTTTATTTTTTTCTACAAACATTTGAAAACTTACTCAAATTTTTAAATGTTTGTGATATTTACAAGTTGTCAATTATAATTTAGGATTTAACATTAAGGGTAAATTAGTAAATAAATTTTATTTTCATATAAATTTCAATTAAAAAATATTTTTAGAATATTCTTAACGGAGTTAACGATTTAGACTTAAGTGTATGTTTTTAAAATAAAGAGGATGTCTTTATAATTAAAGCTAACATAAAGGTCGTTATAGTATTTTACTCTACATTTAATAGATGATGCCATGAGTAAATCAATGCATTAATTTATGCACTGAGATTAGCATGCAATATTAATACTCCCTTCACTCATTTTTATAAGATCTCAATTTTTGAATGGGTTTAATCTTTTTTATAAATTTCATTTGAGATTGTTCCAACGTTAAATGCATTTTTACTGATTTTCTCTCTCCCCATCTTTTACATGTACATTCCCCATCATCGTTTTTCTCACTATTAATGCTTTCTTCCTTAGACTCTTATAAATAAAATCATACTTTGAAAAAAAAAAATTATTTCTTATACATCTATTACTTTTAACAGATTTTTTAAAGCACGTAATTCAGTTAAAATAATATTGTAAAAAAAAAAAAAAAAAAAAAAAAAAAAAAAAAAAAAAAAAAAAAAAAACCAAAGGGAGTATAATAGAAAGGGTTCAACCCTTCAGTAACATAACAAATAAGGTAGGATTAATAACATTGTTACTCCTTATAATTTGATCTAATTTTGATTTGAATCCCTTTAGTTTCAAAAATCTTGGTCTGTCTTTAGCATCTAGCCCTCATACTTTTAACATTTTTTTAACCACGTCCTTATAAAATTATAGGAACCAAAATTAACAATTTGAAAACAGAGACTAAAACTACAATTTGGTTAAACTATAAGAACTAACAATGATATTAACCTAATAAGACAAAATCATCTTTTTGTTAAAACAACTCAACTTATATCTATAACATTTTTTGGAATAATAATAATAACTATATTAACAATAATCCTTTAAATAAATAAAATGAACCGTGCCCATAAAATTAATTGAACGCAACAAATTTAAATTTAGTGGAGTCGGATAAAATTGAGTAAATTTTATATTTTTGATGGAAAAGTAAATTTAGTGGGAAAGTATAAAATTTATATCAAATTGCTTATATCTATTAAACTACGTTCCCCTATCACACTTTTTTTTTTTAATATTTAGTTATTAAAATATGTACATATACTTGTAAATTCACGAATGAACACTTGTAATTTTTTGTGTATGCTCTTATAATGTAAATTAGCTAGGATTTGTAAATTAACTAAGATATAAGAAACTTGATCAACATTTTGTTTGGTGCAAGAAAGTTTTTTTTCCCGGTTATACTTTCCTCTTTCAAACTTTAGTGAAATTTACCCAAGATTACCATCAACTTTAGAGGATCCAAATCCAAAACAACAAATGACAGCAGCATAGTTAAATATATCATTCCAACTCTTTATCGGGTCCCAAATACAAAGTACAACATACAGAAGCAATAACAAGTAAAAATCCAATAACCTGACTGAAAGATGGAGCCACTCATGAAAAAGCAAGCTTCCATAATTGTGATAGTTCCACCTGAAATAAAAAAGGCGTTGCTATTTTCACCACAACAGGTTTTCAAGTTTCAATCCAAGGAAATAACAAGGCAAGCAAGCAGTACCTGCTTAATGGAGGAGATAGATACATAGCTCAAATGGAAGAGCTAATGGATACTATCTCCGATCCTATATATTATATCAGCTCCTTAATATAAAAGGTAATTGATTAATTTGTATAGATTAATGAAATTAATTATATTAGTTATTTATAACAAATATAAGTTAGTTAACCTAAATACGTTCTTTCATTATGACTACCTTTGGATATAAATTTTTAATGTATGCAATCAATAAAAATACTTTATGAAAAAAAATTATAAATTTGAAAGTCAAAGTGAACTGAGAAGTCTTATAATATACAATTTTTGGTGCTATCTGATTCTATTTAAAAGATACACTCAAAGATTTACATGTTATATCACAACATTAATTATCTCTCTCACACCTGTGTTTCTTACACATTCTCTCTCTCTCTCTCTCTCTCTATCTAAATAAGGGTATTTTTAGAATATAAAATACATTTCTTTTACACGTTTAGTGATTTTACCAAGTTCAACCAACGTTTTTATTTGCGTAATTCAGTTATTTGTATTTGTATACAGGATAGGAAGGAATATCCTCTTAAAGTGATGGGAAAATATAAGACGCAGGATTCGTCCTGTAAGATTTCTATTATGAAACGCCGTATTGCTTCTCGGCAAACTCTATTTCCTAAACAGAGTGCTGACATGATAAAACAATTTACCCTAGCATAACATCAGTCCAGATCCTCTATAACAAACAATTTATAGCATGTACTGCTGAAAGAAAGAGGCAGTAGAGAGAAAAAAATTTGGATGTGTATATCAAAACTTGCATAATATTTGTCCATTATATCGATGGGAAAGGTTTAATGGGATTATGGGTATTCTGGTTTCAACCATATTAATTGTAAAGCAATCACATGTAATGGGGCAATAGTGTTTGGTCAGTTAGTTAGTTTCTCACTTATCTGAATTAAGTTGGGAAATGACATGAAGGGAAAGAAAAATGGTTTTCTGTTGAAGTAGTTATATTTTCTAAGTTCAAACAAAACGGAAACATTTCTAAATTATCATGGAGAAGGAAACAATAAATAAGATAACCGGCAGTATAATTAACATACCTCCAAGTATAGGACATTGACAATTTTCCCAATCCTCTCAAGCTGCAGTCCGCGCGCTAACAATACCTGCAAGAGATTTATGAGCAAATGATTATTCAACAAAGCGAAGAGCTGATAGTGTTTGAACATGGATAAAAGATATAACTGAAGAAAAGAAAAGAGTATATGGGCAAAGGATCGAGCATTGTTCCTTTTGCCCCCCTAATGGAGGCTCTCCCTTTAGATTTATACCCATAATGATAATGCTTTCATTGAGAGGCCAACACCACAGAGAGGGCTATACATCAGGGAATCCCGCATGAAAAATGGTACTTACAAGTGGGGCTTCTCCTAAAGTTACAAGTCCCACTGCAAGAGTTGAGCTCCATAAAGAACAATGTTTCACATATCCCTCAGGCAAAGTTGGTGGTTACTTGCCGTTATTAAATCCACCTATTTCCCTGCCTATATAAACACCCTATGTACAATAATCAGACATGTGTATGTACCCTCGGAGAATGAATACAGCAATATTCAGTTTATCTCTTGCCTCCCTTTTCTTCTCTCTTGTAAACCTCTGTTCTCTCATCTTTTCCCTGTTTCTCCCTTTCTTTCCCTCTCTTCTCTCTTTTTATACCTTTCCATATTTCAAAGGTATAAAACGTGGCAAGAAAAAGTTACCAGATGTTATACAAATAGTATATACTACCTTCGGTCTTTAATACAAGAGCTAGTCGACTAATTTGGTTAAATTAAGGAAATTAGTTATTTGTATCAAATACAAGTTAGTTTTTCTAAAATATTATATTTCATCATGATTACCATTGGATAAAACTCGTTAGAGTATGCAATCAATAAAGACCAAATCAAATCCCCAACTAGCTCTAATATATTAAATACCGGAGGTAGTATTAGAAAAAGAACAAAAGCAATATCATTGTCGGATAGAAAGATCAGAAAGTGCAACACATTAAAGTAACACGGTGCTGGATAGTCTTTTTGCTCCTAATATCTCACTTCCCCTTAACTGATGATCACCAAAGAAACAAAAAATTCTATGCAGTACTTAATTAATAAGCAGCAAGATGAGCCTATTATCTAACTCACTGACTGCCTATATTACAATTTTGTTCCAAAAAAAAAAAAAGAAAAAAAAAATCATAATATAGTCAAGATTAACACCTCAGTACAGAAGGCAAGAACACTAAGTACGAGCATGAGTATAATTGACTGAAATCCTGGGAGCACAAAATCCTGCATCAATAAGACAAGGTTTTAATAATCAACAAATTTCATAAGAAACATGGCACACAGACTAAGCTTGACAAAGAATTTTGGTGGATACATAGATTGGAATTACGACCATCTCTGGATTCTTTGATGTTCATTTCTCACCTATATCCATCTTTTCTTATCAAGTGTGATATAAAGTCGGTGACGGTACTCAACAAAACTATGGTGCTTTAGAAATTTGAAGTAAGAATTAATTTTTTGTCTGGGCATCAATGATCAATCATCTGCTAGAAACTCATAAAGACATCTATCTGTCCTACATGATTACTGAAATAACTTCTATTCACCCATTTGAGGTATTTATAGAGGAAATATATTTTATAAGAAACGCCATTCAAGAATTGTTGAAATATAAACTTATATCCTAGACAAAAGTTTATAGAATAGATTGTAATAAAGCTAGACTGAATGATGATTTTGAAATGCTGGCATAGTAATGGAGGAAAAAGAATAAATCATTTCATGGAATTTGCTTTTCTTTTCTTCCCCATTACCAGATATTTATTACCAGTATCCCCCTGGTGTAGACTACCAATGTTTTGGTGGTAGTACCTTAGCATTTTTTGCCAGAGATAGTAGCTTAAACGCACCATGACTTTACCTCAAAGAAAAATGTACATATGGCCATCAACGGGCTGGCCAGCATGCTAAATGTAAGGACAGTTACCCTGGAAGAAGGCAGAACTCCAGAGGTTAGAGAAGTTATAAAAACTCTCAGAATTATGCAATTAGTCAGAGAAACTCGCATGGATAGTTTTCTATGTTATGACCTCTCTAATTTCACTAAATATTAGTGTCTCTAGGGGCAGATAAAACGTCAAACGATTTTAAAATCAAGTGTCCAGTGTCCTTCTACCTACCCTACCTTGAAGAGTTAATATTTTTTACCATTGCTAGCCTAACCCATGTCCAGTATTAAGAGATATTTCCCCATACTTTAGTTTACAATATATTCTAAAAGATTCTAAAAGAATTGTAAACCATAAATCAAAAGAATTTGGAACAAGTTTTAGGCCATCCTAGGACATTGCCTCCCATAAAATGGCAATGAAATACAATTAGACTAGAAATGAAGAAAAATAAGGCATAAAGTCAAAAGCTTGGCAAAAATTTTCTGGACTTTAACTTTTGGTTGGGGGTAAAGGGTTTCGCGTCTGATCCACTTCTAGTACTGCATGTGAGTCTGAGCATAAACATCTAGGAAAATAAAAATGACAAGTATATACCAGAAAACAACTTTGTGATCTTACAGTGGTTGATCAGAAGCTTTTGCTCCAGCCCTTATAAGGCAGTAGCTGGTTCCACCGGAAATTGATGAAACGAGACCAAGTAATAATGCAAATATATGACTCCCTTTATAATTTGCATTACTTTCTTCCCCAGCTTTAATTAACTGTCCTGATATTCCAAAAGTAGAAAGAGTAATAAAGGTGAACTTAAAGTTCTTACGGAAAGCATTTAAAAAAATGCAGATTATACCTCTCAAGTCTCAATAATTAGAAATAAATAAAAACATAAAACACTTTATGAGAACTAGATAAACTCGTACACCTCAACATTCTCATAAGTCTAAGACATGCTAGCCCTTCTTTAAACTCTTAAAATTTTTATACAGAAAAGGCACATAATATGATGAGTTGAAACATTTACAAACACCCACAATGAGCAAGATCTCTGAATCTAAAACACAGAACAGTGAGTTCAAACTCACCCAGCACACTCATAGATCTAAATTGTGCAAGCCAACTACAACATAAAGGAACAAGAAATATTCAAAATCATCAATTATATGAAAAGAGAGTATTCACCAGACTTAGAATGCAAACTACTCTACCTTGTGTAGCAAGCATTTCATGAAAAAAGAAGATCACACCAAAGAAACTGCAAGCAAGGCCTGAAATAAAGATGACAAGAAATAATCAATCATTACTGAGGAAAAATATTTTTCTGTATTTCTCTATATTGATGGAAGAAAAAGAGATGGGTACATATAGGGATCACAAAAGATAGCAATAAAAGATTTACTCCCAATTCCCAAAGACAAACAGAACGAACAAAGCAGTAAATACATTGGAAATAATAAGTAATAAAGTCTTAACAACTATGAACTAACAACCACTAAACAAAGATAACATAAAACTAGGTTAAGCATAAATATGGGCCAAGGCCCAAGACTCGTCTAACAATTACTATATATCTTATTGAGTGTCTGGTTGTTCTTAGCAGTGGCAAACTATTTTCAGTACAACTTATTCCGTTGCAATAACGGCTATGTTTATATCAAAAAATCTTATTGTTCAGTTAGATAATAGTCACATTTCCTCTTGGCATGCAAAACACAAAGATAGATAGAAAATAGACAGACCCCAAACAAAGAGAAAGCGAAGACTTTCAAGGTTTAATGAATACAATTTTAGCGTTGTTAATTGGGGCAAGGATTCATGGGCATGTCTTGAACTATCTGATAACAAGTCCAAGAATATGGAATGGCAAAAATATTTATAGAAACAAGCCCACATCAATTGATAATCAACTAAGGAAATGGTTATTCTACATAAAAATTGTCCATCCAAACTACAACTTTTTGAGTTCTTCACAGAAAATCTACATATTTAGAGATCTGCATATTTATTATCATTGGATCTAAAGAACTGAGCTAAAACACTTTACCTGCAATGTCAGCAATTTTCAACTTCTCATGCAAAAAGAGCCTTGCCATAATTGATGCCATAATAGGAGTTGTAAAATTTAATGCAATAGCCTGAGAGAAAGGCAACCTCTGAACACTGAAAAGAATATAATTCTTGTTATCACAGTAGTTTGCAACTAACTAAATTGTAAAGAAGCATGAAGACAGAATTACATCCTGGACTTGGACCCTTACCAATTACCATTTCATATTTATGAGTTACAAGACAAATACAAATGCAATGCAACATCCACAGATATTTTTAATGCAGTAATTGTATTTGTAGAAACCCAATAGCTTTTAATGGTATGCTATCCGCCATCTGTGGAACACTCAAAATATTCAAGAAAGAATCTATGATACCTTAATCCTAAAACTATAATAACTTTTGTTAAAAAGTATTGAAAAGATGTTCAATGAAGAAATCAGGCAATACTATTGACTATTGAGAACGATCTATGAAATGCTTAAAAAAATACTGGGAGAAAAAATTCATAAAACTAGTAAGCAGCTCACCAATATACAAAACTTGACAAAGACAAACAGCCTGCAAGGGCCCTTGAAATCAAAATAGTCCTAATATGGGATGTTGCAAAAAGTGGCTGTTCACCCCTTCTCAACCATATATATGAGAGTACCAACATAACTGTACATCTTGTGAAAGCAGCCTCAAATAAAGGAATTGCCTGACCATTAAAATCAAAAATTTATTTAAAAAAATTAAAATAATGAACAGACAAGAAAAGTGATTATATCATGATAATGGGCATGGCAAATCTTGAAGTTGGAAAAACATGTCAAAAAAATGCCAGAACTGACACACAATGAAACTTCCCGGGAATGTAAATCTAGCATGAGTAGATTACGCTGACTTTCCTTGAGGCTTGCTAAAACTACATTCACCAACCTTCCCTATTTAAATTTTATATGGGACAATTAAGAAATATGACCTTGTATAAATTTTATGTAGACACATATAGTCCTGACTACTACCATCCTTACAGTTGAAATGTCAAAGAAGAAAAGGTCAGTGCAGTTCTTTCCAAAAAGGGAAGGATCCTTAATCTTGCCAAAACTCAGTAAATGACAGTGTAAACCTCAATCAGCATAGCTATCTGATGAATACTCTTAAAGGAAAACTACATTTCTGATAATGAAGATAAGATATTCCTTCTGTTCTCTTGACCAACCCATCCAAAGAAGGTACTCTATTTGGTCCACAATATAGGGCAATGGTAACTACTTTGCGGTTCTAAAACCTTGTGGGTTAAAACCTTAATCTCTTCAATAATTTTATAGGGCTAAAGTTCAACTTTGTTCCAAAAGATTTTGCATAGGAGTTGTAGGTATCCTGAAGTTTTTTACTTGGATCAATATCACCTCAAAGTTGATAAAAAAGCAACAATCTTGCCCTAACTGTTAAAAAAAATACGTTGATGACTATTAACATTTTTGACAGTCAGAGGCAACATTGCTCCTTTTATAACACTTTTATAACACTTATAGGGCGATATTGCTCTAAAACAAACTTTCAGATATCCACAGCCCCTACGTGAAAACTTTAGGGGCAAAATTGAATCTTAATCCCAATTTTACCCTTGAGTGAAGTAAATATTTACATTTAAGCAGTTGACTCCTTTAAAACACGTCCTTGATTACATGAAGTAAAAATAAATGAAGGGTATAATTGTAACAAAATAATAAACACATTGCCCTATATTTTGAGCCAAATAGAGCTTCTAGAAACTGCCCCTATATTTTGAGCCAAATAGAGCTTCTAGAAACTGCCCTATATTGTGAACCAGAAGGAGGATAAAATATGTTTCTTTTTATTGGCAAATAGACAAGATGAAGGAGGAGGAGGAGGAGGAGATAGGCTGTTGCTATAAAAATATAAAAGAAGCCAACCTAGATTTTTAAGGATTGATGCAGTATGATTGAGAAATATAGCAAAATTATATTAGGAAATATCAAATACGTGTTTTTAAGATTGATTGATTGATGAATAACTTCAGGCCAAAAAAATAATTGACTGAATAACTATAGTGCTAAGCAACACTGCAAATGAAATAATCATAAAAGGCCTCAGTGTATCCCTTTTTTCTATTAAATGCATGCATATTTCATCAGCACACTTATGATAGTGTAACCAAAATAGCTATATTCATCTGCCCTCCTCTTTTGTCACTTAATTAATTCTGTAGAAGCTAATATCTGGCAGAGTAAAATACAGAGCAGAACTGAAGAACTTACCAGAAAAAATATTGGAAAGAACCTCCATAAGAAAGTAGGTTATAGATGACAGGACCATACAAAGTAAACCAGAGTATCTAGATCCACTCCAAACCCACAATATGAAACGGGTCAAAGAAGAAGACTCTGACTCAAGTAATCTTGTTACTTCATCCTGCAACCATGTTGATTCCAGAAAACTACTTCATTTTCTTCTCTCTCAAATGTGGTCAACAATATTAAAAACAAAAATTTTCTTCTAATTGTAATACAAGCCTAATTCATCTAACATCTTACGTGAAAATTCCCCTGTTTTGTATTTGTTGTTTTATTTTGTAGCTTGTAACTGTATTTCAACAGGTAAATAACCATGTGGCCAAGAAAAGGAAACAAATTGAACAAAAAAAAGGGTTATTATTAGCTTTTGTTCTTCTCCTTGGCAATTGGTAGTATAGACCCATGCAATTGTTCTTCTCGATGCCCCTTTCCCTCAATCTGCTCGATTTGTCAATCATCCTATAAAGAATGATTTCTCCCGTCATTTTTCCCTTTCATGTTAAATTTCACTCTAGCACCCTTGAATTTTTGGTTATGCGCTGTTAAACTTCCATATACTTAAAAACTGCAAAATGAACTACTCTAAATTTTTTAATTCGTGCAGAAAACTCTCAATGTTCTATTATAAATTTATAATTTAATAGAGCGCGAGGAGAGATCATCGGCGCTATTAATGGAGATAATCTACGAACAAACCAAAATTTAAAAAAGAAAAATCTGCACAACGACTGATGTATCACACTTCCTAATAAAATAACAGACTAATTAACCACAGAGAATTATTTGAGGAAAAATTGAAAATTTGATAAATTCTTATATATATATATATATATATATATATATATATATATATATATATATAGTTTTACAGTCTCATAAACAAAGTTCCGCGTAATTCACCTGTCTTAACTAAAATCAGGAAGACTTGATGACAAACAGAAAAAGACAAAACTAAAAATTACTCTGGATTTTCTTCGGGGATAAGAGGCGTTGAATATGTTGATCCTGGTTCTTTCGGGCTGCGTGAGCAAAGGGGAAAAGTCCTCCGAAACCGCAACAGCAACTGCATCAGCATCGCCGGCCGAATCTGAGGCATCACGGACAATTAGCTCTACTATACGATCTCCATCGTCAGGCTCTGAAGAAGCCATAACTTAGCACACTCGTATCACAGGTTCCTCTTCCTTGTGCAGTTGACTCCTCATTTCCTGGCTTCAATAGCCATATCATGGATTAGCGCCTTCAGCTTTGGGCAATTAGCACCGGAAAACAGATAAAATACTAGTAATTCGATAGAAGGTTTTCTCTTTCCCGCGAATGGCGATATGAAAGGGGCCAAGGGTTGGAAAATAATAATGGAAAATTCATATGGCGCCTTTAGCGCTTAAAAATCTCAAAAAAAGCGCTAAACTCTATAAATCACAGAAAAGCGCCTGCGCTTTTTATAGGTATTAAGTTCAATACAAAATTACATTCACGTTGTGTGGAAGTCGAAATTCAATAAATTTGAATATCGGTCTTTCTATTCGAAGCCTTCTCTCGATCTCTAAATGGAATCTCTTCTGCAGCCATCCTTTCTCCCAATCTACGCGCCTGCGTGTCCGTGCTCGTGGGTCTCTGCCTTTGCGCCTCAGTGCTTGTCCGTCTCCGCCTCTATGCTCGTCCGTCTCTGCCTCTGTGCGTCCTTGCTCATCGGTCTCCGCCTCTGCGCCGCCGTCCTTGTCCGTCTCTGCGCCTCCGCCTCTGTGCTCGTAGGTTGGTTTTCATGCGAGTGGACCTTCTTTCTTCAAGTGCAATAGAGAGAGAAGCCACTATTGCAACTTTGATTCTTCTTCTTCTTCCGGGTTCGGTAAGCTTGAACACATAAGGGAGAAGGGAAAATCGAGTTAGTAAAAATTTGTGATTAATTGGCACAGAACTCCAATCATGGCCAAAAGCACTAATTGACTTATGCATTTAAGTTTCGCAATGGTTATTAACTCCGAATGTGTTTGTTCGTTTGGGCTCTATGATCACAATAACTTGATGTTTCCTTACCTTATGCTTTTTGCAATGGAGACCATCCCTCCATTGAGGGAGCTCACTTTGGACTATGGAGTGGTTGATGATTGTACAAGCAAGCTCTTAATATGTAATTAGATGATAGTGGAATTGTTCTTAATATATGCCATTGTTCTTATAATGGCTCAATACAATATTGTGCCTTTTGAATTGTCAATCATATATTAATACTTCAGCCATTTTTCTTCTTTTTTTTTAATAGTAGTTAATAGTTAGCTTGGTATGTCTTTGTGAATTTAATCTATATACCTTTATATGTTGTTTGTATATCTCGTGATGTGTTTGCCTACAAGGCTCGAGTGATTATGAGTATGAGTATATATGCTTGTTGCTATGCTTTTCAAATCCTTTTTCTCGCATCTTATTTAAAGGATCTGAGTGTTTGTGAGTATGTCATTTGCCAAATGCTTGTGATACGAGATCCTGAAATTGATGAAGGTAACTTAAAAATAGTTCTTTAAATAGTTGGGTCCCACACCATTTTTCCAATTCACCAAAGCCATCTTGCTTGCAAGCAACTTCGCAGGCAACTTCTCCCTATGCTCATGTATTAACATTGACACAGTGTGCGTCCACTCTTTCACCATCCATGCATTGAACGATTCAGCAATGTTAGTGGTTATGTTATCCCACCTTTTCAAAGGAAACTTGCTTAAAGCCCATCAATCGACGTCCCCATGATCTCAACCCACTGTGCCAATGTTGGATTGAACGATTTTAATTTTCCCATCGCAATAGTGAATTCTTCAGCCAGCCTTGCGTACGCAATTCCATCGAGGATGTGCAATGCAGTATCCTTGCTATTCCCAGAGGTTCGTGGCATCCGTTTCATGATTTTGAGGAACTCTGAACTATAATTTTCCTTAACATGCCCGTAACAAAATGCATGTCTGTCGGTGCCAAATATATCTCACATACGGCCCCAATAATGGAATCATTTCGATCAGACACAATTGTTATCATCAACGATCCTGTAATCTGTTTTACATTATTTAGAAACCAAGCCCAATCATCATATGTCTCACCACTGACAATGCCATATGCTAAGGGAAACATTTGGTTGTCTACATCATAGGCACAAGCTGACAACATTGTTCCCCTATAAGGGCCACTCAGATGACATCCATCTATATAAAGTATTGGCCGACAACCACCTACAAAACCTTTTATAGAACAACCATAGGCAATAAATAGCCTCTTAAATCTGTTATCGGCTGACCCTTCCCATTTTGTAACTGTATCGGGATCACTCTCCATGAGTCTGCCACACATCCAAGGAATAACTTTGTAAGAGTCCTCTACTCGTCCATGTAATTGCCTCACTGCTCTTTCTTTCGCACTATATGCTTGACAATAGTTTAGGCGTACCCCATACTCGCTATACAAATCAGTTCGAATTTCATTAGTTGTCTTCTCAATATTATTTCTCAAACCATCAATTACAATCGATGATGTCAAGCTACGCTTGGGTGGATGAGATACAATAAGGCTATCCTGTGCATGGTGTATGTGTTCACTTCTGTATGTTCTAATGATTAGGAACTTGGTATCTTGACGTTCTCCCGCGGAATATGCACCCATGTACCAGGGACAACTATCAACCTTGCACTTCACTATTATCTGCTTTGGCATGTTCTTGACAAATTTGTATGAAAACTTGTGTGCAATGCTATATTTGTACAATGTTTCACGGAGGGTCACAGCATTCGCAAAAATTTTTCCTTTTCCCATAATCAAATCCTTCCATTTATAATGATTCATTTCAGGCGAGCTTAATGACACACTTTGCGAGCTACACGGTAATGATGGCAACTCTTGAGTTTCATTAAATATTTGAGGGGGAGACATAGACAACTTAGCTGCACCTCCAAAGACTTGATCCCTCCTGCGACAAACAACAATTATTAGTGCAAGTAATGAAAACCAAGTATACGAACAAATTACATTTGTTAACACAACTACACTTACACTTCTTGTTTTTCCATTTGAACCATCGTTCGTTGTGGTATATTGTCATTATTCCCATTTTCTTCAATGTACACATGACAATATGTTTCATTATACCTTATTAAATGTTCTACCCTTCATCATCTACAAGATCAACAAATGTAGATGTATCCTTGGTAAGTTTGCACTTCATGCAAATTTCGCATTTTCTTCCCCAATTAAAGATGCTATGATTCTTAGCAACTCCTCGTATGTTGTTCCTTCCTTGATGCCTCTTGTTCTTACCATTCCACCAATATAATCACTAGCTTGTCCTCCCCTCTACAAAGTTACCCCTACATGGAAGAAACATAACGGGTTCTTCGTTTGAGTACTAGCCATCTTTAACGTTGATCTACAACATAAAGTTAGTATTAACAACTTCAACAGTCATATTAACAACTAAAACTGAAGGTATTAACAACTAAAACTGTAGGTATTAACAACTATCTCATATCAGCATTTTCACATTCAATCATTCCCACTAACAAACAAACCCCCCTCTGTTTCCATGCCCGAAAAACAGAGCAACCTACCCTACAGCGTTTTCACTTTCATCTCGCATTAACAAGTTAAACAACCATATTAACAACTAAAACTGAAGGTATTAACAACTAAAACTCGTAGGTATTAACAACTATCAAATTTCAACGTTTTTTCAAATTCCTTCATTCCTTAATCACTTTCAACCATTCCCACTCAAATACAGACCTTCCCCTCTGTTTTCATGCCCAAAAACAGAGCAAGATTTTAAAAACCCAACCCTACAGTGATTAAAATATGATATCTTAATCAAAATATTAGCATTTCTTACATAACTCCTACCTGATAATAGCATAAGTGTGGCGAAGCTCCAACCTTTCAGTCACCCAACCTTCTGATTGAAAAAAAAACGATGACGAACAGCAATATACAGATTGCTAAGTTCAGACTGTAATGCAATGGATGATCAGAATACACCTAAGGATAAACGACGGAGAAGGGAAGAGAAGGATAAACAATCAACGAGGTTGGTAAGAATCGATCGGAGGAAACCCATGTTCGGTTCAAAGATTTCTTCATTCTGATGTCACGTTTCAGCGCCAAAACAGATGACTTTTTCTTTTTTACTCCCGGGGGTGTGTGGGTAATTTTGCTTTGTAACTTAATACCTATAAAGGCCTTAAGGCCTTTTTTTAGGATTTACATATTCTATGGGCTTTTTTTGGGATTATTTGAGCTAAAGAGACCCTCATATGAATTTTCCCAAATAATAATGCTCCTCTAGTCCTTGGTAATAAGCATTTTTGGTCATTTTACAATGCACTTACTAGTTTTGTTTTTTTTTTTTAAAAACCTGAAAGTGCAATTACTAGATTTTGAGGCGTATTAAAAAAAATTTATGTACCCCATATTTAATAAGTGCAGTGGAAGAGAATATTAAATAATATTACTATGATATTAGAATATAGTCTCATTCGTAAGGATAATATTTTAAAAAAAAAAAACTTAAATTTTAGAATAAATGTAATTTCAACTTTTTTTTTATTAGGATGTGAGAACTAGTAGTTAGTGTTTTGGCAAAAAAAAAAAAAAAATTGTTGATGATTTATAATGAAGACTTGAGTACTAGTTATAAAAACATGAGTAGGGAAAATGTGTTTTTCTTTATTACAAGTATTATTTTTTTACCAAGTTTGGAAACTTACAAACAATAACATATTCATCATCATCTACGTATACATAAATAAAAGTCAAACATCATCGTGTAATTACCATGTTAAATTCTTTTCCTCTAAAACCAATACATGAGTTTGACTTTTGTCCTTTCAAAAAAAATTAAGTCTAAAAGGAAAAAAGTAGCTGTTTTGGAGTACAACTGAGCTAGTTCCCTTGTTATTTTGAAAAAATATGTTTTAGGGCACTGACGAGTACTTAAAAAAAAGATATTTAATGATATTGACCAATATTAAAAATATATTTTATAATCTTAAAAAATTATTTTAGGATATTGAAAAGTATACTTCAAAGATACTTACAAGTACTAAAAACATATATTTGAAGATATGGACCCGATACTAAAAAAATATTTCATAATCTTGAAGAATTATTTTAGGATCTTGAAAAAATATTTCAAATACTAAATGATATTAAAAATATATTTCTTGATATTTTTTCAAGATCCTAAAATAATTTTCAAGATCATGAAATATTTTTTCAAGATCCCCAAGTATTTTTTAGTACGAGTCAAGACCTAAAATATTTTTTCGGGATCCTAAAATAATTTTTCAAGATCATGAGGTATTTTTTTCAAAATCATAAAGTATTTTTTAAGTATAAGTTACTACTCCATCTTTTAATTATCAGTCAGTACCCTAAAATATTTTTTTAAAAAAAGAAAAAGAATCAATTCAGTTTTACACCAAAACAGCGCCGTTTTAAGTCAAGGAGGGCAGCAAACGGAACCGCAAAGGAGGGAAGCCGCCATCCAGAAAGAAGCTAGTGTTATGATCCCTTTGACACTTGCCAGACATTAATCACTCATCTGACTCATTTTGTGGAAAACCCACGTTCAGGAAGCCCCCTTTCCTCAATCTTCTCAATTTGCCAATCATCTTATAAAGAATGTATTAGAGTATATTGTAATTAGTTTATTATTTTCTTGTCTTACTTACTTTGTATGTAGTTTCCTATTTTCTTATCTTAATTACTTTATAATTAGTTTCTTATTTTCAGAAATTAGTTAGAGATAGTGGTTATCAATTTATTTATAAATAGCTTGTACTCACACATTATGAATTGAGGAAATACAATCAGAATTTTTTCCTATTCTTGCTTTTCTAATAGAATGCTTCCTGCTATTAAGACAGAACCATACTTCACAAACAAAAGATGTACTGTCATACTGTCATTTTGGTTCCTTTCATGTTCAATTTCACTTCAACTCCCTTGAATTTCTAGTTATGTGCTGATAAACTTCCCTCTACTTAAAAACTTCAAAACCTCAAAATGAACCTTTCTAAAATCTAAATTTTTAAATTTGTGAAGATAACTCCCCACTAGCAAATCAATCTATTATTCTATTAATAGAGCGTGAGAAAAGATCATCTGCCCAAGACTTTAGGTTAATCGAAATTATCTACGCACGAACCAAAATTTTCTTTTTAAAAAAAAAAATCTCTGCACAAAAACTGATGAATCGTATACAATAACAGACTAATTAACCACAAAGAATTATTTGGTGGGAAAAGGAAAATTTAATAAATCTTTTTCTTTCTATTTATCTGTTTTACTGTCACAAGATAATAAAGGTGTATTTATATAATGGTGGCTAATTCAGCAGGTGTATTGTATTCATTTATATAATAGGGCTCGCAACTTTAGAATGTATGTACAGATGACATATGGTAAAGAATACACAAAAGAATATGAGCCCTAAGAGACGTATGGGCCTTCCAATCTTGCTAGCTCTTGGGCTTGGCTTTATAAGCTTTATTTCAACATCACATTCTCAAAGTTCCGCGTAATTTTATCAAAAAAAAAGTTCCGCGTAATTCACCTTTCATAACTAAAATCTGAAAAGACTTACCCCTCGTTTTTGGTTCAACCTGCCGAAGGGTCGATTTTCTCACCAAAAGGATGGGGTTCGATCCTGGTCGAGCGTTGGGGCAAGATCCTGGGTCTGTCAGAAGCGGTGGAAACGCTTGGGAGGAGGAGGATGCGTATACTCTCTAACCCAAGATGCCTGTCTTGACGGGCTCAAGCCATCTTCCTTTAACTATGGGTGAACCCAACCCATTTATTTTTATTGCTAACATTTATTATTGAAATTTTATTATTATTGTTAATTTTACTCCTACATGGAAGGTTCTACCTCCTACATGGAAGTCTAGATTTAATCTTTCCTTGTTATTGTTTGATTTTATTATTATTACTAACTTTAACATAACATTTTACTATTATTGTTGCTAACTTAGTGTTATATTATTTTTAATTCTATACAAACTCTTTTATGTTATTAATATTATTATGGTCAGAAGCCATACACCTTTGTTTCCCTATTCTAAAGTTATATGACCAGAAGTCATATTCAATTTCTATCCCGAAGATAAACAGAAGCCATCTAGATTTAATTTCTCATTATGAGAACTAAATGGCCTGCCATGAGAACTAAATAGCCTGAAGCCATAAATTTTTAATTTTTGTTATATTCAGTTTCTATCCTGAAGATAAACAGAAGCCATCTAGATTTAATTTCTCATTATGAGAACTAAATGGCCTGAAGCCATGAGAACTAAATAGCCTGAAGCCATAAAGTTTTAATTTTTGTTATAATATCGTACTTTATGAAATATTTATTGTCTTCACGAATTTCCTATTATTATCGTTTTTGTTATTATATTCCGTTTTTCTTTATATATATGAATTCCCTTTTATTCATTGTTTTGAATTATGTTAAATATCATGGAATTTAAATTTGTGGCCCTTGTCATTATCAAAGAGAACTACTTATTTTAAATGTCTTATTCATGATTTTTATATGTCATCATTTGCATGAAGGCCCCAAAATTGAATATTTGGCATTTAAAGACCTCCTTGTTCTTTAAAACAAATTGAATGACCACCGGGAAGATGGTTGTTCTTCTAGAAGATCATTATAAATGGATCCTTCCTATTTGCTCCTGTAGTAGCAATATTGTGAAAGAGGTCTTAAGAAATATGTTGAATTAATTTCTTGACCCTATAAGGCTAAACAGAACAATAAGTTTTTGTTGCAGGAATCATGAATCTCGTCCAACAGGCTCAACTCCTTCCCAAAAGTGAATGAGGTAACAAATGAATCTAATTGTAGTCATTGATATGGGTGTAAACGTGGCTATAGCCTTGGGCATGGCCATGGTTGTAACCGTGATAGTCCAAATTCCCACCCGGGAAGTGGAGAAAGATTATTGATAATAACCACCAAAAGGGAAACTAGTGGACATAATAAACATGCTACAAATCCATGTTATCGTTGTGGTGGCAAGGGTCATTTGTCTCGTACCTGTCGTACGCCAAGACACATTGGTAAAGGGTCAAATATTGAAATAAATTATGTTGATAATAGCTCTTAATTTCTAGTGTTTATTTATTTAATATTGGTCATGTATTGGTTTTCTCCCCCCATTATCCTTGCTTGATATTTTATTTATATTTTTTTATTTTATCATTTAAAGTTTAAGTTTTATTTTTACATATGTTTATATGACTCACACTTGAGGGGGAGATTGTTAGAAAACAAGCTTGAGTTCGAATATAAGTATGCGCTACTTTTTGAAAAGTTATACACTTCTCATATAAAAGCTTAATAGATCCCCAAAATGGATGTCGATTATGATTTAAAAGTTTACAATTGATTGAGACATATGTTACAAGAATCGAAGTTTACTGATCCAAAGAAATTTATTGTTGGCATGACTTGTTTGATCATCCGAGTCATACATATATAATAAGATAACGTATTGACATCCATTGAAGAGCGAGAAGATTCTTCATAAATAACTAACATATTATTTATGAATTATGTCGCTTGTTCTCAAAAACAAATTGTCCGTCATGATTAGTAATGGATCTCGGTATTTCTGGAAATATATCAAACATTATTATATGGGCCCATTGAAATAGCATGTAAACCATATAAATTTGAAAGATGCATCTATAAGATGGTTACATGTGAGATTATTAGCTTACAACCAGAGTTTGTAAGAATGCAACCTGAAGTTTGCAATAATGTTTGAATAAATTAAGTGCGTAATTTCCAGTTTATACGATCCAGAAATCATGTATTAAAGCCTCCGTAAATAGCTATGAGAACAAAATTTATATGTTGGTATATTTGATCTTATATAATGCAGCATTTATATAAGTCAACAAAATTCTCCCAGTAAAATTAGCTTTTGGTCAGGAGCCAAACAAATTCCATCTTAAAAGATTTGAATGTGCAATGCTTATTAATCCACCACGATGCACATAGATGGATATAGAAATAAAGTTGAGATAAATGTTGTGTAAGGACACCTCCTTCTTCTTGTTTGTTTCTAAATGAAACAAAATAATTTTTCCTTTTAATTTTGAAAATGATAATTCTGAAAATGTCTTTACCTACTTATACTTTTCCAGATATTATTAATTTTGAAAATCATGTTTCTAAAGGAAACAAATGGATTAAGGAGACTTATACTGTATGATTAGTCAATTGATATTTGACATTATTTTCTCAACATGAGGGGGAGAAATTGAATAGCTGGAAAAGAGAATACATGGAATGCATTATAGCAAAGTATATATCCTCGAATAAAGAAGTATGAACCACAAGTTCATCAGGTTATACATTCATGATATAGTTGCCAGATAGAATTACTGACCTAAATGAGATTTATTAAATCTCATATTTCAGCTAAAAATGCTCCAATTAGTAACATGCCTGAAGCATGAGTAACTATTCGGTTCCAAATATAAACGTTATGGATAAATTGGAACAATAATTAAGATGATCATATTAAGGAGGTAGATACTCCAGAAGAGTATCTAGACATAACTTATTGCAAAACCTCAAGAGAGGTTCAGGTACCTGAGTAATATTGATATTGTTATGTCGAAGTGGAAAAATAGAATAAAAAACATAAAGTTGTCGACAACAATTTTGATGGTGATATCACATGATCAAATGAGGATATTATATAAAGATTATTGGCCAAGAGGATAAGTGAAATTGAGAATGACGCAAATATAATCATATTATGATAGTTAAGGACCTGAAGTCCAAATTGAGATATATGATTTTGTGGTGGATACGATAAATCTGGCAGTTATGAATGATAAATTATGCGTCTATTAGATAGTGTTATATAGTATATGCATATGGCTTACTAAATTATGAAGATTGCATAAGAATCTTCAAAGGATCCAAGAGTGCTAGTAGCACATGTCCCTGAAGGACTCAAGATGCTAGAAGCATCTAATTCAAAGTTCTCGAGAACAATACTTAATAAGTTTTGTATGACTTAAAGCTATCAGAACATGTATGATATAATCGTTTTAATGAATATCTGTTGATATGCATCTAAATATATCTTATAAGAATGCTTAGAAATCATGTTAGCATTATTATGATTTTGCTGGAAATATTTAGTTCTTGCAGGTACACAATAGAATGTTTGATGACCAAAAAGAAGATATGCTCAAAAGACATTGAAAGTAATGTAGTCATCAGGGGGAGCAAATCTGATGTAATTAAGAGGGGGAGTCGATACACGCTGTACTCTTTTTCCCTTATCTAGGTTTTGTCCCACTGGGTTTTCCTATAAAGGTTTTTAATGAGGCAGCACTGGACAGTGTATCAATTAATGTTGTACTCTTTTCTTTAGCTAGGGTTTTACCCATTGAGTTTTTCCTAGTTAAAGTTTTTAATGAGGCACATTCATAATGGATATTTAAGGGGGAGTGTTATGAATATTAATGTGGATGTCCATTGGCTTCCTCTACAAGCCAACAAAAGGCTTCTTCTCCAAGCCAACTTTATCTCCAAGTTGTCTTTTCTTGTTCTCCAAGTATTACTTGGTCCCCAAGTTTTCATACAATAATGATGGCTTGTAATACAAGCCTCTTGAAGGTCTATAAATAGAACTCATGTACAAGCACTTGTTAATACACAATTGAATAAGAATCACTCCCCTCTTTCTCTCTTGCTCTCTAATCCCGCATTTATCTTTATATTCATAACACAAACATCATTTTGCCCTTTGCTATTTTTAAAGTTCTTTTTTTAGGATTTTCCAAAAAAAAACAATAATGAGATAATTCAAATATATCATTGGGTTCTGTGTAATTCTATTTTCATTTTTCAATAATCACCCATAAATTGATATCAATATAAAGAAATAAAATTAATATTAAAGAACACTATTTCCATAATTTAATTATACTCTATCTGATCCTTACTATAAGATATATTTACCTAATTTGATTAGGCTTAGAAAGTTAGTAATTAATATAATATGTATTTTCTAAAATATCTTAGTCATATTCTTTAATTACCTCATTCCCTCTCTTCCTTGAGTATTTTTGATGGAGCAATAATAGAGGTAAATTATGAAAAAAATGACAAATATGAAAAATAGATATTACATTAATGATTAAGATAAACTTTCTAAATATACCATGTACGATGGAATATATGAATGGTCATACGAAAACGTATTTAATTTTAATGAATTTTAAATATTAAAAGATAAGTTCAAATTATAAAGAAATTTGTGAAGTTTGATCTCACGCATCGCATAAAAAATATCTTTTTTTTTTTGATAAAATAGGCAAGCGAAGCTTGAAATGAGAAATAGGAGCTAGATTATAAGACTCTAGCCCCTAATACAACAAGAAGAAAGATACTAGGAATGGCGGGATCGCGATCCTTCAAAACCATATTCGGCAACCTCTCGGAATTGTTGGAATCATGACCACATCGCACCAATGACAACACTATGGCCCCGCTTGGCCATATAATCAAGCGCAAGAGATGATTTCTCTTGGAGTATGATGAAGCTCCACGTCCCAATCTCGGAACAAAAGGTCTCTAGTCTCTCCAATAATGTCTTTAAGAGGATGATCGGTAGGCAATCTCTCATAAGGATGTTGACGGCATCAAGGGAGTCGAGTACATGACTATACTTTGGAATCCCATTTGAACACCAATCAGTAACCCTATCATGATAGCATAAATTTCAGATTCAATTACGTAAAGTAAGCCAAGGGGTTTGTAGAAACCCATCAACCATTCCCCTTGAGAATTTCTTAGCACTCCCCCACACGCAGCTTTGTGTTGTTGAAGCACTGATCCGTCCACATCAATGCGAACTGTGTTCGCAGGAGGGGGTGTCCATGATTTCTCCTCTGTCTTGTCCAGTTGGAAAATCTGATGTTTTAGCTTTTGATTCGCTCCATTTTCCATGAGTAGATAGCTGCAACGATGTAACATCTCCCTTGTTTCTGTGTTCACTCCCTGAAATTGGAATTTACATCTGGTTGTCCAAAGAATCCAACACCCCAGGCTAAAGATTCTCGTCCATGAGAAGTTTTGAAATCTCCCTTTGCCAGGGTTGTGACTGGTATTCCAATTAAGCCAAACCTGCAAGCTGCCAGAGAAAAACTGAGAGAAATAGTTAGGTTTTAAAATAAGTTTCCATAAACACCTAGCACGCTCACAATCACGAATGATGTGAATCACACTTTCCTCGCTATTGCATTGAAAAGGGCAACTATTATCGTTGGTAAGGCCCTCCTTGCCCGAAGGGAGTTGGTAACAAGTCTCTCATGACCAACTTGCCACATAAAAAATTTAACTTTTTCCGGAATTTGCCATTTCCAAACTTGTACCCGAAGTTATTAGTGCTTGTTTCTTCTAAGTGTCGAGAGGAAATGGTAGGCGCGATTTTACGGAGAAACCACTATCCTTAGCTGCTCTCTCCGGGTAAAACAATCCGGGGAATTGTTGGAGGGTGGAGACAAGTGTAGAATGAGGTTAATAATATCCGGAGGTAGAACTCCAAACCATCTCGTGGTAGTCCCACCGTCCATTTGACAAGATGATCTCGACGGTGCTCCTCGGCGTTGATGATGAAGGATACGAATAAAGGAAATGATGGGTTGATCAAGAGGAGCCAAAGGTCATACCAAAACTTGGTATCCGCCCCGCTATTGACCTTTTTACCCACACCACTGAGAAAACTGTCCCAAACTTCGACAATCGCTCTCCAAGCAGAGGAAGAGTTCCTCTTTCTAGAGATAGTAGGCAAATGCAGTTACCGCAATTATATTTGGACCACATACATTGAACCCAAAGGGCATCTTTCTTGGTTAAAAGACTCCAGCAAAGTTTCATAATAAAAGCTTGGTTACGGCGGCGAAGATTTTTGAAACCCGCACCCCTTGTTTCTTGGCTTGTGCGATTTTTTCCCGTGCAATAAGATGCATTTTTCTCACATCTTCTTCCCGGGACCAAAGGAAATTCCTGGAGATTCTCTCAATTTCTCTAATAGTACAAATTGGAAGGAGAGATGATTGCATGCGGACTAGGCGGGGGAAGATAGCACGGACTTGATAAGGATCGAACGTCCCGCCATAGTCAAAAATTTGCTCTTCCACGAGGACAACTTTTTCCGGCTCTTTCCACAATAGGGTTATAAGTGGCATGAGAGACTCTTTTATGAATGATTGGAACACCCAAATACTTACCTAGGTCTGCGGTAATCCCAATTCCAAGGAGCCGCTCACTCAAGAGCCCCGTTGAAGTTAACTTTTTTAGAGCGTAACATTCGTGACTTGTCAAGGTTGATTCGTGCCCCGAGACTTCGCGAAGCTTTGTATAACTTTCCGGACTTCAACCATTTGATTACTAGAAGCTTCAGTGAAGAGAATGAGGTCATCGGCAAAGAATAGGTGAGAGATGTTTGGGCTACCTCGCTTGAAAAGAAAGGGTTTCCACCGACGCCCTTCGCATTCAGCTTTAATTAAGTGACCCAGGCGCTCCATGCAAAGAACAAATAGATATGGGCTCAGGGGATCCCCTTGTCTGACTCCTCTAGATGGGTTAAAGCTCGGGGTTTCATCCCCATTCCAGAGAGTAGACATAGAAGTAGTAGAAATACGAGGCCATGATGAGATCAATGAGATTGTTTTCCAAGTTAATACATTTAAGTGTATTTCGATAAACCCCAATCTAACTGTCAAAAGCTTTCTCCATATCAATTTTGATTGCCACAAAACCTTTCTTCCTCCCGCTCGTTCTCATGGAATGGATAATTTCTTGAGCAATAAGGATATTATCACAAATGGATCTATTAGCAATGAAACTACACGCTCTTGACTAATAAGATGGGGCATGATCCCCTTTAACCTATTAGCTAGGAGCTTAGTAATAATTTTGAAGCTCACATTGCAAAGGGAGATAGGACGGAATTCCTTCAATGTAGCCGGATTATCAACCTTGGGAATAAGAACAACTTTGGAATGGTTGATGCTGGACAACTTAGAGGGATTGTTAAAGCAATCTTCAATGAAATCACAAATTTTATCGCCAATAACAGCCCACTGAGATTGGAAAAAGTGAGCTTGGAGGCCATCGGGACCTGGAGCTTTAAAAGCTCCTATGGCAAAGGCAGCATTTTTATCTCGACTTTGCGAGACATTTCTTGATAGAAGGCGAATCATGTTCTCATCGATGGAAGGGAAGTTAGAGAACCACCCTCAGGATCCTTCACGGTTACATCCCTGGTATATAGCTTTTTAAAGAAATCATGGGTCATCAATTTCAAAGTGTCGTGATCATTAATCCAATCACCTTCATTGTTTTTTAAAGCTCCAATTCTCTGTTTCTTCCTTTTAACCATAGTTGACGCATGAAAAAACCTTGTATTTCTGTCACCTCCCTGAAGCCATTTACTTCTGGATTTTTGGAACCAGACAATTTCTTCCTGAGTTACTACCTTATGGTAGTCTTCCCATAGCTTTTTTTCTAGGCGAAATAAACCAGTTTGAAGATTCATTTTCCTGCTTCAATGCCCTCTAAGCGCCTTATCAACTGTTTTTTCTTGCTGGTGAAGTTTCCCACACGGTTCTCATTCCACTCCATGGCTGATTCTCTAAAGTTGTGAAGGCCGTCAAGCCAATTTTTATCCCGCCAGGCTTCATCGGTGATATCTTTGAAATCGTTCTCAAGGGACCAAGCAATCGATAAGAGAAGGATTTTTGAAAATGATTTCGACGGAGAGATGGAGTAGAATTCACCACTACAACCCTATGATCGATTTAAATTTTAGCTCATGACGGACGGAGGAGTTTGGAAAGCAGGAAAGCCAAGAGAAGTTGGTGAAAACCCAATCCAATCTTTCCTTCAGACCCTCTCTATCCCAAGTAAACTTTTCCCCTTGAAACCTAGCTTCAATAAGCCCAGTATAATCGATACAATCTCTGAACTGTTGCATTGAGGACCATGAAGGGTCAGCCCCTCCCAATTTGTCTGATGGGGAAAGAAAAGTATTAAAGTCGCCAAGGACCAACCAAGGAAGGGTAGAGCAGTTGGCTAGAAGACGGAGGAGTCCCAAAGCATGTGCCTCGCCAATAGGGTTAGTTTCACCATAAACCAAAGTGATAAGGCTTGAAAGATTACTAACCCGATTGTAGACATGACAAATGGAGCATTTGGGTGGTAGAGGATAAATAGGTAATATCAAAATTTTCTTTGTCCCACAAGAGCCAAATACCCCCAAAGAAAACCACTAGATTCCACACGAATCCAATGACTAAAACCAAGCTTACAACAAACATTATCAGCTCTAGCACCGCTAATGCGAGGCTCCAGAAGGCAAAGGATATCAATGTTATATTTTTTGACAATATCTTTAACATCTATTGGGAAGGTCCGGTTACCGGCTCCCCTACAATTCCATGAGGCTATAATCATTAAATAGATAAATAAAATACAGGGAATTATATACTTACCTGGCCTGCCCGACGTCTAGGTCCCGTCCAAGTTCGAACTGGGTTTCTGCAACGAAGGATTCTTGCCCCTCCACAAAATCTGCATCATCTGCACTATGTTCGATCAACTCGGTAGGAGGTAGAGATGACAGCACTTCTTCCGAGACTTCTATCCCTTTATCAATAACATCATTCATCCCATTTTTGGTAGAAGAATCTGCGATGTCAGGGTTGCATGGAACTAATTCCTTCTTCTCTTCATTAATCTTCTTTTTTCCCCTGACTTGTTCCTTTATTTCCCTGGATTTCGAAGTTTCAATAGACTTTGTGTTTCCAAAGATGACATTATGTGCTCTTGCTGCTTTCTTTATATTACGCACAGAGGATAGACCGTTGGGCCTTAGATTGTAATCATGAGTAGTTTGGCTCGAAATTTCGATTGGCCCACGAGAACATTAGAAGGCTTACCTTCTTTTTCTTTCGCTTTCATCACCCTTTCTTTCTTTTCTCCTTCGCTGAAGTCTCTAAATGAGGCTCCCCAATAACCAAAGGGCATTTACCATCCGCGTTAAGATTCAACTTTTCCTTTTCTATATGGCCTACCGCGACCTCTTTATTTTCTCTCTCCTCGATGACACTATTTTCTCTTTGGACACGATGGCTCCTTCCTTAATAGGAGGTAGGGGCTGGCCCTCCTTCCTTTTCCACGTAGCCGTAGCAACTTCTGCCTTTTTTAAGGCGATCCACACCTTCGGATAGGTAGGATCCTCCACCTCTTGCAACACATCGAACCTTGAACCCAAAAGCAGATTTCTCCGCCTTCCCGATTGATTTAATATTCTCGGTTATTTTCCCCACCTTCCTATCTAATTTTTTCCCCGGAGTATCTCTTTGCTATCATCCATGAGCCAAATTCTTCGTCAGAGTTAATTCCCGGTATGCTTACAAGAGGCCTAAGATGGGCATGGCAGGAGCTTGGGTTTTTTGAAGTGAGGCTTGTGTGCACCTCTGGCTGGGAATTCTCTAGTAACACCTTCCCTGAGTTTTGAATAAGCGGGCACTTCTCACGAGAATGTCCATATTTACCACACTTAAAACAAATCAAATCAAGCCCTTCATATTCCACAGTGTAAATAGTAGATCTAATAACAAATCTAGATTTAAGAGCTTGATTCAAGTCTACTTCGACACTAACCCTGGCAAACTTCCCTCTTTCCACCATCATACTTTGATTATTACATTGTGCTAAAGTATTAACATCTACCTTGAGGGCCTTTCCCATCATATTACCTATTTCAAGTAAGCACTCTTCAGAATAGACATGCATCGGAAGAGTAGGAATACGAACCCAAACTGCCACTTTTTGAATCTCATTGTTGTAGGGGTTGAAATTTGGGCTCCATCTCCAGCATCGCTAGGTAATGCCCTTGTATCACCCAAGGACCATCAAACAATAACCTCAATCGCAGATCTCTTTACTGTTTTGAACACAAAATAGTTGTTTGGTAGATCAATGAGCTCAAAGCTTTTTGATCTAAGGATCCAAGCAATCCTATCTTTCATCATTGCTAAGTTTGCTGACTTCCCTAGTAAAGTAAGGATTAGGGCATCTTTCCAAGGACGACAAAGACCCATCAACCTTTCATCAGACATGTTTAGCTTTGGTAGGGATTCAATAAGAATCTTCGCGCTCATCACTAAGCGATGGAGAAATATCTCTCTCCTCACAAAGCCATTCTTTCATTTGATCCTCCAATTCCTGAGAACAAACCTTGTCTTCCTTCTCCAAAAGTTTGTTTCTATAGGAAATCGACTCCTTTGATAATCTGGAAGAGAAGGCGGGTGGTTCGATTTCCTTAGCCTTCTCATTTTGCAACATCATAACCGAGTCCCTTTCTTTTGCCTGGTCACCCCGCTTTTCCATTTTCACAACTTCCCCCAAAAAAAAAAACTCGGGCGTAAACAAGAGCAAGACAAGCGGCAAAAACGCGAAACAAGAGCAAGACTAAGCAAGAAGACGTGACTCCCAACACGAGAATCGAACAAGGATCCAAGTTCAAAATCTCGAACGGAAAAAGAAATCAACCGAAACCGGAATCCATGACGATGCAGAAGTGAGATTCTAAACAACACAAATCCAACAAACTAACCGCCTAAAAGAGGGCACTCCATTGCGATTACCGTTCACCGGCGTTACATTTTGTTATCTGTCACCAATGTCCCGAAACAGATCCGACCCGAAGACGACGGAATCTGTTTTCTTCTCCACCGGAGTGGCACCGAGACTGAAGAGAGCTACTCGCCGGATTACGTGCGCTCCTTCCTTCACACAGTGGACGGCGGAGGTGGGGACGGACGAGGAGGAGACGGAGGGTGGAGATGCTTTGCTCGCGCGGCGGCGGGCGCCGGAGGTGGGGGGTCGGACGAGGTGGAGAAGGACGCACGGCGGAAACTCACGGTTCCTCGTGGCGCGTGAAGACGAAGCGAGGAGCGGGGAGGCTACGAGACTCACCGACGGAGGGTGGAGGGTGGTGGGTGGAGGGTGGAGCGTGGTGGGTGGTGGGTGGTGGGTGGTGGGTGGTGGGTGGCTTTCGGGGCAACGGTCGGAAGGCACAGTTACTAAGAGACGTAAACCGGAAAACGCGTTTTCGCATAAAAAATATCTAGTTAGAAACGCATACCCTCTTAATATAAGGGATAATAATCATGAGGAACACAAAAAAGGGAAAAAAAAAAAAAAAAAAAAAAAAAAAAAAAAAGACGGATCGTATTGAACTAGAGATTTTACTTTCAATTTTGATTTTCTAGAATCTGTATTTACTTTTTAATATATTATATATGTTCGAAAAAAATCTCATGGATCAATATATTGAATTTCATAAGATTCTTTGCAATATGCAGAGTAGAGCATTTATTGTTTTTTTTTAAAAAATACTTTTGTGATTTTGTATAACATTAAATGTGATTTTGCATTTCAATTTGAAAATTTTCTGAGTGTTTAAAGTACTTCGAAAATTACATTTTTTTTTTATATTGACTTCGCAAATTACATGCATGTATAGAATTTAGTAGTTACAGTACTTTATAAGATAATTTAGTTTTGGATAGCTTCAGCCAAAAATACCGTAAGGTCAAAAAAACCAAAATTTCTGAATATACTGATACCCATTATTTTGCATATTTAAATGCATTCATCAAAAGGACTGCACCAAAACCATGTTCACTCCTTCTTAGGTTAGGCTGAGCATGTAACACATAACCTATAAGCCCGCTCGCAATCCAATGTAATTGAATTATTTTGAACCCATCCAAAAAGACCAATAACGTGACAGGTTAGACCTCGCCCATTTGAGACTCAAATGGGTGGGCTATAGGTACACCTACATACCCGACTATTTAGTTTTTTTATTTATTAACCACCCATCTCATTTTGCATTCTAACATAAAGTAAAGGCATTTTCTGACTCCCTATCCTGAATAAATTTATGTTATGATGGTACTTGTTTAAATTTATATTGTTTTGTGTGAATTGTGATTATTGAACTTTGAAGATTTAGATTTTAGAATTTAGATGGATGGTTAATGTTTATGTATGTTTTCTTTTAAAAAACAAATAAATAGGTCAAATGTAAATGGGTTATCCAAACCCGATTAGCCTGCATATTTATGTGTTAGCCCGTTTTCACTGGTTTATGAGCTACCCATATCCGTTTAAAGTTAGATGGGCGGGCTATGAGTTTGACATTGGACTGCCCAACCCACCCATTACTCTGCCCTCCTACTTAAACAAAAACATTTCAACCACTTTTGGGAATATGTGACAATCAAAATTAACAAGGCTCATCATTAATATAGGGAGTGCAATATACAACGATCCTGATATGAAACTATAAGGACTTCAACCAAAATTTGATTAAATTTTAAAGACTATCATTGATGTTAACCCTTAAAAAAAACTCAGCATATTTTTCAATATATCGAGCTAAAATCTTTACACTCTTGGCCAAAAAAAATATAAAAAAAAATCAGTTGGTTGGCTCAAACAAAAGTTCTTTTTCATTGTTTATGTGCAATTCGTATAGTTTTACACATATTCGCAAATTTCTTCTAAAAAAATAGTAGATAATATAAGGATACAAGACAACCTTGCCAGATTTGGATCAGTTGAAGCTTAATGTAGTGTAGTCCTAAAAACCAATTGGTGCTAGCCCAAAAAGAATATCAAACACAATTATAAATAAGGTAGCCCAGTACACAAAATTCCAACCAGATAGAGTATGAGGGGTAGAGTAGAAATAGAAAAAAAAAAAATTAAAATTAAATATCATAAGTTCATAACTTTCTCATGATCCAAATAAAAGTTTATAGCACCTCATTAAACCACAAAAAAAAAGAGTAAAATTCTTAGTCCAACTTTAAACTAGTAAGTCATACATAATATTTTGCAACAGAAAAGCTAGGTGTTTGGCTTTAGCTACAAAAGAATAAAAGAGTATCTTTAATACTTTTGGAGGATAATTATTTATCTCAAATATTATATTTTAGTAAATAATACCTATTGGATATAGGTGAATATGTGGTTTCAAATAATAAGTAATAATTATCTTATTTTCTAAGGTAATTACTATGAAAATTAGAAAAGAAAAAGAGCTAAAATCCATGAAAAATGTATTTTATAAGGCAGAAAATGGCCTTTCAATATTATGATAAATCTCATATGGCAACAAATATTGACAAAAACTTAGGGGAGTATGTTGTCTCTAATTTTTTGGAATTATTTCCTTGAAAAATAGAGAAGCATAAATATAATATTATTAAAAGCACTTTTTGGCCCCATGATTTTTAATATTTTACATGTGATATAAAATACCAATGTCAAAAATAGTTGTGAGATAATAATTAATCCTAATTATGAAAATTATCAACAATTAGTAAGTGGCTAATTAAGTAATTAGTAGCTAATTGTTTAGATTATGATATAAGTAAATTAATTAGTAAATAATTAATTTAAGGGGAGAAATTCGAAATTATTAATTAAATAAATAATAAAAAAATAATAAAATATTTTATGCTTAGAAAAATAAATAAAAAATAAAAGAAAAAAATAAATATCTAGATATTTTGAATAAAATAATAATATATTTGGTAAAGAGCCAACATGACATTTGAGAATGGATAGAAATTAAATCTTACACCAAAACATAGGGATTTAGTCTAAGACATCTGGACTTTTTATAAACCAGTGAAATTTTATTCCGGAGTGAGCTATCTCCGAAGTCGTTTCTGAAACCAACGGAGCAAATAAGAGACCGGGTTTATAAGAGAATAGGCAGATAGTGAAAAGAGAACCCAGAGGGAAACGGAGTGTTGCGACAAACTACGAATAATGTTTCTTAGGTCAGGACATATTATAAACCAGTGAATTATTGTCCAGAAGATGGGACTATCGGAAGTTATTTCCGTAACCGACAGTGTTTATCCGAAAATCTTCAGCAGACTACGGAATACCCGTAACAGGGTCAAAAATTTAGTTAACCCAAGTGGTTTTAAAGAGAAAGAATAAAACTTCAGCGCCTTGCTCTCAGATTTTTGAGTTTCGTCAAGATTACGCCATTAGGACATCGATTAGGGAACTTTATCGGTAAGTCAGCAAGATGACATCATCTTCTTCTAGAAGGATGACATAGGCAAGACATGTGTAAGGCCAAGATGAAGCCATTTGTCCAAGTGCGATCCGACGGCTCAGAATCGATCTGATAAAGTTTGAATTAACTACCGAAATGCCATTCCTTACTTCTATAAATGAGCCCTTCTCCCATTCACTTCTTCACACCAAAATCACTCTTGAGTTTCGAAATTCAAGAGAGGAGGAGCTCGGAGAAAGTCCGAGCCAAGCCGGAGTAAGTTTTTCGGTCCCTAGTCTTTAGTTTCTGTAGTTCTTTCAGTAGATGTAGTAGAAATGCTAGATTTATCTTTAATTTTTTAAGATAGTCTAGATATCATATTTAGGGGTAAATATGGTATTATTTTCGAAAATATTATTGGGGGAAGAGATATGTCAAAATTCTGGAGAGATAGAGTTAAAATAGCGAAGCTCTGACGAAATTCCGCCGATTAGGGGTTTAGGGGCAAAATGGTAATTTGTACCTAAAATGCATTATCTTTGCTAGATATTGATAAATATTATCCTTATAGGATATCTCGAGATAATCGTACCGCTATCGTACCATTTGTTGTGCTTGTTTGCACCCGCACAAAAAATTATCGTTTTTCGTAAAACGTACCGAAATACCGTCAACGAAGATACGTTCGCGTACTGTAACACTAACTCTGATATTTATGATATGCATGTATGTGCTATGTGTATTGTGTGTGTATAGTTGTTATGTTGCCTGAGTGCATATAGATGTTAGAGTATAACTATATGTAAGCTGGGAGCTGTACGTTCGCGTACTGTAACACTAACTCTGATGTTTATGTTATGCATATATGTACTATGTGTATTGTGTTATGTTGCTTGAGTGCATATAGACGTTAGTGTGTATTAGTATGCAAGCTGGGAGCGATGCATCTGTACTGCTGGGAGCGATATGTCCACACTACTGGGAGCAATATGTGTGATTATCTTTGGGAGCGATGTGTATGCGTTGTGTATGTGTGAAAATCTTTGGGAGCGATGTGTCTACATTGGTTGTGTGTATGTCTTGTTAATGTTGTGAACGTCGTAGTCCATATGTTGTATATGTAAATATGAGGTTAACAGATTACGGCGTCCCGGTGCGCGTTGGACCTCATTTCTTAATATAACGTCGGGTTCGGGAGGAGAGAATCGAGGAGAGAGGGAAGCAGCACGCTTAAGTACTCGACTGAAGACCATCTTTTGTTGTCACAACGCGTGACGCCACAGAGACAATTTTGATTCCTCCGTTGTTATCTACTTTTGTAAACACTCGATACGATGTAATTCTTTATCAGCAATGACGGCTACTTACATTTGAAATATATGTATCGATTCTTTTTACGCTCCGTCTTTCTCTTTACGATGAAAAAAATTATACTGCTTTTGAAAATGAGATGTTACATTTGATAATCTCAGATCTAGATGAGACTTATATGGTCTATAGTGATGCTGGGGCGTGATCGATGTGTCACGATCAACAAGGCGAGTGGTGGCCTTATGCGCTCGTCACCAAACCTCACGAGTTGAATTATTAATAGAATCCTTCTCTAACCCATGTCTCGAAAAACTCGATATAAAAAACATTGACCAAGCGAACAATTGGTATTGGTAATCTTTCAAAACCCAAAATGAATGTCATCACTAATGTTCTTTATCCCACTTGAAAGTACACAGGTCGTGATAACGTAATTTAGTGAGACTTCTGCATAGCGATAGTATATCACATCAACCACTAGATACAAACTAGTCCTTCTTGCTGCGAGCAACCCTTGCCCGATGTCTGAGCTCAGCCCTTTTCCACCGAACAATCATGTAACACAATGAGAAGAGTGTGTTTATCTGCATAGAGTCAACATGCTTCCAGTCAATTTCTGACCGTTTTAGACCATAACTAGTTGGATTGAGTCAAATTGTGATGGTAAATACTGACCAAGATTATCATTGCAATGACAAGAAGAGGCCCAGACCACAGTACTGACAGAAACAATCCATGGGAATCGAAATAGTTTTGCCCTGCAAAGCTCTTCCAGTTCTTCCCCAGAAAACTATTAAGCCTCTCAGCAAGATACACGCCAGCCACTGCACCATAATAAATTCTAGATTAGAGAAGTTACATGCACTATTGCACAAGGAAGTGTGATGACAATAATTATGAAACGTTGATATTCCGGAAAACTACATGAACTTATTATAATAATGTAACGACTCAGTCACAGATAATAAAGTAAAAAATCTCAATGACAAGTTCATTATGCAGCAATTTTCAGTGATTAGGGGCACATTGGTCTTGTTTAAAGACAAACCATTTTAGTTCAGATATTTACACAACTTGATATGTGATAATAGCATAGTTCTCTAGGTGTTTGAAACTGAATCACACCTTTTGCTAGGATAAATAAAACTTTCAAGTATTAATTTAAAGCTCAGCAACCAAAATCTTGAACACTTCCAGCACTTCTAAAAATCTGCGTAGAGAGTGGATTTAGCAGTTTTAGAGAATTAAAGGATATCTCCATTTACTTAATAGTTATGTATTATGGATTATTTTGATATAATTTAAAACTTTCAAGGTGCACAAGATCTACCTCTGGATCTCAACTCTCTTATAGAACAATTTCAGACAATTTTTCAATTTCAAAGCCAAACTCTTGTAACGTGAATGCCAATTTAGAGCGAGCCAATTTAGAAAACAGAGACTAGGCAGTGACTTCATCAAGGAGAAGGCAGCAAATAAAGTAGAAAGGAACTACATAATAAATTATAAGATGTGAGAGAAGTTATGATAAGGGAGTTGTAGAAGAAATGGAGAAATTGAGAAGGTGGACTCATCAAACTATTCATTCATCATCAAATCATTCAATACCCATAGTCTAGGCTCTCCCCCCTTATATAGGATAGGATATTGCCTTTAGACTTCAGCCAATCCTCACCCACGGTAATAACAGAATAACAAGGCATTAACTAACTACTAACTACCTAATTCAGTTACTAACTAACCTAATACAACTAACTCCCTAATTAACTAACTATGTATTTATAGTTTACATATCAATACTCCCTTCCCAAAACATCATTTGCCCTCAAGGATGATTGACAACAACCACAAACTAAACCCCAAAATTTCAAAACTGAAATAACAGAAACATAAGCCTAAGTTGATAAATTCTGGCACTTTTGCTGATCTTTGAAGGAACTGCTGCTTGAAATCTTGTATCCAGAACTTATCTTCAGATTGATCTTCAGTACTGGAGCACCCTAGTGTTTCTCCTTGAAGCATTTCCATTAATTTGCCCCTAAACCACATCTGCAATAAACTTCGTGTAGGAAGGAATTGAACAAGCAAGATCCATTTTTGTAGCAGCCGAGCACCTATATATTCAGACCTTTGAAGACCTGATTGCAACAAGAAACTGGGCTCATTTTCTTCAAATGAAAAGCCCAAACACTCATCTGAAATTAACAAATCCAGTGCACCAGAGAAATTGCAAGACAGCTGTACAGTTGACTTTTCAAATTGCACTCTCTTCCCCCACATGACCCCAAAGTCAGTTGCCGAAAATTTCTTTGCTTTCCACGCAACTCTCTCATCCACCTTCATTGAGCCACGATCACTCCTCTCGGCTAACAGGAAATCCAGCACTGGCACGATAACATCGACAAGAGACAGCGGTGACAGAAGACAGCTCAACAGTGGAAAAGAGACAGAAACTTCCGGTGAAGAACTTGAATCCAAAGGCAGAATGACAATCGGCGTCGTTAAAGAAGAAGGAGTCGTCGTCGGCGCCGCAACTTGAGTTGTTTTCTTCGCTGAATCGCTGCTGTCACTCTCGACTTGCCAAGACAGTGACGGTTCCACATCCTCGTGAGTTGTCGACCCTCCACGGTTGTGAGAGACAGTGCCTACCCCATCCGGGAGAGACCCAAGCCGCGCAAAACTGTCCCTGCATTTCCATTTTGCTCCATCATGCTGGTCTTTGAAACTAACAGAATCTTGGCCCTTCTTAGAAGTTTGGGCGCTCTGTTTTAAATTACCCATCACTGCTACAGACCCACATCTTAAAGCTGCTTCCCGAAAACGTTCAAGCGAGATGAAGGTTGAAGACCCACCATTCCCTGATGCAATTTTTGCACTGTTTCCGGAGAGCACCGAGTCGGCCTTCAAAGAAATTGGAGGGATCAAACTCGTCTGGGACACAGGGACCTTGGGCTGGATCGAAAATACACTTTGAACCTTAATTAATTGGGACCCACTCTCTCCAGATGCTGAACTAGCGTCATTCCTCGTTTTGGTGGGTCGAAAATCAGAGACACGTTCATATGATGGAAACTTACATCGATCAACACTCATCTTCGTCTCTTTATTCTTCTCGATGGAAACCATTGCACTCGACGCATTACAGGTAGGTCCAAGAACACTCCATGGCTCTGTTCTTGGTATTCTTATGCTGTTTAGAGGCCCAAAACGTACCCTTAGTGCTATGTTTGTACCTTTGCCAAGAAATCGGTCTGGCCCCTTCTTCGTCCTCAAAGGCCAAGTGCCATATGTAGGCCCTTTCATCAAGATAATCTTTAACCAGACGTACTTTCCATGTTTCCGGTGTGCCGTCAATCTCAAAGAACCTCTCACAATGGTATAACCAACCTTCAATACCCTGACGAGGAAATGTTGGTAATTCAAATTCCATTAATCTTCTCGGGGGAATGTATTCGTCTCTCATTCTTGGTCGATGGGGCCTCTGAAATGATTTCTGGTGTTATCGTGCGTATCTTTCCCACGTTGACGAGTCTCTTGAGCGTCTTGGTTGTTTCTGGGTTCTCTTTTTGGGAGTTTCTTGACTGATTATTTCCGAATGTAGATTGAACCAAGAGAGGATGACTCTACCTGGCCCAAGATTGCACTCGGGTCTTGTTTTATATTTTTTTTTGGAAGTCTCTTGAATATCAGAACTGAGCCGTGAGTGAAGAGAAGAATGACTCTGGATTGATTCAAGAACTATAGAGATTCACAGCGGGGGAGCCGAGGATGACTCGCTCTGATACCACTGATAAGGGAGTTGTAGAAGAAATGGAGAAATTGAGAAGGTGGAGTGTAGAACTGCTGCCACTCATCAAACTATTCATTCATCATCAAATCATTCAATACCCATAGTCTAGGCCCTCCCCCCTTATATAGGATATGATATTGCCTTTAGACTTCAGCCAATCCTCACCCACGGTAATAACAGAATAACAAGGCATTAACTAACTACTAACTACCTAATTCAGTTACTAACTAACCTAATACAACTAACTAATATGTATTTATAGTTTACATATCAAGTTATAATTAAGCCTATATAACTCAAGAACCGTTCCATATAAAGATTAGAGTTGAACCTACATGCCAATAGAAACAGGCACATTTGAAAGTTGGTATGCTTCCTTGAGATTATAACGACCAGTAGTAACACCACATGAAATGCTAGTAAGCCCATTAGCCAAGGTTCCTGAAAAAAGACATAGTGAGACAAGGAAATATTAACAGCGCCATATTTATCACCAGGGAGTTAGAAGCATGATGGAAGAAAAATTCAAATTGGTTTTTAATCCCTTGATTCATTCATGTGTATATGTATTTTAAAATTTACTAGGGGAAGCTTTCTGCAACATCAACATTCACCTAAAAAAATTTCTCCACTAGCTTCTAACTCAAAACTATCTTTGGTTTGTCCCTATCTATTTTCTCAGGAATATAGCAATTTTCTTTGCGATAATTTGTAATGAAAGCCTTCAGACATTTTCCCTTTAGCTCACTCAAAAGTTTTGAATATTTAATTGAATTGAATTTGAAGAGAAAATATGGTGGAAATGTGGAATGTCTATATAACCAAATTACCGTCCACAGAGAACAGATTTACTATTTGTTGTAACCCACTTTAATCAAACTGATTTACCATTTAATCTAATAAATTATACTTGCTCTACGAGCAAACCAGAATGGAAGCAAGACATCTAAGCATAAGATTTAAACAATAATCCAACACACGGTGGTCGACGTGAATTTTAAGCCAGACCAAATAGTATCTCATTTTCCTTGTTGATCAACTCATTGTTCACACTTCCAGGAAAAGATCAAGAAAAAATAGAAAACACAGTTAATGGTTTGGGAAGGACCTTCCAATTGATGGCATGGAAAAAGCCCAAGAAATTGTCAACTGCAGGGCGCAAGCCAGTGCGAAGTTCTGAAGACAACTTTTGGACAAGATCTGCTACTTGGTCAAAGTGCTCATCCATGACAGATTTGAGATTATCCATGGATGACGGATTCCACGAGAATCTGAGAAATAGATAAGGAAAAAAATGTGATTTATAAAGTTAATAGAACAAAATCAAATCTAAAGAGAACAAAATTCGTTAGAGGACTAATTGTGCTGCCTCATTTACCTAAAACATGTGTCTATTTCTTCTTATCATCATTATACACATCCAAATAATGTGTTCTAGGACTTATTTTAAATCTTCACTTGTGTATTAAATGCTCCCAAATTTCATGGGTAGAAGAGGTCATTGCCCTGGTTTTACCTCGCACAAAATCAGAGCTCCAATATGTCATTTTTATCCTTTCCTCACATTGAAGTTTCTATGTGCTTAGCACAATTTATTTTTCACATGGTAAAGCATTAAAACAACAAATATATTGTTCAGTTTCATCTTTTACCATTCAGACAGCACCATTTAATGCATATTTATTAACCTCTAATCATTATTTACCATTCGGCCAACTACATGCTGGTAATCTGAAATTTCCAGCTTCAAGAATAATGTCTAGACCTTTATTCTAACACCTCCAACCTCATTCTAACCATCTAAAAAATTGTTAATCATTTAGAGGCAACAAACAGTAACTTGAATAAAGTTCAGCTCCAAAGACTCAATCATTTAAACATACCTATGCATACTTTAACACTTGAACCACTAGCATATCATTTAGGAACCCCAAAGTAGGAACAATGATCAGTTTTTAACCTTTAAAGACGTTTCAAATAGCAGCACAACATACAACATTATTGAAAAGCATTCCAGCTTCAAGAACATTGTTCCATGCACCATTTCAGAACCTCAAACACAATCTAACAATTTAAATTACTCCTCTAACATTCCATGAGTTAAACATTGGGTATTTTCTTAAATTTCAGCCCCTAAGAATTTAACCCAACCAACATTTAATTTCATACATTAGTTCATAACTTATACCATACAATTTCGATTTCATTTAAACACTTGGTCCTTTTTCAAAACTTAGGACAGCCCCTTCATTTAATCCTGAAATTGTTTTCTAAATTTAAACAATATTTACATTTTCATTCTAATGTTTCCAAACTTAATTTATTCATCTAGGATAGTTCTTGGGCATTTAGTGGCATTAAACAACACCTTATATCAGCTTTTAACTTCTCAATTCACTAATCACGCCACACACAAGCATAAATGTCTGTATAACTCATTCTTGACATCTAAAATGCTTCTTCATTCAACATATTAATTTTCTTTCTATTTGATTAAGGTACCCCACTCTGTACTCATTAAAACAAGGAACTTTGAGTCCAAAGTCATCATTTCACAAGAAACTGATGCTATTCTCTATAAACAACAAACCTTTGCTTTGGTACATTCAACTCAGTGATAGATAATCAACATACAAGATCATAACATCATCTTCTTAATCCTATAACATCAATTTTATAGACTATTAGGTGGTTATACTTTCTTCTAGCCTTGATTTCAGAGAACCCGAAGTCATCCACTCTTAAATTCGAAAGCCCCGTTTCGGTCCTCAACAAAACAGAGCAACCAAATGCATGCAACCACCCAATAAGCATCTAAACACCCACACTCCACTAGTTTTATATACAATCAAGCAATCTCACTTTCCTTAGCCCTAAAATCAGAGCAAGTCGAACCATTCTCACTAGAATGGCAAGCATCAGACGCGAGATTCACAGATCAGAGCAATCAAACACAGGCAACAACGATTTTCATCTTTACACTACCTTCAGTTACTTTTTCAACCCTTAATAACCTATTTCCTGTTTCAGAACCAAGATTCCATCATCTTCCCAACCCCAAACATAAGCAATGGAAGAGATTGAAGATAGAAAGGGATTTGGAAAGCTCACCTTAATTGGAATCCAAGGTTGCACGTGGGGTTCGAACTCCTCTTCTTTCCTTCTCAGGAGACCTTGTGATCTCTGATGCTCCCTCTGTGCCTCTCACGCGATCGCTCACTCCTCTGCTCTGCTCTGAAGATCGGAGGAAGAAATGAGGAAGGAAAGGAGAAGCAGACGAACGAATTTAGTGGAGAAGGGCACGTGTGATGTGTGTGAGGAGTTATAAAGACCATTCTACCCTTTATTCATAATGACGTTTTCAATTCAATCCTTTTCTCAATATAGTGAGAGCACCAAATAATTCCTAAAAATTAATCCTTACCTGATTGTGAAGAATTTATTCCTTAATTATATTTTTAAAGCCATAAAGTAATTTCCTTATAAATTTAAGGATAAAAATTAACCTCTATCTAGTTTTTCTTGAATTATTTTAAAAAATAGGACCTTAATTACAAAAAATAACTTTATAATTGTGTATAACTCTTTTTCAGAAGCAAATTTCTCCATAAAATTATTTATTCTCCAAAAAAATTATGTATAATCTTTATTAAATTTTTTGGCCTTTATACATTTTTAATAATTATCTGAAACTTCATTTTCTTGAAATTCTAATCAGAAAATTTGCTTTTGAATAAATAATTTATTTTTTAGGATTTTTAAATTTTAGATAAAATCTTTAGACGTTAAATATGACTTAATTACAAGGCTCTTTTCAAAATTTTCAAGATGTTACAGGTTTCTCTATAAAAATAGTAATATTTTAGTTTCTATTTTAAAAAAAGTTAATATAGTATATTTTTTGAACAAAATGTATGCTATATTATATCTATCAAGAAACTAATAGAGTAGCAATATACTAAACATGAACTAATATTTTTTGACCTTCTTATATGAGTATTGAGTTATTTAAATTGAATTTATTTTTATGTAAGAAACCCTCTTGTTGTGAAACGTTTGGTCAATAAATTGGCAAATGATTATATAATTAATATATTTTATCAATATCTTCTTTAGTTGGTTGGCCCAAGTTCGTTTTAATTATCGCTAAGTTATACAAAACCCTTAAACTTTGGGTTAGTGCTTATAACCTCGACATTTTAAAGTTTAAATTTGATCATTTATTTTTTAACTATTAACCCACTATCGTTAAATGGCCGTTATCTTTTCAATGAAAAATTGTCACGTTAGATTATAAGATGACACATATTATCTAGTGTAAATTACTAATTCATAAAACCCCCGAATTTTGAATAGTTGCGAGATAATTCCCTTAAACTTTGATCAGTTATAAATAACTCTCTTTACATTTCAAAATTTAAATTTAACTCCCTTAAAATTTTGTTTTATAATAAATAAACCCCATGTTGTTACTTTAATGATTTTAATAATTTTATTAAGTTTTTTACTATCATTTTTCTATTAAAATAGTTTTCTTTTATGAAAAAACTAGAAGAATAATACTTAAAAAATATAAAAATAAAAATGTCATTTTTGTATAACATTTACTGATTCTCTTGTGTTAATTAAGCATTGATAGTATAAAATTGTCATCATTTATGTTAAATATATTCTTTGAATGATTGAGCATTGATATTTGAAATAATACATTTTTGTTAGAGGGTGGCTCTTGCCCTCATTATTATTATTTTTTTATTAGTAATGCATATTTTTTCTTGAATTAGAGGTTCAAAGTTTACAATTTGAGGAAGAAGATGACGATGAGATGGAATGCAAAAGGTGAGAGAAGGGGAAGGGATTAGCTGATCTGGAAATAATTTGGGTTATTAAGTACCACATCATAATGCCATGTTGGAGTTTCAATCAAACAAACAGTCAAACTTAACCTCAGTTAATTCAAGGGCAACATTGCTACGTTTTTAGACTTCAGGAGCAATATTGAGACAAAAAATACTTCCAGGGTAACATTACTCCTAAACGTGTACTTCCGGAGCAAATTTACCACTTAACTTTTTTTTTTCCATTGGTAAATATAATAGAGGTAGAAGGTTTCTACATGCTTCTTCAGTCTTCTTTCCCCAATTCAGCGTCACCATTCTTCTTCTCTTCCATCACTAGGTTGTGCTTTCTTGTAAGCTTCCACCCATTGCTGTTATTGGCCCCATGAATGTCCACCAAGATTCTCCGTCTCCCCCAATTGTTGGACTTTCTGGATCAACTGGGCATTGGTAAACATGAATTTGAGAGAAAATAACCTCTATTACTCACAAGAATAGATTACAAAACTCATATAAAAAAAAAAACTCTCAAACAAGGATCACTCTCTAGGATCACTCTTGTTCTCACTCTTCTTGGTGATGAACACCGATTTTCGAGATGCTTTACAAATGAGGTATCCACCTCTATTTATAGTATGAGTTTTGGGGTAGGTGAGGTGTGAACAAGGGTGGTTGGTGGAGGGCTTCAACAATGGTGGTGGTTGGTTGGGAGGCTTTCAACAATGGTGGGCTGGTTGGTGGAGAGGCCGCTTCAACAATGGTGGTGGAATATTCAAAAACCTTACGGAGGGTGGGCCGGAAGTCTTCAATTCTCCCCTCCGGCCATATCTCGAAGAAAAACATTCCAGCTATGTTTACGCATAACTCTAGCTTCTCTCGAGTCACCACCTTCGTCATCATGTCTGCAGGGATTCTCCTTCGTATGGATCTTTACTAGTCTCAACGGTTGTCGATCCATTACCTCGCGTATCCAATGATAGCGAATATCAATATGTTTTGTACGGGAATGGTACATAGAGTTCTTGCTCAAATCTAGAGCACTCGATCCGATCATCACAATGTACCTTATACTCCTTTTGCTTGATTCCAAACTCTTGGAGATAACGCTTTAGCCACAACATCTCTTTTCCGGCTTCGGCGGCGACAATGTATTCAGCTTGTTTGTGGACAAAGCAACGCACTTCATAGTCGTGATTTGCCATGAAACAGCTCCCCCCCGCAAAAGTATAAATGAATCCACGAAGTAGATTTTCTACTATCAAGATCTCCGGCCATATCTGCATCTGTATAGCCTTCCAAGATTGGATCGCTCCCCAAGTAACAAAGACATAATTTCAATGTACCCTTAAGGTATCGAGAATCCACTTTACGCCTCCCAATGCTCTTTCCGGGGTTGGAGAGAAAACGACTCACCTTTCCCACTGCGTGAGCAATATCGGGCCTCATACACACCATAGCATACATCAAACTTCCGATTGCTTTGAAGAATATGGTACGGACGACATCTCCCCATCTCTTCCTTGGATGAGGGACACGATCTCTTGCTCAACTTGAAATGGTTGGCCAATGGAATGCTAAGCTGGTTTGGCATTGTTCATATTGAACCGTTCAAGTACTCGTTCAATATACTTCTCCCGAGATAGCCATAACCTCCGTTTTTCCATGTCTCGGGTGATTTGCATTCCCAATATCTGGTTGAAATTTGGTCCTAAGTCTTTCATGTCAAAAGACTTAGAAAGTTCCTTCTTCAATTGGTGATCTTCGTTGCGTCTTTCCCCACGATCGAATATCGTCTACATATAGTAGAAGAGCAACGAAATTTCCATCGAAAAACTTCGAATGTAGACACGCTCATCTGCTGCGGTTTTCTTGTACCCTTGACTCACCATGCACGAGTCAAATTTCTTGTACCACTTGTCTAGGTGCACCTTGAGGACCGTACAAGCTTTTCTTGACTTACAAACGAGGTTATCCCCGAAACCTCAAAACCTTTCGGCTGCTCCATGTAGATTTCTTCTTCTAAATCTCCATGAAGAAAAGGCTGTCTTCACATCCATTTGTTCAAGCTCTAAGTTCATACTTGCGACCAATCCAAGTATGACTCTAATTGAAGTCATCTTGACTACGGTGAAAAAATCTCATCAAAGTCGATCCCCTTCTTCTGCTGGAATCCTTTGACTACCAACCGTGCTTTGTATTTCACCACTTTTCCACTTTGCCATCTTTCTTCGACTTGAACACCCATTTATTTTTCGGTGCCTTCTTCCCTCGTGGAAGTTCTACGATCTCATAAGTTTGATTTTTCTGCGAGAGATTCCATCTCGTCTTGCATTGCGAGCAACCACTTTGTTCTTTGTCCTTATGAGATCTTTGCTTCATGGAAACTCTCGGTTCTCCATCCTCGGTAAGTAGAAGGTATTCGGAGATTACGGATATCTTCTCGACGGAATCGACCTCGTTCGGATCTACGAACTTCGGAGCAATTTGAGGAAATCCACCATCATCTTGGCCTTGTGATGGTTCTCGGAACGTCTGGCGGTGGGGTTGTGGCTCCCCGCTCGCACCGTCATCTTCCTCATTGTCTTCTACTTCGGCATTTCTTCGGCACTATATCATCATTTCTCACGAATGATTCCGATGTTGCCTCGGCACCCGAAGAGCAACATTTGTCTTCCGAGATATTGTGGGCTTTTCAATATCTTCTATTGTCGGCTTTCATGGAACACCACGTCCCTACTTGATTACCCTTTTTTCCTTAGGATCCCATAATCTGTATCCAAACTCTTCATTTCCATAGCCTATGAATATGCATGGAGTGGTCCTTGCATCCGGCTTGACTGAGCTCTTTGGATACATGTGCGTACGCTAAACACCCAAATACTCTCAAGTGGGAGTATGATGGATCCTTTCCGGACCAAAGTTTCTCGGGAACTTCAAAATCCAATGGTGCGATGGAGATCGGTTGATCAAGTAACAAGCGGCTCACGATCGCTTCTCCCGAATGGCTTTGGCGGCTTAGCCATGCGAGCATGCTCCGAACACGTTCCATAATTGTTCGGTTCATTCTTTCAGCTATCCGTTGTGTTGAGGGTGCGTGGGACCGTCTTCTCATGTCGAATGCCATATGATCTGCAATAGGCATTGAACCGCACGGAGGAGTATTCACCTCCATTGTCGGATCGAAGACACTTCAACTTCTCTCCCGTCTCACGTTCTACCATGACATGGAACAGTTTGAAGTAATCAAATACACGGTCCTTCGTCCGCAAAAATACACCCACACCTTTCGAGAAGCATCATCGATGAACGTCGGAAAGTATCGGTTGCCGCCGAGTGATTCAACCTCCAAGGGACCGCAAACATCGAGTGTACCCGGGCGAGCAACTCGATCTTCTCGTTGAAGAGGAATTAAACGAGACTCTATCTTTGCTTACCAAACAAACAATGATTGCAAGGATCTAGTGCGGCGTCCTTGTCTACATTGATAAGCTCCTTCTTTACTAGGGTAGACAACCCTTTCTCACTCATGTGGCGAGTCTGCGGTGCCACCCTGATTTTGTGACGCCTCCTTTTACGCAACGTTGAGGGTCACATCGGTGCATATCTTCACATGAGTCTTGTATAGCGTGCCACAAATATGTCCTCGGCGACTATCATAGCGCCTTTTGACAACTTCCATGTGCCTTTACTGAAGTGACTATCATAGCCTGTTTGTCAAGAACTATTCACGACAATAGATTCACGAAGGTCGGCACATGGCGGACATCCTTCAAAGTGATTGTGCTCCGGAACTTGTCTTTATCTCGAACATCACCAATTCCGACAATCCCTGCGAAACTGAATTTCCCATTTTCACGGCTCCAAAGTCACCGGCTTTGTATGTTGTGAAGTATTCCTTGTATGGAGTCACGTGGTAGGGCCCATTTCTGCGTATCTACCACCCATTCCGTGTCTTCTCGTGAGACGTGAAGGCATGTCTCATCTTGGGTTGAACAATAAGCTACATCACCGAGATAGTAACTAATGTTTCTCCACCCTTGTTCTTCGAGTGAACCTTTCTGGTCTTGCTCCTTTTTCCATTTGTAGCAGATTCTTCTTCATATGTCCTTCTAATCCACAATGATGGCGGTTATAAGATGGTTTTCTACCATCAATGGACACCCCCACTCTTGCTTACGCCTCTCGATTTGTTATTACTCTTCTTTTGTTGCCTCCCCTGTTCTACGTGACAAGGGCATGGGTCCGATCGTGCCCATGTCCTTTCTCCTTGCTTCTTCCTTTGAATAGGGCATCCTTGACCATTGACATGGTAAGTTTGCCATTTGGGGCTGAGTTGCTGAGTGACACGACCAGCGTTTCCCAACTATCAGGAAGGGAACTGAGTAGTAGCAACGCCTGAACTTCATCGCCAAGTGGCATCTCTACAGACGACAACTGGTTGACCAAGCTCTGGAACTCACTGGTATGCTCGGCAACTGAAGTTCCACTTTTAAGCTTCATGTTGACTAAACGCCTCATCAATAGAGCTTTATTCCGAGCGGTCTTGGCCTGGTACATATCCTCCAACTTTTCCGAGAGGGCATATGCGTCTGTTTCTTGTGCAACATGGTGGAAGACACTATGATCAATCCATTGACGGTTTGACCAATAGTTTTTCGATTTGATTTCTTCCACTCTAACTCCTTGGCGGGATCGGGATTTTTACCCATCAATTCTATGGGATCAAACAAATCTTTACAGCTTAGGAGATCTTCCATCCGAGGTCTCCACGGCGTGTAATTTGTGGCGATAAAGCGTAATCATTGCTCCGAAAGATGATGTTGACTCTTACGTGGACATTATCACCTTACAAATAATTTTTCAACACGATCGGGGTTGAATCTTTAAAAATGGAGCTCACCGTTACGTGCGGAACGGTCAAAAAAAGATGGAATTGACACTACGGGGTCAAAATTCCACTCTAGGGGCAAAACAGCAATTTCGAAAACTTTGAGGACCAAACTGCAATTTTCGGAAAGATCGGGGGTCAAACTGGAATTTCAAAAAGATCAGGGGTCAATATGAAATTTCCTGAATATTTGGGGACCAAACTGAAATTTTTAAAAATTGAGGGGTCTTTCTTCAATTTCCGAAAAACTGCAAATTCCGGCGAGGAACAGTATTCCGGTCGTCTTCTCCGGCGGAACTCCGGTGAACAGTGTCTTCTCCCAAGAAACTCAAACAAGGTTGACCAAACTTTGACCGTGATTTACGGGCTCGTTTGAACTCCGATTAGGTCGCCGTTTGGTGCGTTGGACTCGTGTCGATGATACGAATCCAATGGTGCACTCAGAATTGGATTTTGAGTAAAACTCAGAAAACCCAAATTCGTCCGGTGAACCAAAAAACTCAACCAACACCTCTAACCAAGCTCTGATACCACTTGTTGGACTTTCTGGATCAACTGGGCATTGGTAAACATGAATTTGAGAGAAAATAACCTCTATTACTCACAAGAATAGATTACAAAACTCATATAAAAAAAAAAACTCTCAAACAAGGATCACTCTCTCAGGATCACTCTTGTTCTCGCTCTTCTTGGTGATGAACACGATTTTCAGATGCTTTACAAATGAGGTATCCACCTCTATTTATAGTATGAGTTTTGGGGTAGGTGAGGTGTGAACAAGGGTGGTTGGTGGAGGCTGCTTCAACAATGGTGGCAAGTTGGTGGAGGCTTCAACAATGGTGGTGGTTGGTGGAGGTACAACTTCAACAATGGTGGCTGGAATATTCAAAAACCTTCTGGAGGGTGGCTGGAAGTCTTCACCAATTTTGTCTCGTTTTCGTCTGTGTGTGTGGTTGGGTTGAGGAGCTTCAATCCATTTTTCTTTTGCGTCCGTAGTGACATTTGGCAGTGAGGGGCTGAAATTCTTTCTTCCTGCAGCGGAGCATTGGGTATGTGGGGGAACTAAACAAGCTTTCTCTCTTCTATTTTTCCTTTATTTTCACCATTGCTTTGTTTTGTATATGATTCAAATATTTTCCCTCTCTGACTTGCTAAGGAACTAGATGTTTAAGACTACTCTTTTATTATATATTTATCACCAACCTTTTCGTTTCATGGCTTGATGTATGACTGGCAATAAAGATTCCATTTTTTTCCCTTTTCCCTAAAATATGTAATAGGTGGAAAAGTTTTAAGATTTTACATTATTGTTGCTGAAACCTTCTGCTTTTAGTGATTAATTAGTAAAGCTTGATTGATTATGTGGATGTTTCTTGGGTGAGATTTGTGAACAGGAAAACAACTTTGTTCTAAGAATTATTTATATACTTAGGGAGAGAAATTATAACTCAAATTAGTAGTTAATTGTGTCTAAAGTAATATGGGGTAAAGCAGAGCCAGGATTTTTTATTTGTGTCTGCACAATTAGTGGAAAGATTCGGGCTGCCCCCGATTTGTTTTTTAAAGGAAAGTTTTGAATGCATTAAAAAAAGATATAAACAAGAAAATAAAATAAAACTTCAACTTAACATAGAAAAATAATAATCATGAGTCAACTAAGCTATTATAACATAGCGATTACAAAAGCATTTTTCGATTCTTTATTCTTTGAAAATATTGCATTATATCTTCATTATCAATCTTATCAAACATCATGTTCAACATAAGTGTGTCAAGAGTTCTCTAAGATTATGCAAGATGAGTTTGAAATGTCTACGATAAGAGAATTAAATTTCTTTTTAGGACTTCGAATCAAGCAAAATGAGAATGAAATATTTATATCCCAAACCAAATACCCGTGAGAGCTTCTTAAGAAATATGGAATGGATCAACTGCCGCAATGAGCCGATACCCTTATGAGCTCAATGACAAAAAAAAAATGAAGATATAGCATTTCTTCACTCTTGTCTTGTATGTATAAAAATACTGATGCATGTGTGTGTTTTTCATAAGGAGAAAACTTGGAAAAAAATAAGATGAAATATTTCTTCACTCTTGTCTTGTATAAAAATACTGCTGCATGTGTGTGTTTTTCATAAGGAGGAAACTTGGAAAAAAAAAATTAGAAGAACAAAATAATTGGAAAAAATTAAGATGAAATATTTCTTCATTCTTGTCTTATATGTATAAAAATACTGCTGCATGTGTGTGTTTTTCATAAGGAGGCATAAGGAGGAAACTTGGGAAAAAAATAATTGGAAAAAATAAGATGAAAAAGGGCAGAACTAGACTCGAACTGGTGGCCTCATTATAACTAGTCAACTTCTCTACCACTGAGCTACCCATTCACGCTAACAGGTTGGAGCTAAAAAATATATATATCTCAAAATCTTTTATCTGCACTTGCAGACACCTGCACTAATGTGGCTCCGCCACTGAGGTAAAGTATAGTGTATATATTTATTTGATTTTCATGTTATATTTTAGGAAGTGGAGTTCTTTCTTTAAGGCTCAAGACAATTATATATACTTAGAATATGATTATAAATGGAGCTTAGTTGCATGTTCGAAAACAGAGTTTGAAATGTAAATTGGATTTGGGGTTTTGATTTGTTGAATTACCTTTAGGAAAAAGAACTTCTATTGAGAGGTATTTTTACGGCAATCTTCTTTTTCTGATTGGGTCTTGACAAATTCATTTTCTTTCAATGCTAAATTGTGCTAGTAACTTTAAGGGTGTTGCTTTGACTAATGAATCTAAGGATTATTGAATCTTGTAAGGCTTTGTTGATGTATGATGTGGTTTGGATAATGATTTAGAAAATTTTGAAACTTGTTCTAAAAGATTATTGAGGATGAATATAATATGAAATTTGTTGAAAATGCATGAGAAATGTTTGTTGGGTAAATAAACAAGTAAAAATGATTAGCACAACATTTACAAAATTATAATGTGAGTGATCAAGATGAAGAGTGAAGAATATGAGAGAGAGAGATAGCAGATGAAAGCAACTGTTAGAGCAATGGAGATGAAAAATCATCAGATTGCACAACATCCATGGGATTTTTTATTATAATAGATGGAAGTTAGTTAGACTTAACAGTTGAGGGTACCAAAATTACCAATCAACAATTAAAAAGTGAAAAAAAAAACACAATTAAGGTGCAAATTGGCCAACAAACTATTACCCCGTCACTGTTACCTCGTCACTGTCTTGGTGTCTCCGTCTTCCATTGACTGTCACAATGTCAGAGACGTCGGCGTCTCCAAAGCATCCATTGTTGCTGGGTGTTCCACTCACCCACTTGAACTCATCAAGGTCCGTATGCAGCTTCAGGGCGAGAATCACGCACCGAAACCAAATCCAGCAGTCCACAGCGTTCGACTGGCACGTGCCTTGCACCCTGATTCCATCCCTTCAATGCCACAAGCAGCAGCCGCCGCTGCCACAGCGCCTACTCGCATGGGTCCCATCTCTGTTGGTGTTTGCCTTATCCAACAAGAAGGTTTAACCGCTATTTTCTCCAGTGTCTCCGCCACCTCCTACGCCAGCACCTCATATTTTAACGTAATTGTGATAGTTGTTTTTTTAATTGTTATTTGGTACTTTTTTTTCACTTTTTAATTGTTGATTGGTAATTTTGGTACCCTCAATTGTTTTTTGTGTTAGATGCTCCTCGGGTAATAGTTCGTTGGCAAATCTGCCCCTTAATCCTTATTTTTATGTGTGTATATGGTATGTTGGTGACTAAATAGATGATAGCCTTGGTGTATGAGTAACTTGAGGTTGAATAATTTGCATTTCTTTGGCCCTATAATTGTTTCTTGTCATGCTGGGAGAAATCTCTGATGATCAAGGCATGTTTAAAAAGCATGGTCAAATAATAAATAAATTTCAAATGGAATTTTATGAAGGAAAATTTCAATTGAAGTTAAAAGAGATTCTTTCTTTTGGAAAATTAGGTAGCTATATGAAAAGTTTTCTTCTAGTCTAATTAAATTGGCAAACGAAATTACTTGGGAGTCAATAACATACCATTATAATTTTTATAAATAATATTGCTACTACTTGTTATATTTTAATTTAATTACCATGTTTCTTGAGCATGATTTCATCAATGAAAGTTTATCGATATTATTCAGATCTTATCAATATTAAAATGAGTAAATAATAAGTATTTATATTTTTCATTATTCGTCTTTCTCTATTTTGTTTATAGTGAACATTTATATATGAAATTTGAAAGGAAGTTAAATTCATCTATGATTAATTATCCTTGTATCTTAAACATGATGGTGCAATTTGATTTTTGACCAAGTAGAATATGTGATCAATTTGATTCAAGCATGGAGATGGTGAAAGGAATTTTCAAATAGAAAATATGATGATTTGTGTTGAAAAGAAACATGATTTAGACTCCACGCATGCTCAAAAATGGTTTTTGAGAGGACTGAATATAGAACGCTGGTTACTAATTAATAGCAGTTTTGTTAGCCCTTGGCGCGCCATGGTTAATTCAAGCTCGCTTGACATTCATGGGCATAGTACTTATGCTTCATATTTGTGAGATTCATTCTCACACTTGTTATTTGTGGGTCTTATATCTGCACTTGTTTTTTGGACTCGTGCTGCGCTTGCTTGGTTACTTACCCTCTAGATTGTGCCCACGCTTATGTTTGTGACCTCAAATTATGTTTGGTTAGTTACCCTCATAGACTATGTGGCCACCATTGTTATATGTTCTGTTGAGGTCTTATTTTTTTTAAAAAAAGATTTGAGATTCAATGTTTCTAAATAGACTTTGTTAAACAAGTTATTTTATCACATATTTTTTTCCCTAATTTAATAATCTGTGTTTATTTTCATTTATTTATTATTATGATTGTATACTCCGGAATTTGAAATGTATTATCATTTCTTTTTCATTAAGGTTAAATCTGTATGTAATATTTTCTTTGGTATTTAATTAGTTTCTATAAATGAGATGTTATTTACTATAAAATATTTTAGTCTCAGATAGTGTAGTTGACCTTGTACTGCTACTCATTATTGAGGGGCTTTTATGCTGAATTGGAGTTGAAGTATGGTCCTAAACAATCCTCCTCTTAGTTTAAATTTAAATTTATATATTATATTTTGTAAATTCTGCTCTAGGCCTCCACATAAACTCACTACTACAAAAATAGGGAATTGTGGCCCACGTTTTGTTTAGGCCTTGTTTGGGAGTTCCATTTTGGAGGGAAAAGAAAGAGAAGGGAGAGTTTTGGTAGTCTCTTCCCTTGCATATATCAAGGGAAGGGACTACCAAAACCCTTTCTTCCCTTTCCTTTCCCTCCAAAATGGAACTCCCAAACAAAGTCTTAAAGAAGAGCCACAACTTCTACTAGATTTTTTTTTTTTTTTTTTTTTTAAAAAAAAACTTGTAATGCTATGGCGCTTTCTCTAGGGAAGTGCCACAACTTCTTTTAGTGGCGATAGGGTATATAGCGATTTCTAAGCGCCACAGTTATTGTAAAAAGAAGCGCAAATCTACCCTTTTTTGTAGTAGTGACTATAGTTAGGATCATTGCCTACATTTTATATGTCATATGTAATATTAGGAATTTTGGGCCTAGAAACTTGAGGATAAAGCTGCACAAACTTGTCATACCCCTTAATATTACGACATTAATTAGAGTAACAATGTGCAGCTCAATGGGCGAACAGATTTAGCATAAGTATACTGATATTTAGTACTTGATTACAAAACAAGAATTCCCATAGGGGGTACGTACATAATATTTACAAATTCTAAAAAGTAAATTATTACACTTGATAAGATGACCAACAGTGACTCTCGGCCTAAACCGGAATCTTCATTTGCCAATATTCATCAAATATATAATTCGACTCTTAGAATCTCAGTATCAGCTGAGCCAAGAAATCATGTTTCCTCAACAATACCTATTATACATACTAGGATCACGATTCACAATTCCTAGTCTATTCCTTGAAACATTTGAGTGTTATTCTCATGATATTAGTATTATTCACGAGTTTCTAATTCTACCTCAATCCTCAATATCACAAAGGCATATTATAAATATCATTCTTTCACATTAAAGTCAACCATCAATCATATCCAATAAACATGCTGATAATGCAACATAAATCACAACATTCACAAGGTTAATACTCTCAGGTATTGAAACCTTGGTGCAACCTTAGTCACATTTTGACTTAAACTCTATTTCAGCTTAGATCAGATTCAAGCATATCCTCAATCTTTACTGTATTCAATCTAACATTCTTATGGAACCCCTAAGGATCATCATATTTTATAGCTCAAGGCACTTAGGCTTTACATTAAGGGATTACAATGCACATCTATCTCTAGAGCCTTAACTCATAGGAGGTAGAACCCTTTTTCTCAGGGTATATGTCACTACTGCTCTGTTTCCTGTTACTAGATAATCAAGTATCAATATACTATTCTGCTGCCGCTAGAGCTGCTTTCTCTAATACCACAAACTGTCATACCCATTACCATTTCGACATTAACTAGAGTAACAATGCACAGCTCACTAAGCAAAACAAAAATAGCATAGTATGTTGATATTTGGTACTTGATTACATAATAGGAATTTCCACAGGGTTCATATACATTATTTACAAATTTCCAAAAAATAACAGAATTCCACTACAGATAATGTAATGGCCCCAAAAAAATAAAACAATTAAATAAGATAGTTATTTCATTTTTAACTAATATTTGATTTATTTGTTATATATATGAGTAATACTTTTAAAGATTATACATATGTATATGTAGATTTATCAATTAATATTTTATAAATATATATATGTATCTATATTTTTAGAATTTCGAGAAAAATTAATTAATTAAGTTAGTAGCTTGGTGGCACAGTGACTAGTGAATTTGAGATATGGGTTTAGATCTCTAGGAATATTATTTTATTTTAGCATTTGGAATCTATTAAATTGCCCTTTGGTGAAACATAAAAAAGAGTAAATATCCTTTTGAGTCCCTGAAAAAATACGGACCCCATTTTAGTCCCTCATACAAAGAAATGCCCTCTTTAGTCCCTGAAAAGGATAAATAAGGGTCGATTGGTGAATATTTTGGTCCCTCGCAAATTTCCAAAAAACCTTTTTTAGTCCACAAAAAAGTCTCATTTTAATCCCTAAAAATAAAAATAGGGTCTGTATTTTTTGTCACCGAGGCAAAAGGTATTTACTCTAAAAAAAAAAAAAAAGAGGATCAGATTTTGATTTTTTTTCCCGGGGGAGGTGGCGATCTCATATCAGATGGGTGGGAGGAAGAAGTTTGCGATTTTGGGGAAGCTCGTATCTTTTGCTTCACCCTTCCTTGTCGTCGCCGTCTGTCCACCGCTGCTGTTCGTCCATCATTCCGCCGGCAATTCCGTTCTCTGCCCCAAAAACGCTGAAACTGTCATTCCCTCTTCAGATATGTGTTTTGCTCATTCTTTTGTTCGATTTTTACATGGATTGAGAGTATTGTGCTCAGCTTCTTCCTTCTAACCAAATCTATGTGATCAATTGAGGTCTGTGTGGTCGCTGGTTTTTTCCCCCTTCCTTCACTCTCCATCGTTATTCTTGTTGCTGTGGGTTCGCGGGGTTCGCTTTTCTTCCCCTGTTTTGCTACTGAGGTGTGATTCAGGATTCCCTTCCATCAGTTCTTGCTCCCCTGCTCAATATATGTGGGTGGGTGCGGTGGTATATTGGCAAACCTTCTCTCTTTTTCTAAATTTGTGTAGATGCTTGGTAGTTTATGATGTCTAGCTTGATAATTAAAATGCATGCTTGTTAGGTTATTTTGAATGCCTATAAGGTGTTTGATGAATCATGTGAAAGAAGAATGAGACTTGGGGAGTTTTGTGTTGATAAAGCTTGGGGAGGGAAGTTTATTTAAACATGTGTTTTACTAAAACTTTAGTTTTAAAAGATGTAAAAGAAGCATGGATTCATTTATTTATTTACCTATGATTCAAACTATCTTAAGAATTTAGTTTGTGACTTTGTGATTAAATAAGGGTATTTGAAGCTACTTGATTTAATAATATAAGACAACGGCGATGGTGTTCTAACTTGCTCTTGGAAATGCACAAGGTGTTCGACAAAATGATGGAAAGAAAGAAAACTTTATTCGATATATGTTGTTATGAAATTTTTAGGGAAATTTGGAAGATTTATAATCTCATAATGATGTTGGATAGAAAACTGTTAGGAATGTTAATGGTCAAATTTGTTTAATCTTATGTTAGTACTTGGGGTGCATACATAATGTCCTATGAAATATTAGAGAAAATAATTTAACTAAGTTGAAGCCATAGGTATTTGAGTTGATATTGTTTGAATTATACAGTATAGAAGTCAGTGAATACCTAATATTGATAGTTGGAAAGTTTTAGGCACACACACACACACACACACACACACACACACACACACACACACACACACACATATATATATATATTCATGCATTATAGTGATATATGGAAATTACATGGCTTATCTTGCTAAAACGATTTTGGTAGCATGTTTAAATATGGATCATGGAAGGGCGTCTCTTTGAAATTGTTGAGTTTAATTGTTCAAGAAATAGAGAAGTTTGAAAAATGGATTTATGCATTGAGAAACATTCAGGATGGAAATATTGTTATATGAGGTGGTGAAATTATGGTTGTGCTTGAAGAAACTTTTTAGTGTTAATAATGTTGTTTTGGAATTTCGAAATATTATATTTGACTATGGTCCTATTAACATTTGGAATAGGTTGATACTAATTCTTCCTACATTTATATAGAGATCATTGAAGAGTTTTAGCATATTTATTGTTGAAGGAAGAATGCATAAACAAGATAAATAATGCATTATATTGTGGATTCGAAAAGAAGATCATAAGAGAATAATTTCTAATGCATACGGCTTGCTCATTAACATGTCTCAAAGGAAAAAGAAGTTGAGAATTTAGTTTCAAAATATTTTATATAAGTTATTTACTTATTTTACTTGAGAAAATTTTCATGAAGTGAAAGGAACGATTTTTTTATTTTTTTTAACAAGATTTTGAGTATTCTTATAAGAGGAGCCAAACGCAAAGCGCTTGATATTCGTGGGATTCCTTCTCACGCTTGTTTTTGTGGCCTTGAGCTACGCTTGGTTATTTACCCTCGTGGACTGTGTGTCTACGCTTGTTATTCGTAGCCTCTGTGCTGCGCTGGTTTTGTGGCTTCCACGCTGTGCTTGTTATATGCTTTATGTGGGTTCCTCTGATGAAACAAGTGTTCAAAAAGGAAAAACTTACTAATAATATTTAGTAGGTAAAAAACAATTATACGAATATTTTATAAAGGTTCATTATAATATCAACTAAAATTATTTTAATGAATTAGATTTTTCTGATTATAATTAAGTAGAAACTAGTGAATTAAAAGGGCTTACGAAGTAAGGTCGCCTTATACTTCGTGCCGATCACGCTTTAATAGTCTGGGGTGTGGCAAATAACCATCGACAAAACTGGAACTGGTTTGACATCTCCACTTGCCGACTATAACATCCTCCATTTTAATTACCAAAATTTTCGATTAGGGGTTGATCATCAACTAAGTAATGCTTAATCATTTACCAAAATATACAAATTTAATAATAAATTAGAATGCTTGAAGTGGGCAAATTAGGATGGGACTGAAAAATTAAGGGGACCATTGTAACTATTAATTCTTCTTTCTATTTATTATTAATTAGTAATACCCTTATTTATTTATAATTAATTAATAATACCCTATTTTATTTATTATTAATTAATAACTCCTTTATTATTTATTTCCCCTTTTAATAATAATAATAACCATATTTATTTATTATTATTATTTTACCAATTATTATTATTTATTACTTATTTATCTGTAATTATTTTAAACCCATCGAGGCTCTTTTAACATTTTAAATTAGGAGTTTATAAAACCAATCACCATATAAAAATATGCATTAATGCATAAGACTTACTGTTTCTCATGGTTTTATCCGAATGCATAATGAATTAGTATAATATATATATATACTTCACTGGTACACACACGTTTATATTAGCAAGGTAGGAAATCATGTACAATGGACTTTTTCTTTTCTAATATCAGCAACATATGTGGGTGTGTGTACATGAATTTAACTATGAAATTAATTTATTAAGAAAAGACACCTGACAACTTTCAACTCTTTTGTCACTATCCTAATCATTTAAATGTTTACACTAATCCATATATATAAAGTTTTGTATTTACATTTCAACACACAGCAACGCTTTATCAGTAAAATAACTAAGTTTTGGTTCCACGTTTATATCTATTTACATAAGTGTCATAAGTGTGCAGCGATTATAACATCTGTAGCAAGGTTACTATGAGCATGCATTCTTTCATTATACTATGTGCAGAGTTTTCCCTTCCTCTTTTTATTTGAGCAACGATAATGTGTGTGTGTATTATGACAGTAGTCTTTTTTTTCCCCCCTTCTTCTTTTACATCGTTCTTTCTTTGTCTTTGGCAGCAAGGAAACTGATATGTATATCAGTAAAAGTTTTCTATTATTCTCACGTACAGCAACTTGCATATATATATATATATAGTGTGTAGTGAAAAAGAAACTCACGTGGTTTATCATGGAACCAAGAGGGAAAGGAAGCTTAAAACTTACCTCTGTTTTTAGGCTTTAAAACAGAGCTCAATGACCACAGCTGACCCTCACTCTTCTCTCTCGGTCTCCTTCTGTTCTATGCTTTTTAAAACAGAGCACACACTCTCAGTTCCAACGCTCCCTCTCTCTCTTTCTCCTTCTTAGTTAAGGCAACGTGAATGGTGATTAAATAAGAGAATTATGGGTCCAGTTCGAGAAATAAACTGATGGTCCGAAGTGGATGAGACGTGGGTTTGGGACTCGAGAAACTGGAGAGGTATGGTGCTGGTGTCGTCATTCTGCCGAAAGAGAGAAACAATGGAGTATGGTCTCATTTAAGCTGTGTGTCTCGCGTAAAAGGTGCTGCAATTTGAATTCAGTTCTTCACCACTGCAGATTTTCTCTTGCTTGCGTGTTGACCGAAAGGATTAATCAATTAAAGTGTTGAGGGCTATGTTTTGGGTTCTGATATGTGATTGGGCCAAACAGATTAAATGGAGTGTAATGGGTTGGGTGTTATTCAAAAATTTAACTCTTGTGAAATAACACAAAGTAAATAAATTCTTAATCTTCCAACTAATTAATTTAGCCAATTCCCACAATTAAATTCTCATACATTATTTGCCTAAAATTTTTAGGCATAAATCGTTCCCTATTTGAATTATTCGTTTCCCATAATAAATTAAGGGAAAAAAAAATTAAACCTAAATTTCTAATAATTGTTCTCATAATTATTTTAAACCAAAATTTCATAATTAAATTTCCATAAAACTTTCTAATTTCAAACCCTAACATTTGGAATGTTACACCGACATCCGTCGCCTTGCCCCAAGAGCCACGTCTACTACGCTGTTAACTTCACAAATAATGACAAAGGCTTGGATTCAAATGAATCCCAAAGTAATAGTTAATCTCACATAAAATGAATGTATAGGACATGGCAGTCAACAACAAACAATACATTCAGCATTCAGAAATCATAAATCACATAACATGCAGCACAACCTGCAAACAATAGATCCAACTGATCCCTTACCACTATGCTGAGTAATCAACTTGGCATTGACCCAGATCAACTAAATGCAAAATAGGTTTTGCGACCCAAGGACCACTAGTCCACTAGGCCCTACTACCGAACACGTGTTCGCAACATATATCACATGAAGGTTCACACAAGCATATAAAGTCACACATAGTATGTGAGATAAGAGTTACTACCTGAACGCTTTACCAATTCTCGAATTGGATCCAAGTTCGTAGGTTGCTCCAGGCAAATGTCTAATCCTATAAATACACATTCACATACGACAGTTAATACTTGAATTTGGACACAAGATTTTCCAGTTTTTATGACCAAATTTAGAAAATTCATAACTTAATATAAAAAACTCCAACTGAGGTGGTTCTAAAGGCTATACGACACTTATTAGGTCTAGTTGCAAGGAAAATTATTGAACTTGGCCAGTTGGACGCACAACATTGCATAATTATAGTTCACTGGACACTGCCCCAGAAACTTGCCAGTTTTAGTGCCAAAACTCTAATAATTCATATCTTACTATCTACTAACTTAAATGACACATATTATATATCAAATGAAAGCTTAGAATTTATAATACAATTCTACCAAATTTCAGGGTCATTGGAAAACATTTGCTTACCCCAAAACACAGAACAATCAGACTGCCTCCCGAAAATGAAATCTGACAGCACTACTACTTTGCCTTTAACTTTGGGTTTTGAATCCAACATTTCTAAAATCATGTTCACAACCTATTCCCCCAAGGAATCCATTTCTAATATCAAATTTAACAAAATCCAATTCTTTCCTCAGGAACTAGTCTGGCTGAAACTTTAAGATTTTGGGCCAAAATTCAGTTTTCTTTATTGATGCTTCTGGTAGGGTTGTACACCAAACCCGAAACCCGGCCAACCCGGTATGACCCGACCCGGTCTAGTCCCAAAAAAACTGAAGTAACCCTAACATATTCGGGTGGGACCGGGTCTAACTCGACGTCCGGGTAAGACCGGGTCTCGGGCTAGAGTCCATGACCAATAAGCCCGGTCCTACCAGGATAATTTGATATATATATATAATATAGATATATATTATATTAGATATTATATTATATCTATATTATACATATATATATATATATTATTTATATTATAATAAATTCAAAATCTACCCTAATATGCTTATTCAATCAATCTCCCACTCCTCCCGTTTCGCCGTTTCGGTAGCTCGATCTCGCCATCGTCTCCGACTCTCCTCTCCTCCCTATCCTACCTCATCGTCTATGCACAAGAAGATCTGGGTTATCATCACGGTGACTTATGCTCACTCATCGATGGCAACCTCTCACTCCGGATCCAGGTTTCATCAACGATGACGGCGACGTCTTCACTCCAAATCTGGGTTTCATCGACGGTGACGGCGACCTCTTCACTCTAGATCTGGGTTGCCATCGTACTCCATGTTCACGCCCTTTCCTCCTTTTGGCCGGAAAGCTTTACCCACACCAACGGCAATGAACCTGGCTATTGTATCATACGTTTTACCCTTTCTCATTTTTTTTCATAACGCAGATCCATAAAGCTTTTCTTTCATCTGTTTTATTTCTTTGTTTTCATCTTCTGAATCGTTTTCCCTTCAGATTGTTATGTTTCTGGAAATTTTGTTTTGGATTTTCATTTCAATCGATTGGATCTTTGGTTTCTATTTGTTTTTAGGTTTTGGAAAAAAAAATCTTGTTCTTCAACCAAACACTTGCCTAATCCGAATGCCGCAATAGTCTAAATTTACGTTGTGAATCATTGTGGGGTATGATTTGGTTGAGGGCCCTCTTCACTACAACTATGTTGGTCTTCTTTCTGTTGGGATTTTCCTTCACCTGGCCAGACCACTAACCCGGTGCAGTCTAACCCGGTCTGTCCAACCCGGAAGCCATCGGGTTTTCTTCCGGGTAGGACCGGACTTTCGGTGGAATGTCCAACCGATCAACCTTCCGGACCGCACCAGGGTTGATGACATACCCGGTCCAGTCTGGTTGATGTACAGGCCTAGCTTCTGGGATCAGTTTCTCACCTTTGTCCCACACAACTTTTCATTCTAAACTCATTAGAAGCATCAAAATGAGAAAGATCACACTCCTTCATGCTTAAACAGTGACTAACAGAAATAAAGAGATAGTTCAAAGTATACAAGAACAAAAGGGACAAAAAGAAGAATAAAACAAGCTATTGAAGACTAACAATTATGAGAGGACACCATAATGAGAAAAGCACCAAAGTAGCAACTTTTAACAAAAAGTGTACCTAATTGAAGCAGTTCGGAAAATATTTACGAGACTAATGCAGTCAAACGTGCAAGTTGACTGACACCACTAGTGCGCCCGGTCCATTGACGCCACTAGTGGCGTCGTCGATCAATGACAACACTAGTGGCGTCGGTTGACTACTATATAATAAATAAAAAAATTATAATTATATTTAAAATTATAAATAATAACTCTAATTAATTATAAATAATAAAAAGAGTAAATAATAATTTTAATTAATAAAAATATTTTGTGAAATAAGTTGTATAATATTATTTATAGAGTATCCTAAGATAGATAAGATAAGCTTAAATAGAGAATAATAATTAGCCAAATAATTAATTCACTAATTAATTAGTTAGAGAATAATTAATTAGTGACTTAATAATGTATTGTGTTATATATTGTAAATTTTTATTAGTCAAATGGATGATCCACGAGCCCGCAATTAATTGCAAAATCTTTACATAATTTGCAATTATTAATTGTAAAGATTTTAGAAAACTTGGAGGGTTTTTGGTCTTAATGGAAAACACTAAAAAATGACCATGTAAAAAAGGACAAATATATTTTTAGACCATTTGTAGTTATATGGTATTACTACATACCTCCATCTCTATATAAGATTTTTTTTTTTTAATGGACTTGTCCCTAAATGTATTTTTTTTTAAAAAAGTTTGTCTCAATAATAAAAGCACTTTTTTCTAATTTTTCTCTCAATTAATTATTATAATACACACATTCTCTTTTATTATTTTCTCATGACTACTCTCTCTCTCTCTCTCTCTCACCTATTCATAAATAGGGGCATTTTAATTTCATACGTAATTATTACATTTAACTACTTTTTAGAATTTCACAATTCAGTTAAAAGACTCTTATATATATAGGGACCAATAGAGTATTTCATAATATAATGTTGACAATTAACCTTCTTATAGATTTCCTTTTTATATATTATCATGTATGTAATATAATTATTTTTTATTTAATGATATATGTAATATTCTTTAAATTATCGATGTTTTTGTCATGTCTTCTTAGATGAAGGTACTTATGCCACATCCACGTAATTAGATATGTTGCGTTCATGATGGATTTATACATGAGCATGTTTGGGCTGGCATTTCTGTGAGCGTTGGTGTCCGAAAATTCCAGTCGTGTTTGAGAAAAAATTTCAATGAGAAAAAAGTCCAGTAGGAACTGTTTGGGGTTTAACCCATTGGGCTTCGAAAAAAAAAAAGCCCTTTATCGCTGGACACTCCATTACTACAAAAAAGCTAAAAAATGACCTAAATAAAACCGAATTAACGTCCCTTTTCTGAGGGACGTCTCGGAGGGGGTAGTTGATGTTATCGCTTTACTTCAGGACGCCTCATCAAAGGCGTCTTGAATCCTATTCAGGACGCCTTAATCATATTCAAGACGCCTTAAATCATGTTTTGGGCGTCCTGATCTTATTTTCAGGACGCCTTATATTAGTTTTTTTTTTAAAAAAATATGCCTGCATATACAATTGGCCAATTTGCTGCAAAACTGAAATATCAAAATTTACATTAAGGAGTCATAGATTTCAACCATATACAAGCCCAGACAGTGCTCAAAATGAAAAAAAAATCAGAATCTAATTAAGCCAATTAAACAGCCCAACATGAGCCCAATGCGAACCACCAACTAAGGAACGTCATCAATCCAAAAAAAGCAAAGAAATGTCCACTACAAGTCAACAAGATGAGCATCAAACTCGCACTATATACATTTTAAGGGCAATTCATTATGAAAACGGCCACATGAGGATCAACACAACAAGCAATACCTCTGTTCGACCAAAGCATGATTGGCTTCCCATTAAGCAGCTCTGCCAATAAGATGCATCCAGCACTCCAAAGATCAATGCCGACACCATAATGTGTAGCCCCAAGAAGAAGCTCAGGAGCACGATACCAAAGTGTGACAACTGTACTTGTCAAGGGCTCATTGTGCTCAGGATCATACAAAGCTTCCAGTCCAAAATTCTGCAATTTTAAGGATTCCTTCATAATCAAAAAGCAAACATGCAACATAAATGCAACCATCACAATTCCAGAAGAATCTCATGCAACATAAATGTCACCATCACAGTTCCAGAAAAAGAAGCATTCGTCTATCAAAAGATTTACCTAAAACAGATTGATCATTTGATCCAGCCAAAAAATGCGAAGTAAACTTTATATACCTATATGTGTTCAAGAAGATGTCTAGCCAACATGTCTCGAACCGTATCGATGTCATCCTGCGAGTACGGATCCATACTACCAAAAAACTGTAAATTGGAAAACAAGGTATAAGATAAACCAATGAAGTGAATGAAATAATTAACAACTCAAGTACAACAAAAAAATATCATCATTTGAGGATTACAGAGCGATTACGTACATTTTGAAAAGCTGTAATACGTCTGCTGGTAACGATGGATTGCATCCAATTGATAACGTAGTATCCGCACTCGGAGTTCCCTGGTTGTTGATGGCACTATAAATCAAAAGCAAATTGTTAAAACGAATAAAGGCATATCGAAAGGTACTGTGTCAATGAAATAACTTGAATTGAAACTACTTACCTTCGGATAAAACCACTTTGGTCCACCCTGCTCTCGTGCTCCAGAAAGCTGTCTATACGTCTTGAGACCCCTATCATTAAAATGAAAATTAACATACATGAAAACAATTCATTTAAAAGAAGAATCGATGATTTAGACAAAAATTTACTTACTCGGTAAACATGGTTTTGATATCCTCGTTTGGATTGCTGTAACATCCCATTTTCAAAAGCAGTATATTTTTTTTTCATCAGAGTAGAGCATCGGAGCGATTGAGTAACCGATACATATATTTATAAATGCGTAAGTCCGGCGATTTACAAAAAATTGTACAATGGCCGAGAGTTTTTAAAGTGAATAACAACAAAAGTGTCTCCCCGGCAACAGCCATGCCGTGTTAACGGAAGAGATCTTCGGCCCGGATCTCTATGCGGCTCCGCTTGCCTTTCTCCTCGATCCTTGGTCCTCCCGAACCCGACGCTATGTTAAGAGGCGAGATCCAATTGCAATTTGGATCTCGGGTAATTAACCTCATATTTACATATACAAGATATCGGTACAACAAATGAATCATTCCTACATGTATCGCTCCCAAATACGGACATACCGCTCCCGGCGAAGACACACCGCTCCCAAATAATACGGATATATCGCTCCCAAATGTACGGACATATCGCTCCCGTAGCGCATGCATATGTTCGATTATCCTCTAACACCACCATGCATTCAAATAACATACCACCAACACATATACAACACACATATCACATATACGAATACAATAAATATCAGAGTTAGTGTTACAGTACGCGAACGTACATTCGTTGACGGAAAACGGTACTTTTACGGAAAACGGTACTTTTTGACAGCGGGTGAAACAACGATACGACGGCGGCACAACAGCGGTCCGATTATCTTAGATATCCTATAAGGATAACATTTATCAACTTCTAGCACTATAACGGCATTTTAGGTACAAATTACCATTTTGCCCCCGAACCCCTAATCGCGGAATTTCGCGAGCTTGATTGTTTTAACTCTATCTCTCTAGAATTTTGATGAGATCTTTTCCCTCATCATATTTTTGAAATATATATCATATTTACCCCTAAATATGATATCTAGACTATCTTGAAAAATTAAGGATAAATCTAGCATTCTTACTATATCTACCGAAAGAACTACCGAAACTAAAGACTAGGGACCGAAGAACTTACCCCGACTTTGCTCAGACTTTCTCCAGAGCTTCTCTCTCTAACTTCTCTCTAAGGGGCAGATTTTTGGTGTGAAAAATGATGAAGGTGCTCATGCCTTTATATAGGCAAAAATTGTGCCACTTTGGTAATTTCCATATTCCAAATCTTGTAATTTTCTCTTACCTTATAACCAAGTAAAATAAAGGCTAAATGGTGGTTAATTCTTGACCATGGGCTGCCCTAGTCGACATAAGGGGGTGATGTGGCAGCAATTGGTCCAAGAATGGTGACTCAAGCTCACTTTATGCCCTGTCCGATAGAATTTCCCCGATCGGTGTCCGTTTCGCGTAGTCTCGGAAAATCTCAAAATTCTGGATTCATAACTTTGAAGATCTTCTCTTCCTCATCAATAATATCTAATTTAACTTAGATTTCGGTCCCTTACGGGGTTCCAACGATCCGATTGAAGTTTTCTCGAAAAACGTGTCCAACACGTCCGGTGTCGAAAATCGCTTTCGGAATCATCAATCTCTGGATAATAATTCACCGATTCCAAATATGTCCATATAATTATAAACTCATCTCCGGATGTTGACTTATAATTTATTTTCTTCAAATCCAAAATGTGAATATCCGCATTTTTCCCTATTTCGTCTTATTAGGCAAATGCGCTTTCCCGACCTCGGAATTAACTTAAGAGGTCACTTGAAGGTAAAAACTCACTGATCAATATTTTACCTTGACTTTGGAATTCCTATTCCTGATTCTCTAGATAGGATCCGTTTCCTATTTATTCCATTACTATTCACTATATTATATAATAATACAATTTTACAAAAATATCATGATATTTTTTTTTTCTTTTATTTTTTTATTTATTTTTCTAAGCATAAAATATTTTTTTTTTTTTTTTTTTTTATTTATTTAATAATTTCGAATTTCTCCAATTAAAAATAATTATTTAAATTATTTTTAATTCATTTACTTTATACCTTAATTATCCCATTAATTACCCATTAGCCACTTACTAATTTTTGATAATTTTCTTAATTAGGATAAATCATTATCTCACAATTATTTTACTTACATTGGTATTTTATATCCCATGTAAAATATTAAAAATCATGGGGTCAATTATGATCCCCAAAATAATATTAAATCTTGCCTCAATATTTTCCAAGGAAATTAATCCCAAAATTACCTAAATTAGAGACAACATATTCTCCAATTTGTAATAAATATTTCATTGCCTCTTAGGATTTATCATAATATTTTCGGGGTATTTTATGGCCCACAATTGCATTTAGGGATTTTTAGCTCTTTATTCACCCTAATTTCAATAGAAATTACCTTAGGAAATAAGATAATTATTACTTATTATTTGAAACCCCATATTCACCTATTTTCAATAGGTATTATTTATCGAAATATAATATTCCAGATAAATAATTTCCCGGGTATTACAATTGCCACCTATGAAATCTAACCAATAACATGCGTTCTTGGCAGGACAAACAACACACAGGGTCCAATGACCACTACAACATATACGTATTAATATTAAATTAAGATAAGAAAGCAATTTATTTTTAAAAATCTTATATAGACAAAACAAAAATATGCACCTTTCATGTATTGGCGCTAGATAACAAGGCAATTCTCCGTCGCCCATTGTTAAACCAACATAAAGCGCCCCACCGGGTAACTTATTGCGAGTCGAAGCCGTGGATGCGGGACATAAGAATCCATACGAACCCGCTCGGTTTGTGTTGGCGCATATGTCACGCGGACACTATGATCGAAATAAAAAGATAAATGTTGTTGAATATATTAAACAAAAAAAAGTTGACATAATTAAAGGGTTAAAAAAACTTACGGGATTGCAAGTTGAAGAAACGTATATCTAAACATTCCATATGCATAAACTTTGTCAAATCTTTCTTGTCAATTGATATCGGATGTATCATCCCAAATTTTGGGATTTAGAATTTTAAATATTATATAGAGAATTTAATTATGAAATTTTGGCTTAAAATAATTATGAGGATAATTATTTGAAATTTAGGCTTAATTTTCCCTTAATTTAATTTTGGAAAAGAATAAATTCAAGTGAGGAATAATGTAGGCCTAAGAAATTATAGGGAATTAATATTTTATGGCTTAGAAAAATTAATTGGGAAAGAAGAATTCTTACATAGAATTAAGGGTTTATTTCTAGCATGTATATAATATTTGTTCAAGGTTGCAAATAATTAAGCAATTCATTAATTCAATAGTGATAGCAATACGTCTTGCACTCATGGCCCAAAAGCTCATGAAATACCAAACCAACTCATTTCTTTCAACTAAACCAACCCACTGTCAATTAGTACTCTTCAATTCATTATTTCTTTTGGTCCATATGTTGACAAAATCAACCCAGCCTTTGTCTTATATTAATCATACTTTCAGCCCAAATACCCATGCACATGTTCAAACCATTAGTAATCCATCAACACCTCTTGTGCGTCATTCAACTAGCAGCAACGTGGGAAAAAGAAAAAGAAAACCAGATCATGCCATCAGCAAATCCAATCACAGGGTCGGAAAGAAGACTCAGTTTTCACTGTACAAGCAACACCCATGCCTCTCGTATCAGCAACTCAGACCCTCCTTGCTTCTTGAGCCCAGTGCCACACACCTCTGGGTATTCTTCCTCAGACTGGACCTTCATTCTCTATTTAATCACTACTCATTATCTTATGTTCAACCCCATCAGCCTCAACAAAAGAAATCAGAGCTGAGCTAAAAGTGTGAGAGAGAGTGAGAGATCGACTGAGAGGAAACGAAGGAGAGAAAGAGAGATTCAGATGGCGATATAGCCATTATTCTCTCTCTGCGAAACAAACGTGAAACAGGGTGTGCGTGGTGGTGAGAAGCGCAGGAGCAACCGGAGGTAAAATCATCAAGTCTCTGTTACTTTTGATTTCCACCACTCCCTAACGTAAACTTATGAGCATAAAAGCCATAACAAATGAGCCTTGAGGTTGTTGCTATATATAAACAAAGAAAACAGAGATGTTGTGAGTAGAATAGTGTTCCTTAGAGTGTGTGTGTATTCATTGCACTTAAATCATAGAAAACTGATAGGTTAAGTATTCATATATGTTGCATGAATGGAATGACTAAAAACTAGAGTTTGCTGGACCATAACCGTGAGTGTATGTGGATATATATTTATTGCTGCACTTGAACAAAATGAAAACAGAGCATGGCTACAGTTTAATAATTATATTTAAAATATTTGATCTAGCTAGTGCGTTAGAATGAAGGGAAGAAAAGAGAGCAAACCTTACTGTACATATAAATATGCATTTTCACTGCATATATATAAAAAGAGAAGAAAAGCTGGTTTTATATTTATGTATAAGCATAACGTTGTATGGGAAAGAAAAAGAAAAGATTTAGTACTTATATATATGTGTGTGTAAACGTCATTGTTTTATTCTAAAACTTTGAAGCAATTCTCCTGATACATTAAAGTGGTTATTTAAACCATATTAAGTACACATATATAATGAGTGTGTTAACAAGTAAAAGCCTGATGCTATTTAGAGTAGAAGCGTCAACTCTTGCATCTGGACTTGAGTATTAACTTTAAAATAACACAAGAAGATGAACCCATGCATTTTAAAATAACACAAGAAGATGAACCCATGCTGCTGCACACGCTACTATATATATATATACACACACACATATCATAATAAAATGTATTTTCAAACTCCTATATAATAAGATCTAATCTAGCTCATTTCTATATTATTTCGTTTATAATATTATTTAAATATATAGATGATATAAAATATATTTTTATGTTGTTAATATTTATTTAAACTCCTAATTTAAAGTATTGAAATAAGCTTTGAGAGTTTAAAATACTTGTAGAGAAATAATAATAATAATAATAAAGTAAATAATTGTTATTATTATTGTTATTAGAAAAAAAAAGTAATAAAATAGAATAAAGAAATAATAATAAAATAGATAATTATTATTATTAAAAAAAGGGAATAAATTAAAAAGGGAGTTAGTAGTTAATAATAAATAAATAGGGGTATTATTAATTACTAACAAATAGAAAAAAATGTATTATTAATTAATGATAAACGAGAAAGAGAATTAATAGTCTCCCTAATTTTTCAGTCTCGTCCTAATTTGCCCACTTCAAGCATTCCAAATTTATTATTAAAATTTGTATGTTTTTAATTTACAAAATTATAACTTATAATTTTACGTAGAATTTTAGAAAAGTTATTGATGGTTAGTAAATTTGTTGTGGTAGATTGATTTTTGGTGTGTGTTTTGAGCTCTTGGATTAGGAGCGAGTGTGATAATAGTTAGCTTCAAGGTAACCACTTTCCACTTGTTATGTGTATTAGTATGTTGTTTGTGAGTATTTTGTGAAATGATTATGAATATCTTAATAGAAATTGCCTTGTGGAACCTTATTATTTGAATTCTGAAATATTTACATATATTTATTTATGTATAAGAAATTGAGAATTGAGCTATTATGACATGTATATGAGAATTTTGGAAAATATTCCTGTTGAGCTATTTATTGTGATAATTATGTTAATGGTTGAATTGGGAATAGATGGAGTAGTTATTCCACCACGTGGTGAGGCCTCCATTGATGCATGATGGTTGGCTTTCTATTGTCCCACTTGAGGATTGCCCACTAATGAGGGATTGCCCACTAGTTCAATGAGGGCTTACGACACCCTCACGAAGATTTTGGCGGTCCTCATCACGTGACCAGTGTGTAATATCCCATTTAAACATTTTTATTTATTATTATTATATATGGACAAAGCACTCATATCATATCATCCCTAATATTTCTTTAGGTATGACTTTTGGTGCATTCATTTTCCATTTCTTCATCCGTGACTCTCCACCTATATTTTTATTATTATGTTAGCATCCAAGGTGTATTCATTATCAACACAATAATGACTCAAGTATTCCCTACTTCAATTAATCATTCTTTCTACTTTCATTCACGGACAAATTGTCTCCCACTTATAAATATTATAACTACCCCACTACCAAACATTTCTTATCTTCATTCCCGTATACTCAATTGAGACCACAAGTTGCATATTGTGTTTGTCTTTTATTTAAATAATTGACAACACTATCTTCCAAATATCAATTAATTATCCCTCCATTCACGGACAATACAATATATCTCTCATCTCCATGTTTACGCACCAATGTCTTAAAGTCATGACAACTTATTTTATATTCCCATTCTACACTCCATTACAAAAGTGTCGGCTAGCCTATAATCATCTCTCATCCACTTTCATTTTTTTTAAATATATCCATACACACAAGGACAAAAGGCTAATCTAATCAAATTTTTCTTGCACCATCCGGACAAATGCAAGCGTATCACGAGTGATTTCTATTCATTCACGGAGCAATCACAATGGATCTACTTTTTATTCACCGGACGAAGCAATCTTTTCTTTTACGATAAATATATACAATTGTATGTCTTTCCTTCTATGTGCTATCGGTTAAGTGAGGAAAGAACGCAAAGAAGGAGAGAGTTGAAATAAGAGAGTGAGAACTGCTGAGTGAAACACTTTCTTATAGAATTTTGAGAGTGAAGGTTGAAAGTCTTAAGGAGGCGAAGCAAGAAGAAGTGGTTTAAACTCAAAGGATCAAGACAAGTAAGTAAAGGTTTTGACTTGTCTTGTGTTATTTTATATTGTGGATAATTTGGAATATGGTTTATCCATTATTTCCTTAGTTTTTGAAGGCATGTTTTTCCAAGGGGATATACTGCTCAAATTTCTTAGATGGACTAGAAAATGAGTTAGAAGACAATTTGGTTCATAAAGTCTTAGAATTTGTAAAGTTGCATTAAAATGTTACTTTACGCGATTTATGTAATATTTTGGGTTGATTTAAAAGTGGTGAAATTATAAGGATTTTGAAGATTTTAAGGTTTCCAAAGGGTTTGCCACGAAAATTTGAGTGAGAATAAGGTTAGAAATGATTTTTAGTACCTAAGGGAATAAATTGTACAAGTTGTTCAAACTGCTAGTTTTAACGGTTTGGAAGGCAGTCGACTTGTACACCATTTTCGATCAAGTTAATGATGTCTATAAATTATGAAATTTTCCAGATTTGAAGTAGACATCTTAAGCTTTCTATTGATATATAATATGTAATTTTAAGAGCTCTGTACAAGGAGGAATTAATTTTGTAAGATGACCTACGTTTTTGAAAGTGAGACTTGAACAGTATTGGGAAATATTAAAACTGGGAATGATTCAGATTCTCTGGGCTTATGGGACTATTTTTCCAAGACAATAGACATGTTAATGGACATTTGAGTTTTGGAAGCACATCAATTGGACTTTTGTGCATTTAATTATGAATTTGTAAAGTGTAACATCCCAATTTGAAACGCATAATTTTTTTTTTTTTTTTTCAATCGAGTCGAGCAATAGAGCGAAAGAGATCGGTTCGTAGCCAAAACATCAACCATTGTGTAATATTGTATAGATTACAATAGTCCTAAGGTTTTAGAAATGAAATAGCGGAATGACGAAATAACGAGAATAACGAAAAACGATAAGATAGAAATAGTCTTCCGCTTTGCGTCTATTCCGGGCACTTGCCTCGATCCCGAACCGTGGTCCTCCCGACCACGAAGCTACGGTGAGATTCAATTCACCATATTGAATCTCGGGTAACGATTAACCTCATACCCAAACAATACAATATACGGACAACGAGATATTTCTAGAGCTAATACCACGGTATATCATAAGCATACAAACGATGCATGATCATTATGCCGACAAACATAAGCACAAAGCAATATGTAAAGCCCCATAAGGTAAACAATAACGACTGCACTATTCACCGGTGCCACGATAATTACTCGTGTCCTCGGCGCTAGGAAAACAAAACGGTGTTACCAAAACTATAACCCGTATAAGTATAGCGTACGTATAACGGTCTACGAACATATCATTGACATATAAGTATTTAAGATGTACAAGATTAGTGTTACGATACGCGTCCGTACCTTCGTTGGCAACGTTAGGTACTACCGCGGAAAGACGTACTTTCACGGAAGAACGTGAACTTCAAACATCGGTTCGTCGGGCGGCGTAACGGCGGCAAATCGAGAGATTCGATATCCTATAAGAATAATATCACCTTTATTAGCGATTTGACACTATAAGCGGCTTTTTAGGTAAAAATTACCATTTTGCCCTTCTACCCCTGTCGGCGGAATTTCACCCGACGCCGTTACTCTAGCAAATTTTCTTCCCGAAATTTTGCCGAACTTGACGCAACTATGATTTTCGAAAATAATGACTAAAATAGCCCTCCCATATGATACCCAAATCATACTTGAAATTTAAAGGCTATTCTAACAAATTCTACCCTTACTTTTAAAAAGAAGCTGCTAAAGTTCCAACTTTTCGCGACTCGACCCTACTATGTTTTTACCTCTTTAGGCATATTTTTCAATGCAATGAGGCCTAAAAACAAGCATAGGAATCTTATCACCTACTTCCTAAATCTAACTAACAATTCTACTAACTACCGAACTAAAGACTTAAAAGCTAAAGGCCAAAAGACTTACCCGTTGAAGAATTACGAGCTTTTCCCAGGCTTATCTCTCTACTTTCTCTCTCAAGAAATTCGGTCAAGACAAGAAAGAAATGGTGTGAGGATTTCTCAAGGAGCATGCCTCCTATTTATAGACTTTGGTTAAGGCTTTGTTTGGAATTCCAAATTGTAAAGAACCCATTAATGCAACTTGAACACAAAGTCACAAACTCCACCTCACCCCCCTTGGTCGACATCTTTGGGCTGTTTGGCAGCCAAGGATTGGCCAAGAAGTGATGACTCACCTCACTTTATGGCCGGTCCAGTAGTATTTCTCGATCGGTACCCGATTCGCGTAATTTCGGAGAAATCTCAAAATTCTAGATTTAGAACTTTGAAGACCTTCTCTTTCTCATCAATAATATCTATTATAACTTGAATTTTGACTTTAGACGGGGTTCCAAGCATCTGCGAAGTTTCTCGAAAAACGTGTCCGTACGCGTCCGGTGTCGAAATCGGTTCCGGAATCATCAAGCTCTAGATAATAATTCACGATTCCAAATGTATTTTTATAATTATAAACTCATCCCTAGATGTTGAGTTATAATTTATTTCCTTATTTTCCCAAAATGTGACTAGCGGCATTTTCCCTATTTCGTCTTATTAGGACAATGTGCTACGGGTCTCGGAATTGACTTAGGAAGAGGTCACTTGAAGGTAAAAACTCACGATCAATATTTTACCTTGACTTTGGAATTCCTATTCCTGGTTCCCTAGATAGGATCTGTTTCCTAAATATAAGATTACTATTCATGCTTTTTAATTATATTATATAATAATCAAAAATTTGCAAAATATCAAGATATCAAATTTTGCTTCTTATTCTCAAATTCTTTGGCCAATTTTCGGCAGCCTTCTTTTTTTTTTTTTTTGTAAATGTTTTTCAAGAATTAATTAATTACTTAATTCAATTTTTATTAAAAATTCTACAAAATTCCCTAATTGGTCCATTCTTGTATTTAGGTTTAAAAATACCTAAACTCAACTATTTTTCTCAAAACTTTCCAATTTAATTAGTAAATACATTTTATTAATATTCAACTAATTTCCACTAATTTTAGAGCTTCACATAATTATTCTTTGAAATTTCCTTTGCTTATGCTTAAGTAATTAGCTATTAATTACTTAATTACTCTTTTAACCATAGTTGGTATTTTTCTTAATTAGAATGCTTCATTACCTTCATATTCTTGTATTAACATTAGCATTTCCATGCCTCTTGCATTGTTTCATAATTACAAGGGTATTTTGGTCATTTTATTACTTTATGAGCATCCTTTCTCATTTTCCCAAGTTTGTAATTTATTTAATTACTGTAATTAGAGATAATATACTCTCTTAATTCAACTGGTCATTTCTTGACTTTTAGGATTTTTCATGAATTTTCTAAGTTAATTACCCTTTGCGGGGGCATTTTGGTCATTTTGGCACTTTGACCCTTAAACTCCCTAATTTCTTGCAGAAATTCTACCTAGAAAATAGACTATAATTACCCAAGAATGGAGATTGCAATTTCACTTATCGAAATATCCAACTTTTATTTATAATATTCCGGATAAATATCAAGGGTATTACATTTCTCCCCCTTACACAAAATTTCGCCCTCGAAATTTAATCTATACTAACTAAACTTCGGGCCATAAACTCTGGGTACTTCTCCTTCATGTCACTCTCGGTCTCCCAAGTTGCCTCGCTCGGTGTCAAACCACTTCCCGGACCACGCCCATTTATCGGTATAGTTTTAGTCCTAAGCGTTTCTCCTGGCGTTCGAGAATTCGCTCCGGCTCGACTACAAAGGTGTTACCATGCCGTACTTCAACATCATCGTACTTTATGACATGATCTCGATCTGGTAGGTACTTCTTCAGTTGTGACACGTGAAAAACATCATGGAGATTACTCGGGTTCGGGGTAACGCTAGTTGATATGCAACGGAGTCCTCGCTCGGCTAATACTTCAATTGGTCCAACGTAACGCGGACTAAGCTTCTTTCTCTTCGGTGTTACTGCCGACACACATTCTTGGAGATAACCCGAGAAACACATGGTCTCCCGACTTCAAACTTCAACGGTCTTACTCCTCTTATCTGCATAGCTCTTACATCTCTTGTGTGCGGCAAGGAGTCTCTTCTTGATCGGTGCGATCTGCTCGGAGTGCTGCTCAAGCATGTCGGCCCAAATGCTTGCTTCTCGGACGAATCCGTCCGGCCTGATGGTGATTGACACTTCCGCCCATACAATGCCTCGAACGGGGCCATTTGTATACTAGCATGATAAGCTGTTGTTATATGCAAACTCGCTAGCGAAAGATGTTGATCCCAACTTCCTTTGAAATCTAGGGCACATGCTCGACATATCCTCCGAGCGTTTGTATGGTCCTTTCGGTTGACCGTCTGTTTGTGGGTGATAAGCCGGCTGAACTTCACTTGGTCCCCATACCTTCATGTAATGATTGCCGAAAACGGGATTTGAACCGCGTATCCGGTCGGAGACAATGCTCGTAGGAACACCATGTAATCTTACTATCTCTTTGATATAAATCCCCGCCAATCGTTCGGAGAATAGTGGATGCGATGGGAATGAAGTGTCTTGACTTGGTTAGTCTCAACAACTACCCAAATTGTATCATGGTTTACGATTTTGGGTAGACCTACCACAAAATCCATGGTTATGTTCTCCCAGCTTCCATTAAAGCAACTCTAGTCCTTGAAGAAGACCGGGGGTCGTCGGTGTTCAATCTTTACTTTCGACGGGTCAAGCATTTGGCCACGTGATACTGCTACGTCTTTCTTCATCCGGGCCACCAAAACTCGGATTTCATACTCGGTACATCTTGACCATGCCTGGATGTAGAGTGTACTTACTCTTATGAGCCTCGTCCATTATTGTCCGCTTTAATTCATCAATTGGCGGTATGTAGATTCATTTGCTTATACGACCAAACCACTAAGTGATAGGTCATAGTCTTGGGTCTCGCCTCGAGTGATCTTCTCACGTATCTCTTTTGCCCAATCATCTTGTTTCTGCGCTTTCTCCACTTCATCTCTCGAGATCATACTCCCCTTGACTCGCAAGAAGTGTAGCAAGATAGGCATCATTTGGTGCGTCTTGACCCATGCGATTTGGTTGGTTAGATTCGGTCTGAAATCTTCCGGCGGTTTACGCTCTGTATCATCATGTGTGATACCTGCACTTGTCTTTCTACTAAGAGCATCGGAACAACGTTTGCTTTACCGGATGGTACTTGATCTCCGGGGTGTAGTCTTTAATCAACTCCGTCCAACGACGTTGTCTCATATTGAGTTCTCGTTGATCGAACAAGTATTTCGGACTCTTGTGGTCACAAAACACTTCTACGCTTACACCGTACGGGTAATGCCTCCATATCTTCAAAGCGAACACGATAGCCGCCGGCTCTAGATCGTGTGTAGGATAATTTAACTCGTGGGGTTTCGGTGACGAGAGGCATAAGCCACCGCTCTGCCCCGATTGCATTAGGACACAACCCAATCCTTGCCCACTGGCATCACTTGTAGACTACATAAGTCTCATCGGGATGCAGGATAATCAATCTTGGTCTTTGTAGTCAACCTCTCCCTCGGTTTAAAAGCTCTCCTCACGTCGTCTCCCCCATACAAAGGGTTGATTCTTCCTCGTAAGCTTTGTCAATGGTAGGGCAAGACGCGAGAAATCCGTATAAATCTGCGGTAGTATCCCGCCGAGACCAAGAAAACTACGGATCTCCGTCCACGGTCTCTGGCCGTTTCCGATCCCGAGCGCTTCCACCTTGCTTGGATCAAGCTGCAACTCCGCCGCTAGATATAACATGGCCCGAAATTTCACTTCCGGCGACCAAAATTCACATTTGCTCGGCTTAGCATAAAGTTGTTTTTCCCACGAGTATGCCTAACACCTTTCGCGAGATGTTCTTCGTGCTCTTCTTTGCTCTTAGAATATATCAAAATGTCGTCGATAAACACCACCACAAATTGGTCTAGGTGTTGTCGGAAGATACGGTTCATGTAATCCATGAATACCGCGGTGCATTTGTCAATCCGAAGGGCATCACAAGGAATTCATAATGCCCATATCTGGTTACGAAAGGCTTGTCTTGGGAACATCGCCATCTTTAACTTCATGCGATGGTATCCGAACGCAAGTCAATCTTTGAAAAAGAGCTGTGGAACCGGACAATTGATCCAAAAGATCATCAATCCGGGAAGTGGGTACTTGTTTTTTACGGTTACTTTGTTGAGCTCGCGATGTCGATGCGAGTCGGAAACTTCCATCTTTCTTCTTTACAAAAATCTTGGGGCTCCCCACGGTGAAACGCTAGGTCGAATGAACCCCTTCTTCAAAAGCTCTTCCAACTGCTTCTTCAACTCCTGCATCTCGTTAGGAGCCATTCGATACGGCGCCTTTGATATTGATCATGTACCAGGCATCAAATCAATGTTGAACTCCACTTCTCGGATAGGAGGTAACTCGGTGAGATCCTCGGAAATACATCGAGAAAATTCATTCACCACGGGGATGTCACGGAGTGAAAGGTTAGCTCTGCTTTGACGAAAAGAATACCATGAAAGCATGACATCCTTGCTTCACGCACCGATCGGCTTACGTAGCGGAGAGAAAGTTCGGCTCACTTCAACCTTGTCTCCCGGCAAATGATATCTCCTTTTTGCCACGATCGATCATCGCACCGTTGGCCGTTAACCGATTCGGCCCGAATATGACGTCAATGCCGTGAAGAGGTAGACGGATGAGATCCACTTTAGAAACTCGTCCATCCACGTTAGCGGTACAATTCATACATGCATCGAGGCTAAAGACTTTACACCCAACGGTGTAGCTACAACAAGATCAAATGGTAATCTACGGGCATGCAATCCTAAACGACTTGCACAATCATAGGAAATAAACGAGTGACTAGCACCCGAGTCATACAATGCTTCCAATAGATTTCCATTGAGATAGATGGTACCTTGAACCATCGGCGGGGACTTCTCGGCCTCTGTGTTTGTCAATGCAAAGATCCGGCCGGCGTTACGAGGTCTCGCCTCTGCGGTCCTCTCGGGGCAATCCGGCTAATGTGTCCGGGCTTCGACATCGAAGCGACTTGTTTCCCATCACGGTTGGCTCTGGATGGTACTTCTTACATTTCGACACGTACGGGATCCGTCTGTTTGAAACTATTTTGTTGGTAGGGCTTCTTGTTCCCGCTTCGGTTGTCATTCCAAGGCGTTTTCCTCTTACGTGAGGAACCTCCGCGGTTTGATCCACCGCGATTTGCGTTGTTACCTTCACGGCCTCGAGTCTTGCGCGGTTCCTTTAAGTTGCGCTCCGTCATTCTGCGGGATTCTCTTTGCTTGGGCCATTCTTGGAAATTCTTTGAGATACTAACCTTACCTTTATATCGTACTTCAATCCGGTTAATAGTCGGTTAGCCTTCCGGCTCTCATTCTTGTAGACTTTTAGGTATGATGAATACCTTGACGGGTTGGTAAAGCGGGCGAAGTAGTCGTCAAATGACTCTTCGGCTCCTTGCTTGATCTGCGGGAATTCTTCCTCTTTAATTACTGCGTTGATGGAGGAAAGTACTTGTTCGTTGAATTGTTCGAGGAACATTTCCCAAATAACGGGGCGGCGGGGTTGTGGAAACACTTTTCCACCACTGTGGGCATCTCCCTCAAGGCGGTATATTGCTAGGCTGGGCCATCCGATTTCCGGGGCACTCCATGACTTCAAAAATCTTCTCAAGACTCAAAAGCCAATCCTCGGCTAGCTCGCTCTTTCCTCGGAAACCGGTGGTTTCAACTTGCGGAGCTTGGTTTACCCAATTTTCCGTAGTTCTCTCTATTTGTTCATGCCTGGTTGTGATTGGGATCTCTCGGACCCTTGGGCTCTTCATAATTTTCATAATCTTCATTGTCATCATACCCTTCGTCGTCATCATTGTTATTATCTTCATTTTCTCGTTCATCCTCGCGTTGTCGTGCGTCTAATTGCCTTTGTGCCTCCTGGTCTTGTTGGTTTTGTCTTGCCGGAAGAGCATCAATCGAACTCTTTGTTCTTGCGAGTTCTACGCATTTCTTCAATTTCTTCACGTCCGGTTGATTCGGTTCATCGTTTCGTTCATCCTGGCTGTCGCCTCTTCCCCTACCTCGGCCTCGACCACGGCCTCGGCCTCTTCCTCTTGGTGCACCGGGCGCCTCTCAAGTTGGCCATGTTTTAAATTCTTTTTCCTTTAAACAATTATGAAAGAATATATAAATATTAAAAGTGACAAAACAATTTGCACACCAAACATATATTCACATATATTCATTCATAAAGTTTATACATATCGATCGATCTAATACTAATACAAGTCATCTTTGTACAATCTCCTTATTCAAACGTATTTACAATATTCAAAGGTACTTGGAGATACAAACTAAACTCCCTAGTTTCTACAATCCACTGACTTCCTTGTGCAGACGTTCTTCCTCTACATGTAAAGGCGAACCAAGCTCTTCGGGTAGCGAAGGTGTATGCTAACACTTAAGATAGGTCCGTCATCTAATAGTTCATTCTTGATCCTTGCCCAAAAGCGGGTATAGGGAAAGAAGTACAATGTGGTCCTAACCCAATCTGCGGGTGAATGTCCCTATTATTGGCTTGGTAGTTTGAGATTAGGGTTAAAAACACAAGATATTTTCCTTGGGTGGTGCTAGTGAGATTCGTAGCTTCAATGAGAAAGTTTTCCAACAAAATGACTAACGTGTCATTATCATTCAGGACATAGTAGAAATTTTACTGGTTCAGTTGCCTCATCTTCAAGAAGTTGAATGTCGGGGTAGTCAAAGTTATCATCAGCGAGGAATGGGTAGGGCTTCTGGATCGGCTTGGTCCTCAATCTCCGGGTCGTTCGGGTTGAGATTAGGAGGAGATCGGGTTCGAGTCCTGCGTAGCGGGGTGATAGGAGGGTTACGGCTCCTTTGTAATAGTGACTAGGAGTTGTGGGGTCTGTACACTCGTGGTTTGGATCCAAAGGAAACTGTTCATAGTGATCTGTACTCCAGGGTATAATAGGTTCGGCATGGTTTTCAATCTCGGGCTCATCCGGTTGTGCGTTGTAGGAATCTACCTCTTCTTCGATGGAATCTCCTTCCGTAGTCGGTGGGGATGGGTTATTTGAGGGTTCGGGTGCGACGGAGGAATGGATCTCGGGCGGGACGCCTCCGAATCCGTGATAATTGTAGAATGGCTCTAAGACGGGCTCTTCGTCCTGTTGTCTCATCTCTACACATTACACCAATGGCCTTATCGGTACTCATTTTCAAAAATGTGCTCATAATTAAAAGGCTTAAGAACCTAACTCCGTTATCGAACGAAATGGCCGGTAAGTGTCTACCATGGGGGCCTCGCCGGATTAGCGGTGACTTATGGCACACCCACGTAGACTAGCCTTGCCTTCGGCACCAAACTGCCCGTGGTAACATAGTTAAATACTTGCCAGAATTTCATGCTCTGATACCAAAAATGTAACATCCCAATTTGAAACGCATAATTTTTTTTTTTCAATCAGAGTCGAGCAATAGAGCGAAAGAGAATCAGTTCGTAGCCAAAACATCAACCATTGTGTAATATTGTATAGATTACAATAGTCCTAAGGTTTTAGAAATGAAATAGCGGAATGACAGAATAACAGAAAACGATAAGATAGAAATAGTCTTCCGCTGCACGTCTATTCCGGGCACTTGCCTCGATCCCCGAACCGTGGTCCTCCCGACCACGAAGCTACGGAGAGATTCAATTCACCATATTGAATCTCGGGTAACGATTAACCTCATACCCAAACAATACAATATACGGACAACGAGATATTTCTAGAGCTAATACCACGGTATATCATAAGCATACAAACGATGCATGATCATTATGCCGACAAACATAAGCACAAAGCAATATGTAAAGCCCATAAGGTAAACAATAACGACTGCACTATTCACCGAGTGCCACGATAATTACTCGTGTCCTCGGCGCTAGGAAAACAAAACGGTGTTACCAAAACTATAACCCGTATAAGCATGCGTATAACGGTCTACGAACATATCATTGACATATAAGTATTTAAGATGTACAAGATTAGTGTTACGATGCGCGTCCGTACCTTCGTTGGCAATGTTAGGTACTACCGGGAAGACGTACTTTCACGGAAGAACGTGAACTTCAAACATCGGTTCGTCGGGCGGCGTAACGGCGGCAAATCGAGATTCTGATATCCTATAAGAATAATATCACCTTTATTAGCGATTTGACACTATAAGCGGCTTTTTAGGTAAAAATTACCATTTTGCCCTTCTACCCCTGTCGGCGGAATTTCACCGGACCTTCGTTACTCTAGCAAATTTTCTTCCCGAAATTTTGCCGAACTTGACGCAACTATGATTTTCGAAAATAATGACTAAAATAGCCCTCCCATATGATACCCAAATCATACTTGAAATTTAAAGGCTATTCTAACAAATTCTACCCTTACTTTTAAAAAGAAGCTGCTAAAGTTCCAACTTTTCGCGACTCGACCCCTACTATGTTTTTACCTCTTTAGGCATATTTTTCAATGCAATGAGGCCTAAAAACAAGCATAGGAATCTTATCACCTACTTCCTAAATCTAACTAACAATTCTACTAACTACCGAACTAAAGACTTAAAAGCTAAAGGCCAAAAGACTTACCCGTTGAAGAATTCTGCGAGCTTTTCCCCCGAGCTTATCTCTCTACTTTCTCTCTCAAGAAATTCGGTCAAGACAAGAAAGAAATGGTGTGAGGATTTCTCAAGGAGCATGCCTCCTATTTATAGACTTTGGTTAAGGCTTTGTTTGGAATTCCAAATTGTAAAGAACCCATTAATGCAACTTGAACACAAAGTCACAAACTCCACCTCACCCCCTTTTGGTCGACATCTTTGGGCTGTTTGGCAGCCAAGGATTGGCCAAGAAGTGATGACTCACCTCACTTTATGGCCGGTCCGGTAGTATTTCTCGATCGGTACCCGATTCGCGTAATTTCGGAGAAATCTCAAAATTCTAGATTTAGAACTTTGAAGACCTTCTCTTTCTCATCAATAATATCTATTATAACTTGAATTTTGACTTTAGACGGGGTTCCAAGCTGTCTGCTGCTTGAAGTTTCTCGAAAAAACGTGTCCGTACGCGTCCGGTGTCGAAATCGGTTCCGGAATCATCAAGCTCTAGATAATAATTCACTGATTCCAAATGTATTTTTATAATTATAAACTCATCCCTAGATGTTGAGTTATAATTTATTTCCTTATTTTCCCAAAATGTGACTAGCAGCATTTTCCCTATTTCGTCTTATTAGGACAATGTGCTACGGGTCTCGGAATTGACTTCCGGAAGAGGTCACTTGAAGGGTAAAAACTCACGATCAATATTTTACCTTGACTTTGGAATTCCTATTCCTGGTTCCCTAGATAGGATCTGTTTCCTAAATATAAGATTACTATTCATGCTTTTTAATTATATTATATAATAATCAAAAATTTGCAAAATATCAAGATATCAAATTTTGCTTCTTATTCTCAAATTCTTTGGCCAATTTTCGGCAGCCTTCTTTTTTTTTTTTTTTTTGTAAATGTTTTTCAAGAATTAATTAATTACTTAATTCAATTTTTATTAAAAATTCTACAAAATTCCCTAATTGGTCCATTCTTGTATTTAGGTTTAAAAATACCTAAACTCAACTATTTTTCTCAAAACTTTCCAATTTAATTAGTAAATACATTTTATTAATATTCAACTAATTTCCACTAATTTTAGAGCTTCACATAATTATTCTTGAAATTTCCTTTGCTTATGCTTAAGTAATTAGCTATTAATTACTTAATTACTCTTTTAACCATAGTTGGTATTTTTCTTAATTAGAATGCTTCATTACCTTCATATTCTTGTATTAACATTAGCATTTCCATGCCTCTTGCATTGTTTCATAATTACAAGGGTATTTTGGTCATTTTATTACTTTATGAGCATCCTTTCTCATTTTCCCAAGTTTGTAATTTATTTAATTACTGTAATTAGAGATAATATACTCTCTTAATTCAACTGGTCATTTCTTGACTTTTAGGATTTTTCATGAATTTTCTAAGTTAATTACCCTTTGCGGGGGCATTTTGGTCATTTTGGCACTTTGACCCTTAAACTCCCTAATTTCTTGCAGAAATTCTACCTAGAAAATAGACTATAATTACCCAAGAATGGAGATTGCAATTTCACTTATCGAAATATCCAACTTTTATTTATAATATTCCGGATAAATATCCGGGTATTACGGTTGAGGCGGGAGGTAGTGCCCTAGAATGTGGGGTAACCCTGGATGCCATCACGGTTGAGGCCGGGGGTGGTAATCGATAAGAGAATTGTTGTATTTGTAGAATGAAGGGTAAATACCCATGTGAATATCCAAGACCTTGTGTGAATGAACTGCTAGGTTCTTGAATATGGTTCAACTGCAATTTTGAAATTGAACTTGAATTTTGAGTTTATTTGAATATTGAATTTATTGCAACTGGTTATCTACCATGTACTATGCATGCATTTTATGTGAGTGATTAACGTTACATCGGGATTCAATTGAATCCCGAGATATTCCACAAAGTTCGGACGGGAACACAATAGTGGACGTGGCTCACGTGGTAAGACAAAGTGGATACCGGTAATTGATGGTCTTTGACCGAGCCGAGATCTGCCGTTTATTTTATATGTTGTGTATTTTGATTGTTATGAAAGTTTGTAATATTTGTATGAACTTATAATGGTTTGTGGCTATGTAACCGAGACTTTGTAATCAGTATTACTATGCTGGAACCAGTATGTTTATTAAGCTGTGCATTTATCTCTGACGAATGTCGGTGTACCGAAAGGGGTGTGACACAGTGAGCTTTTGAGTAACCAGTAACATGGATGTAACTTAGCCCATGGGTCTAGTCGGAGGAAATAAGGCGGGTCGGTTGGATTCAGTGGCGGAGCCAGGAATTTTTATTTGTGTTTGCACAATTAGTGGGAAGATTCGGGCTGCCCCCGATTTGTTTTAAAGAAAGTTTTGAATGCATTAAAAAAAATGATATAAACAAGAAAAGAAAATAAAACTGCAACTTAACATAGAAAAATAATAATCATGAGTCAACTAAGCTATTATAACATAGCGATTACAAAAGCATTTTTCGATTATTTATTCTTTGAAAATATTGCATTATATCTTCATCATCAATCTTATCAAACATTATGTTCAACATAAGTGTGTCAAGAGTTCTCTAAGATTATGCAAGATGAGTTTGAAATGTCTACGATAAGAGAATTAAATTTCTTCTTAGGACTTCGAATCAAGCAAAATGAGAATGAAATATTTATTTCCCAAACCAAATACCCGTGAGAGCTTCTTAAGAAATATGGAATGAATCACTGCAATAGAGCTGATACCCCTATGAGCTCAACGACAAAAAAAATGAAGATATAGCATTTCTTCACTCTTGTCTTGTATGTATAAAAATACTGCTGCATGTGTGTGTTTTTCATAAGGAGAAAACTTGGAAAAAAAATAAGATGAAATATTTCTTCACTCTTGTCTTGTATAAAAATACTGCTGCATGTGTGTGTTTTTCATAAGGAGGAAACTTGGAAAAAAAATTAGAAGAAAAAAATAATTGGAAAAAATTAAGATGAAATATTTTTTCACTATTGTCTTATATGTATAAAAATACTGCTGCATGTGTGTGTTTTTCATAAGGAGGCATAAGGAGGAAACTTGGGAAAAAAATAATTGGAAAAAATAAGATGAAAAAGGGCAGAACTAGACTCGAACTGGTGACCTCATTATAACTAGTCAACTTCTCTACCACTGAGCTACCCATTCACGCTAATAGGTTGGAGCTAAAAAATATATATATCTCAAAATCTTTTGTCTGCACTTGCAGACACCTGCACTAATGTGGCTCCGCCACTGGTTGGATTGGTGGGAGGCATCTTGGGAATTGTGTTAATGAAAAATTGTAATACCTAATTTATGATATGGAATTTTGTGATGTGGATATTGGTGAACTATATTTTTAATATTTTGTTATATAAATTGTTCCACTTGGCACCTCACTAGCACGTATTAGTATTCGTAATAAGTTGGATTGATGGTTACCACATTTTTCAGGTGATAGTTCCGTGCGGGTCCATCGGGGGAAGACCTCGAAGCTTAGGCTACTTCGCTAAGAGTAGTGCTTCTGTCTTTTTGGTTTATGTTGGATGATTTTATATTGCCACGTTAGGGCTCATTTTGTATACTCTGGTTTTTTTTGGATATTTTGGTAAACGTTGAAGCATTAATTAGTCGTTAATGAATCCTTAATTAGTTATTATGTTAAGATAAAATGGAGGATGTTATACCGGATATGTCTTTTCTGCACCAACAATGCCCGGAGGCATCTGTAAGACTATAAAGTTGATGTCTTTGTACAACTTCGCAGTTGTGCTAAGTAGGGAAATATGCTCGCAGCTTGTTCATGCTATGAAAACATAAAAAACAGATTATGAGTGGGTTAGCAATGAAAATCAATTGGGAACCTACTCATCATCAATTAGTAATGTATTTCCTACCATTGGAGGTGTCGTCCCCATCTGAATAAGATGATGTGGCCAAAGGATGAACGATGTGATGGCATCGCCTAGCGTGGGAACCTTCTCATCATCAATCGGGATGGCTGTCTCTTCTTCCCCCTCTCGCACACTTTTCACAGTCACCCTACGTTGGTCTTGTGGAATTTGCTTATTGTGGTGTATGGCTTGTTTTGAGTAAACAAGACCATCGACAACAATACGCTGGTGCGGGTCATCCAAATATAGAGTACAAGGTAGACCTCCTTGTGGTGTGTGAGAAGGTTCGCCAATAAGTACATCTGGAGGGTGAGAAGGTTCGCTAATAGGTACAGATGGAGGGTGAAAACTTTCTGTTCTGCTGGGGAAGGTCGGGGATTCGTGGGTTGTACGATCCGTATTTGCCTTCTCTTGTACCATAGCTCTTATTTCACCCCGTAGTTGTTCCATAACCTCATCTACGAGGGATGCTTGAACTTTGGCTACAAGTTGAGGACTAGGGTTGTCATCGTCATGTGAACAACGTGAATGCCGTCCGAAATATTTTGCGACACAAACTCCCCTTGTCTCCCCTCGAACAACATCAAGGTAATCCGGCTTCCCAATCGCCGTTGACAAAATGTCCATCCGTGTACCTGGCGTGAATGAACCTTGGCTGCTCTGCTGCTCAAGTGCATCCTGTATCATAAGACTTTTCATAAATAATATGAAACAACTGAGGCTATTTAATACTTCTAATTTAACTACTTACAATCTTTGAGGCAACCTCAGCAACATCTTCATTTATGTATTTGTCACCCTTCATTCTCGCAGCTTTCCATTTTTTGTGACAAAGAGGACGATCAGGGGCTTGGATAACAATGGAAGGATTGGATTGGGAAGCTTCCTTCATTCTCTCTAACTCTTCTTCCATCATCTTCCGTTCAAGCTTTTTATAGCCACCTCTAGACATGCAATGCGGATACTTATTTTTCGCTTGCCTCTCTCTATTGGCTTGACTTTTTTCTTGTGACACGAAAACAAATAAAACTGAGCCTACGATGTCAAGTAGATTCAAATAAAAGATAAGATATGAAAGAAATTTTACAAGAAATTCGGGATTTTGCCGTGACGCCACAAACTCCTCCAGTCCTGCGGAGAAATGAAATCATAGGTCATACATGGATCCTCATTCCTCTTTGACCCTCGAATATACTTTTTAGTTAGCTTGTTCTTAAAATCTTTCCAACGGAGACGAACTTCGTCCATCCAATGCTTGTTCATCGTCGTATTGTTAGGGACATCAAATTTTTGCTGCAAGGTAAAAGAGAAGATATGAAAGAAATCAAGTAATAAGACTAAAGATACAAATGCAGATATATCGAAAGTGAGATACCAAAATTTGTGCCCAAATCAACTCCTTCGTTTTATCAGGAACCATCTTCCAACTAGAGTATACAATACGAACTTTGCTTCGATCCAGATAGCCTAAATAGCTAATGAAATTGTCTTCCTCTCTACCAATCGGATTCATATTGGCATCGAACTCCACATGCAGCCTCCTTTTTTGACTGTCACGATGAGCAATTAGCGCACCCATCTTTGTGCTACCTCTACCCTTTCTCACAACGGGTTCATCAACCCTATCACCCGATGACTCGTCAGAGCTGGACATATTCCTCTTCACCAAAGACAAATCAATGTTAGATAGGTTATTAAATAATAAACAAATTACTAAAATGAACTAACATGTTAAACCACCACAAAAATAACATAGTACTATTTCATAACTGAAAATCTCACTTTATATGGTTTCCCAAATTCCTTCACAATGATCCTTTCTTGCAGCATATTCTTCATCATCTACCAATTCTACTTCATGTGTTGTAGGTGGATTTGTTGTGAAAGGGAGTGTATCGTCAAGGTTCAAAGATTCTTCACCATACTTCTTTTTTTACTTTGAAGTACAATGGACATTTTTTTATTTGCGGGGGTCTCGTAACATAAAACACTTGTTTCGCCCGGCTTGCTAAAATGAATGGCTCATCTCTATGACCAAGTCTTTGAAGATCAACTGAGACAAATCCAAATTTAGGATCTATTACAACAGCATTATTGCTAACCCACTTACATTTCAATAAAGAAACTTTGAACTTGCTGTAGCTCATCTCCCATATTTCTTCAATAACTCCATAATAGGCTATTGATGCTAACACCAGGTTTTTATCTTTCGAACTCGAAAAGTGCATGGATTCAGCTTCAACCATCACCCCACTATTTTGCACAGAACTTTTGTCATCTTGGCCTTTTGTGTAGAAAGAATATCCATTTATATCATAACCGCTCCAAGTGATGACCTGAAAAGAAGGCCCCCAGTCTAACCACTCGATTGTATCCGACACACCGATCTCGTGCAATACCGTCTCCTGGAACCAGTTTAAGAATGTCTTCTTTTGCTCATTAGCTATCTGCATGTCATTTTTCCTTGGATTCATATCCTTCAAACTCTTTCTGTGTTTATCTATGTATGGTTGAACTTCTTCCATATTATTCAAGATGTACAAGTGTGCTTGCAACACGGCTTCACGAGGCATATTCTTCAATTTGATGCCTCGAGTTCCCTTGCTTATCCCCTCGTCATGATGAGATTGTATCGTCGCCCCTGATAGATAATCTTTGCAGAACTCCATAGCCTCTTTAACTACATATCTCTCAACTATTGAGGCTTCCAGTTGATAAGGATTTTTAGAATACCCTTTTAAGATCTTCATGTATCGCTCGAAAGGGTACATCCACCTTAGGTAAAGCGGACCGCGCCTTACCTCCTTACCAAGTGCACTATCAAGTGCACCATGATATCAAAAAAGCGGGAGGAAAATGCATCTCTAGTTGGAACAAAATAATATAACCCTCATTTTCCAATTCATCCAACTTTTCAATGTCAATGACTTTGTTACAGATAGCATTAAAGAAAATACTCAATCTTGTTATAGTGGATCGCACTTCATCTTTCATAATGCCTCTAATAGCTATTGGTAATAGTTGTTGCATAAACACATGATAATCATGGGACTTCATTCCCACTAACTTCAAATCGTCCATTGAAACACACCTTCTCAAATTAGAAGAATATCCTTGTGGCACCTTAATGTCATATAGACACCCACACAAACTTTTCTTCTCCGCTTTTGATAGTGTATGAGTTGTTGGCTCCATGTATGCCCTCTTACCATCTTCCATTACTCGTGGATGTAACCGTTCTCTTATTTCCATATCAACCAGGTCTAGTCTCGCACTAATTCCATCCTTAGTCTTCCCTGGTATGTGCAAAAGAGTACTGGCAAGGCTATCACAAACGTTTTTCTCCATATGCATCACATCAAGACTGTGTCTCACATCAAGACTACGCCAATATGGAAGATCAAAGAAAATTGATCTCTTCTTCCATATATTTGTCTCACTTGCAATCGTTTGCTGCTTACCCAATATGACATTGATATATTTCACCCGACTATAAATTTCCTCTCCGGTTAATGCCTTTGGAGCCGTTCTATGCTCCGGTAAGCCGTTAAAATGTTTTCTTAACTTACGATATGGGTGGAACCGATGAAGAAACCTCCTGTGACCGAGGTAGACCGTTTTTTTTCCGTGCTTTAGTTGACGGAAGTTTGTGTCTGCTTCACATATTGGGCATGCTTTTTGCCCCTTGACACTGTACCCTGACAAATTTCCGTATGCAGGAAAGTCGTTTATCGTGGTAAAAATCATTGCACGCAACTTGAAGGACTCCTTCTTATATGCATCAAACACATCTATGCCTTCCTCCCACAACTTCTTCAAATCCTCAACCAAAAGCGCCAAGTACACATCGATATTGTTCCCAGACTGTTTTGGTCCAGAAATCATCATAGAAAACATCACATACTTGCGTTTCATACATAGCCAGGGATGTAAGTTGTATATTACAAGGAGAACCGGCCATGCACTATCGGTGCTACTAAGAGTTCGATACGGATTGAAGCCATCTGTACAAAGCCCGGGCCGAAGGTTTCTTGGCTCACTGCCAAATTGAGGAAACATTTCGTCTATTTTCTTCCATTGCGGAGAGTCAGCCGGGTGCCGTAGATATTTTCCATTGGATATTCTCTCATCAGAATGTCATCTCAACTTCTTCGCTGTTGCTTCACTAGTAAACAGACGCTTAAACCGAGGAATTATGGGAAGATACCACAATGCCTTCAAAGGTTGCCTTTTTCTTGTCTGATCTCCAGAACCACCACCTTTCTTCACTTTGTATCATGAAGTTTTACACTTTGGACAATTACTAAGGCCTTCATACTCATTTCTGTACAATATGCAGTCATTAGGACAACTGTGTATCTTTTTATACTCCATACCCATCGTAGATAAGATTTTCTTGGCCTCATACATACGATTTGGAAGTACATTATCATCTGACAACATATCACACAACAATTCGAGCAGCGACGTGAAACTGCTATCACTCCGCACGCTATCATATTCACCCGATTGTTCAAAAGATTCTACCTCAACATCATGAATCATTCTCTCCATTCCATAATCATCTACCTCAACTTCATTTTCGTGGGACACACCGGTACTTACTTCCTCACCATGCCATATCCACGTTGTGTATCAAAGGTGTATTCCATCACAAAGTAGGTGATCCCTTATATCAAGAATATCCCTTCGACTCCCATTTAAACAATTAACACATGGACAATAATCCATCCCATTTTTTGTAGCCACATTCCTTCTAGCAAATTCAATAAACTCTTCCACCCCATTCTCATATTCTTCACTAGTTCTCAACGCATTCATCCAACTATGACCCATTTTATTACAACCTAAGACATTTTCAACAACAAATCGACTTCATAAACAATTTCAAGAACGACATGCTTTTTTCTCAATCTTGTAAAAAACTTTCGGCAGCCTTTCCCCTCAAAAGTAAGACATCCCAAAATTTCAACAACAAACAATTTCAACTTCATTCAACAAAACTTACTAACTAAGGCAATTCAGATCAATATCAGTTATTAAATCCAACAATTTCATCAACAAAGAGAACATTAAAATTATTCTTACTAGCTAACATATCCTGTTTTTAATCAAGTTCATGTACTTCAGATGGGTAATAATAAAGGAAAGACAAAGAAAAGCTCAAGGACTGAATTAAAAACGTTTAAATCAATAATGGTAAACCATCAAGCCATAAGACAAAAATGTTGTTCTCACTTAGTAAGAAGGTATCATATAAGGAAAATATAAATGTTTGTGAATAAAATGAAAGTAACTGACCTAATTTGAGAGCACAACCATTTGCTTCAAACCTTTGACCAAGATTCCTCAGCAAGTAGTCAAAAAAGATGAGGATGATTCTCCTTTAATCTCTTATCGCCTATATCTGCATTATCAACATATGGTTGTTTTATTGAGAACCGAGTACAAAACTTAATTGCAAGCGGTAATAGGAAATCTAGTTAACAATGTAAGTTCTCTAAGCAAGCATTTGCAGTCACATTAGTGTGAAACAGAGAAACAAGTGAAGCAGTCACATCAGTAAAGCCCATTTGTAAATACCCGATGAGAATTTCCAATAAAAAAAGTAAGCATATGTTTAAATCGGATCACCAATGTTATTGTCACCACGCAAAACACGTTATTATCATTTCGCTTGATCAAACACCCCCTTCAATTTCTTAATCTAATTCTTTCCAATCCAAACACACCCATAAATTACCATCAAACCAACAACAATCTAGGTCACTGATCTCTATACACATATGATATGACCTCTTTTTTACATCCCCAATTCAATCACAATCGCATATTATAGACAAAGAATTTGAATCCCAGCAAACAGAAGGTTCCCAAAAAGAAAGTATGCACTACTCTACATTGTGCCCAACTCAAGACTACATGCTTGTTTGGATTAACATCAAGACTACATCCTTTTTTTAATGTATTTTCTAGGCCTAATGGATTGTTAGGAAACCTCATTTTCCCAGCAAAGATGCCATTTGATTAACCTTGTCATAGGAGTTAAACAAGAAAACTAAGTTAAATGTGGTAAAAATGGAATCTAGCCTAAGTCGAGTCTCTAAGGAGCCTAATGGATGTCAAACTTCTGCATACCAAGATTAATTTACAGAGCTCCTGTTTTATGCACATTTTTAGCCTAAGTCGAGTCTCTAGTAAGTTACTTCTGCATATACCTTATCATCTCACTTTTCTCTTTTATGCTTCTTTCAAAAATATAAACTTTTATGGTTCTTCTTAACAATCCACATGACCAATGCGAGATAAGAAACAAAATGATTGATTTACAGAGCTCCTGTTTTAAATATGTACTAAGGTAATTCATATAGCAACCTCTTACTTTTTTTAAGGAATGCTTCACAAACGATCATGAAAGATTTGCTCTTTGCGCCACCTCGCTCGGAGCTTCAAATTATAGGAAGCAAGAGAACCCTCATATAGAAATAGAAATCCCAATAAGAAGCAAAAATCCAGCGATTAAGGTGAAATGGAAATCAAAGAACAAGAAGAACAAGCATTACCTAACAATGGAAGCGATTAATCACCGTTTGAGAGAAAAATAGCTAAGGGACGAGTCGTCGCGACCAACCTGTGATAGGGCTTGGCTGGCTTACTTGGGTTTGGGTTTCGGGAAGGAGGCGGAGTGAGAGAGAGCCAGAGGAGTATGAGAGACGGAGCAGCCGGAGGCGCGGAGCGGCAGAGACGGAGGAGACGTGCCAGGGAGTATGAGAGAAGGAGCAGCCGGAGGCGCGGCACGACGGAGATGGAGGAGACGTCGGGGAAAAGGGATATCGGACTTGGGGAAGGAGGCAGAAAGTGAAGTATGTGCGATTTCGAGAGAGGGAAATGATGAAAGGTATCGTGTCGATCCCTCTTATGGTAATGAATTTTGGAGACCTGAATTAATATTCAGGGCGCCAAAATTTCAAAATTTTTAATTCGGAGTCAAAATTCTCAAATTGGCGACTGAATTTATTACAGTTTAATTGGCGACACAATTTAATTCAGGTCGCCAAAATTCACAAATTGGCTACTTGAATTTTAATTCAGGTCGCCCATTGTAAAAAAATTCAATTCCCATACCCCATGACGCCAAAAAAATAATAATCATACCCTTGGCGCGAAACTGAATTTGGGCGACCTGAATAAAATTCCTGACATCAATTTTTTTAATTTTGTCGGCCTAAGATATGTTCAGGTTGCCAAGTTTTTTTTAAAAATTCAAACAAAAACACCCACGGTGCCCTACAATATATTACCATAATATTTTCCATAGATGTTAGTCGTCTTGAAATACGTTTAGGACGCCACAAATGAATTTTATTCCAAAAAACATGAAATCCCATGGCGCCAAATGAAAAATTCTCATATTTCCCATGGCGGGAAGATGTTAGTCGTCCTGAAATATTGTTAGGACGACAAAAATAAATTTTACGAGTCCTAAACTAGATTTCAGGATGCTCAAGGCTCAACTTCCTTGCAAATAATTGCAAGAATGCCACCGCTTTTATTTTTTACTTCCTAATTCTTAATAAGGATGCTTTTAAGGTAGTTATATCCAATTTTTGTAGTAGTGCTCACTTCACGAGTGTTGGGGCTGAGTGTTGCTGCTGTTGTGTCTCGTGTCGTACAGAAGCCTGTATAGAGCTCACAGGTTCATAGGTTCTCAATTTCGAACTAGAGAGGGAGCTGGACCTTTGTTCTTCAATTTCACCTCTCTTCTTCCTCATTGGTGATAACTTCCACCTTCACTGTCGCCGGTGAGCTCCCCCTCTTCACCATAGCCACAATCGTCGGAAGCTTTCAAGAGAGAGAAACAGAGAGTGCCACACAAGCTAGAATCACATCGAGCCTTCACCTTCTTCTTCAAGCTCTCACCTGCACCGCCGCCGGTCATCACCTTCTCCACTTCCGCCGTCTTTAATCTCCTCCCACCCTAAATTAATTAATTATTCTCTAACTAATTAATTAGTGAATTAATTATTTGGCTAATTATTATTCTCTATTTGAGCTTATCTTATCTATCTTAGGGTACTCTATAAATAATAATATACAACTTATTCCACAAAATATTTTTATTAATTAAAATTATTATTTACTCTTTTCATTATTTATAATTAATTAGAATTATTATTTATAATTTTAAATATAATTATAATTTTTTTATTTATTATAAAGTAGTGGCGTCGTGGTGTCGGTTGGACTGACGCCATGCCACTAGTGCCACTAGCGTGCGTCCCACTTGCACCACTAGTGGCGTCAGTCAACTTGCACGTTTGACTGCATTAGTCTGGTAAATATTTTCTGAACTTTTTCAATTAGGTACAATTTTTGTTAAAAGTTGCTACTTTGGTGCTTTTCCCCACAATAACATAACTGAACAAATGCAGCATTATAAAAATATCTTCCCATATGTTGTTAGGGGTATTGGGCACATAATGCTTGATTGAGATGAATTCCCTTCCTATGCAAATAATCAGAATCTTCAAATGCACATGTAAGCTTCCTGTGTAGTAGATCCAAATCATACTAGCTTTAAGACATGCATCAATAAAATAAGGAGATCATGAAGTTTTCCTTATCCATCTAAATTTATGCACAAGGGTGCCCTTGAGACATATGATATGATTCCATAGCAATACACTTCCCTATTTCGTTTCTCTTTAGAAAGGACAATAATAGACCAACTATCATTAAAAACCTCCGTAGAGAAATTAAGCCTTGGGATGACAAGTTTAATCTGGTGATTTCTCTCATAGTTAAAAGCCATGCTTGTGAAGATAAGATGGCCTTTAATCTCCTTAATTTCCTCTGCAGGGGGTGAAACTTTCCCTTCATGAAGAGCTAAATTCCTTTTAAACCAAATCATATCAAGGAGAAGGACGACCCCATGAACTAAATTCATCAGACCATCCTTATACAATTGAAGCAGAGTAATTTTAATCTAATTACTAGGCCTATGAAGTCAGATATAATGAATCGAATCAAGAAGCACCCAAACCCTCAAACTGATTTAAGACAAGGACATAACAAAAAAAGATTATCAAATTATTTTCCTTTTTCACAGCCAAAGAGGCACATACTCGAACCATTAATGTGATGCTTTCTCATAAAATAAGTAGCAGGTGTTTGTATGGCAAGGATAAAGATTAGAGGAATTTCCAGAAAGGATCATGTTTACCTTGTGAGTGAAGATAATATTGCATGCAGATTTTAAAACCATCCCTAGCTTTATACGTACAAACTTGGTGAATTACCTTCCCAATAAAGCGCTAACTTTTGAAAGGACACAGGAGTCTTAATAATTAAGTCCGCATGCAATTGATGGATAATAGAATTGAAAGACCATATCCTTGTTCCAAATCATTGGGTTCTATATAGCATAAATTCCTCTATACAAGTAATTCTTGATGTATCGGCCACCATTGAGGGTGGTTGAGAGAAATATATAATCTGACCATGCCCCACTCTCCATTTCAACTTACTGACTATGATATCAAAAACTTCTCATAAAGCTTTCCATATCCAGATGCATTAAAGGCTTTTTGATTAAGGACCTTAGATTTGTGTTGATATATTATATCTTCAAGTTAGAGGCTAGAAGAGATTGTTCAAAGAAGGAAATAGTTCTCCAGACATGTTTTGCTAGTAAAGCCTCATTAACACATTTTGAAGGCCTAATCAGTACCAAAAAAAAAAAAAAAAAAAGTTTTTGCTGGTAATGCCTGATTAACACATTTTACATTTATAGACGTCTGAGTAGCAGTTCTCCAAAAACTGCTACAAGCGCCACAAAACATGATTTTACTTCCTTGAAAAACATCCGTTTTTTAAAAAGGGAAGTGAAAAATAAAGGCGGTGGCATTTTTATCATTATGTGTGAGAATTTTGACATATTAGGCGTCTTTTTTTAGAATTGAGATGCCAAAAGTAGTCTTTCGGCGTCCCAAGTAAAAATTAGGACGCCTAAAGTGGGATTTTAGGCTTCCCAATTTTAAATTGGGATGCTTAAAGTGGGACTTTAGATCCCAGTTAAAATTGGGAAGTATAAAATAAAATTTCTTTCACCCTACTCCCCCTCTTCTCTTTTTCAGTTTCAATTTTTATTTGGGTTTTGATTCGCGCTTCTCTGCTTCACTCCCGTCTCTCTCTCCCTTCCTCCCGTCATCTCCCCCTTCTCTTCTCAGATGCTGATGATGACAGTATCATCCACCAACGACAACGGTGTCTCCATAACGGGAATAACTATTGTCCACTAGCAATCACAATGATTCTGGTCTCTCCATAAGTCTTATAGATCCAAAGCTTCGAATAATGAAAACATATTCTGTGGTTCGAATCCGGTTGATTTCAACCCACTGCAAACGCCACCATGACAAGGAGGCTAGAGAGAGATAGAGAAGGCAGAGGATAGAGGGGTCGATTTTGGAAGAGAGAGAAGTGGGTGTATTTTTGAAGCTTCATTATTCCTCTTCAGTTGCTTGTTCGTCTCTTTCTCCGGATCGTCAATCGGATGTTTCAGGTTGCTGTCAATCTTCAGGTTTTAGATATGCTTCTCAGACCACCTCCTCCAAAGTTCCTCCCTCTAGCGGCAATGGAAGCGACCGTCATGGGATTCCCAGGGGTCAGTGGACAAGATAGCTTCACTGAGGGTGGGGTTCAACTACCAAGAGGAGCACTCGGGTCGTTGCCGTGGCATGGGATTCAGTGCTAGACCCAGCAGGGTTTATGGCCGGACCAGAGGCCAGGTATCGTCAACTTAGAGTGCAACTACATCCAATGCGGCGACCTCAAGAGCTAAGAGATCTGCTCATATTGATGTGGACCAACTGGGTGAGCAGGTCAAACAGGAGGTCTGATAAGGGTAGACCCAGCATGCTAATTAAAGCTCGATTTGAGGCCACTATCAGCACAGTTGCCGCGCGGATTGCTTCATAGGTCTTGTAGCAGGTGTTTTCTCGATTCACCCGGGGAATGAGTCTCCCTAATATTCAGTTCTCTCTGATTGTGGATGTGCACTTTTAGCCCCCCGCTGCTCCATCATTTGGGACGGATTCATAGCAGCAGGGCAACCAGGATGAGGAGATGCATGTTGAACTTGGGTTTTGTAAGGAGTGGCTGTTTATTTTGTATTTTTTCAATGGGGTGAAGGTGCAATTTTACCAACAAACTATTAGAGAAAGAGCATCTGGCACAATTATTTATTTAGGGTATCTTATATACAAACAAACTATTAAAAGGGGTAAAAAAACACAATGGCCGTTAGTTTTTTTTAACGGACGTTTATCTGACTGTGGATGGTGAGAGAACTGGTATCATCTTCTTCATCGTCCTCTCTTCATCGTCTTCATCATTCTTTGCGCGAGCCAAGATAAGAACACAGATCGATGATAGCAATAAACTTCCACATTTGCGACAGTGGTGAAATGTTATGGTATCACGACCTTTGATCTCTATGCTCTTAACATACCCAACACAATAGCTTTTTCAAAACACTCGCCGGAATCTGGAAATATTGTGGGGAAATGCAAAGAATTGCCGGAAACTGGAGATATCGCCGGAAATGCAGAATCTCGACGGAAACCACAGAGAAATGACGCCCAAACAGAAAAATTCCATGTCACGCATCTTTTTCATCAGCTTGTTTTTCAAAAGTGAACGAACTATTCTTCCTTCAAATAATTCAAAACGAAGAGCCTAATTCGGGAAAGGATTCTGTAATCACATGTCGAACTAAGAATCAATTTGTTTCAGAACTTAAATTGAAATGCGAAATTTCTTTCGGGGAAAAAATCTCTCGGCTAACTTCCAAAGCGGGCGAAAAAGAGAGAAGTAGAAAATGTTGAGCTTAAGAAGTTTATGACATCCGAAGCTACGGTATATATGCTTAGCTAACATTACCACCCCGAACTCGAATCGGGTACTTCTAAAAGGAAATTTACTTTTAAGTCTCGTGACGATGACATTTTAAAAAATTTCCAAAGTGTTATGTTCAATTGTCGGCTATCAACTCTTATGTTTAAATGTTATGGCCAAAACGATTTTTTTGATTTGCTTCCACGTTAGAAGGAGAAGGTCATAAAATCATTTAATATTGATTGGGTCTTAAAAGGGGCTTTATCCATTTTGCATTCTTAAGGTTATTTGAGACATTTGAGAGTCACCAAACCAGCGTTTTTTTTTTTTTACCTCTTTTAATAGTTTGTTTGTATATAAGATACCCTAAATAAATAATTGTACCAGATGCTCTTTCTCTAATAGTTTGTTGGTAAAATTGCACCTTCACCCTTTTTCAATGTGACGATGACATTTTAAAATTGTGTTATGTTCAATTGTCGGCTATCAACTCTTATGTTTAAATGTTATGGCCTTTTTGTTGTTGTTAAAAATTGATATATTACTCAACTTTTTTTTTTTTTTTTTTTTTTTTTTGAAAATGCATTTGCTACTTAACGTTTCAAATTAAAATGTTCAACGGCGAGCGTATAAAATTATTGCCAACTAAATTTACAACATATCATTTAAAAATGAAATAATTCATAACTAAGTATTAGTAGTGGTTTAAAAGCTAATTTTAGTAGCTGTTGGACTGCTACAAATGTAAAATTCAAATTTGACCACCTCTAGTAGTGACCTTTGAACACTTATAGCGGTTACAGTAGCAGTTGGCAACCGCTACAAATAGGAAATTCAAATCTCAAATCATCCCACATATATGCAGTAGTGACCGTTATACACTTGTAGCAGTTAAGTAGTGGTTGGCAACCACCGCAAATTTGAAATTCAAATTTTAAAGGTCCCAGCATTTGACACTAATTTGTCTCTATATTATTAGCGGTTATCCAGTAACTGCTACTAATATTTGCATTATTAACGTACTAATGTTGATTTTTTTGTTTTTTGTTTTAATTTAAATCATACACCCTTCATTCTTTCATCAACAATAATTAGAACGATGGATTCATCACGGATATAGTTGCCTCGCACCTCACTTCACTATTTGGTAGATTTAAATTCTTTTTTAGATTTTGCTACAGTTCATGCTGGTGTTAATGGTAACATACATTGTCCATGCTCAAAATGCAACTTCAGGAAGTGGTATGCAAGAGCAGTAGTCAGAGAGCATTTAACAGTGAAGATTATTAATGATATAGTTGAAAGGAAGAATAGAGTTTTGACTGACATAGTAAGAGTAATGCTCAATGAGAAGGAAGTGTCTCAAGTCTTCTTGGCAGATGTTATAAGCACTAGATTTTACATATCAAATAGAGCCTACATTAGACCAACACTTAAAAAGATACCCTACGAGCTTTACAAAGGAAGGAAAACAAACCTTTCTGATTTACACATATTCGGCTACAAATACTTCATCCACAACAATGGTAAAGGTAATCTTGGTAAATTCGATCCTAAAGCTAATGAATGTTTATTTCTTGGATATTGTAATTGAAGTAAGGCATATAGAGTCTTTAGCAAATGTACTTGTGTTGTTAAAGAATTTATACATATTGTGTTTGCTGAAAATGATCCTCTAGCCAAACCTAGTGAAGAAGAACCAGAAATAGTTCATAAGGAAAAAGACCAAGTCAATCCAAATGTCTCCACACTTCTAGATGATAAAATCGAAGAAAGTTTTGATCACAATTCTAATCCAAATCAACCTAGAGCTTGGAAATATATTAGAAATCATCCCATAGACCAAGTCATAGGGGATGTAAGTGAAGGAGAGAAGACTAGAAACAAAGTCTTCAAATGAAATTAGTTTTTCTTCCTTTATTTCTGAAGTAGAGCCTTCTAGTATTGAGGAAGCCCTATGAAAAAATGATTGGGTGATAGCAATGCAAGAAGAATTAAGCCAATTTGAAAATATGGTTTGGGATTTGGTACACTAGCCTAAAGATCATCTGGTCATTGGCACCAAATCGGTATACAAAAACAAACTTGATAAATCCACAATTATTGTTACAAATAAGGCAAGATTGTCGCCAAAGACTATAATCAAGAAGAATGAATTGATTATGAGGAAACATATGCTCTAGTAGAAAGATTGGAAGCCATACAAGTACTCTTAGCCTTTGCATGTATCAAAGGATTTAAACTTTTTCAAATGGATGTTAAAGTTCTTTTCAAGGAGCCGCTGAAGAAATTTGGCATGGATTGAGAAAATGGAGCAAATACTCCAAGGAGTTCAACAATGTTGCTAGATACTGATGTCAATAAAGCAGACTACAACATTACAAAGTATCAAGGAATGATTTTCTCCCTGATCTACCTCACTATAAGTAGACATGACATTCACTTTAATATGAGTATGTGTGCAAGATATCAATCTGCGCCTAAGATTCTCATGCTCAGACATTAAAGGGGATATCTTGATAATGTTAGTTCTCTAAGGTTTTGATGATTACTAACACTTGCAAACAAAGTATGAGGTTTTCTCTTTGATAAGTTGGAAAACATGTTATCAAAGGAAAACTCGAGTTTTGGTTACAAAACTCGAGTTTTGATCTTATTGAGAAGAACCCAATTTACTGAACTAAGCAAAACCGCCAGTTTTCATTGAAAACTCGAGTTTTGGACTTACGAGAGAGTCCCTTACGTTTTTGAACTTGGAAAACCTCCAGTTTTGGCTAAAACCTCCAGTTTTCAGTTTAACTTAAACTTTCCAAGGTTTTCACTTAATTTGTGAAAACTCGAGTTTTGAATCAAAACTCGAGTTTTGAGTTGCGAGAGTATTCGTTTTTAGCTAGTTTTCAAAACCTCCGGTTTTTGTGAAAACCTCCAGCTTTGAATTTGCAAAGTTTTTCTCAAAGTTTTCACGGTAAAGTGAAAACTCGAGTTTTGATTCAAAACTCGAGTTTTGCTCGAGCGAAAGTCTTTAGATTTTCTCGCTTTTGAAAAGCGCCAATTTACGCAAAACCTCCGTTTTGACTTGGCACGGTTTCCTCAAGTTTTCATATTTAAATGAAAACTCGAGTTTTGATTTCAAAACTCGAGTTTTGGCCAAGCGAAAGGTTGATGTTTTTCAATGTTTTAAAAACCTCCGAGTTTTGGAAGAAAACCTTCGGTTTTGATGTTTTGTACTTAAAACGTTTCTACACACTAAAGTCCAAAACTTGAGTTTTGAGAAACAAAAATCGAGTTTTGCATTAGCGAGTTTGAAATTCAAAACGATGAATTCGCAAAACCCTCTTGTTTGATCTTAATACTTCCAATTAACATTCCTAAATATTCCCGGCTATGTTTAACCACTTTGTTAGTGAGTTTCAGCTTGCTTAAACTAGATTAAATGAGGACTGAAAGCAAAAAGCAAAAAGCAAAAAGCATGTCAGAACATTAAATGCTACACCCAGAAAGTTGCATACTTTTGGGTAATTCGTCTGCACACGCTTACAAAGCATTAAAGAATGTTTTCTTCATCAAGCAACTGCTCTACCAACGGATTAATTCGTAGAGAAGTCAACTCGAACTTTGCATTGCACTTGGATTAAGAGGAGATTAGAGAGAGAAGAAGACCAAAATCAAAAAACCTTGTCTAATGAAGGCAACGGTTATATTGAAGATTACAACATCATCTAATGCACTCTTAGTATAAATAGAGCTGCATTCAATTCCTCTCACAACCAACATACAGCAGAAAACGAATATCATTAACAATGTCCAACTACTCTTGAGTTTTTCTGTGTAAAGTATCTATTGATACAAAAAGCTTCAGTGTTTATCTATATCCACTCTTAGAGAGAGTTTCTTTTCTGTATATCATTTATTGTAAAGGATCACAAGTCTGGGGACTTGGTGATTGGGTTCATTGATTGCAACTTGTAAGGGGGAATAGGTTCTAGTAAGAGAACTACTCTTGAGTACAGAGTGTGTAATCAATTGAGATAGTGAAAATCCCAGAGAGTCTGGGGACTGGACGTAGGTCAAGAGATTGGACCGAACCAATATAAATCCTTGTGTCTTGCTATTCTATTCTCATCCTTGTTCATCTCTGTTTTTAGTGTTCAAAAACAGAGGTTTTCTGAAAAAGATTTTTAAAATCCCCAATTCACCCCCTCTTGGTGATTTAGCTCCACTTTCAGATAACACAGCAAAACTTGGCATATGGTATCCTAAAGGAGGCAACAAATATCTACTTGCATACTCAATACAAAAAAAACTGACTTTTTGTAGCGGTTTTAACTACTACAAATAAAAGTAGTAGCGATTCAAAGAACCGCTAAAAAATACACTGTTGCAAGATGTTTTGTAGCGATTTTCTAAAATTGCTACTTATGTAATAAAACCGCTATTGTATTAGTAGCGGTTTGGAGTTATCGCTACAAGATGATGAATTTCAAAAAAATTGGCCCCAACATTTGTTGTCAAACCGCTACAGATATTGGATAAAATTTCATAAATTTTGCCAAATATTTAATCCGAATTAGAATTAAAATTTGTAGCATTTTTAAAACCGCTACAAAATATTGCAAAATTGAAAAAAAAACCATAATATGAGTTCATCATTACAATATTATGTTGAATATTTTATTATTTAAGTGACATATTAAATGATAATAGTTAATATTTAAAAAGAATGATTAATTTAAGTTAGATAAATATAAATATTATATAGGTATAATAATGAGAATGTGTAGATAATAAGGACTTATTGTGTTGTCCACCTTTGAGCAAAAAAATTATATTGTCCACTAGATGATATTTGATTATGGAAAGAATGTTGATGATGATAGAAGGAATGTTGAGGAAATATCCTTAAAGTTTTGGATAAGAAAAAAATTAGTATCAATATTATAAGAAGGAAAAAAATAAAACATTGAAATCAAAGATCTTATAGGGAGTGGGAAGAAATGAGAGAAAACGAGAGAGAAGGGGGTGAGAAGAAATAAAGGAGTGTGTGAAATGAGGTGTGGTGGGGGTATTTATAGGGATATGCATAAATTTTGTAGTAGTTGATGTGATGATTTTGTAGTGGTTTTCATTTGTAACGGTTTATGTAGGCTTTTAACGCTACAAAAATTTATTGGTATTTTTTTAAAAAAATCAATTTCAAAATTTCACATTTTGTAGCGGTTATACTAAAAATGGCTACAAATTAATGAACGTTGGCGGGATTTGAAATATTCAAATTTCAAAATTGCACACTTTGTAGCGGTTTATCTACTAAAATCGCTACAAACTTCATGATTGTTGGCGGGATACGAAATATTTAAATTTCAATATTACACATTTCGTAGCGGTTTATGTGACAATTTTTATAGTGGTTTCACGTTTGTAGTGATTTATGTAATAGTTTTTGTAGCGGTTTTACCTTTGTAGCAGTTTTTGTTTGTTTAGTAGTGGTTACAAAACCGCTACAAAAATTCATTGGTATTTTTGAAATTTTGTTTTTAAAAATTTCACATTTTGTAGCATTATACTAGAAACCGCTACAAATTAATGAACGTTGGCGACTCAAAATATTCAAATTTTAAAACAACACACTTTGTAGCGGTTTATCTACTAAAACTACTACTAACTTTATGATCGTTGTTTGGCTACGAAATATTTAAATTTCAATATTACACACTTTGTAGCGATTTAGCTAAATAACTGCTACAAATATGAACATATTTTTTTAAAAGATAAATTTATTAGAGATCATGTCCAAAAGAAGGATGTCAAAGTGCTTTTTATCCCTACACATCTTCAAATAGCATACATCTTCAAAAAACGACCGGTAAAGGATCAATTCCTGTATATACAAAGAGAATTGTGAAAAGTAAATCCCAATGAGTTGTAAGTTAATCTTGTTAATCTTTATCGTTTATATGTTTATTATACTTGTTTTGATTACGATAATAATTTAAGCATCAGAGTATCTAGAAAGTTGTTTTACAGGATTTATATAAAATGCTCTGTTATAGGATATAAGAAATAAAGATAAACAGAGTAACTCATCACCACGACATCACTTGAGTGATGTCTGCTAGTGATGAAGTACATCACTCGAGTAACCACTCGAGTGATGAGGTGGAAAAACATGACTAAAAAACAACTCCAACAGTGAGAAATAAAGAGGTGGAAGTTAAAAGAATTATGGAGAGGAATCACTTTAGTGACCACTCGAGTGATTATGAGTGCAGAAACAAAAGTCAAATAATTTATGACCCAACAAGCAATCAAAGGTTGAAATGCATCATTTATCTCAAAAAAAGACTAATTCTTGAATAATTATGAGATTATTGGAGTCAGGTATCAAATTTCTAACTTCTTAAAACTTTAAATGCGATCGCTCGAGTGATGTCTGGGAACAATCTTTATTTTTATGGAAGTAGTGTCATTTTTCATCAAATCACTTTAAGTACAACTCCAGCGCACTTACAAAAATTTCCACATTTTATTACCCACTCATTTTCGATCAAAACCCCTCAAATTTCACCACCAAAAACTTCTCAAATCCTCTCGCCCTAACTTTTCCGAAATGCCGACGGTCAAACGTTTGATCTCCAACCTTGGGTGATTAATCATCATGGCAAGAACCAAGACTACAATTTGAGAAGAAAAAGAATCATCTGAGTCTCTACCACCTCCTCCAACCAAAAAGCAATAGAAATCGTCAACTCCTGAACCACAACTGAAAGCTAAAGGCATTGTGATCCAAGAACCAAGAGCAATCGGTCAAAGACTAAAGTTAATTAGCACTCTGGAGGGAAAGGGAAAATCAAAATATCCTCCTAGTCTACTGGGTTCGTACTTAGACTCAAACACACATTCATGGACCAGAAGAGATCGACAAGAGGCCAATACAATGCCAAGATCTCCAAAATAATGGCCAACATGCTTGAGGAAGAAATGAGCACTAAAATTCCTACCAAGCTGAGGCAAGAACGCAGATGTCAAAAGGGACAATCTTTGGTGCCAACTCAACCTGAAGCTTCTCATGAAGTAGAGGGAAGAGGAGAAAATGAAGAACAAGAAGAAGAGGAAGAAGATATCACAGTGGCACCTACTAGCTTCCTAGCAACCGAGTTAGTAGACTCCAAGAAGTTGACTGTACACTTTACCAGACAAAAAATTTGTAAATTTTTTATGTGAACTTGAGTACTCTGTTTGAAGTGATTAAATTAGATATATTTGAGTATCTTGGACACTACATGTCTTGACTCTTTGTACACCTACCTTACTGTCCAAAGGTAGTTAGGCATTTCTACCACAATCTAGAACCAGTCGAGAATTACTCGAATGATGGCTTTGTAGTGGAAGAAGAGGTTGAGATGACTGTTAGAGGCAAAAAACTTATGATCTTAGCTTTAAGGATCAACAAGTGGCTTGGGATTAAGAAGCCACCGAAGGATGCTCCAGCATTGCTCAACCCCAATCAGATATTTAGCATTCTGAGGCCTGGTGAACGAGTATGCCTATTAACCATCAACCCGAGTGATATGTGTGATATACACAGGGTGCTTTGGTACATTTACTCAAGGGATATCATGAACAAGTCTAACAACTTCAACCATTTCATTGACAGAGATTATGGACTTATAGCCTCGTTGCTGAGAAAAAAAGAAAGGAATTTGGGGGCCTTGATCTTCTTTGATATTAGAAAGTATAGGTATTTAGGTCCCTATCCTTGACTGATCTCACTCATCCTCAGAGCCAACAAGATATGGTACTTGGAGCCAAATGAGCCTATAGAGAGATTGCTACTATCAGAAGAAATCAGATTTGGAAGCTTGGTATTGATCTTCCATTGAGGAATCCATTGGTTACCACTCCTGAGAAGAATAAGGTACCAGACTCTGAGGCTACAAAAATGGATGATACTCCGTCCTTAGCTCTGGCTACATCCAATGCATGTTCCTTCCTTGGTTCTACTATTCAGATGTATCTAAAGGAACTGCTTCAAGGATTTCTTGTGGATATGGCGAACACGAATGTTGAGGGTGATACCATTGATGATGTCTCTTCTCCCATATAGGAAACCCATCTTACCCCCATAGATCCATCCTCTCAATTACCAAATGCTCCATTCTAATTTGGACCATCTTCTTAAGTCAAATCTTCCCTTTTTGATGATGCCAAAATGAGGGAGAAAATTCAGTGTGACATTGATGGTGAAGACACTGCTGCTGCATCATAGACTCATTTGTTATCTAGTGTCTTATTATCTAGTGTGTTGTATTTCATATTCATATTCATAAATTATATTTTATTGTAACTAACTTTATCTGTTTATGTATGAACATACTGCTAGTATAAATGACAAGTTGATAGTATGAATGACATGCTATTGTGATTTATGTTTTCTCTCTTATATTGTTTTACTTTTCTGAAAACTAGCTTTCAAAATACATAAGTTTTGTCATCGTCAAATTAGATCATAGGATTTGAATGTTAGATCCTATCTTTTGATTATAACAAAGCTTATAAAGGTTTTGCATAGGATTTGAATGATGAACAAAGTATTTTGAACAAGAAAAGATCTTTATTTTGCAAAATCTGTTGGATCACTCGAGTGACAACAATTTATCAATGTAAGTCACTGGAAGTTGGGAAACAAATCACTCGAGTGATGTGATAGATCCTAGATAAATCATCATGGTGTTCTCTCTGATGAAATAGTTTCCTAAAAGAAGATCACTCAAGTAACCACTCGAGTGATATATTAAAATCCATCACATACAAATCACTATAGTGATTCATCCACTAATCAATGCAACAAAATTTTCAAATAGGAAATCACTCGAGTGACCACTCGAGTGATGGGTTAAAATTTATCACTAGTATACCACTCAAGTGATTTGTTCTAGTAATGCTGCTTTGAAGTACTTTAAAGAAAAAGTCACTCAAGCGACCACTCAAGTGATGACTTGAGATCACTCGAGTGATTAAACAAAGAGTATTATTGTACTAGCGTAATACTATAATGATCCTAAAAGTGTTCTCAAATCCAAAAAATTTCTAAGTATAAAATAACTCGAGTGATCACTCGAATGATGTGTTAAAACATAACTAGCAGAACACTTCAGTGATGCTATAAAGTGATATGCTTTTATGAAAAATCAAAAGAAATAAGATTACTTGAGTGACCCTATAATTCTTCATCACTAGCTGATCACTCAAGTGATATATTAAGTGTTCTAAAAAATAGATCACTCGAGTGATCCCATTTTGTGTATCACTAGCACATCAATCCAGTGACCTATCGAGTGCTCTGAAATATTTTCAAAACTGCTAAGAGAAGATCACTCGAGTAATAATTTCCAAGAAAACAGAGCAATGATTTTAAACTTTTTAAATCACTGGAATGATTATGAAATTTATTCTTCTTGTTTTTAGTCATTTTAACTATTTATTATGCTAGTTGATGAGTCATATTTATACCATGTATTCACTATGTGTTTTGACTGCTTTGAATGGTGATAAACAGTACTTACCATAGTCATTTGTTGAAGAATTTGAAGAATATTTGTTTCACTCTGCCCATCAATGTTCCATTCATAAACATTGTTAGAATCAAAAGATTTAAAAGTTTGATCTCGGCGTTCTTCAGTTAAAATATCTAAAGGACTGGCCCTTAGATAATATAACTTTGAAGATTTTTTGCCAAAAAGGTGAAGAAGATTTTTCCAATGTTGATGATTAATTTTGAAATCAGATTTTAAAGATTCAACATCAGAAATTTTCTCAAAATTCATAACGTGTTTAGAAGAAGAAGATTCAGAAGGTGTTTCTGAAACAATTCTTTGTTTTAACTGAATATCAGGAGTTTGGGGATCTTCAGCTTGTTTTAGGTATCGTAAATGTTGGTCAATTTCTGGCACAAGCATTACTTTGTTCTTACCTTGTAAACTTGCTTTGATTTTTGGATCAAGTTGAAAAGGTTTGAACAGAGGTTGAGTTGTGGAAGCAGTGTTAGAAGAAGTTTGTGAAATAGGAGCTTTGATGACGTGATCTCCAATGATTTGGAGATATTGATTGGTGTAATTATTTTGTTCCATGAGATTTTTAATATCTCTTGGACCAACAGGCTCTTCTGAGGTTCTGGTTTTGAAAGGAGAAGCCACAAAAGGATTTTGTTTGCTATCAACAACACCAGGAATATGATAAGACTTTTTTGGAGGAACTTGTGAAGAAATTGTTTGTCCTTTAGGGGTTTTCCAATCTCGTTTGGTCATATTTATGGTCGGATTAAATGGATATTTTATTTTCTATTGTGAAGCATAAACTTCGAACCAATCAAAAAATGGAATAATCACTTGATGCTTTTCAAGGAAACTGTAGAAATTTTCTTGAATTTTCTTCCACAATAATCCTTTAAAATTTCCTAAAAACTAGTTTCTTTGAAAAATATTTTGTTTTGAATAAAATTCCTTTTGCAAACTTTGTTTATCAATTTGAAAATGATGTTCTAAAACACCAATAGTTTGAGGTTCACCTAAATCCGTATCAGACAAAGAGTCTACCAAATTTTGATCATCCTCTCTTTGATAGTTTGCTTGAGGAATTGTTCCAGAATTGTCAATTCCTTGAATCGAGACATTTACAGGTTGTGGTGGAGGAAGAGTTGGTTGATACAAATGAATAACCGAGGGCAGTGATTGTACTGAGGAGCAAGAATGTCTTGGTAATTTAAAATTTGTAGATCTAAAATCCTCATATCTTGAAGACATAGATCCAGAAATGGAAGTATAATTTCTAGGTCTATCAAAAGCTAATCTAATAGATCCTAATTGGGTTTGTGAAATTCTACTAATTTGAGCTACTGGTCTTGGAATAGCTTGGACAGCTTTATCTATAACCCAATTCCTGGAAGGGTAACATCTTTCCACATGATAGTTTGAGGGATTGTGATGTTTGTGTTTGTATGATCCGTGAGGCTGAAGAATTTGAGACCTTATATTGTACCCTAATAGTAGAGCAATAGGTATAGATCCAGATTTCCATTTTAAATCGATTGGAACCATCAAAATGAGTAAAATTACACTCCTCCTAAGTCCCCTGTTCTGGCTGAAATTTAGAAAAGAAAGGCAACAATATTGATTTCCAACTTAAACACCATAATCTAGTCTCTAATCACTTCTAGCTTATTGTTTAAACCCTTAATTATATGTTAACCCCATTTAAAAATTTGGACAGCACCTCCCCTTACATTTAGGGTTTCCAAAATTTCAGGAAGACTAGGGAAAACCACCAAAAACCAACAAGTACCAAAACACAACAATCGAGACTAGAAATCCACTTACTTTGAATATAATTGATCTTGTGTTCTTGCAAGATTTTCTTCTTCCTTGACTCCCAAAAACTTCAGCCCCTTCCCTCTAAACACCATAGGAAAAGAGGTTTTAGGGACTAGAAGGAAGTTAGAAGGGATAGGAATCCATACACAAGAACTTACCTCTTGATCTTGATCTTGATCTTTCTTCCTTCTCCTTTCCCTTGAAATTTTCGGTGCTCTTCCTCTCTTTTTTGGGTGCTATTTTGTTTGACTTTGGAGGGGGGAAGAAGAGTTTTTAATGGTTAATTAAGGGTCCATTTCGGCTGAAGAGGAACAGAAATAATAGGACACTAATTAATCCCTTATTTTCTAATTTGCCATCTTGTTGCAATGTAACCATATGGCTAGGGTCTTGTGGGCTTTTCTTCCTTTTTCTCTTTGGGCTTCTTTGGCCAAATTTTAAGGTATTAGGGAGGAGTTTAGAGTGTTCTTGAATTGTTTGGAGGGAAAATCCATGGGCCTCACACTCCATTAACCTCATTTGGCTATTTTATTCTTATAAAACTTATTTTTGTACAAACTGGTAGAATTTTCAACCAACTTTAAAAATTCATATCTCTATGCAAAAATGTCCAATGCAGTGATTCTAAAGGCTATGTGCTATCAATAAGTCTATTTTCAGGGAAAATTACTCCCACAATCAATTACACGTCAACTATTCCATAATCACTATTTAGTAGACATTGGTCTAGAAAATGTCCTAGATTTCAGGGCTAACTTCGAAAATTCATAACCCATGATACACAGGTCCAATTGACCTATATATATGACCTATCAAATTAAACCTTATCATGTCTACTTTGACTCTGAAAAGTTTCATAGCCATTGGATATTATTTACTTAATCAAAGGCACGTCAGAAGCTGTTTGCCTCTCAAAAATCTAGTATGCCAGCATCAAGGGAAATTCCCTTCATGACACTTGTCACACTTCCTAAATTGGGCTTAGTTATCTGCCTTATATAGGATTATTTTTAAATCTCTAGGCCCAAAATTAAGGATATTATAATATTAATGATGAGAAAATTAATATATCCCTAACAAGTTACATTTTCATCAGCCATTAATGTATCATATTTCTTAGGCCATATATATAATGCATGGGATTCACACTAGTTTTAATTCAAACTAACACCTTTCTTATTATTAGAATTAAATCTTTAAAACATGGACTTTCATTAAATATATAAGAAAATACATAAATATTCTATATTTTTCCTGTCATAGGGAGTAGGAACATACTCTTCAGTTTCAAATTATAGAAGGTTGGAAGTCAAAGAACTCGTTGTTAACCTTTTCCTTTTTAATTCACACAATGATTTTTTTTTTTTTTTTGGGTAAAACAACTCACACAATAATTGATTGTGACTCATGTATATATACGATGTTACTCCGGCTTTTTTTAAGCTACAATTTATGAATATAGCATATTCTTTTCTATAATACCACCAGTGTTGTACAGATGTACTGTAGGTTGTTTTAGCTTAATTAGTGATTTTATGCTTGAGTTTGGATATGTAGCTACAATAATTACTCGGAAGTAGTGAGATTTCCCATTGTGAGCCTACATTCCTGCAAACCAGACTAATCGGTTGCTAGTAGAGTTAGATACCAGTGAGAAATCAAGAACATTTTAATGCTTTTTTCTTTTTCTTTTTTCACTCATCCTCTCAAATCTTTTTTTTACCCATTTTGTCTCTCCCTCACCCTCTCCACAAATAGGTTTTTAAAAAATAAGTTATATTTTTGACATATTTATTATGTAATACCCCAAACTTTGAATATTAGTTAAATATGTTAAGTTGGCACTGAAAATATGTGGAGTTTTTTTTTTTTTTTTTTTTTTTTTTTTTTTTTTTTTTTGGGGGGGGGGAGTATAAATAGTATAGTAATTATTCAGCACAAGTATAATTATGAAAAAATGCTAAGAAATTATAGAAACGTTTCGAAAAATATAAAAGATATTTTTTTGAAAACATTTGAGGCTAAATGATATTATTTAAAATTTAAATACCTAGTTACATCCCAAAAAAAAAAAATTAAATGCCTCAAAAATAAATTATTGCAAAACTTTTCTAAGAAAATAAGAAAAAGTAAATGCTAGAATTATCTAAGGACCCAAAAGTATTAAGAAGCTCAGAAATTTAGAAACATTATGAAGATGTTTGATTTCATAAAAGTGTCATAAGTAATTTTAGAGCTATTGTTTTTAGTATGAATAGCCTATTTTCGCAAAAATAATTCAAGGGAAAAATACAGGTAATTATCATTCAGCAGGAAATTTAAGCTAATGTCCTTCCTCTTGAGGAGAGGTATAGCTTACCAACTTCTAGGAGAAACATAATTGACACCATTGATCTCTGTAGCTATGCCAACCAACCATGGAATTTAAAGAACCTCTAAAGGAGTATGAGTCATATATTCCTATCCTGCATGCTGAGCATCGTTTTACAAAGGCTGCAAATCCTTTTTCAATCTACTCAACTCCAAGTCATTGGGAAATCATCAGAGCCCAGGAAAAGAGAAAGAGATAGTAAAATCCTCTCCCTATCGGGAAAAAAATATTTTATCAGGTGAAGTTTAAAGTGTCAAAATAATGGACATGACATATTACATTTAACCAATTTTTTTGAATTTATGTAATTTAATTATATAAATGTTATAAAAATCAACCGAAAAGTAAAATTCATCATTCTACCTATCTTTTCCAATACATACGGCAGAAACCCTGAGCATTATTTATGACGCATTCATATTGCAAAATTAAAAGAAAATACATTTCATTGAAATCTGAGAAAATTGGTAAAAAAAATATCCCAATATTAAAAAATTTATTTATATTACACAATTAAAAGAAAATATATTTCAATCATATGTCTCGTATAAGCGATAATAATTATTTATGCGTTTGTATGTATCAATGTGAAATAATTACGATTTTTAAGCTAATAATAGAGCGAATGTGCAAATTTAACAATGAACAATTTCGCTATGAACACTTAAAAGAGTTAACTATTTTTAGGTGCAAAAGTAAACACAAATTATTTATTTAGTAGCATATATAACAACGCCGTTAAAGAGGCTTAACTTTCGTCACTTTTTGCTCTATGGATCTCACCAGTCTTGTCTCTATGTAACACCCCAAATTTCATACTTCAAATCGTGTCAGTTGACACTTAGTTTTAAGAAAATCGGCAGAGTTTGAGGTGCTACCACTCAAAGTAATGCGGAAACGGAGAGCATGCACTTGCGTTTGGACAATGAGTAACTGATATAGAATACCCATAATAAACTGGTATATTAAAAACTTCCCGAAGGAATATTCAAGTGATAGAATACTACAGAGCTTTGTATAATTACAATTCCTACATGTAACTATACACTCTTCAACCAAGCCTTAGGTAGACTTGAGGCATAAAACCCAACTCAGTCAATCAAACCTATTGGCCAGGTAGGTGTCTAGTGGAAGTCTCCCCGTCTTTCACGGCGACTTATTGACTGAACCACATAGACTAGCCTTGCCTTCGGTACCAAATGGTTTGAAATAACCACGTTAGATTCTTGCCAGAAAGAATGCTCTGATGTAACTCTTTCGGCATTTGTTTTGGACCGGTGCCTCTTCCCAGCTTCATCCATCAGTGTCTCTTTTCGGCTCTGTCCATCGGTGCCTTCTCGGATGCTGGTTCCTTTCTTGAACCTTAGACAAATCGAGGTCCAATACCCATCGGACTTCGGAGTAACAGCTTAACCTCATATGAAAAGTATGAACATTATATATGACAGATATTTATTACATTTCAGCATCAACCATATATAGCACACAACAAATATAAGATTACAACAATACATAGCACACAACAAATGTAATGTTAACAATACAACAATACATAGCACACAACACATGTAATGTTATCCATGTTTGCACTAACCAGTGCCATGACAACTCCTTGTGTCCTCAACGCTAGGAAAACATCTCTACGACGTTATCAAGACTATAACCCGCATAAAACTGAATGTATAAACAGTGACCTAAGACATAGTTCTAGCCACGGTGCATGACCCAAGACCTAGTCTTGTCCATGACTCTATGAATCATTCAATCATATATAATCATACAAGATATAGGCGATTAAAGTTATTAGTACGTGAACGTACCTTTCACCGTGTAACACCAAAACGCCCAACTTTTTGAATACGACTCCGGACTTCCCGGATATCCTATAATGTTACTGTTGGATTATTTTCCTTTTCCATGATATTATAATTAATACCATATTTCCTAGAATAATATCAAAAATGATATTTTCACATATTTTGACATTTCTACCCTTGGTGGATTTATTATTTCACTTTTACCCTTACTCTTTATTAAAAAACGTAATGCTGGATTTGCTGGGCAGATTTTGCAGCAACTTTGGAAAATCATAATTAATTCTAGAAAAATCATTTGTGAGTGCTGAAAAATTCCTCATGACCCTTGACATGTATAATTTCAAGGAAAAATATTCCCAGAACCTATAACATCAAGTATAATTCCCTGTTTAATTGTGTCTCAACGCTGCCCAGATTTTCGTCCAGAAAAAATAGCTTAACTTCAAAAATATGTTACTCCTTGTGTAAAACTCAAAATGCTACATATTTTATATATTTGAAAAGACCTACATGTATACTTTATTCCTGTAAAATTTCATAATTTAATGACTTCATCTTCTACATAAAATATCAGTATCTTTTTCGTTGGCTGCACAAAGCTTTAAAACCGAAAATCCTACAATTTTCACAACCTTGATCCATTGATCTCCAAAAATTATTCCCTACTATGTTTTTACCTAATTAGGCATTTTTTAATGCAAGGAGGCCTAAAAACAAGAGTAGGAATTTATTTCCTAATTTCTAGATTAAATTAACATTTATACTAAGAACTACAAAAACTAAAGACTTAAAGCTTAAGATATGAAGAACTTACCCTTGAAGAACTTTGCTACTCCTTCCTTCTTCTTGCTTCACTCTAGCTTCTCTCCACTACTCTTGTTAGAATGGTTTTGGTGTGAAGAATGAAGAGAGGCAAGGTCTCTATTTATAGGAAAAGTCATGGCTTGTGCAATTACCATTTTGCCCTTCCTTCTTCAACTTATTCAACAAGCCATCTTCCTCTCGCTTTCCTATCCTCAAAACCGTGCTCTCTCCCTCTCTCTCCTTATCCTCTTCCATTTTGCATTAATGAGCTTTTATCTCATCTTATTTTATCCACTTGCATGTGCTATTTATCCCATGTGCTCATTTAATTATAATATCTTAGATATTATTAAATAATCTCTTTTTCTCCCTACCATTGGATTAAATTTGTGTTTGTTTAGGTTCCATCCTCACCATTAATCCATGGTTCAAGTCTCCAATTGGTCCATTTAATTTTATGAGGATTTAGCTCATTTTCTTGATTTCTCATTGGCTAATCAATTTACAAGAGGATTAAGCTTATTTATAGGATTAATTAACCCTTAATTGCATTTGCTATTAGTTAATTAATCTATTAACTAATCATGAAAATTAGTGCTTAATTAGACAAACTTAATTCTTCATTTTAGGCCCTTATATAATTCGAAATAATAAGCCCCTTTTTGATGATCTTAATTTACCTTTAATTATCTTGAAGAATTATGCAACTAATCTCAATTAGTGCAAGCTTATTTTGTTAAGGATAATTGTTAATAAATAACAATTAAACTAAGTGTTTCCCTAATCCCTTTTCTTGTTTTATGATCATTTAAAATAGCTATTATTTCATGTGATTTAATGTCACATTTTATAGCCCTTAATATGTAGTCTCATAATTAACCATTGGTCAATTAATTACAAAGTGAAATTTGGATGAAAATATAATCAATAGATCATAATTCTTTGAGACACATATTCACCTTTGTATTTTGCTAATTTATTTATCAAAATATAATGTTTACATGAATTATAAAAATTTGGGTATTACACTCTATTACTTTAATAGGAAAGTATTACCTAGATCCGATGGAAACCATTTTATTTCAGTTAACCCAAAAAAGATTCTGAAATTTTACTGCACTCCTTGTGTCAAAATGAAATTAAGTTTTTTTTTCATGAATTGAAAAGACAATAATGCTTTTATATATATATATATATATATATATATATATATATATATATATATATATGAAATACATTTCTCATGTTGCACGAGAAGTGTTTTCTCATGTATTCACACACATGAAATGGTGGGACCCACACATATACATAAAAAATTATATATATATATATATATATATGTGGTCCCACCATTTCATGTGTGTGTAGGAATCTTCTTCTTCTCATGCAACTTGAGAAGTTTAAACCTCATATATATATATATATATATATATATATATATATATATATGAGCATTTACAAGAAAAATATGAGATTTTTTTAAGACAAACATGTGAATGACAAGGAGTTAATTTTTTTTAAAAAAATCATTCATATATTTGTCTTATAAATGCCTATATTTGACTTGTAAAAAACATAAACTTATGGATTCTTTTAAATCCTTTTATTTATCTTGTAAATGTATTTATTTCTCTTGTGAATACCCTTATTTGTTTTGTGAATTCTCTTTTTTTTTCCTCTTGTAAATTGCCAAAATGTTATTTTAAATTTCTTGGTTTTCTTTGAATCCCTTTATTTGTCTTAAAATTTCTCATATTTGCCTTGTAAATGGTCTTTTGAAAAAAATAAAATAAGGACATTGTTGTCTTTTCACTGAAAAAACTTAATTTCATTTTGACACAATGGATGCATTAAACTTACATAATCTTTTAGAGGCTAATTGAAATGAAATTGTTTCTATGGGGTCTAAATGATATTGTCATTGTCCAATTAAAAATATTAAAATAATAGAGAGATAATATTGGTGGGACTCACAATAAAACAAATAAAGAAAGTTAAGTCTCCTTAATGGCATTGATATATCTGCTCCCAAATAAATTGTTTGTCTACTTTTACATTCGAAAATAGTTAATTCTTAAGGGTGCTCATAGAAAAATTGTTCCTTGTTAAATTTACAAATTCGACCCTTACAATAAAATAAAGGTATAGTTCTTAAACAAGCGAATTACATTAAATTAAAATATTAATTAATTTTTTTATATATATAATAAAATTTATATTTAATTTCAGGGCGTAAATTATACATTTTAAAATGTGCATTTCTTGTGGAAGAGGACAAAAATTCTTTGAGAAAGTTTCCTGTCCAAGGGTTTAGTTCCCCCAAAAATCATTTGAATGTAAGCATCCCTCAAATAACCCTGAAGGTATTGTATAAAATTTGTCTTCTGATGAGAACCGATGGAGTGTATCTGAAACCCATAAATATCAAATTTAGCCATTTTTGTTTGATGCCTTCCACCTATTATAGGTTTACAATTTTGATTCTACGACTTTAAACATATTTTTGTTTTATCCTTTATTTTTGTTAATCTCAATACGTTAACCTTAGTACCGTTAATCTCTATTGACGATTTTACGTGACAATAATTAATTTTTATTGTGAAAATTAAACTTATAATATGTCCATCTTTATAAATATTTTGTCCATATTTAAAATTTCAATATCAGCCAATGGTTTGAACTGATATTCCGGCTGATATTGAAATTTCAATATCTTTATACGTAGAGAGTTAATTCCGGCTGCCACATTCTATTTCGAAACCAATGGTTTGAAAAATATATTGAATTCTGTAGCCATTTTGCTATATTCGACTTCTGTCATAATATATTAAAATATATGAGTTTTCAAAAAGTGTCTTGTATTTGAAACGGGGTGCGTAGTAATCATTAAAGGAGAAGACTCAGTGTAACATCCCATTTGAAAACGGCGGAATATTTTTTTTTTTAAACGTTTCCAAATATTTCAAGCAGAGTAATCAGAGTAGAGCATTGGAGCGAAAGAGTAAGCGATTCATAACAAACATCAACCACGGTGTAACATTGTAATGATTACATTAATCCTAGAGTTTGAAAGTGAATAATTGAAAGCGGTAAAGATAGATAAGTCTCTGGCTGCACGTCTACTGCTGCTTGCCTCGATCTTCGATCCGTATTCCTCCGGATCCGAAGCTATAGCTGAGATTCAATTCACCGCATTGAATCTCGGGTAGTAACGATTAATCTCAAAGCCAAACAATACGAAGATATCGAGATAACGAGATATTCTAGACAATACAACGGTATATCACTACATAAGCATACGACGAGATGCATGATCATTATGCCGACAAAACATAAGCATTACGCAGTATGTAAAGCCCCACAATGTAAAACAACAATAACAACTTGCACTATTCACCAGTGCCACGATACCACTCGTGTTCTCAGCGCTAGAAAAACATACGGCGTTATCATGACTATAACCCGTGTAAAACTGTCTGTATATCGGTCTACGAACATATCTATCACACATATATGCATTTAAGAAGTACAAGATTAGTGTTACAGTACGCGTCCGTACCTTCGTTGACGACGTTAGGTACTTCTGGCGGAAAACGTACTTTTTACGGAAAAACGTGAAATGTTCACCGGCGGCACGTCGGGCGGCGTAACGGCGAAAAATCGAGTTTCGATGCCCTATCGAGTAATATCACTTTTATTAGTGATTTGCAATCATAACGGCATTTTAGGTAAAAATTACAATTTTGCCCTTCTACCCCTAATTTGGCGGAATTTCGCGAACTTCGTTACTTTGACCGTATTCCATTTCAAAATTATCCCCACTATGTTTTTACCTCGTCGGGCATCTTTCAATGCAATGAGGCATAAAAACAAGCATAGGAACAAATTCTGAAACTTCCTAGATCAAAACAACGGTTCTACTATAACTACCGAAAGAACTACGGAAACTAAAAACTAAGGACGAAAGAACTTACTCGGGGCTAAGGCACAACTTTGGCAGAGCTTCTCACTCTAAGTTTCGGCCAAGGTAGAGAGAAGAAAAGGTGTGAAGAATGAAGAAGGGAAGGGTGCTATTTATAGAAAAAAATTCAGGACGTAAAGGGAATTTTTCTCGCTTTGTTTTTAAACCGTTAGATCTAGGGTTTTGGGAGGAGCAATCTTGGCCCTCCATCCATAGGTGCCGACCTCTTTGGCCCAAAAGTCAAAGAATGAGTTGTCATCTTGCTTTATGGCCTCCGGTCCGATAAAGCTACCGATCGGTGTCCGTTTCGCGCGATTTCGCGAAACTCAAAAATCCGGGCATGTAACTTTGAAGATCTTTTCATCCTCTTTCATATTATCTATTTTAATCCTCTTTTTGATCATATCCAGGTATTCTCGGTGCGTCGGAAGATATTCGGACAAACGCGTCCGATTCTGGAAATCGCTTAGATAGAACCAACTTACGGACAATAATTCGTTTGAATCGTAAAACGTCCGGTGGTTGCCTAACTTAATCCGTGTTTGAAAACACGCAATTGTTTCTATAGGTTCTCACTTTGCCTATCTCGGCTCTACTCTATCCGATTAGCTTTCCGTCTTATTAGGAATTAGGGTTTTTCGGTTGCGGAATCGGCGTCCGGTAAATTCTTTCTTCGTGTAGAATTTCACTTGTACTTAATTTGATCAGTCGAAAAGACTTTTACCTCTGGTTTACCTGTAGAATTTATTTATGACTTTTCCCTCGGTGCGCCTATAAGGCGGACTCACCGCATTATATTATTATTTTATTCTAATTATCATTTTAATTATTTAAACAATTCTTTTTAATTAAAAATATTAAAATTTCGACCCCTAAATTTTAAAATTCAGTTTTAATTATTTTTCTATAATTTTTTCCATTTTTTAAAAATATAATATTTTTTACCAAAAATTCCCGTTTTACCTGCGCCTTCGTTAGGGCTTAATCGGGCCTAATTTCTTCGTTTAGTGATCTTTTCGGGATCAGGTTTCTTCATATATTTATCTTTACTAATTTACGGTATATTGTTATCTTTCAAACTTCTATCTTGATATTGTCATTTTATATCCTATGTAAAATATTAAAAATGTTTACCCAATCAGGTTACTTTATGGTTCTGAAATGCTTTTTAAACTTTTCTTCATGTTATTTCCTCTGAAATAATTTATTAAATTCTCATAATTAGGGATAACACTTCCATATTTTTCTCATAAGTTTTCATGATCTTTCAGTATTTATCATAATATTTTTAGGCGATTTTTTTTATCACCATTATATCATTTTTAGTCATTACTGTTCATCGATTTTCCCGTAACGTTTTCAACAATTTACTCTATAATTATAACAATTTTCTATAATAGTTTTATCTCATGAATTTACTTCATTAAAATATTCATTAATTTTCCTTTATCTCGAAATTCAGTTGCTAAAATCCGGGTATTACATTTCTCTCCCCCTTAAACAAAATTTCGCCCTCGAAATTTAATCTATACTCACTAGACTACGGGCCATAAACTCGGGTACTTCTCCTTCATGTCACTCTCGGTTTCCCAAGTTGCCTCGTTTGATGACAAACCACTTCGGACCACCCACTATCGGTATAGTTTTAGTCCTAAGCCGTTTCTCTGGCGTTCGAGAATTTGCTCGGCTCGACTACAAAGGTGTTATCATGCCGTACTTCAACATCATCGTACTTTATGACATGATCTCGATATGGTAGGTATTTCTTCGGTTGTGACACGTGAAAAACATCGTGGAGATTACTCGGGTTCGGGGTAACGCTAGTTGATACGCAATCGGTCCTCGCTCGGCTAACACTTCAATTGGTCCAACGTAACGTGGACTAAGCTTCTTTCTCTTTAGTGTTCTTCCGACACCGGTTACTGGAGATAATTTCAGAAACACATGGTCTCCGACTTCAAACTTCAACGGTCTTCTCCTCTTATCTGCATAGCTCTTCTGTCTATTGTGTGTAGCAAGGAGTCTCTTCTTGATCAGAGCGATCTGTTCGGAGGTCTCTTTTAGCATATCCGGTCCAAGCAACGCTTTTCGGACGCATCATCCCGAAGCATAAAGGCGATTGGCACTTTCGCCCATACAAAGCCTCGAACGGGGCCATTTGTATGCTTGAATGATAACTATTGTTATACGCGAATTACGCTAGTGAGAGGTGTTCGTCCCAATTTCCTTTGAAATCCGGGGCACATGCTCGCAAAGCATATCCTCCGGCGTACGTATCGTCCTCTCGATTGACCGTCGGTTTGAGGGTGATAAGCGAACGAACTTCAGCTTGGTACCCGTTCCTTCGTAGTGCTCGCCAAAAGCGGGATTGGAATCGAGTATCCCGATCGGAGATAATACTCTTAGGGACTCCGTCTTTGTCTCACGATCTCTTTGATGTAGATTGCAGCCAATCGTTTTGGAGAGTAGTGGATGCTAATGGGTATGAAATGTGCCGACTTGGTTAATCGGTCAACGATCACCCAAATGGTATCGTGATGCCTGATCTTAGGTAGACCTACCACAAGATCCATGGTCACATTCTCCCATTTCCACTCCGGCGGTTCTAGTCCTTGCGAGAAGACCGGGGGTCGCCGGTGCTCAATTTTTACTTTACGGCAAGTTAGACACCCGGCTACGTGCGAGTTACGTCTCTTTTCATTCCGAGGCCACCAAACTTCGGCCTTCAAGTTCTGGTATATCTTGACCATTCCCGGATGCGAGTGTACTTACTCTTATGAGCCTCATCCGTATCTTCCGCTTCGGTTCATCAGCGCGGTATGTAAATGCGCCCCTTGTGTCGACCAATCCACTCGATGAAAGGTCGTGGTCTTGGGTTTCACCTTGAGAGATCTTCTCCCGCATGGAGATTGCCCAATCATCTTGTCTCGAGCTTCATCAACTTCATCTCTCGAGTCATACTCCCCTTGACTCACAAGAAGATTTGCAAGGTAGGCGTCACTTTGGTGCGTTGAAATCCATGCGAGATTCGGTTTGAAAGATTCGGGTCTACGAAATCTTCAAGTAATTTCTGCTCTTGTATCATCATGTATGACACTTGCACCTTCTTCCCCGCTTAGAGCATCTGCAACAACATTTGCTTTCCCTGGGTGATACTTGATCTCCCGGGTTGTAGTCTTTCAGCAATTCCATCCAACGACGTTGCCTCATATTCGGTTCCCTTTGATCAAAGAGATACTTGGGCTCTTGTGGTCGCGAGTATAGTTCTACGGTCGTACCGTACGGATAATGCCTCCATATCTTCAAAGCGAACACGATGGCGATAAGTTCCAAATCGTGTGTAGGATAGTTCGACTCGTGCGGCTTCGGTGACGAGAGGCATAAGCCACCACTCTACCCAATGCATTAGGACACAACCCAATCCTTGCCCACTGGCATCACTTGTAGACAACATATGTCTCATCGGGATGCGGGATTATCAATGCGGTGCTTTGTAGTCAACCTCTCCCCCTCGATCTCGAAAGCTCTCCTCACGATCGTCTCCCCCATATGAAGGGTTGATTCTTCCTCGTAAGCTTTGTCAATGGTAGGGCAAGACGAGAAATCCGTATAAATCTGCGGTAATATCCCGCCGAGACCTAGGAAACTACGTATCTCCGTCCTTTGTTTCGGTCTCTTCCGATCCCGAAGCTGCTTCCACCTTGCACAGGTCAACGGCAACTCCGCCGCTAGATATCACGTGGCCCGGAAATCTCACTTCCGGCAACCAAAATTCGCATTTTCTCAACTTTGCGTAGAGCTGCTTCTCTCTTAGTATGCTCAACACTAGGCGTAGATGTTCTTCATGCTCTTTTACGCTTTTGGAATAGACGAGTATATCGTCAATGAACACCACCACAAACTGGTCTAGGTGTTGTCGGAAGATACGGTTCATGTAATCCATGAATACCGCGGTGCATTTGTTAATCCGAAGGGCATCACAAGGAATTCATAATGCCCATATCGGTTAAAAGCCATTTTGGAAATATCATCATCTTTGACTCGTAATCGATGATATCCCCGAACGCAAATCAATCTTTGAAAAGACGGTGGAACCGGATAAGCGATCCAAAAGATCATCAATCCGGGGAAGTGGATATTTGTTTTTGACAGTCACTTTATTTAGTTCACGATAATCGATGCGAGTCGAAAACTTCCATCTTTCTTTTTCACAAACAAAGCAGGGCTCCCCGGGGTGATACACTTTGGGTCGAATGAACCCCTTCTTCGGAAGTTCTTCCATGTTTCTTCAACTCTTGCATTTCATTTGGAGCCATACGATACGGCGCCTTTGATATTGATCTGTGCCGGGCATCAATTCAATATTGAACTCCACCTCTCGGATAGGAGGTAACTCAGTGAGATCCTCCGGAAATACATCGGGAAAATCATTCACCACAGGGATATCCTGGAGTGAAAGTTCGGCTTCTGCTTTAACCGAAAAGAATACCATGTAGGCATGGCATCCCTGTTTCACGCATCGATCAACTTCTGTAGCGGAGAGAAAGCTCAGGCTCACATCAACCTTGTCTCCGGGAAATGATATCTTCTTCTTGCCAATCGATCATTGCACCGTTGGTTTGTTAGCCAATTCGGACCGAAAATGACGTCGATGTCGTGAAGAGGTAGACGGATGAGATCTATCTTTGAAACTCGCCCATCCACGTTAGCGGTACGGTTCATACACGCGTCGGAGGCTAAAGACTTTACACCCGGTGGTGTAGACACTACCCGGATCAAAAGGTAAACTACGAGGCATGCATTCCTAAACGACTTGCACAATCATATGATATAAACGAATGGCGGGTACTGAATCATACAATGCTTGCAATTTATTCCCATTAAGATAGATGGTACCTTGGACCATTTAAGGAGACTGTCGGCCTCGGTGTTTGTCAACGCAAAGATTCGGCCGGCGCTGCGAGGTCTCGCCTCTGCGGCCTTCTCGGGCAATCCGGCTAATGTGTCCGGACTTCGGCATCCGAAACAGAGACTTGTTTCCCATCACGGTTGGCTCTGGATGGTACTTCTTGCATTTTGGACACGTACGGGATCCCGGCTGTTTGGGGTAATTCAATTGTCCGGTTTGGTAGGGTCTCTTGTTTCCGCCTCGGTTATCGCTCCAAGGCGCCTTCCTCTTCTGTGAGGAGCCTCCGCGGTTAGACCCACTGCGGTTTGCATTGTTTCCTTCTTGGCCTCGGAATTTGCACAGTTCTTTCAAATTGCGCTCAGTCAATCTGCAGGATTCCACAGCTTGGGCCATTCTCGGAAACTGCTGCGATACTAGCCTCACCCTGATGTCATATTTCGAGTCCGGTCACTAGTCGATTCGCCTTCCGGCTCTCATTTTTGTGGTGTTCGGATATGATGAATAACGAGACGGGTTGGTGAAACGCGAAGTAATCGTCGAACGATTCTTCATTTCCTGCTGGATGTGAAGAAATTCTTCTTCCTTAATCACATGCAGGGAGGAAAATGCATTCGTTGAACTGTTCCGGAATACCTCCCAAGTAACGGGGCCTTGAAGGGTTGTGGAAACACTCTTCCACCCACTGTGGGCATCGCCCTCTAGCTTGTAGATTGCCGGTGAGCCTTCCGGTTTCCGGGCACTCAATGACTTCGAATATCTTCTCCGGACTCGAAGTCAATCCTCGGCCAATTCACTCTTTCCACGGAAGCCCGGGTGGTTTAAGCTTGCGAACTGGTTGACCCGGCTTTACGTGGTTCTTTCTCTTCTTCCTTGTCGAGGAGGTGATCGGGATCGATCGATTCATTTTCTTCATCGTGATGTTCATCGTTGTCCTCCTCTTCATTATCATCTTCTCCATCGTCATTGTCATTGTCACTTTCCTCATCACGTTCTTCCTCGTGTTGTCGTGCTTCCAACTGTCTTTGGGCTTCTTCATCCTGTTGATGTTGCCTTGCCAAGAGTGCATCTATGAGAGCTCTCTGCTCTTCAAGAGTTCTTCTCAGTTCTTGCACTTCATTTTGGTCTGGCTGATTTGGTATATTTTGTTCAGGTATTTCGTCGGTTGAGGTTGTGCGCCTCCGCGTCTACCACGACCTCGACCTCGACCTCGGCCCCTTGGTACACCGGTACCTCTCATAATGGCCATGTCTTATTCTTTTTCCTTTATTTATTTAACAAATATGTAAATATTAGAAATGACACAATGATTTTTACATTGAAACATATATATTCACATATATTCATTTCATAACATTTTACATATTAGTCGGTCTAGTCCTAGTACAAGTCATATATTACAACAAGTTACAACCCCTCTTTATTCAAACATATTTTACAAGATCTTGTCATGTCGTACTTTGATATATAGTGTTTCCCGTGGCACCCATATACCGCGATCAACACTAGATATCAAAATGTCTCCATGGCGCCCATACACCATGGTAACACAAGATACCTTAAATGTTTCCATGGCGCCCATACACCATGACAACACAAGATACCTCCTACTTAATGACACGGTCGCGGTCCGGTTGTAGTAACCAAGAGATATGCATCGGAAACTAAAATTTTTGCGGCAAGTAAGATAACTATTTATCAAACCATAGGGGAAAACGTTAGATTTAGGAAGACAATGATTAGTCTATCGCAGACTTTATCACACTAAATACTACAAACGAACGGACACTCGTACTATTTCCCCTCGTTCAGGATTTCGTTGATTCGGTCTACTTAGAAACGGGTGCGGAATTTCATATCGGGAGTTCCTCTACATGAGTCAAATACGCATGTATCTATCCTTGTTGGTCTCGAGTTTCATCCGGCGTGGCCTAGCTCCACATATAAGCTCTGCGCTAGGACGAATAGTCGTCCGGTACAAACGACGATTGCCGAATTATCGAAACGATATCAAATATGAATATGGACGATGGATTTACTAATTAAGGGTTAGAATGATGCACCGACGGAGGGTGGTACACGGTTCGAATGGTATACCGGTCCCGGGCGGTACACCCGACTTAGGGCTATCTCAGTACTCATTTTCAAAAATGTGCTCACAATTTAAAAGGCTTTTTGAACATAACTCCGTTATCCGAACAGAATGGCCAGATAAGTGTCTATCATGGGGACCTCACCAACTCTATGGCGGCGATTGGCCACACCCACATAGACTAGCCTTAAGCGTCCTACCATACTATCCGTAATAACATAGTCATATCAATGCCGGGACTCTTTGCTCGATACCATAAATGTAACATCCCATTTGAAAACGGCGGAATATTTTTTTTTTTTTAAACGTTTCCAAATATTTCAAACGGAAAATCGAGTAGAGCATTGGAGCGAAAGAGTAAGCGATTCATAACAAACATCAACCACGGTGTAACATTGTAATGATTACATTAATCCTAGAGTTTGAAAGTGAATAAGCGAAAGCGGTAAAGATAGATAAGTCTCTCGGCTGCACGTCTAATCTTTGCTTGCCTCGATCTTCGATCCGTATTCCTCCGGATCCGAAGCTATAGGCGAGATTCAATTCACCGCATTGAATCTCGGGTAGCGATTAATCTCAAAGCCAAACAATACGGTATACGGATAACGGATATTCTAGACAATACAACGGTATATCACTACATAAGCATACAGCGAGATGCATGATCATTATGCCGACAAAACATAAGCATTACGCAGTATGTAAAGCCCCGCAATGTAAAACAACAATAACGGCTTGCACTATTCACCGGTGCCACGATACCGCTCGTGTTCTCAGCGCTAGAAAAACATACGGCGTTATCATGACTATAACCCGTGTAAAACTGTCTGTATATCGGTCTACGAACATATCTATCACACATATATGCATTTAAGAAGTACAAGATTAGTGTTACAGTACGCGTCCGTACCTTCGTTGACGACGTTAGGTACTTACGCGGAAAACGTACTTTTTACGGAAAAACGTGAAATGTTCACGGCGGCACGTCGGGCGGCGTAACGGCAGCAAATCGAGTTTCGATGCCCTATCGGAGTAATATCACTTTTATTAGTGATTTGCAATCATAACGGCATTTTAGGTAAAAATTACAATTTTGCCCTTCTACCCCTAATTTGGCGGAATTTCGCGGAACTTCGTTACTTTGACCGTATTCCATTTCAAAATTATCCCCACTATGTTTTTACCTCGTCGGGCATCTTTCAATGCAATGAGGCATAAAAACAAGCATAGGAACAAATTCGAAACTTCCTAGATCAAAACAACGGTTCTACTATAACTACTTAGAAAGAACTACGGAAACTAAAAACTAAGGACGAAAGAACTTACTCGGGGCTAAGGCACAACTTTGGCAGAGCTTCTCACTCTAAGTTTCGGCCAAGGTAGAGAGAAGAAAAGGTGTGAAGAATGAAGAAGGGAAGGGTCTATTTATAGAAAAAATTCGGGACGTAAAGGGAATTTTACGCTTTGTTTTTAAACCGTTAGATCTAGGGTTTTGGGAGGAGCAATCTTGGCCCTCCATCCATAGGTGCCGACCTCTTTGGCCCAAAAAGTCAAAGAATGAGTTGTCATCTTGCTTTATGGCCTCCGGTCCGATAAAGCTACCGATCGGTGTCCGTTTCGCGCGATTTCGCGAAACTCAAAAATCCGGGCATGTAACTTTGAAGATCTTTTCATCCTCTTTCATATTATCTATTTTAATCCTCTTTTTGATCATATCCAGGTATTCTCGGTGCGTCGGAAGATATTCGGACAAACGCGTCCGATTACGGAAATCGCTTAGATAGAACCAACTTCGGACAATAATTGCCGAATCGTAAAACGTCCGGTGGTTGCCTAACTTAATCCCGTGTTTGAAAACACGCAATTGTTTCTATAGGTTCTCACTTTGCCTATCTCGGCTCTACTCTATCGATTAGCTTTCCGTCTTATTAGGAATTAGGGTTTTCGGTTGCGGAATCGACGTCCGGTAAATTCTTTCTTCGTGTAGAATTTCACTTGTACTTAATTTGATCAGTCTGAAAAGAATTTTACCTCTGGTTTACCTGTAGAATTTATTTATGACTTTTCCCCTCGGTCTGCCTATAAGCTTACTCACCGCATTATATTATTATTTTATTCTAATTATCATTTTAATTATTTAAACAATTCTTTTTAATTAAAAATATTAAGAATTTCGACCCCTAAATTTTAAAATTCAGTTTTAATTATTTTTCTATAATTTTTTCCATTTTTAAAAATATAATATTTTTTACCAAAAATTCCCGTTTTACCCCGCCCGTTAGGGCTTAATCGGGTCTAATTTCTTCGTTTAGTGATCTTTTTTAGGATCGGTTTCTTCATATATTTATCTTTACTAATTTACAGTATATTGTTATCTTTCAAACTTCTATCTTGATATTGTCATTTTATATCCTATGTAAAATATTAAAAATGTTTACCCCATCAGGTTACTTTATGGTTAAAATGCTTTTTAAACTTTTCTTCATGTTATTTCCTCTGAAATAATTTATTAAATTCTCATAATTAGGGATAACACTTCCATAGTTTTCTCATAATTTTTCATGATCTTTCAGTATTTATCATAATATTTTTTAGACTGTTTTTATCACCATTATATCATTTTTAGTCATTCTCTTCATTTTCCTGTAACTTTTTCAACAATTTACTCTATAATTATAACAATTTTCTATAATAGTTTTATCTCATGAATTTACTTCATTAAAATATTCATTAATTTTCCTTTATCTCGAAATTCTAGATTTGCTAAAATCCGGTATTACACTCGGTTCGATCGAAAGCAAGATGTTACAACAAGGGGAAATGATGACTTTGAAAGACTGAAGGACAGAAGGGGGAAGAAAATGAAAATTATGGCTTCTCCATTTATAATATTTTTTTAAAAAAAAAATTGAAAAGGAAAACTTATATTCCTCTTAATAATAATAAATCATATCAAAGTAAAATAGAATGTCCATCGATATTTGTAATTTATTTTAAAAACTTTATATACTATACAACCAAGGTTATGAAACCCAAATCGATAACTAAACCGCAGTCGAGGTACTGGGTCAAGAGTTAGTGAGTTAAATTCAAGTGAACTCGAAGTCAGACTAGTATTAATTTTAAAATATAATTTAATTAAAATAGTTTAAAATATTCATATTTTAATAATATTTTTTTATACAATAAAAAGTAATATAATTTTTTTGCCAATAAAAAGTAATACTGTATATATACATCGAGTAAAGCCAATGAAAGTCTTCCCTCTTTTTATTATTCATGAATGAAAATTTTAAATTTAGAGAAAATTCTAAATAGATATCATTAAAACTTGAAAAATCCCAAAAGGTCTGTTAACACATGGAAATGATATAAATGTGACATGATCAAATTGAGATTTTACCATTATACCTCTCAATTTTTAAATGATAAAAAAAAGGTGCCCCTATCAGAGCACCATGATGGATGGCCGCCAGAGCTCTAGCTCTAGCCAACTTGCAACCGTTGGTGGTCTGACCTCCTGCCGCCATAGCTCTAGCATAGGGTTTCTTTTTTGGCGTGGGGTTGAGTTTTTTAAAAAAAGAAAAAGTTGAAGCAAAGTGGGTAAGGGGTGGGATTCGAAGCCCTCAAACGTGCAGTTAAATTCCCAAAACGTTATACCAAACATAGCCTTAGTAAATGTCATTACACCTTTAGTCAATCACATTACTCGTTTAGTCAACACCATTATTAGAGACAAGGATGGACCAGGCTACCAGGTTTTTGGCCACGCCTAACCATTATGCCTTTAGTCAACTTATTTACGCTTTAAATGAATATCATTATTCATTTAGTGAACATCATTACGTCTTTAGTGAATGTTATATCACTCATTTAGTTAATACAATTATACCTCTAGTCAATACCATTATGCATTTAGTCATTTCCATTACCTATTTTGTCAATGTAATTATGCCTATATATATATATATATATATATATATATATATATATATATATATATATATATATATATATATATATATATATATATATGCCAAAATGGTGGGGTGGGTTCAAATCCCACCCCTTACCCCATTTGCTACAATTTCTTTTAAGAAATTCAACCCCACCCAAAAAAAAAAGCTCCCAACGACCAGAGGTCAGGTCATCAATGGTTGTAGGCCAGCCAAAGTCGGAGCTCTAGCGGCCGGCTAGCAGTGGTGCTCCGGCAAGGGCACATTTTCTTTTTTTAAAATAAAAAACTGAGGGGCATAGAGGTAAAATCATTGACACTTTAAAATTTTAATTTGATCCTTGTCACCTTTATATTATTTCCATGTGTTAACAGACTTTTTAAGGTTTTCTAAGTTCAAATGGTATTTATTTGAAATTTAATTTCCCTTAAATTTATCTAGCTAAGGAGAAAATAACCATAAATTAAAAATTAAAGGTACAAACTTAAAACTTCAAAAACCTCCAACAAACCGATCTCTTTCTTCCCTCCTCTAACTCCTAACGATATGATCATGGACAACTGTATTCATGGAAGGATTTGCAATATTATGTTGAGTTTTTTTGTTAAGAAAAAGAGATCACAGCTCACAGGTAGAGCCAAGCTCAAAGGAACACATCATGTCAAAACATCAGAGATTTGTTTGCCTTTATTTACAACTTGAAGTCTTGAACTTTATCTCTCTACTCTATGGTCTTTTATTTTCTAGTGGTACAATGCCCAGCTTGAAGGTTGAAGCTTTCAAACAACAAGCATCATATAGTCTCATAGAATCTTCAAAAATCTTTCTTTATCTCTTACTTCCACAGTTTCTATTCTAAAACCTTTCTTACTTCATTCTTTACTATGATTTTTCAAGAATTTTTTGGTAAGTTGTATCTCCTTGGCCTATTATTTTCCATCTCTTCTCTCTCTCCTTTCTTCTCATTTTCTTGAAACTTCTTCTCGCCGGTGTTCTTGAGGTTTCAAGCAAGTAAAATGTGATTCGGTAACCCATCCAACCCAGCGGGTTATACAAGTTACTCCTGAGTTAAGCTGATTCACCCTAGGTTACCTCGGCTCAGATCCTTGCCGAGTCTTGGCATCAACGGATCAAACAAGTAGCTGGGTGGTCGGTTTTTGGCCCAAACCGACCGGTCCGGTCCAAGTTTAAGAACCAATATAACCATATAAAAGTAGAGTATTACTTGTTAAGAAATGTGCCCAATGGCCAAAATAATTAAAGGGTATTAATTATTTTAAAATGAAAAACTTATCACATGATGAACCAAATGAACATCATAATTGGAGCAGAGAATAAAAATGAGCTATGTTCGGTAGGCCAACATTTCATTATAAGAGGAAAATGTGTCTCTTCTAAAGACTTTAAATATGACACTTTATGTGAGCAAAGTTTGAAATTAGAGTTAAGCTTCGTGTCATATTAACCAAAAAAAAAAAAATTGTATCACATACAAAGGGATTTAACCAAAGAAGTTTCTATAAATTAGATACCGGTCCTTAATATAAGACATATTTATATATTTGATTTTGGTCCTTAATATAGGACATAGTTTTTATATTGGTGAATATTTTCCTAATTTACCCATATTAATACTCCCATATTAATAATCAAGGAGGATATAGAATGAAGGAATTAAAAAAGTTGACTAGAGTGTTTTAGAAAATACATGTGATGTTAACTAACTCACTAATGTAACATTCTCCCTCAAAAACTATGTACTTAGCGTAGATTTAAAAAAAAAACTTTTCAAAAGATAACCTCGACTATGTACTCAACTAATGTAACATTCTTCCTCTAATTACTCTTTGTTTGGTTCTCCATCAACTAAAACCCATTCTTTCATATGGATCAGACCTTTCTAATGACAATTTTACCCTTATCTAATATCTTCAAAATCCGGGATGTTTCAACTAAATTCATTAATTTAATCAAATTAGGTAAATATGTTTTATATTACCAAAGACATGACTTCATAACATGATGATCACCAGAAACAATACTACAATTTATTGAATACCACCCTCTATACTGGATGCTGATCTCAATTAACAATCACCAATTATTGTAACGGAAAATGTAGCTACTATTTAAAAGGCCATATAACCTGAATTATTGACTCACACAAACACAAGATAAAGAAACATAGCTAAGGGCAATACACGGTGGGAACTAAACAAAGATTATTCTTTCTTTTTACTGCAGCAGAAAATTTCTCAGTCATGTCCATTTGTTCATGCTTTTCTCCATTAGGAAGCTTCCAGTCAAAATGGTAAAGCAGATTAGCAATCACCAATTGTAAAATTGGTGTAGCAAACGATATTCCTGGACATATCCTCCTTCCTGCGCCAAATGGAATAAACTCAAAGTTTGTACCTTTGTAATGAATTGAACTGTCGATAAATCTCTCGGGTTGAAACTTCTCAGGTTCATTCCAATAATCAGGATGCCTTCCAATGGCCCAAACATTGACCATCACTCTTGTTTTGAGAGGTATCTCATAGCCATTGATTTGGCATTTCTCACTATTTTCTCTTGGAACTAAGAACACACCAGGTGGATGTAACCTAAAAGTTTCTTGAATAACTAAAGCTACATATTTTAATTGATCAAGTTGTGACTCATCCACGTATCCTTTTTTTCCATAGACCCTCCGTACTTCTTGCTGTGCCTTCTTCTTGATTTCTGGGTTTTTCATCATTTCTGCCATTGCCCAGTCTATTGTTGTTGCTGATGTTTCAGTTCCACCAACAAACATGTTCTGAAAAGGAATCAGTGACATGATTAATAAAAAGTCAATAGTATGTATGTTAATTAAGTCTAGGTCTAGGAGCGGGTTCATTGCAGCTAAGACTTCATAGTTTTTGCAGATCAATTAATTACTACATCTTATCTTTAATATAAAAACTAGATAATTAATTTGCAAATATTAAAGAAATTAGTGAAATTAGGTAGTTGTAATAAATGGGTGTTGGTTTCACTAAAATAACATATTTAATCATATGTATTGGAACTACCCTTTATGGTAGCACCTTAATATGTGTAATGAAAAAGGATAATTTAGGAAAACAATTCGTATATTTGGAGGGAAAAATGGATTGATCTCATATTTAGAAACAAAATAAAATTCTTGTCCGACTCTTATATTAGGGAGTAGAGGTAGTAGTAACCTAGTCCTTTTAGTAATTGACAAATGGAAGATAAGTATATAATTAGGGTAAAGAATTTCTCTAGTAACTGGAGATAAGTTATCTCCAGTGACCCCCAAAACTACGTCGTTTTGAATTAATGAATGGTGTTTTTGTAATTTTATTTATTTTTTATTATATAAATTTTATCGAAACACCCTTCATTAATTAACCTAAAATTACAAACACACCATTCATTAATTCAAAACAACGTAGTTTTAGGGGTCACTGGAGATAAACTTATCTTTAGTGACTGGACAAATATTTTTCCCATATAATTATGTTCAAATGGTAACAAAAAAGTTAAACATATCTATCTGAATTAAAAAAGGATAGAAAGCAAGCAATTGAAATACTTTATTAAAACAAGTCAGGTAAAAGTCAAAATTATGTACCAGCATGAGGTATTGATAAAAATAAAATAATAAATTTCATGACCAACTAAGCATGAAACATTGGATATAAATCTATATACAAACGTGTGTGTAGTGATGATTAATTTTATAAGTTGATTGAGAACTCATATTTAGAACTAAAATAAACCCCTTGTATATCTAGCTCTTTTATTAGGGACTAGAGGGAGTAATAACCTTGTCTTTGTAGTATTTGACCAATGGCATATAAGTATATAATTATGTTCAAATGGTAAATAAATAATTAAACATATGTCCCTGAATTAAATTCGTTCATTTGTGCATAAATGCTGCGGGTGGTATTTCAATAATCTAAGCTGTGGAGGTGGATCAACATGCGAAACAAGCAATTCGAATACTCTATTAAAACAAGTCAAGCAAAAGTCAAAATTATGTACTGGCATGAGGTATAGAGAAAAATAAAATAATAAATTTCATAACCAACTAAGCATGAAAATATTGGATATAAATCATGCATACAAACACACACGTATATAGTGATTAATTAAACTAAGACTGACCAGGAGAATGGCTTTGATGTTGTCGATAGTAAAGGGGACTTCAAGGTCATTCTCTTTCTGAATCCTAAGAAGAACATCAACGAGGTCCTCTTCATTATCTCCTTCTCCTCCCACATCGCCATTCTTCTTTCCTAAGTGATCATTGAGAATATTGGTTAATACCCTATCAAGTTCTTGATGCGTCTTTTCAATTTTAGCTTTTGTCCCACTGATCGTACGAAGGAATTTGAGCGAAGGATAGAGATCACTAATCGATAAGCCACTCAAAATCTCTACCGCGTACATCACAGCCAATAGAGCATCTTCAACATTATCTGTCTTTTTACCGAAGGCAGCTCGAGCAATTATGGAGTTTGTGAATGGATAGAGTTTCTGAGTGAGATTCACAACGGAACCAACATGATGACGAATATCATTCACTAAGGCAGAAACTTCCTCTTCCCTTATTTTTCTGAATGTCTTGACTCTGTTTGAAGACAAAAGCTCCAAATTACAGATCTTTCGAAGTTGCCTCCAATAGTTTCCATAAGGAGAGAAGACCACGTCCGTGCTATCATAAGCAAAAATTTCACTAGCAATAATTTTGGGTCTATTGGCGAAGATTGTGTCATGGGTTTTCATGACTTGTTTGGCTACTTCTGGCGAAGAGACTATGACGTGGGACACATGGCCGAGCTGAAGGTGCATTAATGGTCCATACTTGTTTGCCAAGTCTCTAAAAGATTGATGGGGTAGTGACCTAATCTGATGAAGGTTTCCTATGAGAGGTAGTTTCCATGGCCCTGGGGGTAGGGCTTTGAGGGATTTCTTATACGCAGAAAGTGTTTGAATCATGAAGAGGAAGCAAAGGATAGTGAAGAGGATGGAGTATGGGATCTGAATCTCCATTGATGTCTGATGATCGAGGAAATGAAAATGGTGGATAGCTCTATGGCGTAAGGATTTGAAGAAGACGACCAACTGGCGTGGTTTTATAACAAATTACGGGGCTGCTTTTTCAAACAAATAACAAAATTAATTTGACTAAAATACATTAGCAATCCCTTTGTTTAATTTGAGAATTTGAATGGAATACAATTTTCTTACGATTTTTTTTTGTAATTAATTTTCTCATAATAAATTCTTTAATTTAATCTGGCATCAAGTAAAAAATTGTCAAAACCTTAAGATTTTCATAAGTTCAAATGCCGAGTGATTAATGTGAACTTCGTCTCTTCTCCAAATTAACACAAAGCCGAGCACATAACTTTTTTTTTATCATTCAGTTGTTTTTCGTGTATATATTTTATAACAAGACTTTCAACCGTGCGTTGCGGATAGTTTTATACTTTGGAATGACTAAAAATAGATAACATATACTAATATGACAGAGATTGAGCATTTCGTTGAATAAGTATAACTTTACATACACATCATGGAATGTTCATAATAAAACCTATTGTAACATCCCATTTCTCATTTCAATGTGAAGGGACCATATGTTTTTTCTCTATTATCACCTCTCCCATTCAAGCTTCCAACCGTGACTCTCCACTCATATTTATTTATTATTATTCTAGCATCCTTTGTGTTTCTCTTATCACTATAATAATGGCTCAAGTGTTTCCATTACCATCATCTTTTCTCCATTTCACGTGCTAGCCCACATGTTTAAATATTTTTTTTTCAATTCAAAATATTTTATTATATCCATTAGTCACTCCACTAACTTCACAATAATTATTAAACAAATACCCACTTATATTTGTTTATTATATTGGTTCAACATTTTCGTCTTTTCTTTACATCTTCATTCACGGCAACCAGACACACACCTACTCCACTTCTTTTCTCAAGGTGTATTATAGCATCCTTCCACTTACTTCAATTATCCACTCTTATTATTTTAATATAACCATATACCCACTCACAATAAGTTGTCTTCCACTTTCAAATTGTCATTCATGAATTCATCCGTGACACACTCTTATTTCAGCTTTTCTTTGAATTAAATATTCATATGTGCATTGATGATAGCATTGTCTACTTCAATTATTTACATAAAGGACAAAAGATTTAATTCCATTCATTTCCCATTTCTACATCCGGACGAATGCATGTGTATCATGAGTGAAACTTTCTTCAATTATTCTTGGATATAATACTACCTTCCATTTCATTTGGTTATTCCTTGCCGACAACACTCCTCATTATGCACTTAATTATCACAAACGACGGACAACACGTTATTTTCAATGTCAATGGATGAAGGAATGAGTCACACATAAAGACAACTTGTCTTCCACTTTCAATCCATCATTTACTTTGTATACCCACGGACGAAACCTCCTCCCTTCATGAGAAATATATGCAAGTGCACACCTTTCATTTATTCACTTCCGTCGACAAGAGAAATAGAAGAGAGAGAGAGAGGGTTACGAGAGTGAGACTTTTCCTTATACTATTTTGGAAGTGAAGTTCGAATTTTTAAGAGGCAATAAGCAAGAAGAGAAGAGTTGAAGCAAAGGGAAGTATTATGGTCCGGAACTCTAAATTACTCTCTACTATTCTTATTAAGCCGTGAAGTTGCTGAAGATCATTATTTTCTTGGTGATTTAAGGAGAAGGTTAAGTGTATTGGGTGGTTAAAAAGGAGCAAAGATCAAAGGAAGTTTGGGTCTTAAGATAAGTAAGTCCTCTATAAACTATATTATATATATATATATATATTCCTTCAGTTGTTAAGCTTGAAAATGGATGTTTCTTTGAGCATGTATATTTTTGGGTCTTATTGGTTAAGGGAAGAATTACGAGTTAAAATTTAAAGCAAGTGTTCAAGACCTAAAAATGGAGGAACAAGCATGGTATATGGAGAATATGAGGTTAAGATGGAAGTTTGATATTTTGTTGGCTTAATAATAATTTTCGTCCAGCTGTATATACTTATGTTTTGGGATGGATTTTGGTGTTTTTGATGGCTTTAAAGTGTCTAAAATGAGATTTTGTATAAGGTTGAACTTGGAACATAATTTGGAAGTACTATTGGAAGTTGAAAAACGTTGGGTTGCTGATTTATGAGATTTACGAGTCGGTGGGTTCAACTACATTTTTGACCAAGTAAATGAATTTAAGAAATTATGAAATTTTACAAGGAGAAATTAAACATCTCAAGGATTATTTTGGTATATAATTTGTAATTTTATGAGTTCTGGATTGGAAATTGCCTTCTTGTCATATTGAAAGGTAGTTTTGTTTCAGATGGATTCATATCCATTCTATGTATTAAAATCTCTTCACCAATGCTTGTGCTATTCAATGCCTTTGCCTTAATGACATTCTTCCTAAGTTGTGAAATTTGAAGCCTTGTTCCGTTACACAATTCTGCAGCTTGATCAATGTTCTTTATTAACATAACAGGTACACCAACCTTCAATACCAATTTATGATGAGGTATGCCTGAGCATTTAATTGCATTTAGGTATTCGACGTCATACAAATCCTCAAAGCTATCATTTGCATTGTCTATCCGATTTATAGAGTCTGAACTAAAGTACTCAACCGTATCTCCTGGCAACAAAGAATAGATGTATTCATTCACTGTATCGACGTTTTCTGTTGTTGGTGGTCAGAATTGACCTATTGTTCAGGTAATCTTCATCGAACAGACGCACTATTAAATTTGGGTAAGTAGATTCAACGATACACCTAATTGGATCACAATCATCATGAAGAAACAAATCTTCGAGAATTTGGATGTCTGCAATTCCATCATGTGGTAATCCAATGTCTCCATTTCCTACAAGCAGCAACCATTCTGAAAAGGATTTTATTTTTTGTCGCTCAATTGGATTGGTGGAAGAGTTTAGCCTCATATTCTTTCTTAATCGCAGTAATTTGCATTCATTCCAGAGATAAGAAGCGTTGATAGATGCATCTACAATCTCAGCTCGCCCACATTTCGGTATGACTGGAAGGATTTGTCTAAAATCGCCACCCATGACAACACATTTTCCTCCAAATATGCAATTGCTCTTCATTAAGTGCCTCAACGTTCGGTCAACAGCCTCAATACAATGTTTCTTCACCATTGGTGCTTCATCCCAAATAATGATGTCAGTAGCTTTAATTAAATTTGTGGTTTGTGAGTGATATGTAATTGAACACATAAAGTCTTCATTGACGTCGATAGGTATACAAAACCTTGAATGTGCAGTTCTACGATGGTAGCGAGTTGCAACTATTCCACTTGATGCCACATTAAGTATGATTCCCCCATTTGATCTTACAGAAGCTGTCAACGTATTCAATATAAATGTTTTACTAGTTCCCCCAAATCCATGCAAAAAGAAGAAACCACATTTTTTTTTGAAGAAACAGCACACATGATCTCATCAAATACTTGTTTTTGTTCATTAGTCATTAATCGTTGCAATCTTTCTGATTCCTGCTGTAATACCCGGATAATTATTTATCTCGGAATATTATATTTCGATAGATAATACCTATTGAAAATAGGTGAACATGTGGTTTCAAATAATAAGTAATAATTATCTTATTTTCTAAGGTAATTACTATGGAAATTAGGAGAGATAAAGAGCTAAAATGTATGTTTAGAGCATTAAATGGCCTAAAAATATTATGATAAATCCCAAGAGGTAGTAAAATATTTATAAAAAATTAGAAAGTGTGTTGTCTCTAATTTTAGGAATTTTTGGGATAATTTCCCTTGAAAAATAATGAGGCAAAATTAAGTATTATTTTGGGATCATAATTGACCCCATGATTTTTAATATTTTACATGAGATATAAAATACCAATGTATGTAAAATAGTTGTGAGATAATGATTTATCCTAATTAAGAAAATTATCAAAAAATTAGTAAGTGGCTAATCTGGTAATTAATGGGATAATTAAGGTATAAAGTAAATGAATTAAAAATAATTTAAATAATTATTTTTAATTGGAGAAATTCGAAATTATTAAATAAATAAAATATTAATAAAATATTTTATGCTTAGAAAAATAAATAAAAAATAAAAGAAAAAAAAAATCTAGATATTTTGAATAAAATAATAATATATATGGTAAAGAGCCAACATGACATTTGAGAATGGATAGAAATAAAATCCTACACCAATGTATAGGGATGTAGTCTAAGTCATCTGGACTTTTTATGAACTAGTGAAATTCTATCTCGGATTGAGCGGTCTCCGAAGTCGGTTCCTGGAACCAACGGGGTATTTAAGACACCGGATAGGAGAGAGAAAAATGAAGATAGAGGATTTAGAGTCAATACTAAAACAAGTAGTTGCCGTGAATTAGGAATCTAGTGACTTAGGTCGATCATATTACAAACCGGTGGATTTTTGCCTAGACAACGACACTTCCGAATTCAATTCCGTAATCAAGACATATGTCCTAAAATCTTCAAAGAGATAACGAGAATACCCTTAATGGGATCATAAATTTCATTAAACTAGATATTCATAATGAGAAAGAAAGAAACTTCAAACTCGCCGTCGGCATTTCACGATTCGTCAAGATTACGCGTTTCGGACATTGGACGAAACTTTATCAAGACGGCTCGATGTGTCACCATCAAGATGACATCATTTTGTTGACTATTGGGGAGGGGGAGGTCGGCACTAGCAAATGGAGGGCCCAAAGTGTTTTGTCCTCAAAAATGCGATCCTACGGTCCATATTCGTCAGACTGAAGTTCGAATTATTTACCGTTCTGCCATCCATCTCTTCTATAAATACCAAGCTCCTCTTCTTCATTTTTGACACCAAAAATCTGCCCCTTAGAGATAAGTTAGAGAGAAGGGAGAGCTCTTGAAGTTCTAAGCCAAAGCCGTGGATATCTGTTATAATCGAACCGCTGTCAAGCCGCTGTTGTGCCGCCGTCGTACCGCTGTTTCACCCGCTGTCAAAATTACCGTTTTCCGTAAAACGTACCGTAGTCGACAACGAAGGTACGTTCGCGTACTGTAACATTAACTCCGATGTTTATTGTATGCGTATATGTGCTATGTGTATGGTATTGTATGTGGTAGTTGATAGCTCTGCTGTATGTCATGTACTGTCAATATGTTTACGTTTGCTAAGGGCCTAGGTGCGTACGTTTGCGTACTGTAACACTAACTCTGATATTTATTGTATTCGTATATGTGATATGTGTGTTGTATATGTGTTGGTGGTATGTTATTTGAATGCATGGTGATGTTAGAGGATAACTGAACATTTGCATGCGCTGGGAGCGATATGTCTGTATGCGCTGGGAGCGATATATCTGTATTCGTTGGGAGCGGTGTGTCTTCGCTGGGAGTGGTATGTCTGCATTCGCTGGGAGCGATACATGTACGAATAGTTCATTTGTTATGCTGATATACTGTATATGTAAATATGAGGTTAACCGTTACCTGGGGTCCGTATGCATTGGACCTCAGCTCTTAACATAGCGTCAGGTTCAGGAGGACCAAGTACCGAGGAGAAAGGCAAGCAGGCCGCATAGAGATCCGGCTGAAGATCTCTTCTGTTGACACGGCATGGCTGCTGGGAGACACTTTTGTTGTTATTCACTTTAAAAACTCTCGGTCATTGTACCGTTTTTGTAAACCAGCCAGACTTACGACATTTATAAATATATGTATCAGTTACTCAATCGCTCCGATGCTCTACTCCGATGAAAAAAAAATATACTGCTTTTGAAAATGGGATGTTACATCTGCCTATGTTTTTGCTTATTGTAGTTTAACTCTTGAAGTATTAGCTGGTTTGAAATATCAATGATGTTGCCTTCATCTGGCCTAGGTAGCGATGGATAGTCATCTAGACTTCCTACCGTTTCGTAGCAAGATTTTTTGAATTATAGTTAGACCTGTAGCCTCTTTATTAGCGAATGAAATCTGCATATCTTTGTTAAACAATAAAAGGTATTAAAAAAAGAAGATGGTAGAATAACTCGTCGTCCTATTGATGAAGGCTCTGTCTCTCCTCTTGTGACTGCATATGTTATTCCACTGTAAAGATCTACCCTTAATTCCTTTGATGCATTCTTATGTAGTTTAGCCTATCGCTTTCAACCATTGAGTAGCCGTCAACAATAAATTGTTGCAGTAATTTTTTTCCATGCAAGATTACTGAACTTTCGAACTTCCTCCTCATTAAACGACATGCCAAGTATTCCCTAGGTGTTAGTTTCTTCTTCTTCTTCGTTGTTGTTGAGAGCGATTCAAGAGCATGTTGATTAGTTGAGTCGTATCCGTTATCTCCATATGGAAAGAGCAATGGATCTTTGCGCAAAGGGAGATATGCCATGTTTAGCTCATCGATCCTCCGTAATTCTCCACTTTGACGTTTTACAATGATGTCTCTCTTCGTGTATGAATTGTCAAAGTCACCTACAATTAGTGCGGCAAGCTCGAGAAGATGTTGGCATATTATATTGCTTAGAGACCGCACTTGAGTTGCTACTTCTAATTATTCTTATACTAACATCAGGGATCACATTTTCCTTAATAATTTCTGCAGCTTTTCTATAATGTTTGACTACACAGTTGTGCTTATCCAGGCATTCTTTCAACATCTGAACAATCTTTTGATCCAAATTTTCGGCACCAACATGAGGGCTGTAAAAAATAAAAAATACAATAACTATTTCACCTTGTCACATATATGATAAAGAATAATCTACAATTGGACAAAAGATTTAAAGAACTCTTACCTCACAGTTGAAATTCGATTCGAAATTTCATTTTCAGTGTCATAAATATATAGTTGGGCGTAAGGCGGAGGATTTCCCCCGAGGGGGCAATAAGTTGCCAATCAAATGGTGGTTTTGTCCTGAAAGGACAAATGAATAAGGGCTTCCTCCCTAGAGTTTATTGAATGGTCTATTCTGCCACCCATTGAGGTGAAACAAAACATGTTGTTGTACGAACGGAACAATAATCTTTCCATTACAACAGCAAATACCAAACTGCAAAATTTCATTTTTCTTCAGACCTTTGAGTCTTTCAGCAAACCACATTTTAGCACCACAAAATGGACATTCATGACAAACATCACCATCGTCTAAATAACTGGAATGAAATGTACAAGTGAGATTGTTCTCTACTTCTCCATGACGATTGGAGTGATAATGTTCATTGTTAGTTACTCCGGAATCTGCTATAATAATTAAAACAATACTTCTTTAAATAAGATAAATTTTAAAAATAAACAACATAGAAGACAAAAGAAACTACATCTCTCCTCCATAATACACATTTTTACACCCTATTTATGCTGCACAAGTATTTCAGCCAATCAAATAGTAGTGATGATAAAGTCTAATAGTCATAGTGTTAGTAATGTGTAGGGTATTGCGTTGGAATTAAACAATACTTTATTGGTAAGTAACTGCATCTCTCGTCCAAACCCAATGGGAAAAAACCAAGTTTGAAATATTTAGATAGGAATAAATTACATAAAACAGATGGTTGTTGGTATAAATTAAATATTGTAATCATGAAATATTTTCAACACACGTAGTAAACCACTTAATTGTATGAGAAAAAATTCCACTATCATTTATGGCATTAAAGACTGGGTGATAAAAACCTAAAAAAATAATCATCACAACAATTCAAAAAACTCCATTAAATTAAATTGAATAACGCATAAACCCCGGAATAATACCAACAGAGTGTATCAACTTTATGGAGGGAACAAAGAAAAAACTACAGCAAGTAAACATTCATCTCGGACAAAAAAAAAAGTTAAATCACAAGTCCTGATTATTATCTTTTGGTTAAAAAAACACAATCAACTCCCCAAAACCATAATGTTCGCATCAATCTCATAATGTTGATCGTTAGTAACTCCTGAATCTGCTATAATATTTAAAAACCACATTTGTTTAAATAAAATAAATTTTCAAAATACACAACATAGAAGAGTAAAGAATGTTATTCTGATACTTACTTTCATATACTTGATGATCTAGCCTACTGCATAAATCAGTCGCTACCCCATGAATTTGTTTCAAGGATTTCTTTTCACGCTTCTTTTGATTGATCGATTGTGATGACTGGTGAACTGAAGGACTAATAGTAAGCTTGCTCCTGTACGTTAAACAACTGATGTTGCTTTGCATATAATTTGAGCTACTTGGTGTGCTAGTTATATCGGATAATACAGATTGAATGTTGTCCTCTGAAAATAGATTTAAAAGAGAAGACTGAGGAGTTGGCAATTCATTCTGACTAATTTCACCAGAACAATGATTCATCAGCTGCTTAATTGAGTTTTCAGTAATGGCAACAGAATGACGGAAATTATTTTCGCCAGCACTTTCTGAACATATCCGTTTACATACAGAATCAGTATGTTTAGTACTCATTACATACTGAAGTTCTTTACAGTAAAAAATAAACAGATGAAAAAAATATATCATGTTAACAGCTATAAAGATGACTTACCTCATCCTTCATTCTCACTGTTTTTAAAAACCTCAGGCCGCTTTTTCCTCATAGGTGCTATTGTTTTGTAAGAATGATGAGAGGTTCTGGATTCAAAACGTTGCTGATTTATGATGCAGCATTTTATATACGTGCTATGTCATTATCAGTACCTTGAATATGACTAACCTCATCCTTCATTGGGCATTCTCATACGTGATCAAAATGGAAAGCAAAAACTGTGTTCTGTATCAATTAACTGACTGATAGATTTGATTTGAATCTATATGAACGGATAGATTCCATTGTATATAACAACTGATGGCATGGATCGCCATGTAATCAACCTTTCAATTTATTAATTATGAACCGATATTTAATTTTAGTGACGGAGAAAAAAATTTCACAGTTGTCATGACTGATATCCATTGCATATAGGGAATTGTGGTGGGAAAAAAGGTCTAAACAAATTTAATTCTGGTGCTGAACTCAGCTGACATTAATTATATTTTCACATCAATGCATCATAATGTCTACACAGTTATTTTCTACTACTTTTGTTTCGTTATCAATAAGCTTTCGTTCACACCAATGCATCGTAATATCTACACAGTTATTATATTTAATTTAGGTTTAAATATAAGAAATCAAATGTGAAATGTAATTGATAATGTAACTTGTTTGACCGATATTTTCTTAATATTAGAGCTAATGTAATAGGTACATGACAACTTTAAATGTAAGACGTTCTATAATAATGTGGTGAACATTATTATATTGTAACTTTTTTGACTGTAATAAAAAAATAAACGTCAACATTTAATTTAATGTCAAAGGATATTTTCTAAAAAGTTTGTTATTATTTTCACTAACTTGATAAAGACATATAGGATAAAATGTAGAAATGACTGTTCAACTAATCGAATATATCAACAACATTATTTAAAACTGTAAATCATCCATATTAGAGAAATAATAATAAGAAATTGACAGGAAAAAGTTGATATAGTCTGGAAAAGAGAAAAAACAACATAGTAAATAATTCATAACACATACTGTAAAACATAACAAAAATCATTTTTTCCTTCTTGATGTTTTTCATAGGTTTCGTGGAACTCATTTTTGGGGTGCACAACTCAGCAAGCCCAAGATCTTCACATACAACTGGAATATCATTGCCAAGTGTCTTCCTTTTTGTGTTGGCCTCAGGTGGTGTTGTCAGTTGCGACAATGTATTATCATCATCCTCAATGACATTATCCTGTGATACTGAAATTCTCCAAACTGCTTATCATATTGATGGCCATTTCGAGAGGGTACCAGTATGAGAGAAATATCAGAAAATATTTGTCAAGTGAAGAAGTTGAAAACTAAGACGAACAACCGGAAATGAGAAGGTGAACTGTCATTAGATAGTTAGGAGACGTGAATTGGCGCATAAAAGTAAACTGTTCGATTTCAAATATTCAAGTGTTGATACAGTTGTTAGAGGAAAAGGATGACGAGTGAAACTTTTCATTTTTTGAGAAAGAGTGAAAATGGAAAACTTCTAAAGAAGTTGGAACGACGTACATAGGAACAAAGTTTTGTAGGAACTGCCACCTTTTTTTTTTTTTTAAAAAAAAGGACCTCTTGTGGCTTATCTGAAATGTATATTCGATTTCTATTTATTTTATATTGACCAACATAATAATTTGTCACATGATAAATAGATAAAGTTATTTAATTAAATATTGAATGGTGCCTACATTAAACATAATTTAGTATAAACAGTGGTTTAAAAAACAATTTAAGTCAATTAGATGCCAGTGATGATGAAGTCTAATGGTCATAGGGTTAGCAATGTATAGGGAAATGAATGTTGCATTGGAATGAAACGATAAATTATTGATAAGTAACTGCATCTCTCCTCCATACCCAATGGGAAAAAACCACCGTTTGACATATTGTGATAGTAATTAATTAAATCGAACAGATGGTGGTTGGCATAAATTTAATATTGTAATCATCACACATTTTCAATAACGTTTAGAGCATTAAAGAGTGGGTGATAAAAACCAAAAAGATTAATAACCACGACAAGTCAAAAAACTCCATTAAATATAATTGACAAACGCAGACACCTTCTAATAATAACCACAGAGTTTATAAAGATTATGTAGTAAACAAAATATAACTACAACGAGTACACATTCATGACCCCAAAAAAAAAAGAACTTTGATCACCAGTCCCATATTTAATTTGTTTTTAAAAAAGAACACAATCAACTCCCCATAACTATATAGTTCAACACCCGAGTTGCACTAAGGACGGTAGATAGTTCAACACCTACAATGTAAAAAAAAAAAAAAATGATTATAGTACAAGTGAGATTATTTATCGTAATCAATTGGAACATTCGCATTGACTAACAATGACAAAATTGATGATAGATCACATTATATACCTCTTTCAATTATTCGACTAATCCGGGCATACTTGGCAACAACAAAAACACCATTAGAAATGTTGACATTATCTAGCAAAGGAACTATCATTTCAAAAGCTGTGCAATATACATCTTATGAGGAAATTCTTCCTGCAAATTAATATCTGTTAAGATCATATTTTCAAGTATACAATAATATCACTTCTGACAGCAAGTAAGAACTAAAAACAAATGCATACTGTTTGTCCTCCAATTCCAAAATCAATATCATTGTCTGTTAGTTAAACTATCGAAACTGCTTTCGATAGTTGACCACATTTCGGGAAGGGTAGGAAAAGATGGAATCCGTAGTTTTTAGATCAGAGAAGTAGGAAAAATTAAGTCTGTTAGTTACTTAGCTTGTCTATTACTTGATTGCAAGATTCTAAATGAAACTTCTGTACAAAGGGAAAAGAAGGGTATATCAAGTTTGGAGACTGACAGGAATTTTTTGTTGTTTCTTCAAGAAGAGTAACCGAATGTCCGTTACATTCTATTATTAACTTGAAGTTACGAAGTTGATCTAACATGTCTGAAGGTACAAATAAACAAAGGAAAAAAAAACGCAAAGCAACCGCCAAAAGCAATTAAATGAATAAACTGCAACTAATAAATCAGATAATTATATCTGACGTTGAAATACTTCAAAAAAAAAAAAAGTTTACGAAAACGCAAGAATCAATCTTATAAATATTAAAACATAAACACACCGAGAATCGTTTTTTATACAAGTAAATGTACGTGCGTCAAAGCATACAAAATTTGCATGTACCACTAATGATATTTTTCATTACAAAAATTAAAACAAAAGGCAAATAAGACTAAGTCCATGAAATATAAAGATGATTCAGACAAATGAAAATAAAAAGACAGTCAACAATAGCATTTAGGAAAGGGCTGGAGACAGATGCTTCGAACAGCCTTCATGTTGCAGAAGATTCATTTCCATGACCAAGCTAACCAGCACATGCGCGGTTGAGTTGAAAACGAAAATAAACAACGGCCTGGTGATTATAGTTGAAAATCGCCCGAGACAAATCAAAGTGGCTCACAAAGAGGATCTCGCCATCTACAATGAACATGAAATAATTTAAGAAACGCGATATGGTATAAACATAGAAGATTAAAAAAAACAATATCTAACCACTCATTCTTTTCATCTTAACGCATAATAAGGCAACAACTACGTTGTCCTTCTGTAACACCCTCGAGTAGTTAACTGAAGCCCAGAAAGCTGGTGATCCAGTGAAGCAGCATTGGAAAGGACTCCCACTAACGAAACATGAAAGAATACTTTAAAGAAAGAACCACATGAAGGAGACAAAATTTATGTAACATGAACGAATCCAAACTTTCATCAAGAATCTCAAAACTAAAACGGTACAATATCTCTTGGTCAGCAATGACATCAGTTAATCCATAAACAGAGTTGACAAGGCCCACAACATCTGCAAGAAAAAAAACTGTAAGGAGAAAAAAACCAATCTTCTTAATCGTAAAGAATGAAATTTTTAAAAAAGAATAGATAGTATACTTATAAGGGTAGATTCACAGATGGTACTTGCTGCCAAAGACTGAAGTTGCTTAAAAATCTTGTCCGGCATTCAAAGGAAAGAGCAATCACAAATGCCATTTCGAACGGAGTTATCAGGTTTCAAACGATGAACGTTTATATTGTACTGAGTTTTCCAACTGTGCAATGGACAAATCAACAATACGATATAAATAGTTGCATATTTGCTTTGTCTATTGTTGGAGATTATGCATGGGGAATGCAAACTACATAATTATACTTGGGGAACGGAATAACCCCATCGGAAATGACAACTATAATTAATGATTTCAATTTGAACGTCCAATTAAATTGCAGATTAGGTTTACATCTGAACAGAATTTGAATGAATTTAAAAAAATGGGTTATTGCTGGGAAGATGTACACGTGGATGAATATGTGGATGTACAACTAATGACGAATGAATGATGGAGAAAATGTTTGGTTGGCAAGCCACGTGGCCCAATAATTGAGTGGCTTAGAGATTTAGTGTTATATATTTGATGATTTGATTAAATAAGTATAATTTCTGAGATATATTAGATTGAATTTATTAATATTTTATACTTATTTAATTATCTTTTATATACTTTACTATTATTTAATTAAATATAAATAATATTTTAATATAAAATCTATTCATATCTTCTTTTATAGAGCAAGAGAAGATAAAAGGGAAAAAAGGCGTGGACCCCACACACTAAAGGGAAAAGCTATCAGAAGGCAATTCGCAATTGGAGTCCTGATATATATTTGAATCAAGGAAAGGATTTTGGATAGCGACGTGACACCACAAAAGACGTGACGCATCTGTCTTTTTTTGAATGAAAAAAAGGACATATATTATTGGAAGAAGAGAGATCGATAAAAGATTTGAAGATTTGGATAGACACGGAAGGCACAAGCAGGGTCCTACATATTAGACAGACTCGGACGACGCAGGGGAGGTTACAGCACGCACATCAGCACAGAGCAGAACGAACGAAGGATGAAACGCACGAAAACCAGACGGCAACAAAACAACAGGAGTGAAGCTGTTCTCCATAGCGCAACTCGTGTTGCAGTGGTAGAGATTCATCATTTGATTTCCGCTCTTCCTTTAGGCTGTTTCTTTGAATCTGAATTCTTATTCGCTGTTATGGATTTTAATCTAACCATGTGTGGCTAATTTTCTTTTCAATCTAGAGAACCTATAAACTTATTTGGGTTTTAGAGATTATTCCTACGAGTTAATTTTGATTAATTTTATTTCAGTTTATTTAATCTTGTATTTATTGCTATTGCTTAGTAATGGGCTACTATTAAGCTAGGGTTAAACTTGGAAAATGAAATCTTAAATTGACTTTGGGATTAAACAATGTAGAATTAGGTTTTACTCTAATTTGTGTCTAGTATATACATATACCTAGAAGCTCCGCATAATCAAATTAGAGTGAGCCAAATCTAAAATGCATTTTATTTAGTTGTGTGGGGCATTATACAATTAATTAAGATAGGTATATAAATAGACCGAAAGACATTTATAGACATTAATATTCTAAATTAGCCGATTAAGTTAAGTCAAAATTAATTTAGTGGAGATAAAATCTAGGAAACAAACAAAGGATTAGTGACTCTAGGTTGTCTTACCGATATTGGTATTTGCTCTGTGAAAGTTCTTGCTATTATTGAATTTCTTTTTATTATTGAAAACAATTCTGACTCGTTCAACTTAAACGAAATAAGGGAATTAATATCTAATCACTAGTTAGATTGGGTCATACTTTTCTTATTTTGATACCGCCCGTATACTTACGGAGTTATAGACTATAAAGTTTTGCCCTATCATGTAGTTTATTGCAGGTGACTAAGGCCTAGGGGCTTTTTGGCGTGAGCGATTTGGAGGGAAAAGAAAACTTTTACGAGTCGAATTTTAAAAAATTGAAGAAATATTATAAAACTTTAATTTAGTGGAAATGTAAGATACAAGGATAAGAAAAAGTAACAATTAATTTTTTTTTTAACACAACTTCTCTAATATTTTAAACACAACCCAAAATTTTTTCCCAGCTCACTTTCCCTCCCCTCCCTCATATCCACCCTCAAAGAATTGTTTTAAATTGCATTACAAATTATTCTGGGTTCATCCTACACCGAATAAGTTAAATGAATTATAATAAGGTTAAGGTGCAGATTTGCCAACGAACTATTACCCGAGGAGCATCTGGCACAAAAAACAATTGAGAGTACCAAAATTACCAATCAACAATTAAAAAGTGAAAAAAAAAACAATTAAGGTGCAAATTAGCCAACGAACTATTACCCCGTCACTGTCTTGGTGTCTCCGTCTTCCATTGACTGTCATAGTGTCGGCGACATCGGCGTCTCCAAAGCTTCTATTGTTGCTGGGTGTTCCACTCACCCTTTTGAACTCATCAAGGTCCGTATGCGGCTTCGGGCGAGAATCACACACCGAAACCAAATCCAAGATCCACGGCTTTTGACCAAGACACGCCTTGCACCCCGTTCCATCCTCTCGATGACACACGCGGAATTATTTACCGCAACGATGCACTGCTCGCATGGGCCCCATCTCTGTTGGTGTTTGCCTTATCCAACAAGAAGGCTTAACCACTATTTTCTCCAGCGTCTCTACCACCGTCCTACGCCAGTGCCTCACATTTTAACGTAATTGTGATAGTTGTTTTTTTTAATAGTTATTTAGTACTTTTTTTCACTTTTTAATTGTTTATTGGTAATTTTGGCACCCTCAATTGTTTTTTGTGCCATATGCTCCTCGGATAATAGTTCGTTGGCAAATTTTCACCTTAACCCTTATAATAATGCACATGGAGGCGGTTGGACCAGAGGTAGATGGGTGATCGAAGAAGATTACAGAGGAGGTAAGGTCAATAATACTACTTTTTTTTTTTTGTCAGATCCCCTACGGTCTAGATCTTCTCCCTTTCTTGTCTTTGTCTTTTTCTTTTTATAATCTCGTGTCCACTCTATGATAAAAAAACGAATTATTCATATTTTAGATTTTGTAAAATTATATTATTAACATTAATAAATAAATTTAAACTGTCAAATCTATCTAACAAAAAAAATTGATATGTACAATTAGGAGTGGAAATATGCCAGGGGCCTATGGCCTGGCTTGTTTCTAGCCTGGTCAGGCTAAAAGGCCAGGCCAAGACCTTTTTTTAGGCTTATTTATCTTAACAGGCCAGGCCTAGGCCTCCCAGGGAGCTTGTTAGGCCTGTTATAGGGGTAAAAATGTAAATGTATAATTTTTTTAAAATATAATTAATGTCTCTACCCTAATTTGAAAATAAGCCTCTCACTTCTCAGTCTCACTCAGTCTTAGCTCGTTGATTTTGAGAGCTAAACCTAATTTCAATTTCCTCGACCGCTTGACCTCTCAGGCTTCTCTATTTCCTTCCTAAGTTAGTGAAGCATCTCTTCAGCATTTACTAGTTCGAGTTCGTAACTTAAAGGTGAGAGCAACTTGCTCTAACCAGCAAATCCCTAGTCCATTAGCAACGAAGCATTTATTCACATCATTTGGTTGAAATTTGAAACTCCAGCACCTTTGCTTCTCCAGTTCTTCGTCTTTCCTGCCGCTGTGGGTTTTGTTGGAGTGAGAGTTTCGTTTTCCTCTCTTCTTGTTCGCTGGTTGTGGTCCTTGTTAGTTCTCTATGTTTTTGATATTTTAATGATAACAATTATAATGTAATTGAATTAATAGATTCAAGGTTAAATCATGTTTTATATAGTTAACTTGAATCTATAATGGTTTGAAAGATTTCCCTTAGTGTTAGCTCCCAATGTTTGTTTTGATGATGACTAACCCTTGTAAAAGAAACTTGTTCATCAAAGTTCATTTACTTGTGAAAATTGGGTCTGCATTTTTATCTGTCAGATTGGCTCCAGCCAACTTCATCTTACTCTAGCTAATATCCTATCTAAATTTGTCAGAATGCAAGTTTTGACTCTAGCCAATTCTTGGCGACTCGAGCCAAGCCCGGACTCTAGCCTAACCCATCGACTCTAGCCAACACTACTACAAAAATTCGATATTACTACCCTAAAAAACGTCCTAAATAAGAAATAGGTAGTAAAAAATGATAATTATGAGAAAAATGAGTGTGCAACGTCCTGAATTATTATTTAGGTCTTCTAAAATTGATTTTAGGCGTTCTAAGCTTTTTTAGGACGCTTTAACCTTCCCGCCATGAGAAATATAAGAATTTTGTTTGGCGCCATGGTATTAGTTTTTTTTTTGGAATAAAATTAATTTTTGGTGTCCCGATATTTTTTCAAGACGTCTAAAATCTGCCAAATATTTTGGCGCCGGGAAATATGTGGGAGAATTTTTTGTTTGCGCCATTTTATTAAATTTTGCGTGAAAAATTGGTGACTGATATAAAATCGGGTTGCGATTTTAAATATTTGGCAACGATTTTAAATCAGGTCGCCAATTGTCCAAAATTGACGACCTGACGCAAAGATGGTTAGGATTGTGTTTGAACCAGAGATCTACCGCTTTAGAGTCGACTTTAGTTTGGTCAAATTTTGCCCACCATCTCGACAAAAAAGGCCGTTGAAGGAACGGCAAAACCAGGTGTTTTTTTATCATTATGAGAAAAAACTGTATTGCCAAGAAAAAAATCCAGGATACAACTAATTTGGAAAAGTAATGGAGATTAATTGGAAAATGATCTTCATTATGGTTATATTTTGTTTGAAAAAGGCTCAATGCTTTATGACCAGAAGGTGGAAGAATTTCAGGAATTGGTCCGAAAAATTCCCACCATTGTTTAAACCATTGAGGAAAGGTATACTTGGTATTTTTCTTGAAATAAAGAAACCAAGTATGTTTGAAAATCTTATTTTGATCTTAAAAGACATTATACCAGGCTTCACAAGAATCCCGATGTAATTATACCCTCTAGGATCATATTCAATTTTAAAGGGGACATGTTTATGCAAATCTTGTCCCCATTGGGAGGGTAAGAATTTGTAAGATTTGGAGAGTAGAATGAGTAATGAAAGTTCCTTCTTTATCCTCTTTTCGAGATAACTCGATGGATTCGGAATCAACTAATATTAGCTCATAAAATTCTCTTGTTTTTTGTAAATTGGTAGGAATAAAATGAAATCTGAAGGGAAGACTTTTAATGCTACCTGGTTGGGTATTTGAAAAAAGAACTCGGGTTCAATTTGTAGGATATTTTTAACCTTATCCGGTTTGGGAATGTAAGGTGTATCCATTGGGTTGGTAGGCGATGAGACTACAATCTGTTTAGTAACCCGAGGAGGCTTTTTCTCGGGCTAAATGGAGATTAAATTCAGCATTAGCTAAATCATACTCCTTTTTACTTATTGCCTGTGAAGAAGAGGCAAGTAATGACAAAGCGAGTGCTCTAGCATACTCAAGGGCCTGGGTCTTATTATCCTTTTGAACTAATACTTCCCCCCAAGTTTTTGTAGGAGGTTTCTTAGCGTAGGATTCAACAGTTTTCTTATCAGGTTTGGTGAAGGAGAGTCTTTGGGTTGAAGACTCAATTTGGGTTATTGGGGTCGAAGACCCTGATTTTGTTTGAGATCTATTTCGCAATCTCGGTTCCTTTGTTTGGGAAGTAGATTGACTAGAAGATGATCCCGGAGTTGGTAGCAAAGATCCCTGAGTTTGGGGAATAGATTGCTTTTTTGAGAAGTTGTTTAATGATCTCCTTCAAATCTTCTTCGAGATCGGACTTTGTGCATCTTGGAAGATGCTTTGTTTATCATCCTCTTGGATAGCTTGTTTATCCCTTTGATCCTCACCGGTAGCTTTTTCTTTACTGGTCATTTCGGAGTTGGGAAAGTGTTTATGGGTTAAAAACTCTCAACTCTAAGAACTACCTTGTAGAAACTCACGGGTGAGAAAATCGAAAAGAATTGGAAGCACCTTTGATAAATTCAATGTCAAAATCAAAAGCACTTAAAATTGCTTGCCATCGGCAAAAATTTGTTTTGATGCAAGGTTTTTAACATCTTTTTGTAAAACATCTTTTGCAGATTTACAATCAATGCGTACTAAAAACCTTTGATTTAGAAGATCGGCTTGAAATTTTGAAATGCATAAAACTATGGCCAAAATTTCTTTTTTGATCGTAGAATAATTCTTTTGGGCAGGATTCCAATGTTTAGATGTAAAAGAAATTATTTGTTCTTTACCGTCGTGACGTTGTTTGAGAACACCACCGTAACCTAACTCCGAAGCGTCAGTTTGGACGATTTTGAAGGTAGAAGGGATTGGAAGGTTAAGGCAAGGAAGCTCCTTAACCTGTTGTTTAATTTGCTTAACTATTTGGGTATGAACATCTGACCAAGAAGGAGGATTGTTTTGTAGACGTTCATAGAGTGGTTTAGAAAATTTACTAAGTTGTGGAATAAACTCAGCAACATAATTTAAACATCCTAAGAATCTTTGCAATTGATTTTTGTCAAGAATTTGATCAGGGAACTTATCAGCAAATTGAATTGCCCTTTCAATTGGGGTGATAGTTCCTTGACAAATCCAATGTCCAAGAAATCGAATTTTTGTTTGAAATAAACTGATTTTTGGTTTGGAAACAACTAAACCATTTATTTTTGCATCCAAATAAATTTATAAACATGTTTAAAATGATCTTCTAATGAATTTGAAAAGACCGAACATCATCAATATAAACAATAATATCTTGACTTTGATCCATAAAGATCTCGTTCATAATCTTTTGAAATTCGAAGGAGCATTTTTAAGTCCAAAACGCATAACATTCCACTCATACTTGACCAAATGGAACAAGAAAAAAAGCAGTTTTATACCTATCGTTTTCTGAAATTTGAATTTGCCAAAATCCATATTTCATATCAAATTTAGAAAAGATCTTTGCTGAATGTAAATGTTTTAATAAATCAGCTTTATTTGGAATTGGATATCGTATCCATTGCAAAGCTTCATTAAGAGGTTTATAGTTTATAACAAGGCGAGGTGTTCCACGTTCAATTTCTGCATTTTTATTGACGTAGAAAGCTGCACAAGACCAAGGGCTTTGGCTTCGTCGAATGAGTTTTTTGTCAAGAAGATCTTGGATTTCCTTTTTACAGGTTTCAAGAAGTTCTTGATTCATTTGGACGGCTCAAGCTTTGGTTGGAATATGTTTTTCAGAAAAGTTTGGTTCGTAAGGAAGACTTACCGTATGATGCTTTCGGTTCCAAAAAGCATTAGGTAAATCGGCGCAAACCGTTTGGTGAATCTTGTTCAATTAATGGTAATGATACTAATTGAAGGGAGATTTACAATTATTGTTTATCTCATTTTACTTTTCTGCTACTTATTTATCTTGATTATCAATTATTTATTTTACAATCCCTTAATTATGTCTTCTCTTTTTCGCGGTTTTCATAAACGTTCCTCTTCCTCCGCTTCCTCTTTCTCCTCTCCATCACGTTCAATAAACTCCGCTTTAAACCTTGAGGATTCAAAGTCCTCATCCCATAACATTTTTAATGAAGAAATCCAGTTTAATAACATAAATCAAAATGTTGATAATTGGACTCTTCCTCAAATTGACCATAAAACCCTTTTTCAAAAGAATAAGAAATGGTTTTTCCAGTTAGATTATATAATCAAGGCTTGTTGAAGAATCAATTCCTATTCATCCCGAAAAGGAAGAATTCTTCCTTCTTTCTCCACAATCTCTTTCTAAACATAAAGAAAAGTACAATTTTATACACATCGGTTGTGTTCAAATTGCACTAAAACCTCTCGTACGTAAAAGGTTAAACATTTCTGGTCTCGCTTGTCTTCGTGATAACCGACACAATCATTTTGAAGATTCCCTTCTCGCAGCGGCGAATTTGGCCTCCATAATGGTCCCGTTTATTTCAATTGTTATCCAACCCAAACTATTGATTTAAACGATAAACATGTTCTTGAAGCTTTGAAGCTGAATCTCTCATTTAGTGGATTTTCCATGAAACCCGGATCTATTCCTGTTACCCTAATGTATAGGATACAGTATAAGGTCTCAAATTCTGCAGCTTCTTCTCTTCTTCAACAACCAATAGACAATGGACAAACTATTGTCTTCCTCATCGATCCTACAAATACAAACATTACCATTCCTCGAACAATCCTTTGGAAGGATGTTCATCTTCCTGAGACTTGGGTAATGGAAAAAGCTGTACAAGCTATACCAAAACTCACTTCTCATATAACTAAAATTTCACAAATGCAATCTGGAACTGTCCATCTTTCTTTTGACAGAACTAGACGATCAAATTCCTCTTCTTCTGGATCTATGTCTTCAAGATATGAAGATTTTAGATCACCTACTCCCAACTTTTCACAATATTCCTCCGAGACCTCTCCCTCACCACCTCCGGTCATTCATCTTCCGCCACCTTTTTCTCCTATCACTCCGCCCCCCTTTTCCTCCTCCAAACTCAGAAGAGGATAAGCCTAATGTTGGAATACAAGGAATTGATAATTCTGGTACAATTTCTCATGCAAATTATCAAAAAGAGGATGATCTAGATTCCGTAGCTTCAATGTCTTATACGGATTTAGGTGAGCCTCACTCTATTGGTGTTCTTGAACATCATTTTGAGATTGATAAACAAAGTTTGCAAAATGAATTTTACTCGAAACAAAATACTTTGCAAAGAAACTGGTTTTTAGAACATTTCAAAGGATCATTGCGAAAGCGAGATCCAAGAAATTTTCTACGGTTTCCTTGAAAAGTATGAAATGAATATTCCATTTTTTGAATGGTTTGAAGCTTATGCTTTACAACAAGGAATAGAATATCCATTTCAACGTTCAATAAATATGACCAAAAAAGAGTGGAAAATTTCGATATCCAAGTACTTTCTTCAAAACTTCCACCAAAAGGGACATATCAACTTCCCGATGTTTTTAATAATAAGGATAGACTGTTCTTGCTTCTCCTTTCAAAACTGAACCTCGATGATCCCCCAAATGCCAGGGACATCATCAATATCATTGAACAAAATAACTACACTAATCAGTATCTTCAAATTATTGGAGATCATGTTGTTAATACTTCATTAAGCTCTTCGTCTTCTTCACATGTCAAGACTGAAGCACTATCACTTAAACAACCTCTGTTTAAACCTTTCAAGATTGATCCAAAACTAGCAACAAGCATACAACAAAAAACCAATGCTAGTGTAATAAGGCAAATTGATCAACGATTACAGCAACTAAAGCAAGATGCTGAACCAAAAACTCCTCTTTCTGAACTACAACGTAAAGTTATTCCTGACACTCCTCCAGAATCATCTTCTTCAAACAAAATTATGAATTTAGAAAAACTTTCTGATTCTGATTCTAAAACTAATTTTCAAATAAATCACCAACAATGGCAAAAACCTTCTTTTCAAAAATCTTCAAAGTTATACTATCCTAAGGCCAGTCCTTTAGATATCTTAACCGAAGAAAGACATGATCAAACCTTTAAGTCTTTTAACTCAAATGACATCTATGAATGGAATATAGATGGACAGAGTGAGACTAATATTCTTCAAATTTTACAACAAATGACTATGGTATGTACTGCTTACCATACTTCAAAAGGTTTAAACGATATAGAAATTACTAATCTCTTAGTATCCGATTTTACTGGTCAACTAAAAGGTTGGTGGGATTTCTATCTATCTCTTGAAGAAAAATCAACCATTTTCTCTTCTATCCAAATTGAGTCAGATGGAACTCCCATTCTTCATAATGGAGAACCTATTTCTGATTCTGTAAATACTCTTGTTTTCACAATTATTAAACATTTTATTGGCGATCCAACTATTTGGCAAGATCGCTCTTCTGAACTACTTTCAAACATCAAATGTCGATCTTTATTTGAGTTTAGATGGTATAAAGATACTTTTATGACTCGGGTACTTACAAGAGATGATGCCAATAAAGGTTTTTGGAAAGAAAAATTTCTAGTTTGGATTACCACAATCTTTTGGTGATAAAGTTAGAGATAAACTAAGAACTTTATATGATGACAACATCCCTTATGATACTTTGACATATGGTGAATTGATTGCCCATGTTCAAAAAACTGCTCTAAAATTTTGCCAAAATGATGGGATCAAACATCAACTTGCAAAAGAGAAGAGTATAAATAGAAAGGAATTAGGATCTTTTTGTGAACAATTTGGACTTCCTTCTTGTTCAAAACCTAAATCAAAACCCCATAAAACTTCTCGTTTTGATAAATCTTTTCAAAAATACAAACCTTTCCGATCTTCTAAACGACCCTATTTTAAGGAACGATTTAACAAAGATTTCCAAAGTTACCAAAATAAACCTAAACGAAATTTTCGTTCAAACTACAAATCTAAATCTAAGCCTAATAGATCCTCAAAGGATTTTTCAATAAAAACAATGCTTCTTGCTTTAAATGTGGGAAAATTGGTCATTATGCTAAACACTGCCGTGTCTCTACTAAAATCAATGAACTTTCCCTCGAAGAACCTCTTAGACAACAAATCAACAATCTTCTCTTAGAAACAACTTCTGGGTCCTCTGAAGATGATACAACTTCTTGTTCATCTGAAGAGATCAACCAAATCCAAGATGATGAATTCAATTCATCTTCTACAGAGGATTACCCTCAAATAAATGTCATTTCCAAGGAGCATGGTGCGCTACATGATGTCATCAATAAACTTCTAGATTGTGATAAAAGTGAGTATCTTTCTAAATTTAAAGATATTTTCTCACAATCTTCCCCTCCCTCTTCATCTTCTAATTCTAAACTATCGGTTCTTCAGAATACTTATGATCTAACCAAAACAATGGAAAGATTTAAGCGTTATGTCAAACCAACAACCATGGCTGATCTTCAATTTGAAATAAACAATCTTAAAGTTGAAGTTCAACAACTTAAGATCTCTCAGCAGACTCATGAGTCCGCTCTTTTTCAAATACAACAATTTCTTTCATCTTTCCAAAATCCTTCTAACGAAAATACTGATCAAGTTTTAGAAGAAAATGATGATGATCCTCTTGAAGATCCAAATTTAGAAACTTCATTTTTAAATGTAATTTCTAAATGTTTTACCCAAAAATTTTATATTAAAGTCAAGATTATTATCAATGATTTTATTCTTGACCAACCAGTTTTGTTTGATACTGGAGCCCAAGCCAACTGTATTTTAGAAGGTTTAGTGCCAACTAAATATTTTGAAAAAACTACTGAATGGTTCATAGGTGTTTCAAAGTCTTATTGCCCTGTTCAGTATAAAGTTTCTAAAGCAATTGTCCAAAATGATAATTGGCAACTCCAAGTTCCTTTCATTTTAATGAAAACAATGGCATCTGATATTATCCTCGGAGCACCATTTGCTATAACAACAGGTCGCCACGTCTCCAAAATTGGCAACCTGATTTTTAAATCAGGTCGCCAATGATCATTTAAAAACCTAAATTTAAACTATCCACGCACACCAAAACCTTCGTTCGCCATTTCCCTCTCGCGGCCGCCCAGTCTCCCGTCTCCGTCGCTTGGCTTTGTTTCTGTCTCCAACTCCGAGATTCAATCGGCGGTACCGGTTCCATCGGCGCCAAGATCTTCCTGCTCGTGTCTCCACTCAAGCCCGATTGTCTCGTTTCCCGACTCGGCGACTCTCTCCCCTAGTCTCCGGCTCTCGGGTCTTTGCTACTCTCTCTGTCTCATGTCTAGCCCTCAGCCACTCTCATCTCCGGCTTTTAGGTTTCTTCTTCTTCTCCCTTATGCCTATTTGTTTGCTGCAATGCTGTCTCTGTTTGTTTTTTTTATTAAAAAAAATCATTTTTCAGTATTTCAAATATTATTATTTGTACTTCCTAGATGTGGCATGCTGGATTTTGAGGAATCATTGTTACAAAATGAAGGTGCAACTCAATCATATATTTGTATGTACGTATCTAAGAATGGCTTTAACCCATCCGGAATTCTTTGGAGAAAGAACAATATATTTAATGTTGCTTATGCATGTTGCGAGTTACCGTATCATATTGTAATTTTTTTTTTTTGCTTCAACTAGATACAAATTCTTAACTACACGGAAAAACAGATACCAAACAGGAGAGGATAGGAAAATTGGGAATTGATGAATCCTCTGACATTAGCATATCATAGAAGGCTGAAAACCAAGATACAAGAGCAGGTTTTTAGCTATTTGAAGATCAAATAATAAAAGTATTACTTCTTGGTTGATTGTGCAGTTTTCAATCCAAAACAAGGCTTTAGCACTGAAGGTGAAAAGGTATATCCTTTATGTAATAACGAATATATAGATGATTTGTCAAATTTCTATCCTCAAGCTCTGTTTTTAGCCTATTTGTTATCATTTGAAGTGCCATTGTAGTATAATTGTTGGCTTGTATTGAGACATCTGGGCAGGAAGTTGAATGATGATTTTGTTCTTGAGAAATCTTTTTTCTAAACTTGCTAACTACTTGATGACATATATTGCTTAAGCTTCATTTTGGAGAAGAAATGGGCAAAAAAACGTGCGTATGATTGATGCTTGCCACTTCTGCTGGGAAAATTTTATTCACTATACCCATGATTCTTATAAACAGTTAATGCTATTGTTGCCTTCTGGCCATCTAATTAACAGTTCATGATTCCCTATTACACTACGATTTTTGGGAGCTACAATTTTACCGTGCTAATGGTTTGTGTTTCACTTTTCAGGTCTTGCTCTCGATTTGGTCCCTCTTGAAGGATAATCATCTTTTTCTTTTTTGACTACTTGCTGAGAAATCTTGGTCAAAGGTTTGAAGCAAACGGTTGCGCTCCCAAATTAGGTCAGTTGCTTTCATTTTATGCACACACATATATTGTCCAATTGGTTCAAGTGTTTTTAATCCTGTCCTTTTTTTTTGTCTTTCCTTTACTATTAGCCATATGAACTACGTGAACTTGATTAAACAAGTGATGGCTTCATGGTTTACCATTTCCATTACCATTGATGTATATGTCAGTAGGAATAATTGATATTGTTGGATTTAATAGTTGATATTGTTCTTAATTGCTTTAGTTAGTAAGTTTTGTTGAATTAAGCTGAAATTGGTTGTTATTGAAATTTTGGAAATGTCGTAGGTGGTAATAAAATGAGTCATAGTTGGATGAATGCGTTGAGAACTAGTGAAGAATATGAGAATGGGGTGGAAGAGTTTATTGAATTTGCTAGAAGAAATGTGGCTACAAAAAATGGGATGTATTATTGTCCATGTGTTAATTGTTTAAATGGGAGTCGAAGGGTTATTGCTGATATAAGGGATCACCTACTTTGTGATGGAATACACCTTCGATACACAACGTGGATATGACATGGTGAGGAAGTAAGTACGGTGCGTCCCACGAAAATGAAGTTGAGGTAGATGATGATGATGGAATGGAGAAAATGATTAATGATGTTGAGGCGTAGAATCTTTTGCACAATCGGGTGAATATGAAAGCGTGCGGAGTGATGCAGAGACACCTTTGTTCCCTGGGTGTACTAAGTATACACGGTTGACTGCGACCTTACATTTGGTCAACTTAAAGGCAACTTGTGGGTGGACCGATAGCAGTTTCACGTCGCTGCTTGAATTGTTGTGTGATATGTTGCCAGATCATAATGTACTTCCAAATCGTATGTATGAGGCCAAGAAAATCTTGTCTACGATGGGTATGGAGTATAAAAAGATAGACAGTTGCCCTAATGACTGCATATTGTACAGAAACGAGTACGAAGGCCTCAGTAATTGTCCGAAGTGTAAAACTTGACGATACAAAGTGAAGAAAGTTATTGTTTAAGGAGAGCAGACAACAAAAAGGCAACCTTTGAAGGCATTGTGGTATCTTCCAATAATTCCACGGTTTAAGCGTCTGTTTACTAGTGAAGCAACGACGAAGAAGTTGAGATGGCATTCTGATGAGAGAATATCCTATGGAAAATATCTTCGGCACCCGGCTGACTCTCCGCAATGGAAGAAAATAGATGAAATGTTCCCTCAATTTGGGAGTGAGCCAAGAAACCTTCGGCTGGGGCTTTGTATAGATGGCTTCAACCCTTATCGAACTCTTAGCAGCACCCATAGTGCATGGCCGGTTCTCCTTGTAATATACAACTTACCTCCCTGACTATGTATGAAACGCAAGTATGTGATGCTTTCTATGATGATTTCTGGACCAAAACAACCCGGGAACAATATCGATGTGTACTTGGCGCCTTTGGTTGAGGATTTGAAGGAGTTGTGGGAGGAAGGCGTAGATGTGTTTGATGCATATAAGAAGGAGCACTTCAAGTTGCGTGCAATGATTTTTACCACGATAAACGACTTTCCTGCATACGGAAATTTGTCAGGGTACAGTGTGAAGGGGCATAAAGCATGTGCAATATGTGAAGCAGACACAAACTTCCATCAACTAAAGCACAGGAAAAAAACGGTCTAACTCGGTCACAGGAGGTTTCTTCAACGGTTCCACCCATATCGTAAGTTAAGAAAGCGTTTTAACGGCTTACCGGAGCATAGAACGGCTCAAAAGGCATTAACCGGAGAGGAAGTTTATAGTCGGGTGAAAGATATCAATGTCATATTGGGTAAGCAGCAAAGGATTAAGGGTGAGAAGAATATATGGAAGAAGCGATCAATTTTCTTTGATCTTCCATATTGGCGTAGTCTTGATGTGAGACACGATCTTAATGTGATGCATGTGGAGAAAAACGTTTGCGATAGCCTTATCAGTACTCTTTTGCACATACCAGGGAAGACTAAGGATGAAATTAATGCAAGACTAGACCTGGTTGATATGGGAATAAGAGAACGGTTACATCCACGAGTAATGGACGATGGTAAGAGGGCATACATGGAGCCAGCAACCCATACACTATCAAAAGTGGAGAAGAAAAGTTTGTGTGGGTGTCTATATGACATTAAGGTGCCACAAGGATATTCTTCTAATTTGAGAAGGTGTGTTTCAATGGACGATTTGAAGTTAGTGGGAATGAAGTCCCATGATTATCATGTGTTGATGCAACAACTATTACCAATAGCTATTAGAGGCATTATGAAAGATGAAGTGCGATCCACTGTAACAAGATTGAGTATTTTCTTTAATGCTATCTGTAATAAAGTTATTGACATTGAAAAGTTGGATAAACTGGAAAATAAGGGTTATATTATTTTGTCCCAACTTGAGATGCATTTTCCTCCCGCTTTCTTTGATATCATGGTGCACCTGATAGTGCACTTGGTAAGGGAGGTAAGGCTCATGGTCCAGTTTACCTAAGGTGGATGTACCCTTTTGAGCGATACATGAAGATCTTAAAAGGGTATTCAAAAAATCCTTATCGGCCGGAAGCCTCAATAGTTGAGAGATATGTAGTTGAAGAGGCTATGAAGTTCTGCAAAGATTATCTATCATGGGCGACGATACAATCTCAGCATGACGAGGGGATAAGCGAGGGAACTCGAGGCATCAAACTGAAGAATATGCCTCGTGAAGCCGTGTTGCAGGCACACTTGTACATCTTGTATAATATGGAAGAAGTTCAACCATACATTGATAAACACAGAAAGAGTTTGAAGGATATGAATCCAAGGAAGAATGACATACAGATAGCTAATGAGCAAAAGAAGACATTCATAAAGTGGTTCTAGGAGACTGTATTGCATGAGACCGGTGTGTCGGATACAATCGAGTGGTTAGCCTGGGGGCCTTCTTTTCAGGTCATCACTTGGTGTGGTTATGATATAAACGGATTTTCGTTCTACACAAAAGACCAAGATGATAAAAGTTCTGTGCAAAATAGTGGGGTGATGGTTGAAGCTGAATCCATGCACTTTTCGAGTTTGAAAGACAAGAACCCGGTGTTAGCATCAATGGCCTATTATGGAGTCATTGAAGAAATATGGGAGATAAGCTACAGCAAGTTCAAAGTTGCTTTATTGAAATGTAAGTGGGTTAGCAATAATGCTTTGTTGTAATAGATCCTAAATTTGGATTTGTCTCGAGTTGATCTTCAAAGACTTGGTCATAGAGACGAGCCATTCATTTTAGCAAGTCAGGCGAAACAAGTGTTTTATGTAACAGACCCTGCAAATAAAAAAAATTTCATCGTACTTCAAAGTAAAAAATAGAAGTATGGTGAAGAATCCTTGAACCTTGACGATACACTTCCTTTCACAACAAATCCACCTATAACACGTGAAGTAGAATTGGATGATGATGAAGAATATGCTGCAAGAAAGGATCATTGTGAAGGAATATGGGAAACCATGTGAAGTAAGATCTTTAGTTATGAAATATTACTATGTTCTTTTTGTGGTCGTTTAACATGTTGGTTCATTTTATTAATGTTTTTTATGTAATAACCTATCTAACATTATTGATTTGTCTTTGACGAACAGGAATATGTCCAGCTCTGACGAGTCATCGGGTGATAGGGTTGATGTGCCCGTTGTGAGAAAGGGGAGAGGTAGCACACACATGGGTGCACTCATTGCTTTCGTCGTGATGATCGGAAAAAGAGATCGCATGTGGAGTTCGATGAAAATATGAATCCAACCGGTAGGGAGGAAGATAGCTTCATTAGCTATTTAGGCTATCCGCTCGAAGCAAAGTGTGTATTGTTTACTCTGCTTGGAAGTTCGTTCTGATAAAACGAAGGAGTTGATTTGGTCACGATTCTCGGTATCTCACTTTCGATATATCTCGCATTTGTATCTTTAGTCTTATTGCTTGATTTCTTTCATATCTTATCTTTTACTTTGCAAAAACGTTCGATGTCCCCAACAATAAGGCAATGTACAAGCATTGGATGGGTGAAGTTCGTCTCGGTTGGAAAGACTTTAAGAACAAGGCGACAAAAAGTATATTAGAGGGTCAAAGAGGAACGAGGATCCCTGTCAGACCTATGATTTCATTTCTCCAGAGGACTGGAGGGAGTTTGTGGCGTCACGACAGAATCCTGAATTTATTGTAAAATTTTTGTCATATCCTATCTTTTATTTGAATCTACTTGACATTGTAGGCTCAATTTTATTTGTTTTCGTGTCACAGGAAAAAAGCCAAGTCAATAGAGAGAGGCAGGCGAAAAATAAATATCCGCACTGCATGTCTAGAGGTGGCTACAGAAACCTTGAACGAAAGATGATGGAGGAAGAGTTAAAGCGAATGAAGGAAGCTTCCCAATCCGATCCTTCCACTGCTATCCAGGCCCTGAGCGTCATCCTCGTCATAAGAAATGGAAAGCTGCGAGAATGAAGGGTGACAAATACATCAATGAAGATGTTGCTGAGGTTGCCTCAAAGATTGTAAGTTGTTAAATTATAAGTATTAAATAGCCTCAGTTGTTTCATACTATAAGAGTTTAGTTATTATTTATGAAAAATCTCATGATACATGATGAACTTGAGCGACGAGCGCCAAGGCTCATTCACGCAGTACACGGGGACATTTTGTCGACGGCTATTGGGAAGCCGGATTACCTTGATGATGTTCGAGGGGAGACGAGGGGAGTTAGTATAGCAAAATATTTCGGCCGGCGTTCACGTTTGCATGAAGGAGAGAGCCATGCAGAGCTTGAAGCCAGAATTCGAGCGTCCCTCATAAATGAGGTTATGGCACAACTACGGGGTGAAATGATGGCTATGGTACAACAGAATACAAATACGGCATTGACAACCCACGAAGCCCCGATCGTCCCCGGCGGAAGGAAAGTTTTCACCCTTCGAGATGTACCTATTGGCGAACCTTCTCCCCTCCCGGATGTACATATTGGCGAGCCTTCTTACACTCCACAGGGAGGTATACCTTGCACTCTATATTTGGATGACCCACGCCGGCGTATTGTTGCCGATGGTCTTGTTTACCCATAACAATATAAACACCACAACAAGCAAATTCCAGAAGACCAACGTCGGGTGACTGTGAGTAGTGTGCGAGAGAGGGAAGAAGAGATAGCCATCCCGATTGATGATGAGGAGGTTACCACACTAGGTGCTGCCATCACATGGTTCATCCTCTGGCCGCATCATCTTATTGAGATGGGGACGACACCTCCAATGGTAGGAAATACATTACTGATTGATGATGAGTAGGTTCCCGATTGATTTACAATGGTAACCCACTCATAATATGTTTTTTTATGTTTTCATAGCATGAAGAAGCTGCGAGCTTATTTCCCTACTTAGCATAGCTACGAGAGTTGTCCAAGGACATCGACTATATAAGCTTGAATATGCCTCCGGGAATTGTCGGTGCGAAAAAGACATATCCGATAACAATTGACAAGAAAGATTTGAAAGAGTTCTTGCATATGGATTGTTTAGATATACAGTTTCTTCAAGTTGCAATCCTGTAAGTTTTTTTAACCCTTTAATTATGTCAGTACTCTTTTTTGTTTTGTTTAATATATTCAATAACATTTATAATTTCATTTCATAGTGTCTGCCATGAAATATGCGCCAACAAAAAGCAAGTGGGTTCGTATGGATACTTATGTCCTGGATGCACGGCTTCGGCTCGCCTTACGTTACCCAGGAGGTCAATTTATGTTGGTTTAACAATGAGCGACGGAGGCAAGTCTTGTTATCTAGCGCCAATACATGAAAGGTGCGTACTTTTGTTTTGTCTATATAATATTTTTGTGAATAAATTGCTTTCTTATCTTAATTTAATATTAATACGTATATGTTGTAGTGGTCATTGGACCCTGTGTGTTGTTTGTCCCGTCAAGAACTCCTGTTATTGGTTCGATTCAATATATGGCAATCCAACCGAGGATATCAAAAACATGTTTTCCGAGTAAGTAAATTTTTGTCTGAATCATCGATTCTTCTTTTAAATGAATGATTTAACATGTCTGTTAATTTCCATTTTAATGATAGTGGCCTCAAGACGTATAGACGTCTTGTTGGAGCAAAAGAGCAGGGTGGACCAAAGTGGTTTAAACCGAAGGTAAGTAGTTTCAATTCAAGTTATTTCATTGACACAGTGGCTTTCGATGTGCCTTTATTCGTTTTAACAATTTTCTTTTGATTTATAGTGCCATCAACAACCAGGGAGTACCGAGTGCGGGTACTACGTTATGAGTTGGATGCAATCCATCGTTAGCAGCAAACGTATTCAAGGTTTTCAAAGTGTACGTAATCGCTATGTGATCCTCAAATGATGATATTTTTGTAGTTGTACTTGAGTTGTTAATTATGTCATCCACTTCATTGGCTTATCTTATACCTTGTTTTCCAATTTACAGTTTTTGGGGACTACGGATCCGTACTCGTAGGATGAGATCGATTCAGTTCGGGACAAGTTGGCTAGACATCTTCTTCAACACATAGGCTAGTTAGTAGTGAGCATGATTAGTATGTTATTGTGTTAGTGATTGTTTGCTAGCTATTGTTGTTCGTTTGTATCTGTTTGGTGTTATTGTGGGTATCTGTTCAAAATCTGTGACAATTGTGATCAACTTTCTTGGAACTATGAACCTTCTTGTGTTGCTTGGTGGGTTTCTTCCTTATGCAAAACTTGGTAGATATCTTATTGTTGCTATCTCATTGTTAGTTTGTCTTTGCAAGTTTGGTGTTATTGTGGGTATATTATTGATTCAGCTGATGCAAAACTTGGTAGATAACTCATTATTGCTATCTCATATAGTTTGTCTTTTCAAGTTTGGTGTTTTTGTGTTTGGTCATTTATAGTCTTAAAAGTGGATTTATTATGCTTATACTTTTCTTTCAAAGGTATTGTGTGAACTAGTGGACCAACTCTCTCGGTTTTGAATCCATGATTTTGTATTGTTTGTAGAATATTAGGCGAGTACTTGCTTGTAGTTTGATTAAGTATGTAATTAGGATTCATATATAGCGTTTGTCCTGTTCTTCTTTTCGGGCAAAATTAAAATATGCAGCATAAATTTAAAAAAAAAAACTCAACAAAGGCGTCCTGATTAAGTAATCAAAACGCCTTTGTTCATTTTCTAGCCTTATAAGGCGACCTGATTAATATTAAGGTCGCCTTATGATTTAATAAGGCGACCTGATTGTAATCCAAGTCGCCTTTTTATTTAATAAGGCGACTTGGATTTACAATCAGGTCGCCTTATAAGGGCCCTGATTTACAAATTCAGGTACCTTATAAGGCGACCTGAATCTTAATTCAGGTCGCCTTATTAAGGCGACCTGAATATTAAATAAGGTCGCCTTAATAAGGCGACTTGAATCATAATTCAGGTCGCCTTATTAAGGAGACCTGATTTAAGATTCAGGTCGCCAAAAGCCACGAAAACCACTACCCCCTCCGAGACGTCCCTCAGTAAAGGGACGTTAATTGGGTCTTATTTAGGTCGTTTTTTTAGCGTTTTTGTAGTAGTGCAATATCCTTTCTACATTTGACAAAATGCAAATGTTGGCTCTAGCCAATTTGTACTAACTCGAGCCAAGCCCTGCACTCTAGCCTAACTCATCAGACTCGAGCCAAGCTCCTATCTAAATTTGTCAGAATACAAATTTTGGCTCTAGCTAATTTCTACTGGCTCTAGCCAAGCCCTAAACTCCAGCCTAAGAGCATTGGCTCTAGTTAAGTTTTCGACCGTTATTTTCAAATGAACTTCTGACTCTAGCCTACTCTGTGTAACTGGAGTTTTGACCCAAACTGGAGCCAGAGAACTTTGACTCTAGCCTAGAGCACTCCCATGAGATAAATTGACTCTAGCCAACACAATGTACCTTGAGTTTTGACCCACACTCTAGCCTGAATATTTTGACTCTAGCCTAGCGCGTTTCATCAGAACAATCAGACTCTAGCCTGAATATTCTGACTCAAGCCTAGCAGGTTACATTTGAACTATTTGACTCTAGCCTACACAATATACCTTGAGTCTTGACCAAAACTCTAGCCAGTATCTTGTGACTCTAGCCTAGCATGTTATTATAGAAGAACTTGACTCTAGCCAAATTCATCAGTTTGAAAAAAACCAGATTTCTAAACCTTGCAAATCTCTGAGTATGGTTTACTTATTTTATATCTTCACTCATTATTGTTCCTAATCATGTTTAACAAGTTTGTTAATGAGTTTCAGAAGATTTTTATGGGGATTAACGCTAATTTGAAATAAAGCAACAATGTGTCAGACGCATTTAATGCAAAACAGAGATATTCACCATTCTGGCATATGACCTTCTGACAACAATAAACAACTATTTCCTTGATACATTCTCACCAAGTCTCAAGGGACAATTTGAATAAGAAATGTCAATGTTGGAGATTCAGCGAATACGATTAGTCCGAGTAAACATTCTTCAACGGAAATATTTATTACACTCAACGGCTAATTAGAAGAGTCTCAACAGATAAACTTGAAGCTTCAACAACGGTCATAAATGCCACCAACTATAAATGTTAGAAGCATTCAAATCTACAAGACCGGGAGGGAAACGTTGTGCATTCAATTCGATATTATTGCAATCTTCCGTTTCATTAGTTTCATTTAATATCTTCGGATATTCTTGTACTTCAGTGTTTATCATTTATCTACTCAGTGAGGAGTTAAACACTCTTTGAATATTTGTTTATCAGTTGAATCTTAAGGTTGAGGAACCTTAAGAGAGGGTGTATCAATTACAACTTGTAAGGGGGATTCGAGTCTGTGAGGATCATCCTTCATTTATAGAGTGTGTAATTGTGTCTGTGGTTATTTGGTTACAACTTGTAAAGAGCAGTAAGTCCTAGTGAGAGGATTACTCAAGAGTTACAGAGTGTGTAATCAAGTTTCGAGATAGTGAAATCCCAGAGTGTTTCTGGGGACTGGACGTAGGTGAAGGATTTGGACCGAACCGCATAAATCCATTGTGTTAAATCTCTCTTACCCTTACTCTGTTTATCCTGTTTCGCACTATCCCAACAGAGCATTTTCGCGAGAAAATTTATATCCCCAATTCACCCCCCTCTTGGTGATATTCTGTCTTTCAGTCCTCGCTCAACTTCTCCTTCCTCCTCTGTTCGGATAGTCATGAGTTGTGAGTGTGAGGTTTGGGTTTCCATTTTTGTTGTTGTTCTTATATCAATGTTTTCAAACTTGAACATCCTCCCTTCTTGCACTGAGTATTAAAAAATAGTGGCTAAGCTTTACTCCCTTATTGTTTTGCAGCTGCTGGCGTATGTAAGGAAACAGGGGATTTGGGTAAAATCTAATGGAATCTAAAAGTTAAGGAGCTTACTTTAACTAGGTATTTCTACTTTAAAATTTCTTGCTTTTGTAAGAGGAAGAAAGAATCGTTTTTAATTTCCTTTTATTCTGATTCAAATCTGGTTGAGAAGGTTAGATAGCCGTGAAGGTTATTATGGATGAGAGGAAATTTAAAGAAATTTTTCATATTTATGTGGTTGGGGGTGCACACCAGATGTCTGAAGAAATGCCTGAGTAAAAAAAGAAGTTGATTGAATAATGATATGAGGTCATGGAAGATGATATTGGGTGATAAGAAGCTTTTAAATTATGTTAAAACTTGAGATATGTGTTAGCAAGATGAAGACTAAATATGTTCGTAGTCACCTTGAGGAATTTTGTGTTATGTTAGGTTTAGTTATTGTGGAGTCTTGTTTATTAGTTCTTGACTATTGGCTTGCCAGCTATTTTTCAATATTTTCCTTCCCTTTGATTCTTCCCTAGCTATGCATGTTCAAAAAAATAAAGTCTTAACAGGCCACAGGCCTAGCCAAGCTTGTATACAAGCCAGACTCAGGTTGAAAAAAAAGTCTATAGCCACAAGCTAGGCTCAGGTCACCTTGTTGTAAGGGTGAAGCCTGGCCTGTTTCCACCCAGTATAATTCTCAATAGCAGTGCCAAAAAAAGAAAATTTCTAAATTATAAAATAACAATATTATAATTATTTTTATACTACCTCCGGTCCTAATTATAAGACCTATTGACTATTTTTGGAAGGATTAAGAAAGTTAAATAAGTTACTTAATCATTTCATATGTTGTGTTTTCTTAGATTATATATTAATTTATTGGTCAAATTATTTAGTTTGAAGAAAAAAAATAAAAATACTCTAAGCTAATTTCATTAGCTTGATTAATCTTTCCAAAAAAGTCAACTAGGTCTTATAATTAGGACTGAAGGGAGTATAACATTAAATTTGAACCATCTCTTTTTTATGTAAGGGTTGAAAGTGGAGCTTAATCACCAAGAGAGGGGGTGAATTGGGGATTTTAAAATTCTTTCGAAATTGCTCTATTTTTGAACACTAAAACAGAGCTGCACAGAGGATAGGGAAGAACAACAAGACACAAGAAACTTATACTTGGTTCGGTCCAATCTCTTTACCTACGTCCGGTCCCCGGACACTCGGGATTTCACTATCACGATTGATTACACACTCGTAACTCAAGAGTAATTCTCTCACTAGAACTTATTCCCCCTTACAAGTTGCAATCAATATCTCAATCTCCAAGTCCCCAAACTTGAGATACTCACAATAAATGATTTACAATCAATGAATTCTCTCTAAGAGTAAATAATGATAAACACTGAAGCTTAATGTATCAGAAGATACTTTACAAGTGAAAACTAAAAGAGTAGTTGTAAAACTTGAATGTAATTCGTTTTCAGCAGATGTGTTGTTGAGAAGAATTGAATGCTACTCTATTTATACTAAGAGAGCATTAAGTAACCGTTGCTAACTCCATTATAACCGTTGAAGCATTAAACTAGCTGTTGGAGGCACTTTGTTGTCTTCTCTCTATACTCTTCAGTTAATTCCTTTTGTTCAAAGGATTAGAGTTGACTTTCCTTGTAATAGATCCGTTGGAGAAGCAGCTACTGCTTAGGGAAAGCAGACATTAATCCCTTTGCAACGTGTAGAGAATGATGATACAAAAGGATGCAAGTTTCTGAACTTTGCATTTAATGTTCTGACATTGCTTTTGTTCAATTCTTCATTTAATGTCCTCTAAACAATCTGAAACTCACTAACAAACTCATTAAACATAGTTAAGAATAGTAGTGAACGTAGAGGAGAAGTATTGAGATCAAACAAGAAGATTTCACAAATTAAATCGATTTGATTTTCAATGTAATACCCGAGATAATTATTTATTTGGAATATTATATTTTAGTAAATAAAATCTATTGGAAATAGATGAAAATGTGGTTTCAAATAATAAGTAATAATTATCTTATTTCCTAAGGTAATTTCTATTGAAATTAGGGTGAATAAAGAGCTAAAAATCCCTAAATGCAATTGTGGGGCATAAAATGGCCTGAAAATATTATGATAAATCCCTAGAGGCAGTAAAATATTTATTAAAAATTAGAAAGTATGTTGTCTCTAATTTTTGGGATTATTTTCCTTGAAAAATAATGAGGCAAAATTAAATATAATTTTGGGGAGCATAAGTGACCCCATGATTATTTTGCATGGGATATAAAATACCAATGTCGGTGCAATAATTGTGAGATAATGATTTATCCTAATTAAGAAAATTATCAACAATTAGTAAGTAACTAATTAAGTAATTAATGGCTAATTACTTAAATTAAGATATAAAGTAAATTAATTAAGAAAATAAATAAAAAAGAAAATAAGAAGGGAAGGGCGAAATTTTCAAGTGTGAAAGGGGTTAGGGTTTTTCAAATAATATCTAGATATTTATCAATTAAATAATAATATATTCGGTAGAAAGACCGGTTGGCTAAATGAGAACCGATAGAAATAAAATCCCATCTCAAAATAGGTGAACTAAGTCGAATATCCGGACTTAATATAAACAAGTGAAATTTTATCCCGGAGTGAGCTATCTCCGAGGTCATTTCTGAAACCAACGGAGTAAATAAGAGACAGGGTAAATAAGAAAATGGGCAGATAGTAGAAATGAGAACCCATAGAAAACAAGACCGTTGTGACAAACCATGAACTAGGTTTCTTAGGTCAGGACATATTACGAACCAGTGAATTTTTGTCCAGAAGCTGGTACTATCGGAAGTTATTTCCGTAACCGTTGGCGTTTGTCCAAAAATGTTCGGCAGGCAATGGAATACCCTTAATGGGATCAAAAAATTAGTTAACCTAAGTAGTTTTAAAGAAGATGAATAGATCTTCAACGCTGTGTTCCCGGATTTTTGGGATTCGTCAAGATTACGCGATTAGAACACCGAACTGGGAACTTTACCGGTGCAGGTGCATAAAGCACATGGGTGACATCATGGATGATGCAATCTTCTTCTAGAAGGATGACATGGGCATGAGGTCAGCCAAGGCATTGGAAGGCCAAGATTGAGCCACGTGTCAAAGTGCGATCCGACGATCGAAAACTGATATGAAAAAGGCATGAATAGTGTCATTTTTTCTTCTATAAATAGAAAGCTCTCCTCTTCGCTTTTCTTCACCCCAAAACCGAAATAGGGAGAGGTTAGAGAGAAGGAGGAGCCCGGAGAAAATATAGCGGAGCCCTGGGTAAGTTTTTCGGTCCCTAGTCTTAAGCTTCGGTGTTTTGTTCGATAGTTATAGTAGGAATGTTGTTTTGATCTTTAATCTTCCAATATATTGTAGATATCATGTGTTTGGGTTAAATATGATATATATTTCGAAAAATATGTTGGGAAAAGAGTTATGGCAAAATTTTGGAAGATTAGAGTCAAAATAACGAAGCTCTGGCGAAATTCCGCCGATTAGGGGAGTTAGGGGCAAAATGGTAATTTGTACCTAAAATGCCTGTTATGCTGCTAAATATTGATAAATGTGGTATTATCCTCATAGGATATCTGTGATAACGTACCGCTGTTGTACCGTTGTTATACCGCTGTTGTGCTGCTGTCAGGCCGCTGTCAAAAATACCGTTTTCCGTCAACGAAGGTACGTTCGCGTACTGTAACACTAACTATGATGTTTATTGTATGCATATATGTGCTATGTGTATGGTATGCCTATCTGAGGTAATTGATAGCTCTGTGGAATACTCATTGTACTGTTATTATACTTGCTGGGTGTCGGGACACGTTGGCTAAGTGCGAACCATTGCTAAGTGCGACATATCTGCCAGGGGGCTTATATGATATTGGGATATGCTTGTTAGTATGCTCATATACTGTCTATGTGGTGTATATAAACATGAGGTTAACCGTTACCTGAGGTTCAATGGGCATTGAACCTCAGCTCTTAACATAGCGTCAGGTTCAGGAGGATCGAGGACCGAGGAGAAAGGCAAGCAGGCCGCATAGAGACCCAGCTGAAGACTTTCCTCCATTGTTATCTACTTTTGTAAACAATCGGTACAATGTACCGTTACTGTAAAGAGCCAGACTTACGACATTTGAAATATATGTATCAGTTACTCTTACGCTCCGATGCTCTACTCTGATGAAAAAAAAATACTGCTTTTGAAAATGGGATGTTACATTCAAACTATGCGACCTATACTCAAGTATGTTCTTCAATACTCGAGTTTGGCACTGTGCACTTATATCAATACTTGAGTATCCAAGATGATACTTGAGTATGCCTCTTCCAGAGAGGAATGTCGTGATTTGAGCTTTGGACCATATCTTTGAAATAGGAACAATACTCGAGTTTGCAAATCCATACTCGATTTTTGAACTTTTAATATGAAAATAAGTTTAAGTCCAAAACCTCAATGCTTGGGTATTCATTTCAATACTTGAGTTTTCAAATCTTTGCAAAAAGAGCAAAGATCTCTGTATGCCCGATACTCGAGTTTCTAACTCAATACTCGAGTATCCAGAGATTTTGAAAACTTTGAGAAATCTTATCCCAAGTCAATACTTGAGTATTCAAACAATATTTGAGTATTCAAAACATGTGTAAAAGTTTGAAAACTTTTTGTCAATCCGTTACTCGAGTATTCATACCCATACTCGAGTGTTCACAAGTTGAAAGATTTTGGTGACTCTCTGTATGACCAATACTTGAGTTTTGTAATGGATACTTGAGTTTTGAAAGACATGTGTAAAACTTGAAAAACTTTTTCTCAATCCGATACTCGAGTATTCATACCCATACTCAAGAATTCTCAAGTTGAAAACTTTGGTAACTCTATGTAAAACCAATACTTGAGTATTCAAAACAGATTCTTGAGTTTTGAAATCTTTGGAAAATATTGAAAGAGTCTCTGCATGATGCATACTCGAGTATTCATACCAATACTCGAGTTTGCCTCAGGGTGAAAAACTTGGAGTGCTCTCTGTAAGTCCAATACTTGAGTTTCCAAAGGGAAACTTGAGTATTGCTTTGTTTAATAAAATAGAGCTACTCTCTGTCAGGTCAATACTCGAGTATTGAGACCAATACTCGAGTTTGCCTTTGACAGTAAGTTTTTCAACTTACCAAAGACAAACTTCAACTTATGTTTACAATTGTCAGTTATCATCAAAACACATAGAAAACTAACAAGGGTGACGTGGGATAATATGAGAAATAAGAAAAGGAGAGGTTTTGCTTCCAGTTCCCACAAGTTGTATTACCTTCATATTGTCCAAAAAAACAATATATCTCAACACATATATTTAAGGGAATCAACATTACAAAATACAATTTTTTTAAAATTACATAAAATATTCTCCCTCTTCTTAATTGATTGTACCGGTCTTTCATCTCCGACCTAACTGAATATATAAATAGATTATTTGCATCAAGATTACGTGCAATTTCCTTTCAATGAAATTGAAGAAAACGTCAGTGATGCTTTTATTATTATTGTTTTGATGATTTTTTTTTTTCCCTAACTGAAATATATTCGTGCATGAACCTGCATCCTTAAAGTCAGCAATTTCGGCCATTTTTCAGGACACTCTTTGACTTCTTGGAACAACAACGTACAATCATCAAGCTCTTTCTTTTTTGACCGGAAAAAAGATTTTTTTTAAAAAAAAACCAATATAACTTTAAAGTCTCAAATCAGTTTTATTTTCTATAAAAATATAGATATCAACAACACTTCTCTAGAAAATAAAAATTTATTTTGGTAGGACTTTATTGATTTAGGATTTTGAAGTTCAAGTGGAATTTTTTTTTTAACTTTTTAAATTTATAATTTTCAATGAGAAAACTAAATTAGGTATAGTGGCATTGCAACGCCTTTCAGTTGTTTCCCGTTTTCCCCCGAAATTTTCTACATAACTTACCTTTACAAAGCCTAGTTTGATTAGAATTTAATAGAAAAATTTAAACATTGTGCTTGAACTTAATTTTAAGTGAATATCTTCTCGTCTATGTGTGTGTTATAATTTATTTAATATTCTTATTCTTTTATAAAATATTTTATGTCACCTTAGGATTTTAATTTAGATATATGTGTATGAGAGTCCTAGTAGACACTCATTCCGTTGTTGAATATAACTTTGATCTCATTTACAAATTAAAGCATAGAGAAAATAATTTTCTTATCATATTTATAATTATAAGCATGTCATTAATATTTTATCATTAACTTCCTATTTTACCCCTTCATTAAATGTTGCTGCATTTTTTTTTCTAATATAGTAGTAAATTAATTGACTATAATATACATTTAGTCCTCTAAATTTACATGAAGTTTTAGTTTAACCAACTTTATCTTGTGTATTTTTAGTCTCTTAATGCTAGCATCATTGGTCTCATTATTGAAAAACATGGACTTAATGCATTTAAATGATAACTCTATAATTATATGTTGACATATTAATTTTTTATTTTTTATTTGAAAAATATTTAAAATAAAATTTAATAAAAATATATTCTGACAGCAAGTTTCAACATTATCGCAACACATCTTTCAAATTATCAAAATATTATATTAAATGATTAAAATATTATATAGATAGGTAAATTCAGAGCACCAAATATATAGTTTAGAATAAATTAATGGCTACTCTCTCTACCTCCTTCCTTTTCTATTTATATATCTATCTCTTTTAGAAACTTTTATATCTTTATTTTCAAGTTATTTTTTTTATAAAGCAATTATTTTTTTTCTTCCTCCATCCTTGTTGTGTATATATTGCCCTGCGATTAGAGTGAAGAGCCCTGATTGCAAAAAATGAGTAATATATCTATCTCTTTTAGAAACTTTTATATCTTTATTTTCAAGTTATTTTTTTTAAAAGCAATTAATTTGGTCCTCGTCCCATCCTTGTTGTGTATATATTGCCCTGCGATTATAGTGAAGAGACATGATCTAAAAACATGAGTAGAAGTGGGAGAGGATTATAATGAATAAAATTATATTTGAATCTATTGCAATTATTTAAGATTATTGTTTTTTGCAAATGTTGGATAGTTTTAAAAATACCAAATATTATAGCTAATTTTTTCATTCATATAAATTAGTAGGATATAATTTATAAATAGAAATAGAAAGGTTACAAAATATTAATAAAGCTAAGGAATAACTTCCATCTGCATACAAAAAGATTGGACATGAAAACCAATGGGGTTGGGTCGAATGAAAGGGTGTAGTCCCTCATAACGTGACAAATTTAGTTTTAAATCATTATTAAAAAAGGTGCCCACATTTAATGTTCAACTATACTTTAGAAAAATTGAGAATGAAATCCAACCATTTTGTGTAATTGATGAGACTCGCCACTCTCTATTCTAAGTCGTGGATGTGTTGTAATCATTAAGATGATGGATCACATTCATATCTTGATTAATTGATTGAATAAGACGATCGATCGCATCCATATCTTTAATTAAAATTCAAGATCATTTTTAATTCAATCTTTATTTATTATTTCTCCTATCTTCATCCAATCTTTACTGGATCTTTATATATATATATATATATATATATATATATATATATATATCTTTTATAAACAAACCTCTTGAATTCAAAATTCAAATTCAAATTCAAAATTTGAATTCCAAATTCAACTTGGCCTAAGACCTTGTTTGGTCTTCTAACAAATTTGGGCCCTCTTGTGGAGAAACTGATTTCCCACTAGGGACCCAAATATGGCTACGTTTTACTATTGGGCTTAAAGTTCCACTCCAACTCAATTATATGTTTACTCTTGATAAAGCCCAATGACAATTATTGGTCCGAACTTTCTAATTTTAAGCAATTGGCAATAACTTTTGTGTGTAACCCATTAGGCCCAATTAGTCACTGACATAAATAAACTTGGACCAATTAAAACTCCTTTAGCGGGCCCAAATTATCTAATGACCACATAAGATACTAGCTATGTTTTGCGGCCCCAAAACTAACTGAGTTGATTAAGTGATCTACCTTTCAAATTTGGATACTGTGCAGACATCATCCCTCACAACTTCATTCACTTTTAGTCGAGAGTAAAGAAAAAGTATAATCTCTTTTGATTGACTAAATGTAGCTAATTCACAAAACTAGGAATCTTCTTCCATTTACTTTATAATGGATCATGACTGTTCATGATCACTTGCTGTGTGCACAGACTTCCTAGTCAATTAGAAGCTATCCAAGCTCTACCAGTCTTGTGAATGACTAATCCCTTGTAAGGGACTGTGAGTCCTCTCGGCATTTCCATCTCACGTATTTGAGTTACACCCAAGAGTACATTGTTCTCCACATTTTCAGGCAAATAGAGTTGTACAGTCAAAGTATAACCTAGGACATAGCGTTTGATGTCATCCTCAAGTCCAGGACGATCCATTCTACTAAACGATGAGAGACTTTTCATATCCATTAATACTCTCTACAATGAATCTTTGTGGAGTCTCTGAGTGGGTCAGTTCGGTCCTCTCTGTTCTCCAACAGATCTACCCATGACATCAGTTAAGGCATCACCATGCCTGTATTCCATGAGGTCCCTACCTTGTATTTCTATACAAGTAGATGATGTCGTACTAGTCTTATTGAGATCATCAATGCCCTTTCTTGGTGATTCAAGACTAGGAACAAGTTTTGAGCAAAAAAAAAAAAGACTAGGAACAAGTTTTAGGCAATAGATATGCAGTGTTCTCGAGTCCTCATGATCATGATTTCTATCATTGATCCTCGAGATTAACATATATTCTATTCATAGATTTTTTATCTTTAAACACATATTTACCTTAAAATATAGGTGAGACATAAATATGATAAAGATAAAATGTGCTAATTTATTAATGATGAAATACTACAATGTAGAAAAGGTGTTCACCTGTCCTCACAGATTGTCTATAGGACACCTAAATATTAACAATCTCCCACTTTGGCCTAGAGCCAATCATGTTGACGTGATATACCTAAAGACTCATAATGATTATCATGCTTTCTTTGAGAAACTCCCTTAGTCGAAAATTAGCTAAGTATCATCGGTGGGGATATAGTCCATCTTTATATCTTGTCTTTCAACAATCTCTCAGATGAGGTGATACTTGCAGAGCACATGCTTGGATCTTTGATGAGACTTAGGTTCCTTAGCTTGCCTTGAGGTATAGCTCTGGTGTTATCATAATACAAAGGTATTGGGTACAATCTTGGGAACCATTCCAAGCACATTGATGAACTTCTTGATCCATATTGCCTCCTTAGTTGTTTCTGAATCTGCTATGTATTTTACCTCGGTAGTAGAGTCTGCCGTGGTCTCTTGCTTGGAACTCTTCCAACAAATTGCTCCACTAATTAGGGTGTAGATGGCGCTTGACTGGGATTTACAATTATCTTTATCATTCTGGAAACTAGGATCAGTGAACCCTTTCACTTTTCGCTCACTACTACTACTGTAAACCAGAAATAGATCCTTAGTCTTTCTTAAGTACTTTATAATTGTCTTTACGGTTGTCCAATGGGTTAGTCTAGTATCAGCTCGTAATGCTTAAAGTATAAGAGACGTCTGGTCTCATACATAGCATGGCATACATGATGGATCAAATTGTTGATGTATATGGAATCCTCTCCATGCGTTTCCTTTTAGTAGGTGTCTTGGGACACATAGCCTTAAAAAGATGAATGCCATGACTGATGGGAAGAAAACCCCTTTTCGACCCATCCATGCTAAACCTCTTTAGCATTTTGTCTATGTATGTGGATTTGGATAAACCTAGCAACCTTTTGGATCTATCACTATAGATCTTTATACCAAGTATGTAGGCCACATCTTCCATATCCTTCATGGTGAAGTTCTTTGATAACCATAACTTTGTGGATTGCAGAATGGGAATGTTATTTCCAATGAGTAAAATGTCATCCACATAAAGCATAAGGAAAACAACAGCACTCCCACTGACCTTCTTGTAAACACATGGTTTATCTTCATTCTTGATAAAGATGTTTACTTTACAACTTCATCAAAACAAAGATTTCAGCTCCTTGATGCTCGCTTAAGCCCATAGATTAATTTTTGAAGTTTGCTTATCATATGCTTTTAGCCCTTGGATTCAAAACCCTTAGGTTGTGTCATATACACCTTCTTCTTCACGAAAACACTCAAGAAGGCGATTTTGACATCCATCTGCCAAACCTCATGATCATGTTATGTGGCTATAGCTAGCATAATCCTGATATATTTGATCATGGCAACAGGCGAGAAAGTTTCCTCAAAGTCAATTCCATGCCTTTGACGATAACCCTTCGCAACCAACCTAGCTTTATAGATTTGAATGTTGCCATCCTCATCAATCTTCTTTTTGAAGACCCACTTTCACCCAATAGGAACTATTCCTTCAGGTGGTGGAACTAAGGTCCATGCCTTGTTTTGATCCATTGAATCTATCTTGGATTGCATCGCTTGAAGCCATTCTAGGTAGTCAACATCCTTGACTTCCTCACTGTAGGAAGTGGGCTCGTTATCTTTAACGATATATTGATTCTCAATCACAAAACTGTACTTTTCAGGTTGATGACTAACCCTAGAAGTCCTTTGGGGCTTGGTGTCTACAGCTTCTACTTGAGGCATCGCTAGATGAATAGACTCGTGCTCTGTTATCTGTTCCTATAGTTTTTGAATTTCTTCAAGTTCTATCTTACTCCCACTATCTACTTGAGAAAGTAGATCCTCCTCAAAAAAGGTAGCATTCTTGGATACAAACACTTTGTAGTTATCAGGGTAGTAAAAGTAGGATCCCTTAGTTTCCTTAGGATAGCCTACAAAATACCACAAACTGCTCCTAGCCCCTAATTTATCTGGTTCTAGGGTCTTGACATAAACTAGACAGCCCCACACCTTGAGGTAACTCAAGTTGGGCTTCTGGCCCTCTATATCTCATACAGAGTAGCCTGAACTGATTTCGATGGAACCCTATTAAGAAGGTTTAATTTCGTATTGAGGGCAAATCCCCAAAATAATTTTGGGAGCTTTGTACCACTCATCATTGACCATACCATGTCAAGCAAGGTTCAGTTTCTCTTTTTAGACACGCCATTTTGATGTGGTGTGTATGGAACCTTCAACCGTGAGAGAATCTCATTCTTTCTTAGATAATCGTGAAACTCCTGACTTAGATATTCACCACCTCAATCAAACCGAAGTGTCTTAATCATCTTGCCAAGCTGTTTCTCTACTTCATTCCTAATTCTTTGAACTTTTCAAAGGCTTCGGATTTATGTCTCATAAGATACACATATCAAAATCTGGACTTATCATCAGCAAAGGTGATGAAGTAGGAGTGTCCTCTTCTAGCCTGTGCAGACATGGGCCCATAAACATCCGAATGAATGAGTTCTAACAACTTACTGGCTCTATGACTCACAAGCTTCTCAAGCATGGTCTTGGTCATCTTACCAGCCAAACAAGATTCACAAGGTCCATAGGAATCATAATCCATGGAACCTAGATAACCATCATGATGGACTCTAGATAATGTTGTCTCATTTATGTGTCCCAACCTACAGTGCGAAAGAAAAGATTGATTACCTAATCTTGGTTTCTTAACTTGAATGGTAAGAAGTTCACTATTCAATCCTAAATCTAAAATATATAATCCATTTGCTCGAGATGTGCAAGCATAAACAATGTCATTCATAATGACAAAAAAATTCTCATTCTTTATTATAAATTAAAATCAGATTGTTTTAAATGGGAAATGGAAATAATGTTTCAAAAAATAAAAGGAACATAAAGACAATTTTTCAAACGTAAAGAAAAGCCCGTAGGAAACTTAAGGTCCACATCCCCTATAGCTAATGCAGCAACTCTTGCTCCATTCCCTACGTGGAGATTCACCTCGTTTCTCTTCAACATCCTAGGATTCTATAGTATCTGCAACGAATTATGGATGTGAGAACTACAACCGGTATCCAATAAACCATGAAGCTAAATCAACATTTGAAAAATTAATTTCTATAGTGAATATACTAGAGGCAAAAGCATTACCACACTTCTTTTCCTTGAGGCTCGCAAGGTATAATGAGCAGTTCCTCTTCCAATGTCTTTCCTTTTGACAATGGAAGCATACAACAGTGTCTTTGGATTTCCCCTTTTCTTTTCCCTTGCCCTTCTTCTTCTTGGGGTTGGCTTTGGGCTTGCATTTGTTTGTCGCCACAGACTTGCCCTTACTCTTAGCCTTGGAAGACCCACCAATCAGAAGAGCTTGGGTTATGTTTTTCTTAATAGAACCCTCTGTAGTGGTCAACATACTCAATAACTCAAGGAGTGTTGACTTTACCTTATTCATATAATAATTGACCATGAAGCCATTATATGATTGTAGCGAGGACTGCAAGACCAAGTTAATACTTAGCTCATGGTCCATGATAAAACCAAGAGAAGCAAGCTTTTCTATCACTCTAATCATCTTGAGGACATGCGGTCCAACCGACATACCCTCAGCCATCTTACAGCCAAACAACTCCTTTGAGGTCTCAAAGCGCTTAGCCATCCCTTGCGTGTTGGAAAGCTCTTGCATATGCAAGATAGTAGAGGGAGCATCCATATGCTCATGGTGACATTGGAGATCTGCAGACATAGACGCAGGCAGTATGCAAATTGCCATCTCATTGTCTTTAGGTATTATCTATGGGCTTCTTAGTCAAACTGATCATACCTATCTTGCTTATCTGCATGGGCAACATGAATCAAAGAATCTAAAATATATGCCAAGAATGAGTTTACCGCTTATAACCAGAACACCTAGGTTTAAACAGACAGACTAAACTTGAAATCGCTATAGGAATATGGGAGAAGTGGAGTAAGGATTGTATTTACAAAATGCCGACGCTTCTGTATAGGATAGTAGTGGGTTAACTAAATAACATTGTGAAAGGCGGTTATGCTATAGCATTGCGGAAGCTGTGCAGCATAGTTGCTATAACAATGAGTTGTATGCAAACTGAGGGAATAACACGACTTAGAATGACAATTGAGCTCAACCTACTTTTAAACTGATATCTTCCTTCGACTTCTGATCACTCATTTATTTCTTATCATTAGTAATAGCAAAAACAACTAAAATCAATTCTACTTTTACTTCACACAACTGTCATTAGAAACTGGCATCATCCTTGTTATCAACAGTCTTTATTACTTGTTCCACTAGTTCACTTGCTATAAGGGAATTTGACCAACAAGTTTTTGGCACCGTTGCCAGGGATTGAAGATACCTTTTAAGGTTGTAAGTTTATTTCTGAAAATTGTGTTTACCTCACCAAGCTAACTCTCTTTATATCTGATTTTTAGGTACATTCTGTAGTATATGCATAACTCGCCCTCTGCTAACCTTGAGCCGTACGATCCAGAGATTGAATGAACCTATAAACAAAGGTGCAGAAAGCAGAGACGAAGGAGTTGTTTGAGTGACTCTGCACACATGGTAGAAATGCAAGTTAATCGACACCAGAATTGAGAAGAGTGACACCTTCTCAATGGGGGTGACCAGATCCCTTACCAATCAAACTGTAATGCTGATCTAGATCGAGCAATCATAAAGTTTGGAGTCTCTGACTGACAAGACTTAACTCGGCCATCACACCTCTAAACCTGACTACGGGACACTTCAAAATCAAAGGTGAGATGTTCCAAATGCTCAATTCAGCCAGACAGTTTGGAGAACTCCATCAGAAAACCCTCATCTGTATCTCAAGTCATTCATGGAGGTCTGTGATACTTTTGTTATTCTAGGAGTGACAGCCAACGACATCAGAATCAAATTGTTCCCCTTCTCACTTAGGGACAAGGCTATAGCATGGCTAAACTCTCTGCCTACTCACTCTATCACCTCCTGGAACGACTTGGGTAGTAAATTCATGCTCAAATTCTTCTCACCAACCAAGAATGCTCAACTAAGAGGGACCTTGAGTGTGAGTGTAACGATTACAACTTGTAAGGGGGAGTGAATCCTAGTGAGAGGATTACTTCGAGAAATAGAGTGTGTAATTCTAAGTAATAGTGGAAATCTCAGAATATCTGGGGACTGGACGTAGGTGAAGAGTTTAGACCGAACCAATATAAACTCTTTGTGTCAATTCTTCTTCTATCCTCACCTTGTTAATTTGATTTTCGAGTCAAGTTCAAAGTTATTTTTAATCACCCAATTCACCCCTCTCTTAGGTCATATTTCGTCTTCATATTGTTGACCTTTTCCTTTTTAATTCACACAATGTTTTTTTTTTGGGGTAAAATAACTCACAATAATTGATTGTGACTCATACACACACACATACATACGATGTTACTCCGGCTTTTTATAAACAACATAATTAACAATTTTTGAATATAGCATATTCTTTTCTATAATACCCGCCAGTGTTGGATAGATGGGCTGTGGGTTGTTTTAGCTTAATTAGTGATCTTATGCTTGAGTTTAGATATGTAGCTGCAATAATTACTTGGAAGTAGTGAGGTTCCCCATTATGAGCCTACATTCCCGCAAATCAAATTTGTTGGCTGCTAGTAGTGTCGGATACCGGTGAGAAATCAAAAACATTTTAATGCTTTTTTCTTTATTGTACATCAAATAATTAGATATCTTTTTTTTCCCACTCATTCTCTCAAATCTTTTTTTGGACCCATTTTGTCTCCCCTCAGCCTCTCCACAAATAGGTTATTAAAAAATAAGTTATATTGTTGACATATTTGTTGTGCAATACCCCGAATTTTGAATATTAGTTAAAGATGTTAAGTTGGCACTAAAAATATGAGGAGTTTTTTTTTTGGGGGGATATAAAAAATATATAGTAATTATTCAGCACAAGTATAATTATGAAAAAATGCTAAGAAATTATAGAGACGTTTCGAAAAGCAGAAAAGAGATTGTCTGAAAACATTTGAGGCTCAATGATATTATTTAAAATTTAAATACCTAGTTACATCCCAAAAATAAATTATTTGCAAAAATTTTCTAAGAAAATATAAAAAATTAAATGCTAGAATTAACTAAGGACGCAAAATATTGAGAAGCTCAGAGATTTAGAAAACTTATGAAGATGTTTGATTTCATAAAAGTCTCCTAAATAATTTCAGAGCTATTTTTTAGTATTAAGAGCTTATTTTCCCAAAATAATTCAAGGGAAAAATATAGGTAATTTTCATTCAGCATGAAATTTAAGCTAATGTCCTTCCTCTTGAGGAGAGGTATAGATTAGCAGGTGAAGTTTAAAGTGTCAAAATAATGGACATGACATATTACAGTTAACCAATTTTTTAAATTTATATAAATGTTATAAAAATCAACCGAAAAGTAAAATTCATCATTCTTATCTTTTCCAATACATACGGCAGAAACCCTGAGCATTATTTATGACGCATTCATATTGCAAAATGAAAAGAAAATACATTTCATTGAAATCAGAGAAAATTGGTAAAAAAATAAAAATCTCCCAATATTAAACAATTTATTAATATTAGACAATTAAAAGAAAATACATTTCATTCATATGTCTCGTATAAGCGATAATAATTATTTATGCATTTGTATGTATCAATGTGAAATAATTACGATTTTTGAGCTTATAATAGAGCCAATATGAAAATTTAGCAATGAACAATTTTGCTAGCACCTACAAGAATTAACTATTTTTGGATGCTAAAGTAGACAAAAATAATTTATTTAGTAGCAGATATAATAATGCAATTAAGGATGCTTAACTTTCATCACTTTTTGTTCTGTGGATTTCACCAGTCTTCTCTCTATTATTTTAATAGGAAAATATTACTTAGATACGGTGGAAACCATTTTATTTCAGTTAACCCCCAAAAGATTCTGAAATTTCACTACACCTCTTGGGTCAAAATGAAATTAAGTTTTTTTTAGTGGAAAAACAATAATGCTCTTTTTTTTAATAAGAGCGTTTACAAGACAAATATGAGCTCTTTTAAGACAAAAACATGTGAATGATTAGGAGTTAAAAAAATTTAATCATTCACATAGTTGTCTTATAAATGCCTAATTTGACTTGTCAAAAAAAAAAAAAAAACTTCTAGATTCTTTTAAATCCTTTTATTTATCTTGTAAATGTATTTACTTATCTTGTAAATACCCTTATTTGTTTTGTGAATTCTCTTGTAAATTGCCAAAATGTTATTTTTAACTTCTTGGTTTTCTCTGAATCTCTTTATTTGTCTTAAAATTTCCCATATTTTCCTTATAAATGGTCTTCTCAAAAAATGAAATAAGGACATTGTTGTCTTTTCATTGAAAAAAATTAATTTCATTTTGACGGTGCATTAAACTTATATAATCTCTTAGAGGCTAAATGAAATTGTATTGTATCTATGGGTCTAAATGATATTGTCCAATTGAAAAATATTAAAATAATACAAAAAAAAGACTGGTGGGACTCACAATGAAAAAAATAAAGAAAGTTAAGTCTCCTTAATGGCATTGATATATCTGCTTCAAAATAAATTGTTTATGTTTACTTTTGCATCCGAAAATAGTTAATTCTTATGGGTACTCATAGAAAAATTGTTCTTTGTTAAATTTACAAATTTGATCCTTATAATAAAATAAAGGTATAGTTTTTAAACTAAACGAATTACATTAAATTAAAATATTAATTAAATTTTTTCTATATATAATAAACTTTATATTTAATTTCAGGGCGTAAATTATACATTTTAAAATGTGCATTTCTTGAGGAAGAGGACAAACATTCTTTGAGAAAGTTTCCTGTCCAAGGTTTAGTTCCCCCAAAAATCATTTGAATGTAAGCATCCCTCAAATAACCCTGAAGGTATTGTATAAAATTTGTCTTCTGATGAGAACCGATGGAGTGTATCTGAAACCCATAAATATCAAATTTAGCCATTTTTGTTTGATGCCTTCCACCTATTATAAAAGTACAATTTTGGTTCTACGACTTTACACAATATTTTTGTTTTATCCTTTATTTTTGTTAATCACAATACGTTAACCTTAGTACCGTTAATCTCTATTGACGATTTTACGTGTCAATAATTAATTTTTATTGTGAAAATTAAACTTATAATATGTCCATATTTATAAATATTTTTTTAATATTTAAAATTTCAATATCAGCCAATAGGGATCGAAAGTAAATTTATACATCGAGAGTTAATTCCCGCTGCCACATTCTATTTCGAAACCAATGGTTTGAAAATTATATTGAATTCGGTAGCCATTTTGCTAAATTCGACTTCTGTTTCATAATATATTAAAATATATGAGTTTTCAAAAAAGTGTTTTGTATTTGAAATGGAGTGCGTGGTAATCATTAAAGGAGAAGAAGACTCAGTCTGAAAGCAAGATGTTACAACAAGGGCAAATGATGACTTTCAAAGGTTGAAGGACAAAAGGGGGAAGAAAATGAAAATTGTTCTATATAGAACATAAATGTCTAGTCAATGGGCTAGTGTACTATTGATATTGGATCAGATAGTCTCTCCAAGATATCTATAAGATAGATACCAAAGAGATGATGATTACTCCAAGATATCTATGAGGAAGATACCGAGGAGAATGTTGGATCACTGTGCACGTATATGGCGTTTAGCCAAAAAAAGGGTAGGGTGTGTGCACAGTGAGGCTGAATAGTAAATGATGATGAATAGAGAATGTGTACCTTTTAAGTTAATATTCTCTTTATAGAGATTACCTTAGGGCTTGGACTCTTGGGCTTTGTGTGCCTCTTGGCCTATGCATCAGCCGCTGCACCTTAGGGTTGAGGCCCTTGATTAGGAAATCCCTTGATTATAGGTTGATTAGGATCTTCCTTTATTGTAGGCAAATCTTGGAACTTATTGCCCTTGTCGGGCCGCACAACAACTGGGCCTCATATATCAGTCCATAATAGTTCCCCCTCAACCCGATATTTCAGGTTTCTGGGCTGTCAGGGTGCATTGATTAATTCGCGTGGAACTTGGATTTAATTGGGATTTATCAGTTTATTCGGGTTCCAAATCTGAGTTTAGTCTTCGTCTGAGTTCTGATGATCTTCAGATTCATTTGCGTGGAAGTTTTGAATTTGCACGAGACCCGTGGTCCGGGTTCCTTTGATTGGAACTGCCTATTTCTTTTCATCAATGATGGATCCTCCTTCGTGTTGAACGTCCAAGGTTCGGGTTTGTATGTTACGCACCTAGCTTGTCCTCAAACATCCGAGTTCCAGGTTATACATTTTAACCACAAGGCTTCCCCCAACCCGGGTTGTTTGAAAAGGAATAAGCTTACTTGCTTCATTTTGACAATTTGACACCTATACACTTTGTCGCCCCCTAGCCCGGTAATCAAGGTCTTGGGGTACATTTATGATTTAACCTGGATATATTTCTGAGTTTTGTTCAATGACTGGGCCAAAGTCAAAAATATATGTGTAGAGTCTACTTGAATATTCATCTGGTACTAAGACCAAGTATCATATTTTGTGAGGATTTTTAATTAAATCAACACATTACATTCCGTCCCATTGGACCATAAGTTTATCCAGAGTAATGGCAATCGTCACATGTTCAAACTCAGTTTTTAACCAACGTTTTAAACATTTTGACCTGATCAGGGTCGGCATGACGATTCACCTCATTACCCCAGAATACAAGCTTTGATGCATAACAGCTTTACTTGAAACCAGGTTTCGTTATCCTAGATTCATTTATCCATCGCTCCACGCTTATTCAAAAATGGGTTTTGTTACCCTGGATTCATTTATCCATTGCTCCATGCTTTATTTGAAACCAGGTTTTGTTACCCTGGATTCATTTATCCATCGCTCCACGCTTTATTTGAAATCGGGTTTCGTTACCCTGGATTCATTAACTCCTTGCTCCACGGTTTATTGGAAACCGGGTTTCATTACACCTGGATTCATTTATAATTGGTACGATTCAAGAAACTTGAAACATAATTCTCAACTGAGAATTTCCTTATTTATTTAAAATAGACTTGGCGACATAGTCGTCTTTTCATAACTCCAAAATGGAAAATTATGCTAATCAAATAGACTCATCGACATAGTTGAGCTTAAAGAATCCCAAATAGGAAAATTGAACTTAACACGGAATTTAGATTTTAACTGCAATACATTCAGTTTAATCGGGTTCTGCCTTTTCTCCTTTCACAAAGCTTGACACGGAACTCGGATTTTAACTATAATACCTTCAGTTTAACTAGGTTCCGCCTTTTCTCCTTTCTCGCAGAACTTGACACGAAACTTGGATTTTAACTACAATACATTCAGTTTAACCAAGTTCTGCCTTTTCTCCTTTCACGAAGCTTGACATGGAACTCAGAATTTAACTGTAATAAATTCAGTTTAACTGGGTTTTGCCTTTTACTACAAAGTAAACTCGGCTTTTGGAAATTCATCATCGTTATCTCGTTTCTTCTGTTTTCCCTCTTTCCTTCTTTTCTCCGGAGCCGGGCTCCTGCTATGGTCTCCTTATTTGTGCTTGTTATTGCTCCGTCCCTGGGTTTTTATTACTTATTGTCGCAATTTACCCTCTCGGACGAATTTCTCAATCGCGTCTTGAAGATCCCAGCATTGATTCGTGGAGTGTCCCGGTCCATCATGGAATTCACAGAATCGAGATTGATCTAAGGCAGCCTTGTTATGAAGTGGTCAAGGTCGGTCAACTCTTTTCATCTTGGTTAAGGCTACCTCCTTCCAAACTTGAGAGAACGAAATGTTCAGGGGAGTATATTTATCATACTTTCCTTCTAACTTGTTACCCCCGGGACTTATTGTCCGGGTTCCTTCCATGGAAGTCTTGCCTTTGACTTCCAAGCTGCTCCTTCCCTCTTGGAGCTGAACTCCTCCTATCCTTTCCCATTGTATTGGCCATCTGCATTTGATCTAACTCCAGATACTTCTTTGACTAGGTTTTAAAGTTTACAAGGGTCTTGACGGATTCCTTGAAGATTTACTTTGCCAACCAAGATGAAGCATCCAAGCCAGCTATGATTAAGTATACGTGCACATTTTCTTGCAATCCATGCACTTGTAAGGCAACATCTTTAAAGCAAGCCAGATATTTCTGGAGCATCTCCCCTGGTTGTTGCTTGACCTTGTGTTGGTCGATTTCCTTAATGGCAAGTGAACCAGTCGAACAAGTAATAAAGAGGAAGTAGAGTATTGTCCCACAGAGATTTAGATACCGATGATGATATTGATTTACGCAAACAGTTATTTACAAAATTAGAAGAAAAGTATGATTGGTTTACGATTTTTGTGATTATAACTACTAAGGAAGAAAACAAACAAATGATTGTAGTTGCAAGAAGATATCAATTAAAAGATAGGCCGAGCATTGGATTTCATCCTAAGCATATCAATTCCCTAGTTTGCCTTAACGCACTGCTATAGCAATTAGACTGCACAGCTTTCGCAATGCTACAACATAACCGCCTTTCACAATGTTATTCAGTTAACCCACCACTATATTCTATAGAAGCTTTCGCGTCCTATACGTACAACCTTAACAATACTTCTCCCATATGCCTATAGCGATTTTCTAGTTCAGATTATCCTTCAAAATCAAGGTATTATGGATGTGAGCCGTAGACCCATTCCTGAAGCCTACAACGATAGGTCAAGCCTTACACCAGCCTGCCTAACAAACATTGCCTATCAAATGTCTAACCCCGACTCCCTTCCAGTAAGTCGAGGCCACTGATCTAGCCCTTAGCTACCGCTAACTAATAGGAGATAAAAATACTGATAAACAAATTGATTTTTTTAAATTAAAGAACTAGCAAACTTGGTTCATTCTATACTCAAGAATCCATCCTCACTCAGCCAAAGGAAATTTAGTTCATGACTGATGAGGAAATCACAAAACAAATCACAGCAGACTAACCCATGACAAAAGATAAACAAAAAATCAATAGAAGTAAACAAAAAGTTCGTCGGAGATTTTGATGGCGTGGGAGAAGCCTGTCACTTGACAACTCCACGTCTTCTCGTCGCTGCCTCACTCCTTCGTAACTTCTCGCACTCTTCTTTCAAGCCTAGCCAAATAGGATTTTCTTTGACTCTCAATGACTTGATCCCCTTTAGGGTTGGCCGTCTTTTCCTTTTAAATTCAGGTTTACTTATGGCGTAAGTTCAGTGAGCTGGGCCTTTCCAAATTTGTCAAGTCCAACGGGTCCAACTTTCTAAATTCGGTAGACTGATTCTCGCTAATACTGCGGGATTCTCCAAATCTTAATCTTTGATCCTCCACATCTTCTAATCCAAGACATCAGCAATATAATCTTTGATCCTGCACTTATTTCCTGAAAAAAGCCTCGAGGAAAAGTCAGGACATATGGTGCATAGCATTGCTTCACTTACGCTGCTATAGTATATGGGTTGCATTGTATTGCATCTTGATACGACTGACCCGATGCTATAGCATTGTATCGGCTATGCTATGTGCGTTCATAATAAACCCTTGAACTTGCCATCTTCTTATGCACATGTATAGGATAATTATGCATTTATAATGATTTATAAGATTTATCCTACATTTCCCTATATGCGTGAGTTACGACATATTTGCTCAGATAAAATGCTTTTAAGCTCATACTCAATACACAAAACAGTCACACATTATAGGGAAAAACATGGCATAAATAGTACTCATTACCTTGCCGAGAGTAAACTCAGACTTCGGCTGTTTTTTGGTTGTCGCAAAATTCAGCAAGAACTTTTCTCCCAAATCTTCGAAATTCTAGATTGACTTTGCAAGCAAAGTGTGAAACAATGCTTGCGCCTCTCCTCGCAACGTTGCAATGAATAAACGAGAAATGATGGTTTCCTTAAATCCCTTTACAAACATTTCTATGTCAAATGTATTAAGATGTGCTTATGGATCCTGACTTCCGTTATATTTTGGCATATCAGCTGTATCAAAGTCCTTTGGGCAGAGAACATTTGCAATTTCATCGGTGAATGGACTGCTGTTATTATGCCCACTATCGTACTTCCTCCTATATTTTCTAGAAGCATTTTGTGTTCGAGGTACCACATCTCGGTTTGTAACCTCGACATCCCAATTGGCCTCAACCTGCTTGTTCTTTGCGAGTATATGATCTGGACCCCGAACTTCAGGAACGTGAACCTAGTCTTGATTAACCAAGTTATCTTCAACATTGTTGACTCGCGGACCCCCATCAGCTTGAGTGGAAGCCAAGTCATTAACCCGACTAGGGCCGCTTGCATCACAGTTCTCGTTACGAACGGGGTTCTCAAATTGGCTGAGGCGCTTCTCCAACCACTGCATTCTCTGCATCTCTTCTTGCCGCAAAACTAGATTATGGCAATCCATGTCCTCCTACATCATTCTTATATCCTCCTGTCTTTGGAGTCGGTTACACTTCTCCATCCCGTCAATTCGACTCAATAGGGCATTTAGGGTGGCCTGCATGAGACAAACGTCGGGATCTACGATTTAAGGAACCTGTTGCCAGACTTGTTGGGAAATCACATTCTGAGGGGTTAATGCGAATGCTGGGGAGGACGCCGTGTCAGATTCATCATCAACTTGCACTTGGTTATGCTTTGGAACGATCGTGTCCTCGGGTTGCATCTGATGTTGAACCGTTCATTCCTCGGGTTGCGGCTGCTGCTCTTGATTGTGCTGTAGTTAATTCACCTCTACCCGATTTGGATTCCTAGGCAGATGGATCTGACTTACGCTTCTTGTTTCAACCATCGTTGGTCACAAGAATCAAAATTTACAGATCCCCACGATCGGCGCCAATGTTATGTATAGAACACAGATCTCTAGCCAATGGGCTAGTGTATTGATATTAGATTAGATAGTCTCTCCAAGATATCTATAAGGCAGATACCAAAGAGAGGATGATTACTCCAAGATATCTTTAAGGAAGGTCCCGAGGAGAATGTTGGATCACTGCGCACGTATATGGCGTTTAGCCAAAAAGGGGTGGGGTGTGTGCACAATGAGGCTGAATAGTAAATGAGGATGAATAGAGAATGTGTACCTTTTAGGTTAACCTCCTATTTATAGAGATTACCTTAGGGTTTGGACTCTTGGGCTTTGTGCGCCTCCTGGCCCATGGATTAGTTCGCACCTTAAGGTTGAGGCCCTTGATTACGAAATCCCTTGATTATAGCCTTGATTATAGGTTGATTAGGATCTTCCTTCATTGTAGGCAAATCTTGGAACTTATTGCCCTTGTCGAGCCGGACAACAACTGGGCCTCATATATCAGTCCAAAATATATTAAAATGTTTCATAATATATTAAAATATATGAGTTTTCAAAAAAGGTGTCTTGTATTTGAAATGGGGTGCATGGTAATCATTAAAGGGTAAGACTCAGTTTGAAAGCAAGATGTTTCAACAAGGGGAAATGATGACTTTGAAAGACGAAGGACGACAAAGGGGAAGAAAATGAAAATTATGGCTTCTCCATTTATAATATTTGTTTAAAAAAAAGTTGAAAAGGAAAACTTATATTCCTCTTAATAATAATAAATCTTATCAAAGTAAAATAGAATGTCCATCTATATTTGTAATTTATTTAAAAAACTTTATATAATAAATAACCAAGGTTATGAAACCCGAATCGGTAACTAAACCACGGTAGAGGTACTAAGTTAAGGGTTAGTGAGTTAGACTAAAGTGAACTCAGAGTCGACTAGTATTAATTAAAAAATATAATTTAATAAAAATAGTTAAAAATATTCATATTTTAATAATAATTTTTTTATACAATAAATGTAATATAAATTTTTTTCCAAAAAAATAATACTGTATATATACATCGAGTAAAGCCAATGAAAATTTTCCCTCTTTTTTATTATTTATGAATGAAAATTTTAAATTTAGAGGAAATTTCAAATAAATATCATTTGAACTCGAAAAATCCAAAAAAGTTTGTTAACACATGGAAATGATATAAAGGTATAGGGGTCAAATTGAGATTTTACCACTATGCCTCTCAATTTTTAAATAATAATAAAAAAGGTGCCCTTGCCGGAGCTCAACGATGGCAAGCCGCCAGAGCTCTGGCTCTAGCTGACCTGCAACCTCTAGTGGTCTGACCTCTTGCAACCATAGCTCTGGCATGGGGGCTTCTTTTGGGGTGGGGTTGAATTTTTTATAAAAAAGAAAAAGTTGAAGCAAAGTGGGTAAGGGGTGGGATTCAAACCTAGCCCACCATTTTTGCAAAGGAACTAGGTGGCTATTGGGCCACCAAAGCCCCTTTGATATATATTATTTATGCATTGGGATGTGTGTGTGTGTGTATCTATGTATGTATACACCAATGCATATATATAAAAAGGCATCATGGACAAAATAAGTAATGAAAATGGCTAAATGCATAACAGTAATGACTAGATGCATAATTGTATTGACTAAATGAGTGATGATATTCACTAAATGAGTAATGCTATTCATTTAGGCGTAAATAAATTGACTAAAGGTGTAATGGTTAGGTGTGGGAAAAAAACCTGATAGTTCAGTCCATGCTCATCCCTAATAATGATATTGACTAAACGAGTGATAGGATTGACTAAAGGCGTAATGACATTGACAAAATAAGTAATGATATTGACTAAAGACATAATGACATTGACTAAATAAGTAATGATATTGACTAAAAAGGTCACAATATTGACTAAATGAGTAGTAAGATTGACTAAAGACGTAATGACATTGACTAAATGAGTAATGATATTGACCAAAGATGTAATGGTATTGACTAAAGAAGTAGTCAGATTGAGTAAAGGTATTTACTTATTAAGTGGGTATGTTTACACCTTTAGTCAATACCATTACTCAATTAGTTAATGTCATTAATGTCATTCCGTCTTTAGTCAATCTGACTACCAATTTAGTAAATACCATTAGGCCTTTAATTAATACCATTACTCATTTAGTCAACTAGAAAAAAAAGGATTTAGCGACGGACAAAATCCATCGCTTGACGAAAAAAAATCCGTTGCAAACAGGTTTTGTGACTGAAAAAAAATCCGTCGCAAATTGCGACAGATTATGGAATATAAATCCATCACAAATTGAGGCATTAGAAAAAATATATATTAATAGCTATTAGGGCTCTTCCACAGAACCACTCAAATAAAGAAAAAAATATATTATGAAATAAACAATACTGAATAATCTATTAACAAAAGTGTATATGAAGAAATATATACAATAGTAATCCTAAAAAATTATACATAAAGAAAATGAAATATAAACAACAATGTTGCCAACAAAATGAATTAAAAAGCACAAAAATCATAAATAAGTTATACACCAAGTAGCTGTTGAAAAAAACAAATTAGATTAGAGCTTTGCATTTCACAAAGTACAAAAAACCTAATACTACAGATACATATAGCTATTCTCAAACATTAACCCTAAAAGGCCCATGGTTTGTGTTGAGATCTCTATAAAGCCTTTTTGGTATTCAGTAAAGAAACATCTAACAATGCAGGCACAATAGCTTCATCAATATCCCCTGAATTACCAATGCAGGTGGTACACCCATACCTCACAATATAAATCCAAGCTGATTCAAATACTTCTACAGGCCGCTGCAAGAATCAAGTTAGCAACATCTCCATGCCTAAGTTGTGCTGGTTCCCCGTGAAAAGTGAAGCCTGCAACCTCATTTCTGATATTCCTTTGGTACAGTAAAACCCAACTTTATTATCAAGGCAGGCATGCCCATCTGCCTTCATTTCTTTCATAGGGACTCATAAATTCCTTTATTATACCAATGCACACATGTAACATTTTTTTAGCTTGAAGGGCTGCTAGTTTTGATGAGAGGAGAGGGAATGTCAAAGGGAAAATGCAAGCTCACAAGAAGAAAATCACAAAATTAAATGTACGGTTAAAGATGAAAATGACAATATTTGGAAGCCAGCAAGGTGATTTAGAAACCGTACAAGATTGAAAAAGAAAAGAAATAGTACAATGTTCAACAAAGAACAGAGAAATTTCTTAAGCATGTCTCCATATTTTTTCATGAACTAAATTACCACCCACCCCCGTTTCAACACTCTTACAAACTTCTATAAAGGTTGATCATTCCTAGTTTTGCTTTCAATTGAAATAGTAGTTGCAACAATCGTATTTAAGAAATGAAGCATAGCTAAAAATAGTATGGGCAATGATTCTTTTCTTATATCTCCAAAAATATCACAAAGTATACGTTACAGAACAGACATGAGATGAGGGGTGGTTTTCCTAAAGACAAGGCCTTCCTCACACGTTCCTTCATTTGTTTATGGCCAATTTTCCTAGTATTCAAAATGTTATAAAGAAGCCTATAACAAAATCAAATCATATTTGCAAAGATATTATTTCCATCACATGGTAACTACCAAAACGTACTGGACTAATAATAAATTGTAAACATTTAATCAGTAACTTCAAGAATTGTATAGAAGTGTAGGGAGAGACTAATCTAATATCATAAAACAAACCAAAAAATGTGACTTACGGATTTATATATGCTACCATAGAGACTATCTTGGTTAAATCAATGAATATAGGTAACAGAACAACCGATTATGGCCTTCCAAATAGATCATTTTCATTTCTCCTCTTTTAATAAATCACAAGCTATTAAATAGTCTAGCAGCATTTTTGGATGAAACATATTTTGAAGCCCAATGACCATTAAAAACTCCTACCTGATCACAACATATCTTTGATGATATCAAGATTTAAGTTATAACAAACTATAAGAAATAGTCTTAGAAGTATGACAAGCATAATTCCAAAGACATGATCCGTTGATCCACTTCAAGAGGGAGCTTTCTGTTGGAAATTATGCTCTAGGGGCAAGTCATTGTACTTTGATCGTTTATGTTATTTAAAGTATTCTCCTTTAGTTATCATTTCATTTGCATGTTTATAGTGATAATTGTATCCTTGGATATATCTTATAGATTATCCTAAATGTCCCTGGTCGATCATCTATGCGGGAGTGAAGATGAAATAAGACCAGTGTGACTTTGATGAGGTATGGAGATATAACCGCGTCACAACGCCTTTTGACCTGAGATCATCATGAATTCCTACATGATGAGTCGCTAATCTTTGACCTAGTCAAAAGTCACCTTTGACCGGGTGATGATAAAGGCTTGGATCGGGATCAGTGGTTTTCATGCAAAGGAATGTGAATGGTCAAGATGGATTTTGTCCCTCACATTTGTAGAGAGATAATATTGGGCCCCTCGATGAGTGAGTCTGAGAAACGTATGGCCATACTACGATGGAAAGGAGTTTCCATTTCAATTAGACTATTCGAGAATCGAGAAAGTAGTGGTCAAGAACAGGAAGTTGACATTATCCATGCCTCATCCATGACCAAATTATCGCGTGACAAAAGGGACATGACATGGTTGTATCGTATTATCGATCCCCATATGAATTGGGTAGTCGCAATGTCTTGCTAGAGGCCACTTGCTACTTGTGGGCTGGTACTGTATTCACCCACTGCCAATCTCATGTGGGCCTACAGGGTCACACACAAGAATAGCCCAATACGAGCAATAGTGTCCAGATTCATTGAATCTAGATGTGTCTAAGATCTAATGAATACAACATTTAATCTAGGAAGGATATATATATATATATATATATATATGTGTGTGTGTGTATGTGTGTGTGTGTGTGTGTGTAATTTCGAAATTAAATAATAATAATATTATTTAATGATATTATTATATAATATTTGTTTTGTATTTAATTTATTTGATAAATTAAATATTTAAAACAAATACGTATATTGTATCTCGATTTAATTTTCGAATAAAGATATCATATATCCTATTTAATTTGAATTGAGATACAATATCTCGATTTAATTAAATAGATAGATATCATATCTCATATTTAATTTATAGAAATAAATTAAATTAGCAGGTTTTTAATTCGGATTAAATAAATAGATTAGATTAGATCTGTTGGACATATTTGATTAATGCTATTTAAATCTAAAATTTGAATTTCAAGATTAATGAGATTAATCTTGAATATTTTTATACGCCCCATTTAGGGTTTGAGAAACTCTATAAATAAAGCTTTAGTCGTATTGAAACTTTTTTAGAGACAAGCCGCGAAAGAAATCCTAGAAAAACGTGAGACACAAAAGAGAAGGTGCTAGCACGCTGCCGTACGTGTTGGAGAGCTGTTCGGTGTGGATACCAGTAGAGGAGGAGACTCGAAAAGTCTGCTTCGTTTGATTGAACGAGATGGCACCATGTTCAAGACGTACGACGGTCGAGACGCACCAAGCGGGGAGATGCGTACGCCGGATCGAACGAAACTCTCAACCCTACGCATAGGTATGGTTTTTCTAACGAACCTTGATTTAAACGCCGTTGATAGATCGTCTTCTTGGGATTCGTAAAGTTTTTAATTCCACTGCGTGTACGGATCCCAACAGTTTATCCCATCCCTGGCTTCCTCAATCAGGATCAAAGCCAATGTACCACCATCTAAAACAGGTAAAGGCAGCAGATTTATAATAGCCAAGTTAAGATTGAGTATGGCAGCAAAGTGGTAGAGACCATCACCCAAACAGATGGTAATACAATGAGAAAAATCATAACACACCAGAACTTGAATTTGGCAGGGACCTCATTAGCCTAAAGCTTCATCCAGTAGATCTTAGGGTACTCATTTGTCTTTGTGGGAAGACCTCATTAAACAAAACAAGAAAGACAAAAAAACAATCGATGGAGTAGATAATCAAATATACATATTTATTATCTAAGATCTGGATCTACAAGAAGTCAAATATTAAGTGGACTATGATCTAGATCTACAGAGACGATGTGAGATTCAAGTGAAAACCTAAATGGCAATGATAGTGGCGGTAAGGCTGAACTCGTGGAAGAATTAGGTGAATCTTGAGCAATCTGAAACCAGATGACGGTAGATGCTAGCAGATCTTGGAAGATGGAGGTTCAACGGATCTAGATTCCTTTGCTTTTAGGATATGGCATTGGTGAATCGGAGAAGATGATGGTGTCTTATTTTACTCCTCTCCAATCGACTTCGTCCCAGCTCAAGGTTTAGGCTTGCGCTCTCCGACGGTACTGAGGTCCGCCTGACGGTAGTGTTGGTGCTGACGCTTTGGAAGAATGAAGGTCGCTGGTTCTGAGCTCTGGTGTTCAGAGCTTCACTTCTCTCTTTCTATCTCTCACAATGGTGATGGTAGATGACAAAGGTTAGGGAGAGAGCTGAAGGTTAGAAAACTTTTGTTACACACCTATCGGCCTCACCTTTTCAGGTGGTAGGTAGTATGTTCCTTTATCTTAATTCAATTTTTATTCAATTTCCTAGGTTAATTACGACATGCATCAAAGTGTTAGCAATAGAGCACTCATCATTTTGGACAACTATATACTGATAAAATAAATAAAATACTGAAGGGTAAAATTTCTCGGAGGGTTAATGATACAGTCATCTAAATGGCAATACCAAAATAATCATAATTTATACAGTCATCCGGGGTAATAAAAAATAAACAACCAAAACCAAGTCACCCTTAGCCTCCACTGTCATCACTTCAATCCAGCTCTGTAGACTTACCTTTTTCACCAGACACCACCTTAGCAGCACTACTTGAAGCTTTACAATAGCCTAGGATTCATAATTGAATCCCAGAGTAACCATTAATCTCATATGTAATATATATGCAATGCATGTGTGCAACCATAATGAGCAAAACACCATATAAAGAATTCAGTAACAAACGCACAATAACATAAATACAACATACCACATATGCAATGTTAACTGCAGAAGGACCACATGTTCTAAAAACAAACACAGGACTGCTCAATCAAGGCAAGCCTCAGATCCATAGCGCTAGGAAAAAATCACAGTAGTTGGGCCTCAAACCCAAACTACATTGAATGCACAAACGCATGTCCCCCTCACGAGAAACGGGTCCACAATCATGGAAAATATACATACAAAGTAATACAAAGTATAGATTAAGGTTACTACCTGACAATTGGCCACAAATATCGGTAAATTTTCCCAGTTGCACTGAAATCAAGTTAACCCTAGAATAACCAAAATATAAATAAATAATTCCTCCTCAAAAAAATATTTTGCTTGCTGACTCAAAGTAAGCCTCTTACAAGCACTCAAAATCTCTAAATTCCTGTTCTTACTAAGAAATTTATTATTGGCAAAAATCCCTCTCATTTTCGGCCCTAACCGAGAATTCTAGAAACAGACACTGAGATTCAAACATTTATAATTAAATCTAGAAAAATCCTTTTGAGATGATTCAAAAGTCCAACTGAGCCTTGTTATGTATATTTGTAACAAAAAAAAAATACTCATTTGGACCTGTCATAATAGAAAATCCAACCATAAGCCAAAACATCATCTATGGTCAGACACAAATTCCAGATTCAGGGTCAGTTTTCAAAATTTTATTTCTTTTAGTACAAAACTCCAAAAATTACATGTTACCTATCAAATTAAACTTTGGGACGTCTACTCTATGCCTGTAAAATTTCATAATTTTAGGAGTTCATTTGCTATGTCAAAAATCATGTTTAAGCCGACAGACTCTACTGATTCTTCACAAACAGATTTTCCATGTTTTTCAAGTCTTCACCTTTATTTCCAAAATCATGATTCAAGTTCATGCTTATACAAAATATCTTTCTAAACACTTTGAAAGCATCACAAATATCAAAATCAAATCAGATCCTCATGATTTCAAGGCTGGCCAAAAATCATCATTTAACCACAACAACCAAGCTTCCATTTTATCAACATAACCTTACTACAACATGTTTAATCTTCTTCCTAAACCATAGATCTAAAATTCAATCCTATGATTATCATTTTCATTAACCAAAATAGACCCATCTCAAGCATATATACTAAAGAAAACAACCATTACCAACACCAAGAACTAAAACATAAATCTTGAGGAGGTTCAAAAGTGGTTTACTTGTCTTAACTCTTCAACTTCTTAGAACTCTTGATCCTTGTTTTCCTTTCTTCATTCTTTCGGCCTTGACACCAACCACCAAGGAAGAATTTGTTTGTTAAGATTTACCATGAAGAAGAAGATAGAAGAGAGAGTAGAGTATGAATCCATATCCTTACTTTAGACTTGATCCTCCTTATGCCACTCTTGAATCCTTGAGTTTTCTTAGGATCTCTTGTATGAAGCCTCTTGCTCTCTTCTTTCTCTCTTCAAGACCCAAAGTAACAACCCCAAAACGAGGAAAATAAGTTCTAATATAATCTCCAAAGCTTACTTGCTCATTAAGTATTTGTGGCTTATCCAAGAAGCCATCTTTGTCTCTTGTTTTCTCCACAAGGTTCTAGAGTTCTCTAGGTAGATCTTTTCTTCCTCTTCTTACTCCCCTTTTTCCAAAATTAAAGGGTATTTTAGGGAAAATTTTGTGTCTTCATTTGTGTAATATCCTGAATTTCGGGTATGGAGACTTGAGAATAAACCTGTAGTAGGTGGACGACTAGACCCTATTCAGGAAGTGTGATATTAAATTTGGAAATATTATTTGGAATTCAAGTGCAGAAGGGCACAAAAACACTTATATAGTGTTAATCAGTTAGTAAAAATGATATTTAGCTTTGCCCTAAGGTAAGGAATGATTAGCTAAGCAAAAATGTGCTAAAATAAGTGTGCACATAGCATTTTCTGGTCAGGTACGGATTTCTTGCGTTTTTCTAAGAGAGAAGAATGAAAAGTTAGCTGTAATAATTACTTGAGGACATGTGTCACTCCGGGATTGAAAAGCAAAAAGTAAGTAATGATTACAGGGGGAAAATAGTTAAATCCTTACCCCTTAAGTCGTAAATTTTGTCCACCCAGAAGAGAGAGAAGAAAATCAGATGATTTTATCCATATTCAGGCCCAAACGTAAAAAGCGGGTCCCACAAGCGATTAACTGGTAGACAGGGGACCGATAAGGACCAATTAAGGGCTTCTTTTGAACTGAATGGGACAAGTGTAGGGCCACTTTGGAAATTCAAGGAGGTGCCACATATGCATATCCATTCAGAAGAAAATATCTGAAAAGTTGAAGAAAAGTACAAAGGAAAGCACCCGATTGACTAGCGGGGCCCCACATGGATCGGTAGAAGGAGATCAGACCGGATAAAGTGAAAAGTCAATGGAAAAGTTGGAGGGCAGATTTGGTGTGCCCAAAGTGGCGCCACCTATCCCCCATAATGATTAAAAAATAGCTTGAAGAAAAAGAAAGAGAAAAATCAGGGCAAAAGTCAAAGTGTGGGACCCACATGCTGGAAAAAGGGGGATTAATCAGATAAATTAGGAAAAATAAAGTAAAATCATAGAATTTGATTAGAGGGGTCCAGAAGGAGCCACCTAGCCCTAGGAAGTGTCTAGAAAGCTTGGGGAAAAAAAGAATAATAAAGAAGTTTCTGGCCAAAATTGGTAATGTTTATAAATTTCGGGCCAAAGTAGGTAATTTTCCCCAAATGAAAAGTAAAAAATCAAGATATTTTCTATGGGGATGTGCCACCTGTCCAGAACCTATAACTCTGGATTTTCTTGTAGAAAAAGTCAAAAAGCTAGATGAATCCCATTAATTACTGGGGCAGGGTTTTACTCCAGTAATTCCGGACTGATCAGTTACTTTTACCATTATTAAATACACATGCTCTCTCTCTCCTAAACCATGAAGGAGCACGAAATTACAGAGGAAAGAGAGAAGGTTTCAGCCAAGTTTCCATAACCAAAGCAAGGTCCAACCTCCAAGGATCATCAATCAAACTTCCAATTCAGGTAAACACCGAAAACCCGAACCTTTGAAACTTGAACTTGTGATTTTCGTTCAAGGGGTTAGGGCATGGTGTTGCAATCTGATTGTGGTGTTTTTGATGGTATCAATGTTTCCAAAACATGTTTTTTTGTGGGGTTAAGCTATGGTTTAACTTTCCGAACTCAAAAACACCGAAAAATCTTAAAGAACTAGCTTGGTGCCAATTCTGGGATTCTGGGGCAGTGATGCTTCAACTCGGTCTTAAAAATAGTAAATGAACTTGGATTGAGCTTAAATTTTACAGAGATAAATTACGCATCCTAAGATTCACCTTGATGTATAATTTTGTATTATTTGGAGTTTTCTACTAAGCGATACAAATTGGTAAAGCTGAACTAAAGAGCAACAGGGCGAAATCTGACCATAGAGTGGAAAATAAGCTACACGCCAAAGTATGAGTACTTTCAGGGTCTGGAAGTATTTTTCTTGAAATATAGACATCCTAATAGTTCAAATGGTGTTGGTTTCATGTAAATATGATTTGTGTGGAATTTATTAAACATCTGTGAAGTTGGGCAAGATTCACTAGATTTTCTTGAAAAAAAGTAAAGAGCTCGGATTTAATTAAAAATTGTAAGGGTATTTTTCGGAAATGCTGAAAATATGATATTTTGGTGTTACTTAGGACAAGGGCATAATTGGAAAAGTGATCGGGCATATTAAAATATTAAGACGGTGCATACCCCATCAGGTAGTAACCGCTTTACTTAGATATCTTTATGTGTTTTGTTGTATGTTTGTTTTTCCATGTGTGTATATGTTTTATTGGTGCCAAATATGCATACAGAGCATGTTGGGGTTTGAGTCCCTAACTATTGAGTTCCTAGCGCTAAGGATGATCAGTCCGAGGCTGGCCTTAATTGGCGGCTGTATGGGTTGAGGATCAATCCAAGGCTGGCCTGGTAAGGGCGGCTTTATGGGTTGTGAATCTAGTGACTCCGAGGCTTGCCTTGATAAGGAAGCTGTACAGGTTCTACAGATTGTGATGTGTGGTTATTGTGGTGTGTTTCTGAATACATATGTGGTATGTTTGGCATATTACTTGTGTTATTATATCTGACATGGTTACATACATACACTTTACACATTTAGTATTTGAGTAATGACGGTTACTCTGGGGGCCATTATTGGACTCCAGACATTTTTGAAGCTACAGGGGTACGTGCCTGAAGAGGAAGAACCTTTTTGGAAAGGTAGGGTGTATCAGTGTAGTTGAAGAATAGGGGATGCCCTATTATGTTTTGTATTTTGGAGATGACTGTACTTATATTTTTGGTATTTATATTTGGATGATTGTACCCTTAACCCTTCGGGGACTTTTATTTTTTGTTTATTTTACTTTTACTAGCACAGTAGATTGTCCAAACCAATTAAATGCTCTGTTGCGCTCACTCTGATACAAGTTAAATGGACCTAAATATAAAAAGAAAGGTAATTAAGTAAAGGAATGCCTCTAACCCGCCACCTGAAAGGGCAAGGTCGGTAGGGGTGTAACAATTGGATCCATTTGAGTGCCTAATATCCCTCCATAATAATTCAATACTTGTCTGATTTGTCATAATTTCCACTAGGTTTTTCTACCTAATTATGATAACTTGTTTCTTAAGTCTTTGCTTTCTTCCTTCTCTCCCTCTCTTAGAATATGAAATATGAGCATATTTTAGGAAGAAAATTTGTGTTTCCAAGGTCTCTTACTTGTCTCATAAGTTTTATCGATGATGCAAGCTTGATGATGTCATCTTCTTTCTTCTCAAATTTCAAATTGTCTCCAAACTTTTCTTCCACAAGCTATTCATGTTTCTAGAAGGTCCATGTAGCTTCATTACTTCTCTTTTCCTTCTTCTTTAACCTAGGCTGAACTGGGCATTCAAATTGGGCTTTCAAAATTGTTTTCCTCCATTCTTCTCGGGCTTTCATTGAGAATTTCACTATTTTCTTCTTTTTTCCCCCTTGGCCAAAATGCTAAGGGTAAAAAGGGAAAGTATATTTTGACTTCCATTGTCATCTATTCTCTTATGTTGTCCATGACCAAATTAGTTAACCAAATTTTCAAATAACAATTCCACATCCTTTTTCCTTAATTAATTATTCATGTTGGAAAATAAATACCATTGGCTAGAGACTTGATGAAAATTCATATATTCTATTAATTTATTCAATATAATAATTTACATGAAATTTGGGATGTTACAACTTTAGGCGTAAACCTCGCACTATTTTGCAACAAAGTTTTGAATACTGTCATAAATTTACGACGGACTTTTGTATACCATCACAAATTTGTGACGGAATTTTCATTCCTCTTACTCCGTCGCAAATTACCTCTTATTCCGCTGTGAAAATCTATCACAAATTATCCATTTTTGCTATGGATTATATCTCTATCACAATTTGTGACTAATATTTGTTTCCATAGCAACGATTTTTTTTTTGTCGCAAGTTGTGACAAATATTTTTTTTTTTGTCATAAATTTTTTCAACGAATTTTTTTCCGTCGCAAGTTGCAACGGATATTTGTTTTCATTGCAAATTTTTGCGATGGATATTTTTGTTGTTGCAAATAGCAACAGATTTTTTTCACTCGTAAGTTTCGTCGCCATTTCATTATTTTCTAGTAGTGGTTAATGTGATTAGGCCTTTAGTCAATACCATTACTCATTTAGTCAATGTCATTATTGAAAGTGGAGCTAAATCACCAAGAGGGGGGTGAATTGGGGATTTCAAAAACTTTTTCGACTTGCTCTGTTTTTGAACACTAAAAATAGAGATGAGCTAAGATGAGAGTAGAAGAGCAAGACACAAAGATTTATACTGGTTCGGTCAAATCTCTTGACCTACGTCTAGTCCCCAGACTTTCTGGGATTTTCACTATCTCAACTGATTACAAACTCTGTACTCAAGAGTAATTCTCTCACTAGAACTTACTCCCCCTTACAAGTTGCAATCAATGAACCCAATCACCAAGTCCTCGACTTGTGATTCCTTACAATAAATGATTTACAATTAAGAAACTCTCTAAGAGTAGATAATGATAAACACTGAAGCTTAATGTATCAACAAATACTTTACACAAGAAAACTCAAGAGTAGTTGGAAACTTGAATGATTTGCGTTTTCTGTTGTCTTCGTTGTTAAGAAGAATTCAATGCTACTCTATTTATACTAAGAGAGCATTAAATGACCGTTGCTAACTCCATATATCCGTTGAAGTGTTAATCTAGCTTTTGGAGGCACTTTGGTGTCTTCTCTCTCTTGTTCGATTAATTCCTTTTGCCCGGAGGATTAGTGTTGACTTTCCTTGTAAAAGATCCATTGGAAGAGCAAGTACTGCTTAGGGAAAGCAGACATTAATCCTTTTGCAAACGTGTAGAGAATGATGGCTCCAAAGGAAGCAAGTTTCTGGACTTGCATTTGATGTTCTGACATTGTTTTTTGCTTTTGTTCAAACCTTCATTTAATGTCCTCTAAACAATTTGAAACTCACTAACAAACTCATCAAACATAGTTAAGAATAATAGTGAATGTAGAGGAGAGGTATTGAGATCAAATAAGAAGATTTCACAAATTCGCCAGACTTGATTTTCAAACTCCGCGACCAATACTCGAGTATGTTCCTTAATACTCGAGTTTGTCACTGTGCACTAATATGAACACTTGAGTATACATGTCCATACCCGAGTATTCTTCTTCTAGAGAAGAACTTCATGTTTTGAGCTTTGGACCATTTCTTTGAATAAGACCAATACTAGAGTATTTAAATCCAATACTCGAGTTTTAAACTTTTTATGTGAAAATCAGTTTAAGTCCAAAATCTCAATACTTGAGTATTCAGTTCAATACTTGAGTTTTCAAATTATTTGAAAAAGAGCAAAACTCTCTGTATGCCCAATACTCGGGTTTTGAACTCAATACTTGAGTATGCAAATTATTTGAAAACCTTTGTGAAATCTTTTCCCAAGTCAATACTTGAGTATTCAAGTAACACTTGAGTATTCAAAACATTTGAGAATAGCAAAGCTTTCTGTATGGCCAATACTCGAGTTTCCAAATCAATACTCGAGTATTCAGATATTCTCAAAAACTTTAAGAAGTCTCTGCCAAGTCAATACTTGAGTTTCCATTTCAATACTTGAGTATTCATATCCTTGTGTAAAGTTTGAAAACTTTATTTTAAGCCAATACTCGAGTATTCAAACTCATACTCGAGTATTCACATGTTGAAATACCTTGGTGACTCTCTGTATGATCAATACTTGAGTATTGAAAGATTTGCCTATTATTGAAAGAGTCTCTGTATGGTCCATACTTGAGTATTCAAGCCAATACTCGAGTTTGACTCATAGTGAAAAAACTTGGAATGCTCTCTGTAAGTTCAATACTTTAATATCCAAAGGAATACTCGAGTATTGCTTTGATGATTGAACAAGAGCTACTCTCTTCAAGTCAATACTCGAGTATTGCTACCAATACTCGAGTTTCGCTTTGACAGTAAGTTTTTCAACTTACCAAGGATAAACTTAAACTTGTGTTTACAATTGTCGGTTATCATCAAAACACATAGAGAACTAACATTCTCCCTCTTTTTGACGATAACAACACTTGTAAACTATGATTTCAAGAAATTGAGGGATTTTTTAGTTCTAAATTAAGTTTTGCATTAAACAGAATTTTACTCATCTAAAAAAGGTTTACCTAACATTTTGTGAAATCCAAACTTTGCACATTATACAGAATATCAGAGATATATTGCAGAAGCCAAATGTAATTTCATACATCATTCATTGTGAAGACAGAAAATCAGATATATTGCATAAACCTCAAAATGCAATTCATACATCATTCATTAAGTGCAATGCTATAATAACAAAATATGAAATGCAAAAAAATGTAATTCTCCTAAACTCTTCTCAAAAGCTCAATTATATTTCTCTCCCCCTTTGTCATCTTCAAAAGTATATGGTGTTAGTTCTCAATGTGTTTTGATGATTAATAACAATTGTAAACATGAGAGAATGTTTTTGTCAAAGATTGGTAAAGCATATTGATTTCAATTCAAAAACATTCTGTCAGCGCCAAACTCGAGCTTGACCCTTACAGAAAGCAAACCAAGCTATTTTGCATTTTCTGAACTTGAGCTTGGTCCATAAACTTGAGCTTGAAGGTTTTCAAAGTTTACTCGGATTACGAGTAAGCTCGAGCTTGCACTGGAAGCTTGATTTTACGAAGGTTTGAGGATTTTATCAAGTTACTCAAATTGCAAACTCAAGCTTATTAGTTTTAAGCTCAAGCTTGCCTCTTCCAAAGACTTCTTTCACTAAGTTTACAAATATGTAAACTCGAGCTTACACTTACAAGCTCGAGCTTACCTCTGGCAGAATCCTTTAAACTTGAGCTTATCATTTTTCTGTAGATTTTGTGAGTTTACAAAAGTTGTAAACTCGAGCTTGCATCAGGCAAAAAGTTTTCAAGTTTTTCCTTCAAAAAGTAAACTCAAGTTTGGAGTTGTAAACTCAAGCTTGCGTCTGACAGAAACTTTTCAAAGATATTAACATTTGTGAACAAACTCGAGCTTGCCCTTGCAAGCTCAAGTTTGGGTCAGACAGAGAGCATTGTCATATTTTGAGCTTAGCAAACTCAAGTTTACACCTCTAAACTCAAGCTTGCATTTTGTGAACTAAAATTATTTTTAACATGAATAGTGCCAAACTCGAGCTTACTCACTAATAAGCTCAAGCTTGCGTTTTTCCATTTTGGCTCTCAAAATGATTTCAAACATGTTTCCCCGACAAATGCTAAACTCGAGCTTACTCACTTACAAGCTCGAGCTTGAGACTTCCATAGGCCAAACTCAAGGTTTAAAAGAAGAGCAAACTCGAGCTTGGATAAGTAAGCTCGAGCTTGAAACTTCAGAATAGATGAACGCATCTGAGTGTATCTTGTTCAGTTTGATTTATGCTTTAGCTTGATTCTGCGAAATGGTTGCTTATGATTTATATGATTCATATCAATATTTCCTAACCAAATTTAACCAGTTTGCTTATGAGATTTCGAAGATCTAGGTTTGTTTTAAAGAAGACTTTAAGACAACAACTTGTGCAACTTGCAATATTATATTATATCTTCTTCTCCCAAGACAATGGTTACAACCCGGAAGGCGCACCACCATTCTCCAAGACAGAAAGCAAGCCTCCACAACTAAAGCAACTGAACAATAATATTTTCGTGCCTCCACTCAACATACGAGCATGGGAGACTTTCTTGAGGAGCCAAATTTCAAATATTCAAATCTGCAAATGACTATATTCAAACAGATTTGTTCACAACAGCTAGATTCATGGAGACACACTCACAATAGCTATATTTTCGAATTAGATCAAGTCTCAACGGATCTACAACGTTCACAAGCTTCAATCCAGTATAAATACATGAAGCTTTGAAGTCTGCAAGCAGAGAAGACTTACACAGAAAACGCATACAAAGATCTTAGTCTTTTACTGCTTATATTTCTCATTTGTATCTTTGATACATTGTGCTTCGATGCTTATATTTATTCACTCTTTGAGAGAGTTCATTTACGTAAATCATTCTTTGTAAGAATCTCAAAGTTGTGGGACTTTGAGGTTGGGTTATCGATTACAACTTGTAAGGAGGAGTGTATCCTAGAGAGAGGATAACGTCGAGTACGAGTGTGTATCGATTTGAGTGATAGTAGAAAAACCCGGAGAGTCTCGGGACTGGACGTAGGTCAAGAGTTAAGACCGAACCAGTATAAATCTTCTGTGTCAAGCTCTTCTTCTCTAACTCCATTTACCTTGGTTAAACATCTGTTGTGAGGGTGATCTGAAAAGAATTTTTAAAATCCCGAATTCACCCCCCTTTTGGTGATTTCCTTCACTTTCATATGGAGCTGAGATAGGACAAGGAGAAGGTTGAAAAATCTCAGTTGTGGGCGTCTGAGAGAGATGAAGAATCTCTGTAGTAGGTGTAGTTGGAGATGGAGAGGCTAGAACCTCAGTGTTAGGAGTGAAGGCTAAAATGGGTGAAGTTTCAAGGACAGGAGTAGAAGCCTCAGGTGGAGGGGAGGTCATGGGTGAAGTGTGAAAGGCAAATGGTGGTGATGAGGAAGAAGGGTTAGGTTTAGGTGTGAGATGGTCAGCAGATGAACCAGAAATATTAGGACCAGTGGTAGTGCCAAAAGTGGAAGTAGAGCCAATGTGGAGATGCTTCAGTATCTTATTCACTTTATCACTCAGGCTCACATTGGATATCATCAAGGTAGTGAGCTTAGCATCATGATCCATCATGTGTCCAGTGAGATCTTCAACCTTTTCTTTGAGCACCTCATTTTGACCAGAGACACCTGCAACTTGTTCCTTCATGGCTTCTTGAGCATCAACCATGTCATAATTACCTTGACAAACTTCATGTACCAGCTTTCCTATCTCAAATTCCAATAGAATAGATAGTGAGGCAATGGTAGCATCCACTATGGCTTTGACTCTTTCATCAAAACCTGAAGGTAGAGATGACTGTGGAGGTGGAGTGGACTGAGCTTCCTGTGCTCTTGACTGAGAGACTCTTGCTTGTGATCTCGAAGGAGCCTGAGATTGGCCAGAGCCTTCTTCAAAGTTGAGCTTCTTTAAGTTCAATTGAGCCTTGCCAAAGAATGGTGGATACTTCAAGCTCTCAGCAGGGCCAACATACCAAATCTTATGGTAGAAGAAAATGACAGATATCAGTGAGGGAAATGGTATGTGGGAAGGCCTTCTGGATGAAAATTTAAACTTGATCATTTCCTGGAAAATCCAGTGGCCAAGATTCAGAGGATTCTTTTTCAAAAAAGAAGTGAAGACAGGATAATCTCTCTGAGAAAAGTGGGTAAAGCTTCCTCCTTTCTGAATGAAGTTCCTGGAATAGATATACCAAAGAACACGATTTATAGGAGACATCGACCCCGGTTTGAAAGAAAGGGTATGCCTTTGGTTTTCAGGAAAGTCCTCATTAGGTCTAAGTGTGGAGAAGATCTCTTGGTTGCTGTAATTTGGAGAGGAAATAGGAGGAGGATTGTCAATTTTCAAAATAGTATTAATGATTGAGGCAGACAGGGTGAATTTGACATCCTTGACACTGGTAGTCACTCTTTCCTTTACTAACTCACCATCCGAATTGAGAATATTATCAGTTTGCATATGAAAATAGAATAATCTAACTTGGTTGGGAGTATAAGGGGCAGAGATAGATATGAAAGTTTCATAAGGTGCAAGCTAGGGAGATAGATTGACATTACAATCTTGTTGGAGTTGAACCAAATCAACTGCAACCACTGGACAAAATTATTTCTTCATGTATAACTACTTAAACTTAGCATTCTATTCAGTAGAAAGAAAGGTATTAGCAGTGGTAAAACCTGTGGGAGGATTAGGATTACGGTAGATATCTTCTACAGCATTGGCCATTACTGGAGGTACCTCCTCTGATTGAGTTGGTGTAGAAGAAGTAGCCTTTGAAGAGGATTGACCCCTTGAAGAATTGTAGGATAAAGTAGTAGCCCTCTTCTTCCTTGCAGGCTTTGAGGATTCAGCTATCTTCTTCTTTCCCCTTCCGGTGACTGGTTCAGGTGCAGACCTCTTCTTCTTTGGAGGTGATGGAATGGGTTGCTTGAATGAAACCCCTTTCGATTTAGGGTTAGGACATGACGCTTCGGGTATCTCTTTGCTTACTCCTCTTATTGATCGATCAACTCCATGATGAAAACGTTGGGGATCGATTTCATCCTTGTGGGTCTTGGAGGAGGAGGAAGATGACGAGGAGAGTTGGATTTCGTCCCTTCCTGGGCAAAATCAGTGTTGTGAATCTCCTTAGGATTGGATTTAGAAGCCATTTCTAAGTTTGGAGAGAGTGATTTGGTTGAGAGAGACGAGAATCAGAGAAAGGGAGAGAGAGAGCGTCTAGGGCAAAACTTGAGTGTTGAGTCGAGTATTGAAGAACATGAATAGTGAACATATATATATGCACAGCCATACTCGAGTATTTATCACCATACTCGAGTATTAAAAAAAATTACTAACCTGGACTTCAAAAGTGTAAGGTGAACCTTTGAAATTCCCGACCAATACTCGAGTATTCAACTTACATACTCGAGTATGCACCATTTCACTTACATACTCGAGTATTCATTCTCGCCAAAACTCAAAGTTGCTCTCTGACCCCGTCATACTCGAGTATTGCTCCCAATACTCGAGTTTGCTCCTTTTGACAGCAAATACCAGTATTTCAAGCATCCTGCATAAAACATAACTAGATACTCTGATGCTTAAATTAGTTTCTAATAATCATCAAAACCATAACTAACATTGAGATAGAGAGAGATACTTACAACTCATTGGGATTTTCCATTCCCAATTCTCTTCTTATAAAATTAAATTGTTCTTTGGCTAGAGGTTTGGTGAAGATGTCAGCAAGTTGAAGATGTGTTGGGATGAACATGACGTTGACATCTTTCTTCTGAAGATGATCCCTTATGAAGTGATGTCTCACATCAATATGGTTGGTTCGAGTATGTTGAACTGGATTCTTGGCCAAGCTTATTGTGCTTGTGTTGTCACACAATATTGGGATCTCCTTCGGAGGTTGATTCCCAAGTCGATAGTTGTTGCACGAGCCATAGGACTTGAGTACAACAACTTGAGGCGCCTACATATTCAACTTCGAGTGGAAGACACGCCCACACTTGTTTGCTTCTTGAACCGGAGACAAGTGAGCCACCAAGAAATTCACATTGACCATTTGTGCTCTTTCTATCTGTCTTATACCCAGCATGGTCTAAATCTGAATATGCTACCAAATGTTCATGTTGACCTTTGGGAAACCACAAACCAAGTGTCTTTGTGTGAGCAAGGTATCTGAAGATTCTCTTCACATTCTCAGCATGAGACTCCTTGGGAGCAGATTGGAACCTTGCACACATGCCCACACTGAATTGGATGTCCGGGTGACTTGCAGTGAGATAGAGCAATGATCCAATCATTCCTCTATATCTTGTGTAATGTTGAAGTCCTTCCCTTTTTCATCAGCGTCCAATGAAGTGGTTGAGCTCATTGGAGTATTTGTTCCATTGCATTGGTCCATCCCAAACTTCTTCAGCAGATCATTGTGATACTTGGTCTGAGATATGAAGATTCCATCTTTTCTTTGCTTAATTTGCAGACCAAGGAAATAGTTGAGTTCTCCATCATGGACACCTCAAATTCACCCTGCATATTCTTAGCAAAATCTTCACACAAAGAATCATTAAAAGCACCAAATATAATGTCATCAACATATATTTGAACAATTAAAATTTCACCAAGCTTATTACTCTTTATGAAGAGAGTTGTGTCTCGCTTTTCCGTAATAAATCCTTGATCTAGAAGGAATTTACTTAATCGCTCATACCAAGCTCTAGGAGCTTGCTTAAGACCATATAATGCCTTTTTGAGACGATAAACATGATCTTGATGATGATCATCTTGAAAACCAGGAGGTTGTTCAACATACACCTCATCTTGAATAAAACCATTTAGAAAAGCACTTTTTACATCCATTTGATATAGCTTGAATCCTTTGACACAAGCAAAGGCTAGAAGAACTCTTATGGCTTCCAATCTTGCCACTGGAGCATTAGTTTCTTCATAATCAATTCCTTCTTCTTGATTATAGCCTTTAGCAACCAATCTTGCCTTGTTACAGAAAATGATTGCTGATTCATCTCGTTTGTTCTTGAATACCCATTTAGTGCCAATTACCGGATGATCTTTAGGCCTAGGTACCAAATCCCAAACTTGATTCCTATCAAATTGATGTAATTCCTCTTGCATTGCTATCACCCAATCATTATCTGAAAGGGCTTCATCAATCTTAGAGGGTTCAATATGAGATATAAAAGCAGAGAAAATTACTTCATTCAAAGTGTTGTTTCTTGTTCTTACTCCTTGATTTACATCACCTATTACTTGGTCCAAAGGATGATTCCTTATGAACTTCCAAGCTCTAGGCTGAGACTAATCAGCATTTTCAAGATTATTTTGAGGATCATCCTCGAAAACATTTTTAGGATCTTCAATAGATGCAGGAGTAGTTTTCGAAAAGAATTGATTTTTGAAAACATTTTCCTCTTCATCATCCAAGGATTTATCAGTTTTGGATTCACAAAAAACAACATGCATAGACTCTTCAACAATACGAGTACGAGTATTAAAAACTCTATAAGCTTTACTCCTATTTGAGTAGCCTAAAAATATACCTTCATCCGCTTTGGGATCAAATTTTCCCAAATTGTCCTTACCATTATTGTGGATGAAGCACTTACATCTGAAAACATGTAGATGAGCCAAGTTTGGCTTTCTTCCCTTGTACAGCTCATATGGAGTCTTGCTCAACTTCTTCCGGAGATATGCCCGATTCGAGATGTAGCAAGCCGTACTCATTGCATCAGCCCAGAACACTTGAGAAGTGTTGTTCTCATTCAGCATAGCTCTTGCCATCTCGATGAGAACTCTATTCTTTCTTTCCACAACACCATTTTGTTGAGGAGTCCTTGGGGCTGAGAAGTTGTGATCTATACCATTGTTGTCACAAAACTTGGAAAATGCATGGTTTTCGAATTCTCCTCCATGATCAGTTCGAATTCCTGAAATTGAGAAACCTTTCTCGTTTTGGACCTTCATGGCAAAACAAACAAACAGATCAAATGTTTCATCTTTCGAAGATAAAAATATTGTCCAAGCAAATCTAGAGAAATCATCAACTATCACCAAAGTATAAAGATTGCCACCAAGGCTTTTCACTCTAGCTGGTCCAACTAGATCCATATGAAGTAGTTGAAGAGATCTATTAGTTGAAATTTCATTTTTAGATTTGAAAGAAGATTTGGTTTGTCTTCCTTTTTGACAAGGATCACAAATCACGTCATTTTTAAATCAAACTTTTGGAACACCAATGACCAAATCCTTTTTCAGTAATTTGTCAAGTTGGATCATATTGACATGACCTAAACGCTTGTGCCACAGCCAACTATCATCCAAATTACTAACAAAACATTTTTCAGAAGCAGAACCATTTCTAGAGAGATTAAGTGTATAACAATTTCCATCTCTAGGGGCTCTGAATAAGGCTTTTGATTTAATATTTTCCAAAGGAAGAATATCCTTACTTACAATCAAGTATTCCTCATAATAAAAAATAACTATGTTACCTTTATCAGTACTTTAGCTTACACTGAGGAGATTGTGACAAAGTCCCTCTACTAGGTAGACATCTTTGATTTGTGGTCCTTCATTGTTTCCAATTTCACCAATGCCAGCAATCTTTCCAGATTGATTTCCACCAAAGGTTAACTTGCCACCATCTTTGGGCTTGATTGAAGCAAATTTGGAATGATCCCCCGTCATATGCCTAGAGCATCCACTATCAATATACCACTTGTTGGGATTTGATACTCTTAGACAGACCTGCAAAACACAACAGATCAGGTCTTAGGTACCCATCTTTTCTTGGGTCCTTTGGGGTTAGTTTGTGTCTTAGGAATCTTGTAAGATCCCTTTTGCACCCATTGATAATTTCTTAAAGGTTTACTCTTTCTTTCCTTTTTATGAAAACATGAAGAAGTAGTATGACCTTTACGATTACAATAGTTGAATGAGCAAAAGGATTTGAAGAATGAACAAATTTTCTAAAGTAGTTCATATAAGTTTTTTCTCCAAATTTCTTTTTGCCTTTTCTTTTATCAAAATTTGGTTTGTAACCAATTCCTGATTTGTCATTTGTAAATCTTTGTTCTTTCAAGATGACATTGAGCATTTTACTACCTCTAGTGAATTTCTCAAGTGCCTTTGTAAGATGCAAATTATTTTCCTTTAGATCAGGACAATCTTCACAAATAGCATTTTCAAGACAAGAGAACTTTTTAAATTGCAGTTCATGAGTTACATTTTTCTTTTTCATAGCAAGATATTTTTCAGCAAGTTTTTCAAATTCTAATTGCACAAGGTTATATTCAGCAAATAACTCATCATAAGTTGGTTGTGAATCATATACCTCATTAATATTTTCAGAGTGCTCTTCTTCTTGAGCTACGAGGCATATATTAGCTTTGTCTTCCTCATCAGCTTCATCTTCATCAGATGAGCTATCTCCCCAAATAGCCGAGACATAGGCTTTCTTTTGAATCGGTTGAACTTCTTCTTTTCTTTGTCCTTGTTGTTCAGTTGGGGCCACTCGATTTGATATGGCCGGGCTTTTCACACTCGCTAGATTATCGGCTTCTTTGCCTCGGTTACGGAGCTACCTTTGTGAAATTTCCTGTATCCTTGATCCTTTCGATAGAACCTTTTAAATCTTTGAACGATCATACCAAGCTCTTTTTCTTCATCTTCTTCTTCATCATCATCTGTCTCTTTAGCTTCCTTGATAGCCTTAAGAGCTATGCCTTTGTTCTTGCTATTGATTTCATCAAGTCCCTTTCTGAACTTCATCTTTCCTTCATATTCAGATAAGCTGCCAAACAAAGCTACTACAGATGCCATTGATGCGTCATGAGCTTCTTCGATGGCAGTAACCTTAGCTTCCTATTCCTTGCTGAGAATGTTAGAGATTTTTTTGACTTGAACTGGTTGATCGTAGACCTTTCCCAATGCAGCAAGTTGGTTGATCAGATGAGTGAACCTGAGACGAAACTCACCAATTGATTCCCCTGACTTCATACGAAGAAGGTCGTACTAAGTCATGAGAGTGTTGACTCTATTCTCCTTGACTCCAGTGGTTCCTTCGTGAGCTAACTCCAAGGCATCCCACATAGCTTTAGCAGAAGTTAAAGTGCATACTCGAAAATATTCACTTTGACTTAAGGCACTCTGGAGCATAAGAACCGCCTTGCTGTTGAGAGTGACTAGTTTCTTATCATTTTCATCATATTCTTCTTCGAACTTTGGAGTTCTTACTCCATCTTCAGTAGTTGACGGAACATAATCTCGTCTTTCGAACACTCTCCAGAGACCATATTCAGAAGCTAGTACAAAGACTTTGAATTTGGATCTCTAGAAAGAATAGTGCTCTCTAGTGAATCCCGGTGGTCGGTTGATCGAAGCTCCATCAGGTAGAATACCTTCCATAGTGATCCTTCTCGAGATGTTTATCTCTTCTAAGAAAACCTTGCTCTGATACTAAATGAAAGTGGAGCTAAATCACCAAGAGGGGGTGAATTGGGGATTTCAAAAACTTTTTCGACTTGCTCTGTTTTTTAACACTAAAAACAGAGATGAGCTAAGATGTGAGTAAAAGAGCAAGACATAAGGATTTATACTGGTTTGGTCCAATCTCTTGACTTACATCCAGTTCCCAGACTCTCTGGGATTTTCACTATCTCAACTGATTACACACTTTGTACTCAAGAGTAATTCTCTCACTTGAACTTACTCCCCCTTACAAATTGCAATCAATGAACCAATCACCAAGTCCCCTGACTTGTGATTCCTTACAATAAATGATTTACAATTAAGAAACTCTCTCTAAGAGTAGATAATGATAAACACTGAAGCTTAATGTATCAACAGATACTTTACACAAGAAAAATCAAGAGTAGTTAGAAACTTGAATGATTTTCGTTTTCTGCTGTCTTAGTTGTTGAGAGGAATTTAATGCTACTCTATTTATACTAAGAGAGCATTAAATGACCGTTGCTAACTCCATATATCCGTTGAAGTGTTAATCTAGCTTTTGGAGGCACTTTGGTGTCTTCTCTCTCTACTGTTCAGTTAATTCCTTTTGCCCAGAGGATTAGTGTTGACTTTCCTTGTAAAAGATCCATTGGAAGAGCAAGTACTGCTTAGGGAAAGCAAACATTAATTCTTTTGCAAACGTGTAGAGAATGATGGCTCAAAAGGAAGCAAGTTTCTGGACTTGCATTTAAAGTTCTGACATTGCTTTTGTTCAAACCTTCATTTAATGTCCTCTAAACAATCTGAAACTCACTAACAAACTCATCAAACATAGTTAAGAATAGTAGTGAATGTAGAGGAGAGATATTGAGATCAAATAAGAAGATTTCACAAATTTGTCAGACTTGATTTTCAAACTCTGCGACCAATACTCAAGTATGTTCCTCAATACTCGAGTTTGTCACTGTGCACTAATATGAACACTTGAGTATACATGTCCATACTTGAGTATTCTTCTTCCAGAGAAGAACTTCATGTTTTGCGCTTTGGACCATTTCTTTGAATAAGACCAATACTCGAGTATTTAAATCCAATACTCGAGTTTTGAACTTTTTATGTGAAAATGAGTTTAAGTCCAAAATCTCAATACTTGAGTATTCAATTCAATACTTGAGTTTTCAAATCATTTGAAAAAGAGCGAAGCTCTCTGTATGCCCAATACTCGAGTATGCAAATTATTTGAAAACCTTTGTGAAATCTTTTCACAAGTCAATACTTGAGTATTCAAAACATTTGAGAATAGCAAAGCTTTATGTATGGCCAATACTAGAGGTTCCAATTCAATACTCGAGTATTCATATATTCTCAAAAACTTTGAGAAGTCTCTGCCAATGTTCTGTCATAAGAACACAGATGTCTAGCCCTAAGTGGACTAGTATGTTGAAGTAAGATCAAATAGCTCTCTCCTAGGCATCTATGGATGAGATACCTGTGAGAATGGGGGATCACTGTACACAAATATAAAGGCTTTTTGCCAAGGGGAATGGGGTTGTGTTTTGTGGGCATGTGCATAGTGATTGGGCGAATAGTAAAAGAGAGAGTCTAGAAGCTTGTTACCTTTAGGGTTTACCATCTATTTATAGAAGGTACCTTAGGGTTAGGGTTTGGACTGATGGGCCTCCTGCGCCTCCAAGCTCAAATGTTCTGCCATTACATCTGTGCAATATTGGTTGCCTCTTGTTGGGCCACACCTTGAATGGGCCTAATATTTTATTCCATAACAATTGCCCCCAGCCCGGTAGTTCAGGTCTCTGAGCTACTAGAATGTATTATTTGCTTTGATATGAAACGTGAACTTGGCCAAGATGTATCCAGCTTATCCGAGTTGTGCGAGAAGAAATAAAATCTCTTGCTTGCTTTTGTAGCAATTTTTCCGGGGATAATTATCTAGTTTATATTTCTGCATTTAATAACATGTAAGCAAATCACATTGAATGGAAAATACTTATTGTTGTGTTCTGGTTTGCCTTAATCTCGGCTATCGATAATTATGCTTTTCCACTAACAACCCGTTGCCCCCCAGCACGGTGGTTCAGATCTCTGGGCTTCTATGATGCATTTATAGTTTAACATAGATCTCCAGATGGAAATTCATCAAAACTTTACACGGAGCCCAGGTTTTAACCAGATTCGGTTTAACCAGGGTCCGCTTTCAAAATGCTACACGGAGTCGAGATTGTAACCAGATTTGGTGTAACCGGGATCGTCTTCAAAATATTACATGGAGCCGGAATTTTAACAAGATTCTGTTAATCGAGGTACGTCTTCGTTCCTTTTCGTAGGAAACGGACTCTGTACGAATCCCGGATTTTAACTAGATTCAGTTTAAATCGAGTCCGCCTTCTTTTCCTTTACAGGAATTTGAGATAGACTTGGCGACATTGTCGTCGCAACATGATTCATGAAAACGGGTTTGTACAGCTCGGATTCATGCATGTATATAAACCTGACATGATTTTTGGAAACGGGTTTATGTACCTCGAACTCCTACATGTTTAAATTTTACATGATTTTTGGAAACGAGTTTATGTACCTTAGATTCCTACATGTTTAACTCGGACATGATTTTCAGAAACGGGTTTATGTACCTCGGATTCCTACATGTTTAACTTCAACATGATTTTTGGAAACGAGTTTATGTACCTCGGATTCCTACATGTTTAACTTCAACATGATTTTTGGAAACCGGTTTATGTACCTCAGATTCCTACATGTTTAACTCGGACATGATTTTCGGATACGGGTTTATGTACCTCAGATTCCTACATGTTTAACTCGGACATGATTTTTCGAAATGGGTTTATGTACCTCAGATTCCTACATGTTTAACTCGGACATAATTTTTGGAAACGGGTTTATATACCTCGGATTCCTACATGTTTAACTGTGACATGATTTTTGGAAACGGGTTTATGTACCTCAGATTCCTACATGTTTAACTCAGACATGATTTTTGGAAACCAGTTTATGTACCTCAGATTCCTACATGTTTAACTCGGACATGATTTTTGGAAACGGGTTTATGTACCTCAGATTCCTACATGTTTAACTTGGACATGATTTTCGGAAACGGGTTTATGTACCTCGGATTCCTACATGTTTAACTTCGACATGATTTTTGGAAACGAGTTTATGTACCTCGGATTCCTACATGTTTAACTTCAACATGATTTTTGGAAACCAGTTTATGTACCTCGGATTCCTACATGTTTAACTCGGACATGATTTTCGGAAACAGGTTTATGTACCTCAGATTCCTACATGTTTAACTCGGACATGATTTTTGGAAATGGGTTTATGTACCTCGATTCCTACATGTTTAACTCGGACATGATTTTTGGAAATGAGTTTATGTACCTCAGATTCCTACATGTTTAACTCGGACATGATTTTTGGAAACAGGTTTATGTACCTCGGATTCCTACATGTTTAACTGTGACATGATTTTTGGAAACGGGTTTATGTACCTCAGATTCCTACATGTTCAACTCTGACATGATTTTTGGAAACGAGTTTATGTACCTCGATTCCTACATGTTTAACTCGGACATGATTTTTTATAAACGGGTTTATGTACCTCAGATTCCTACATGTTTAACTCGGACATGATTTTTGGAAATGAGTTTATGTACCTCGGATTCCTACATGTTTAACTTCGACATGATTTTTGGAAACGGGTTTATGTACCTCAGATTCCTACATGTTTAACTTCAACATTATTTTCGGAAACGGGTTTATGTACCTCGGATTCCTACTTGTTTAACTTCGACATGATATTTGGAAACAGGTTTATGTACCTCGAATTCCTACATGTTTAACTTCAACATGATTTTTGGAAACAGGTTTATGTACATCAGATTCCTACATGTTTATAGAATTGGCGGCAATGCCGCTGTAATTAATTCCTTATAGGAATTTTAAATAGACTTGGCGATCGTAGCCGTCGCAAATAAACCAATAAAGGACTTTAAATTGATGAAGCCTGGATTTTAACTAGATTTAGCTAACCGGGGTCCGCCTTCTTTACTTTACACAGATCCCTGATTTAAACTAGATTCAGTTTAAACCGGGTCCGGCTTCAAAAATTTACACTAATCCCTAATTTAAACTAGATTCTGTTTAACCGGGTCCGCCGTCTAAACTTTAGGAATCTCAGGCACATTTTGGCTCTTTGATATGCAAAATTCCCCAAGTTTCGCTTTAGCATTTTAATAGAGGAAGGGACCATAATATTTTAAAAATCTTCATGAGTCATTTGTGAATAAAGAGGAGAAAATGCTCCAGTAATACTATCTCTTGGCTTTCCTCTTGCATTCAGCATTGCTTGAACATAGATATCAACAAACGCTGTCGCAAATTCTCCAAATGAAGATGGAGATTGAATAGAGAACTTCAATATCAACAACGATAATTCAGGTCGAGAGGCTCCAAGATGCATGGTAAGTGGTGTCCCATTTAGTTTAGTCATCAATTACAAGGTCCTCCATACTAAAGACTTGAGTTATCAAAAAACCACATCATCACCATAAGGATTATTTCCTTAAGTGGTGGGGCCATGGCTCACATTCTCCTCGTTTTGAGCAAGGTAGCTGCAGTAACTAAAAAATTCAGAATCAGCATCCACCTTACCTACTTGCATCAATATATTCCCCTCGACTTCATTTTCTCTTGCAACAACATCTTACTATTCCCACTCATGTTGGCTGATGCTAATTTTTGTTAGCTCGAAGGAACTTAGAAACTTCATATACATTGATACACTTTTCTTTAGGGCCTCAACAAAATCCAACCACAACCTCCTTGGCAACAGATGAACACCAGAAGACCCTATCATAATTAAATTTCCATAGAGCAACAAATGTTTGAGCAGGCCCCATCAAGATTGGTCCCAAGCCACATAGCGACACAATATCTTAGACGAGTTGGAGTCAACAGTGCATATCAGCATCTCGGCTAGATCCTCTTTTTGTTTTGCACCAAAGTATGTCCGAATTTAGGCAGCTAGATCCTGCTCTCGAGAATTAATTTTCTATCATGGAATTAATTTAACCATAATGGCACAACGAGAGTACTGGGCCTTGATGACCCTTGCACATCATGTAAAGTTTTGTACTTAAGACCTCCAGGAAATGTTTATTCCTTTCAAGAGGTAATAGACTTGTGGTAGGCCAAAATTGGTAAGGAGCTTAAGAAATCTCATGTTGGAAGAAGAGTTGCTCAAGAACATTAAAGTGACTACTTTCCCAAGAAAATTTGAGAAGCTGTCTATATATTCTGCTTTCATACTTGGAGATCATACTTATTTTTTTTAGTAAAATAGTTGTTGTCGCATAAGCCTCTACCATTGCTTTCAATTCAAGTTGATCATTGATGCTAATGATGGGCATACTGTTGGCTTCCCTCTTTCATGGTTTGGAGCTTCTCTTGTTCAAGTTTTGTTACCAACTCATCGCCATGGCAACACATGAAGATAACCAGAGACTTCTTCATCATCAATGAGCTCACAAGGAACAGATCCTTTGTTGCCAACATTGCAAAGTTGATCCATAATTGGCTCTAAGCTGGTACTGGAGGTGCCATTAAAAGCTGAGAAACTGAACATTAAGTCTCCTTGAACCAAACCGATCATGGTAGAAATAAGTTTAAAACTCTCCAGCTGTCTGCGAACACATATTGCTGTCTAAAAGAATTCTATCATTTGAACCTTTAAGCCATTAGTCTGGAGTGCCTGGAGCCTCACTATTTATGGCTGCAGAATAATTATAGCTAATTCCACATGACCATCATTTTCTTTATTAAAAATCTGAGAAGGAAATCTCAATAAAATAAGATGGCATGACCATGTTATACCTCAACAGAGAATTCAACTTGTAGCCTCTTATGCTAATTCACTTGTGAGAAAAGAAGTTAGCGGATCATTTTGGAACAATAGACAAAATCCCAATCATTTCTTATGATATCACAGCACAATATAGATCAGTGAAGAGAGACAAAAAAATTCCTATCACTTTCCCATCTGCAGCTCATGCTTCTCGGCAATTCGGAACAATAAAATTTTCTATCAAGTCTGGAACCTTCTTTATGATTCTTTTTGCACATAATACTGCCGGGGAAATTTCTACTTCAATCTCTTGTCGGCAATAATGTATTCCATGATAGACAGGGATTTTCCGGGAAAATTTCTGCTTGATTGGATTTGTTTCCGGCTTCTCAGAAGGTTTAGTCACAATTTTTCCTTGGTTACGACAACGAGTTAAGATGACATGGGCATTTATGATTGGCTTATTACCAACCCCGGCACATCATCATCTCAGCCACTAATCAAACGTGGTAAGAAACACATGACACTTCCAGAAGAAGACTCCGGCTTCAGTGTAGAAGCGATGTCCCACGACAGGTCTCGAAAGTGATCATTCATGAACCACCTTCCCAACTCCGGCATTCGACCCTCGGCATATCAGGCAAATGGGATGAATCTCAGCATCCCATCATGCCGACTCAGCGACTTCGGCTCCATGCTCTGTATCAGGGTGAACACCAATTTCCCTTATCTCTTTTAGAAAAAGACAAGCTTCTTGAAAGAGCTTAGCTTTCCTAAATACATTGATCATCGAGCTATAGGCAGCAATATCAGGAGTAGTACCATACCCTTTTTAATACCATGAAAATATATATTGCCTCTTGCTGAGTACCTTTTTCTCTAATTTTTCTTTTTCTCCCACAAATGAAATTGCAGCAGTACAACCTCAATTTTGGAATGAATGTTGTCTTGTATTTTTCATAGGCATAAGTACAACAATATATATAATGTTCCTAATTAATACGAACAAAAAATCAGGGATAGAGAAGACAAAAAAAGCATACGTGGTGGCGATATTGCACTTAACGCCTTTCAACGTTGGTGTGTCCAAGTTTTTGCATCTCATGCTTGCTCTGACTTCTTCCCCCATTGCCCCAAATAAAATTTGAATTTCCTTTGGAAAATCATTTAGACACCCTAATACGGGTCTTATGCTATAGATCTGTAGGACACAAAACTCCAACTGCAAAGCCATTTCAACAATATGCATGCGAGTGGTATATATCAGGAGCTTCAACTGAGTCTGGGCTATTAAACTTGCCCCATTGGTCAAACATTGCAAATTCAGTAATTTCACATATGTCATTATGACCCCTTGGGTTGGATCTTCCTCCACTTTAAGACCTCCAGGCCCAGCACCATGGTCTAAAAATTTGCTCAATAATAATCTCCCAAAGATTGATGAATGCAGAGAGCTCATTTCGATGAGTAACTCTAGATACTCTTTTTCATCATCAGTTAAAACATGAAAATCATTTGTCACAAACCTCCTACAATATAGGAGAAAAATTGAGTTGATACCTTATAGAATGTGAATCATTCCTTCTAATCTCAACCACATGCTAGGCATTTTCCCATAAGCATTTGAAGGTTTCATCATCCAGCCCACTTGCAAAGTCTTAATGCCATTGGAATCATGAGCATTGGATCGGTCCACTCCTAGAGGATTCTGCCATTCTCTTTCATCATACAAGAAGAATCATTATGCTGCTCAATTTTATTATCCCCTTTAATCGCAACTACTGGTTCATTCTCAAAATGCGCATTGGGTATGGTTTCTCGCTCATGCACTTGCATGTGTACCTGTACACCCAAAAGGAAGATAGCAGATACAGTGACGGATATAATCAGAGATATGTGCCAAAGCCCCTGAAATCGTAATCCTCGCTGAGACTAAGGGATCACGGATGTTTATCTCAACAGCATTAATAAACTTGTCAAGTATCTCCACACTTTGATGAATTTGAGAAAATATGAAATGATCCCAACAGCTCGACAAACAGCAAATCTGACCACGAATAATCACTTCATGCCATTCCTCAATGCCATACTCACATGTTTTAAGGCATGATTCTAAGGCATCCCGGCATTGGATAAACGAAGGAATCCCGGCTGATCTTTAAGCATCCTCGTCAAGCTCTTTGGGCGTTATGAAGCCAACACTTTCCTTCAAATGAATAGCGTGAGCAGGCGGTGCTTTACAACTTTTGTTTTGTTTTTCCCTATGGAGCTTTAAAAATGTGCTCCACAAGTAAAACATTTGATCTCCACAAGTGCAATAATTCTCTCTTTGATAAGGATGAAGCTTTTCAGCATTTTGACTTACTTGCATGATAACATTTGTTGACTTCACAATGCCCCCCTTTGACACAAACTATGAAATATCAATTGTTTCAGCAATTGCTTTGCTAAATTTCAATAGTATTTCAAGCGACATATCATAAACAGTTAGTAATGCTTTTTGTGTGCAAGACATCTCTCATATCTACAACACCACCCAATTCCTTCAATGCAGAATGATAAGAGGTGGCTTTTAGTATACTGACGTGTACTTTTGCATCAACGAGGACATAATGTAAAGCATCAAAATAAACAGGACACTGTAAATCCAACCCACGACAACTTCCATCTCGGCAGCTCATGAAGAGGAAACCGGCATTGGATCCTGGGGCACACAAAAATGGAGAGTCGGCCTGGTTGTGCGAAGTACGACAAAGACTGCAACAATAGTGGGTTTGAAGAGCTTGCAAGTATAGGCACATCATTCCAACACTTGCAAAGACCCATTTTTTATTCATCACAGCGTTGCATCTTCTGTTCGGTGCATAGTGGGAAGAAAAGCTCTGTTCCTTCTCAGTTTTCATTGCCTGGTGTAATATTTGGTTTTACACCCCTTGTTTCTTCTGGTTCACGCACATGAACAGCCTTGATGGGTCCGATGATGAACAGTTCACAGGATCCCGGCCACTGCGATCTTGGTTCTGTCACTGAGAAAGGTATCTCGACTCTCCCATAATTGCTGACATTCCCATCTCGGAATGTATATCTCGGCACCTCAGCATTTTGCATCTACCACAAGAGCAATTCCAGGACTAAAAGAACTAGAAAAGTCTCTTCTTAGAGCTGTAGCCGAGCAGATCATGCTTCTGAAGGATACAGGGAAACTCTGCTCGTGTTTCTGAAAAATCAGCTTCCTAGATTTCCCGACCACCATTGCTACAAAACTATTGCCTTGCAGAGGTAGTAAGATGTCGAGATAATAAACGTCGGTCTTGGGGTGTCTCGGCTTCCGCCTCTGATGAATGCCGACGTCAGTATATCTAAGCCTCGGTCTCCGTCTAAGAATATCTCGTACCTGTGGCACTCCGACACTACATCCCTAATCCCGACATCTCACCATCTCGGCTTCATCACTGAGAAAAGTATCTCAATTCAGTGATCTCGTCATTATCTCGGGGTTAGTTTTACATCCTCGATTCATCTATCTCGGTAATGTATGTAACTGGTTGGTGATGGCCAGGTATCGTTGGACTCTATTTCCAACTCGGACTCATCTCCGGAATCTAAAGAAAATTAGTCCTGTGAAGCTTTACCGGATTTGATGGCAAAGCCCTCGTTTAGACTTGGCCTTGTTCTCCCCATGGTTAGCTTCATCTTGCTCGTTTTCCAGTTCTTCAGAATCACCATTTTCTTTGTCTTCTTCCAAAAAAGAAGCAGGAGGTAAGTCTTCTTGAAGATGCTTCATAGCCACAACGACAAAGCCAACAATCAAAAACCCAAGCCAAAGGCTGAGTGTCGTAAGATTTTCAGGTATACTTCTTGTGTTATTTCTGCCACCAGTAAGCTTCATAGGCTACGTTGGCTTTCGAATTTTCATGAATTTGAATCATTCACCATTTTTGGTCACAGGAATCAAAAATTTATCGATTCCCCACGGACGGTGCCAATGTTCTATCATAAGAACACAGATGTCTAGCCCTAGGTGGACTAGTATGTTGATATAGGATCAAATAGCTCTCTCCTAGGCATCTATGGATCAGATACCTGTGAGAATGAAGGATCACTGTACACAAATATGAAGGTTCTTCGCCAAGGGGGATGAGGTTGTGTTTTGTGGGCATGTGCACAGTGATCGGCCGAATAGTAAAAGAGAGAGTCTAGAAGCTTGTTACCTTTAGGGTTTACCATCTATTTATAGAAGGTACCTTAGGGTTAGGGTTTGGACTGATGGGCCTCTTGTGCCTCCAAGCCCAAATGTTCTGCCATCACATCTGTGCAATGTTGGTTGCCTCTTGTTGGGCCATACCTTGAATGGGTCTAATATTTTATTCCATAACAGGAACCTATGACTGCGGAGATGATAATTACAAAAGGATTAGAGATGTGCTTTACAGGAGCAAAGGGAGGAATCCCCTGCTTCTGGATGTATGAGAAGATTATGCTCTACATATATAGTTTCAAAGAAGATGTTAATAAACAAAGAGATATTGCTTTTCCAGTGGAGTTATCTGGATTGTGCATACTATGCATGGGAAAAGATATTTCCAAGTTTGTATTTGAGAATTGCAATAACAAGACTTTCATTTCAAGGCTTAAGGAGATTGCTAAAACGATAGAACAAAAGAAAGAAAAAACCACGGAGTGGATAAACTAGAAACCTATAAGAAGACGCGAGGTGAGATTTCGATGCTCTGTACTTCAGACAAATTTGAAGAAGATCGATGCTCTGCTTCTAAGACAAAATAATGCAGAAGCTGAATAACGACCTTGGTTGCGAGCTGAAGGACGACTCTGGTTGCGGAGTAATAACATATATAAATGTAGTACGAACCCAGCATAAGCACGACCTATAAGCTCCAAAAATAAGCTTCTCAAGTAAGCTCATTTTCTTCCAAAAGCACGATTGGACGGACAACTTTACCAAACATGTAAAAAAACAATTAAAAAAAAAATCAACCCCCTAGAGCCCTCAAACATGCAGTTAAATTCCCAAAACGCTATACCAAACATATCCTTAGTCAATGTCATTGCGCCTTTAGTCAATTATATTACCCGTTTAGTCAATATCATTATTAGAACCAAGCATGGACTAGACTACCGGTTTTTGCCCACACCTAACCATTATGCCTTTAGTCAACTTATTTACGCTTGAAATGAATATCATTACTCATTTAGTAAGCATAATTCTACCTTTAGTTAATGTTATATCACTCATTTAGTCAATACAATTATGCTTCTAGTCAATACCAATATGCATTTAGTCATTTCCATTACTTATTTTATCAATGTCATTATGCCTTTATTTTATTATACATATAAATAGAGTAAATACCCTTTTGGGTCCCTGGAAAAAAACACGGACCCTATTTTAGTCCCTAGGGACTAAAATGAGACTTTTTTATGGACTAAAAATGGCTTTTTGAAAATTTGCGAGGGACCAAAATGTTCACCAATCGACCCTTATTCATCCTTTTCAGGGACTAAAAGGGCATTTCTTTGTGTGAGGGACCAAAATTGGGTCCGTGTTTATTTCCAGGGACCCAAAAGGGTATTTACTCATATAAATACCACTGCATATACATATATGTGCCAAAATGGTGGGGTGGGTTCCAATACCACCCCTTACCCCCTTTGCTTCATTTTTTTTTAAAAAAAAAAATCAATCCCACCCCCAAAAAAAAGCACCAACGACTAGAGGTCAGGTCGTCAGCGATTGCAGGCCAACCAAAGTCGGAGCTCTGACAGCCGGCTAGCAGTGGTGCTCCGGAAAGGGCACATTTTCTTTTTAAAAAAAAAAAATAAAAAGGAAAATTTAGGGGCATAGAGGAAAAATCATCGACACTTTAAAATTTCAATTTGATCTCAGTTACCTTTATGTCATTTCCATATGTTAATAGACTTTTTAGGGTTTTCCAAATTCAAATGGTATTTATTTGAAATTTTTTCTTAAATTTATCTAGCTAAGGAAAAAGTACCCAGAAATTAAAAAATTAAAGGTACAAACTTAAAAGATCAAAAAACCTCCAGCGAATCGATCTCTTTCTTCCCTCCTCTAACTCCTGACGATGTGATCATGGAAGGATGTGTAATATTATATTGTTTTTGTTTTGCTAAAAAAATTAGAGATCATAGTTCATGGTAGCGCCAAGCTTAGAGAAACACATCATGTCAAAACATCAGAGATTTGTTTGCCTTTATTTACAACTTAAAGTCTTGAATTTTATCTCTCTACTCTATGGTCTTTTATTTTCTGGTGGTACAATGCCCAGCTTGAAGATTGAAGATTTCAAACAATAAGCATCATGTAGTCGCATTGAATCTTATAATATATTTCTTTATTTCTTCCACATTTTCTACTCTAAAACCTTTCTTACTTCATTCTTTACTATGATTTTTCAAGAATGTTTCGGTAAGTTGTATCTCCTAGGCCTATTATTTTCCATCTCTTCTCCCTCTTCTTTCTTCTCATTTTCTTGAAACTTCTTCTCACCGGTGTTCTTGAGATTTCAAGTGAGTAAAACGTGACTCGGTAACCTGCCCAACCCAGTGGGTTATACGAGTTACTCTCGAGTTGAGTTTATTCATACTGGGTTACCTTGGGTCAGATTCTTGCCGAGTCTTGGTATCAACCGGATGAACAAGTAGCCGGGTATTTGGTTTTTGGCCCAAACCGGCCCGTCCGGTCCAGGTTTCAAAACCAATACAACCATATAAAAGTAGAGTATTACATGTTAAGAAATGTGCCCAATGGCCAAAATAATTAAAGGGTATTATTTATTTTAAAATAAATAACTTATTACATGATGAACCACATGAACATCATAATTGGAGCAAAGAATAAAAATGAGCTAGGTTCGGTAGGTCAACATTTCATTATAAGAGGAAAATGTGTCTCTTCTAAAGAATATTTAAAGATGACACTTTATGTGAGCAAAGTTTGAAATTAGAGTTAAGCTTCGTTTTATATTAACAAACAAAAATTGTATCACATACAAATGGATGTAACCAAAGAATTTTCTATAAATTAGATACCGGTTCTTAATATAAGACATATTTAGATATTTGATTTTGGTCCTAAATATAGAATATAGTTTTCATATTGGTCGAGTTCACTACAAAAAAAAAAAATCATCGTTTGTCGCGGTCCATCTGTAGCGGTCATAAATAACTGCTACAAAATCATTATTTACCGCTTTTTTGTAGCGGTTTTTTAATGAATCGCAACAAATTAATGGTTCCTGAGCTATTTGTAGCAGTTACACTAAAGTAAACCGCTACAAATGTGGCGCCAGCTTGGCGCATTATGGCGCGAATCTCTGTGGTGCAACATCTGTTGCGGTTTGTATGGAAACACCGCTACAAATTTGGCGCCAGCGTTGGAGCGTAATGGGGCAAACTTTGTCGTTGTAATTCTGTTGCGGTTATACGAAAGAAACTGCTACAGGATATCGGAACGACAGCGTTTTGTCGTGGTCGTTGTGAAGTAAAGCTACAACTGCGTCAGATAATATAATTTTATAGAGGTTAATGGACAAACCGCTACAAAAATTTCTGCTATATATAGTTAATCTGTCCGTACAGCTAATTATAAAGTTTCAGAAAATACTAAATCTGCGTTGTCGCTGAATGAACTTTCTCGGCTGAGAAGTCGAAGATATGCAGATATCTGCAGCCCTGATCTCTTATGTCGAGAGATGAGAGCGGCTGATATTTGCCTCTCTCTTATGGCCGAGACAGTTCCTTCAGTAACAATCCAGATTTAGTTTTTTCTCTGACGTGAAGACTTCTACTCTTTCGAAGATAGTCCAACATGCACTGAAGATTGGTTTCCATTATAGCCACCTATCTCTCTGTAAAATATCTCTGATCAAAATGAGTCGGTGAGTGTTTCCAGGGAGATTGGTGGCTATACTGAATGCAAATCTTCACGTGCATGTTAGACTATTTTCTATAAACTAATTATTCCTAATTTATTACTTTCGAGTGTTTTAGGGATACTGAAGAAGATAAATAAATTAATTGAAATTTCTATTACTTTAAATATTTTCACCAAACTAATTGGTTTGACTGACAAACCAAATAGTTTGGATTTTTTTTGCCACAAAAGTTACTTTGTAGAGGTTAAGCTATAACCGCTACAGAATAGCAAGGGGCTCTAGTTAGTTGCGATTATTTGACTCTAACCGCTACAGAATTATAAAAGTCTCTAATTTGTCGCGGTTCTTTAACCGCGATATGTTTTCACGAAGAACGAGGCAAAATTGTCACAGTTTTTGTTGTGGTTTTTTATAAACCACAACAAGTTTTATAATTTTGTAGCGGTTATATTTAATAACTGCTAGCGGTTTTTTAACGATTCCTCTCATTTTGAAAATCCTACGCGCAAGGTTTTGATTTTTCACCTTTTAACCTTTCAACTTGTACCTTTCAACATCATGGTTTCTAAAGATAAGGGCAAAAGGAAAGTTTTTGATCGGGAGAGAAGGCCTATAAGGGGCAGTAGTAGTAGAGGGGGCCGTACGAGAAGGCATGGGCCTATAAATATCCCCCCCTCCACCCCCTCGGGTGGAGGGGAGAGAGTTTGATGACCTCTTTGCAGATGAGGAAATCCCAAACCTAGAGACCGTAGGGGGAGAAAAGGGTGCAAGTCTGTCGAACAATGTGTGGACGAAAATGGAGATCCATATTGAGATTCCCATATTTGAGGCGGACCAATTTCTCGATGAGGAGAATGAGCGGGACCAGGGGAACCCCCGACCGTCTTCTTCGCGTTCCACCAGATTTGTGGTGGATGTCAAAGGTAAATATAATAAGTTTTTTGTCAAAAATTTAAATTTAAATTTCTTACGTGTAATTTGAATTTATTTAAACGCAATACAACAATGTGTTTATAATTGTGCAGATGAACATGGGACATCAGCAGGAGGACGCTGGATGTTGCCGCGATCACTCAGATGGACGACCATCGCGTCATAGTCCCCTAGAATGCAGACACGAACTAGCTGATCGGAAATGGTGGTCATCTGATGAACCAATTCTGTCGAATTTGGCAGGAATTGGGCATGGTTTCCGATCTTTTTCCACAATTGAAAAAAGATTCCGCCAGAGAACAAGGACAAAGTGTTTTCTGACGTTGTGCAGGTAACTTATGTTGTTTAATTAAGTTCAAATATTAATAGTAATAAATTGTGGTTTATTTATTTATTTATTTACTTCTTACTTAATGACTAACTAAATTATGATACGAAAAAAGTTTAACGTGCGAGTCATCCATAAGAGGTACATACACATGAAAATGGGGGAGGGGTGGAAGAGCCGGAGGGTCATCTCTACACCGTGCGGAATGAAGATTCGACTATGCCTGCAGCGGTGATCGAGAACGTCCCGGATGGCGTGGACCCAAATGATCGGGCGGGTTTTGTCCACTATCGGAGGGGTCCGGATGGACGGTACTTTTTTTATTAATCGTAGTTTAAGTTTTTTTTTTAAACATGAGTTAATTTATTGTGACAAATTTCTTTAAATTAATTTTGTTTGAGTGTAGTTTAAAAATATAAATATTGATTACATTAATTTATTGTTTATATTTGGTTTAAACTATTTAATAGTTTAACTTAATTTATAGTTTAAATGTACTTGAAATATAAGTTACAAGAAATCATTGAAACCTATAATTAATTTCACTTAACATTTTGTTTGTGCTCCTTGCGTGCCCCGTCGCGAGAGGAACACCGAAATAAGAGTCATCGGAGGGTCCATCACATGGCGGGAACCAAGATGTTTGCCGTGACCTACGGTGAGATGGTATGTTGAAAAATTAATTAATTTTAGGTTTAAAAGATGATTGTTTTGTTTTTGAAATAATAAAGTTTATATTCTTTTAACTCTTTCGGCAAAGAGAAGGCTCGGGAGGAGAACCGTCGACGGACTATGGGCGGTTGTTCACACGCACCTATAGACACCGTGATGGGACGCCGACTTCTGAGGTAGCAGAGGAGATAATAGTAAGTCACAAAAAAAAACTATTTATATAGTTAATGTTATATATTTAAATTGAATTAAATATAGTTTGATTAATATTTTTTGAAATCTGTGTCGGGCCGGATTGAACGAGCCGGTGATCTGCGAGCGTCGCGGCCCCCGAGTCACGGGGGTCTGTGGATCCTACAGCCAATTTGAAAGCTTTTGTGGGCCCAAAAGAGCATCCTGGCCGGGTGAAGGGTATGGGATTAGGCGCCAGACCTAGCATGGTGTACGGCAAGGCCTCCGACTCTGAGGCCGGCACCTCTGGCTCGAGAAGGCCACCACCGGCGGAGGTTGATGCGATCATTGCCGCTAAGGTTACTGTGCAGGTTGCCGAGCAGATTGCTGCACAGAAGGCCGCAAATGATGCCAAGAGAAGGCACCGGCAAGAGAGATACGACTGTTGGTACTTGAGTCAGAGGCATACCTGGGATGCTGTTCACGATGCCTTGACTGAGTTGATGCCTGGCAGACGGTTTCCAACTCCCGAGCCTCCCCCTTCATTTAGCAATGAGGATTCCACCCCGCCTCCCCCTCCCACTCTGTTCGTCTACTAGGATCAAATTTGGCGTCTTCCTGCATCTGATGACAAGGGCGATGCTACCTCTGGTCATGCACAAGCCCCCCTGAGAGAGGACCTGATCATCAGGCTCCTGATAGTTAGTTTTTATTTTGAACCGCTGGATGTTTGTTTTCTTTTTTATATTATTTGGCTTGTTAACATTTTTATTTGGTTACATGTTTGTTATCTTTTACTATGGTATGTGATTAATATGTTGGAGTAATATTAGGTTCTTAATGTTACTTATAATATATAACGTACAATATAAAATTTAGTATAGCTAAATAAAATAGATATTGTTAAAAAATTACTGGAGTTAATATGAAGGGAATAAAAAGCAATTTTCTGAAATAAAATTGATATTGTGAAATAAATAAACATTTGTAGCGGTTATGTTGAGAGAACCGCCACAAATTTGAATTTTCCCGTAAATAAGATAGCACCAACATTTGCCGTGGTTAATATGAATAACCGCAACTAAATTCAAACGGCTATAATTTTGTAGCGGTTCACAAACCGCGACAAATATCTGGCGGGATTTTGAATTCAAAATTGCTAATTTGTAGCGGTGGTTGTGGAGGTTTAAAAACCGCTACTGAATTTTGGCGGTTTTTGGAATTCATAATTTGTAGCGGTTAAACAACCACGACTAAGTTTATTTTCATATTTGTGACGGTTACTGTTGCGATTAATAAACCGCTACAAAGTGTTTCCATGTTGCATTTAAACATCTCAGGTGCTATTATGAAGGTAATTAAACATTATCTCTACATTTATATTGTATCCTAGATTTGTTAACTACAAATGGATAAGTCATGGATCAAGCTACCGCACAGTTCTCCTGTATATTTAGCGGGATTGAAAGTTTCTTAGATTTCACCTTCGCTCACACTAGCATTAATGGCAAGATCGTGTCCTTGTTATAGATGCAAGTTTAAGAAGTGGCAAACGTGAGAAGGCGCTATGGAACATCTTCTTATCAAGCCTTTCCCAGAAGGATATACAATCTGGCAAGTTCTTGGTGAGAAGCGTGGTATGAGATATGGGGATCTTCTTCCTCAGACCTCACAAGTAGCAAATCAAGCACATCAACATGATCTGGTTAATGAAGCTGTTCACGATGCTTTCGGAATTCAAGACGACAACTTCAAAGCAGAAGTTCAAGGTCCAGAACCAGTTTTCTTCAGGAATGATGCAGCTCAGCAATTTTTTGCCCTAATGGATGAGAGCGATCGTCCTTTGTATCAAGTTTGTCAGAAATACTCAAAATTATCTTTTCTGATCAAATTGTACCATATCAAGTGCTTGTGTGGGATCACTGATAAGTCAATGTCTATGTTGCTAGAATTACTATGATATGCTTTCCCTGATATGGACATTCCCACAACCTTCTACGAGGCCAAGAAGGTAATCAAAAGATTAGGCCTGAACTACAAAAAAAATCGATGCATGTCCCAATAACTGTATGCTTTATTGGGGAGAGGATGCTCGGAGGTAGACTTGTAAGAAGTGTCACACTTTGAGGTTTAGGACAGTTCGGAAGGGGAAAAAGAAAAAGAAGAAACTCGCGAAGATTTTAAGGTACTTTCCTTTAAAACCTCGCCTACAAAGACTGTTTATGTCGTCTAAGACAGCTGAGCATATGAGGTGGCATGAAGCTGACAAGAGTGAAGATGTTAAACTCAGACATCCACGGGATGCTGAAGCTTGGAAAGCGTTCGACTCAGACTTTCCTGATTTTGCGGTAGATCCTAGAAATGTTCGTATTGCTTTGATGACCGACGATTTTAATCCGTTTGGGAATCTTAGCACAAGCTATAGTATATGTCCAGTTGTTTTGATACCTTACAACTTGCCGCATTGGATGTGTATGAAACAGAGCTCTTTCATTATGTCCATGATCATTCCAGGCAAAAAGGCACTGGGAAATGACATCGATGTGTACCTCCAACCACTTATCAAGGAGTTAGTGGAGTTATGGAATGTTGGCGTCGAGACATATGACACGCACAAGAAGACACTGTTCAACTTGCGTGTGGCGTTGATGTGGACTATCAGTGACTTCCCTGGACTGGGAACATTATCCGGGTAGAATGTGCATACCGGCCTTGCGTATCCGGCTTGCAATTTTGACTCTGACTCAGTGCGCCTTCCCCACAGTCGTAAGTGGTGCTTCATGGGACAACGGAGGTTTCTCAATGGTACGCACAGGTTTAGGTTGCAACGCAATCGTTTCAATGGGCAACAGGAAAAAAGAGGACCTCCTCAGAATTTATCCGGTGCAGAAATCATAGAGCAGCTTGTGGATGTTGAATTTGAGTATGGGAAAAAAGACGATGCAGCAAAGGCCGGCACAAAGACTACCCGGGCTTCTGGTTCTGCGCCCCAGCATTGGCGGAAGATAAGCGTCTTCTTCACTCTTCTATATTGGAAAGATAATTTACTCTGACACAGTCTGGATGTCATGCACATTGAGAAGAATGTGTGCGACAATGTGTTGTTCACGATTCTGAACGAACTAGGCAAGTCAAAAGATCATCTTCAACCGAGGAAAGATTTATGAGAGATGGGGGTTCGTGGAGACGCCTGGCCGGATGAGCATGACAGATTCCAACCGAAAAATTCACCCGACAAAACCGAATAAGAAATTCTTCCTCACGACGTTGAAGAAGATAAAAGTTCCTGACGGGTATTCAAGCAACATTTCACGATGTGTTGACGTGCAGGCTTGAAAGGTCACTGGACTGAAGAGTCATGACTCATATGTGCTTATGCAATAGTTACTTCCGCTGGCCATCAAAAATACGCTGCCACTGGATGTGTCGATCGTTTTAGTGGAGCTTTGTACTTTCTTTCGGAAGTTGTGTTCCAAGGTATTGATCGTGGAGGAGCTCGACTAGCTGCAACGAAAAATCATTCTTGCGTTGTGTCATTTGGAGATGATCTTTCCTCCGTCATTCTTCACGGTCATGGTTCACCTGACAGTACACCTTGTTCACGAAACAAAGCTTGCTGGCCCGGTTCACTACCAACGGATGAATCCTATTGAAAGGTACTCATTTAAAATTAATTACTTTAGCATTATATTACTCCCTAGTCCCACGTCTAACCATTGATGTATCGACATTTTCCCTTCATTACTTTATAGGTTTCTTGGGAAACTAAAGTCTTACGTGAGCAATAAGGCGTGGCCAGAAGGTTCAATAGCAGAAGGCTATATTGGGGATGAGGTCTTTTATTTTTGTTCCAGGTACTTTGATGACATTGAGACGTCATTCAACCGACCGCCTTGTGTTGACGATTGTCCTGAGCCAGAGCCATCGGGAACAAAGTTGTTAGTCCCTCGTGTTGGTAAACCAGTTGGCGGAAGTGAGAATTTCAAACTCACGGCACTTGAGAAGATTCAAGCACATAGACATGTCTTGATCAATTGAACTGAAGTTGAACCGTAACTTCAGTAAGGATTCCACTCAAATATATATATATGTGTGTGTGTGTGTGTGTGTGTGTTATCCTATATATTTCCTTACATTTTATACTCAAATTTCATGCTCCTCATCACATGTTTAATTGTAGGCAATTCTGGAGTCATGTGAAGCATCAACTGAGGATCTGTACGCAGACATCCTCTGAAATTGATAGAAAGGTCCACAGAGAATTCCCCAGTTGGTTTAGGAGGAGAATAATGAATGACCACAACCCGTAATCACCAGAATTCAGAGCTCTCACACTCGGCCCGATTGACCACGCCTAGGCATGGAAATAGGCCAGGCCAGGCCAGGCTTTGACTAAATAGGCCTGAGCCTGTAATGGGTTTAAAAGGCCTGAGCCTGGGCCGAGCCGGATACGAGCTTTTTTAGGCTCGGCTGAGCCTTCATAAAGCCAGTCGGGGCACGAAGCCTTTTTAAAGGCCTACTTACATTGTAGGCCTTTAAAAAGGCTTCATATCGAGCCTTGAAGGCCGTAAATAGGCTTCATGCACTTTGAGCCTATTAAAATCTATATAAATATAAGAATGAAAAAATAAATATTTTGTTATTATATAATATAAATATAAATATATTTATTTAATGTGTAAACAGGCCGGGCACGAAGGCTTACGGTCGGGCCTTAACTAAATAGGCCTTGGCCTGGCCTTTTTAACAAATAGGCCAGGCCTGACCAGGCCCTAAACAGGCCAGGCTGTAGGCCGCCTGATAGGGGCCTGGCCTATTCCCATCCCTAACCACGCCCAAAGATTTACGGCATACAATGTCAATGGTTTCAAGTTTTGCACCATTTCACAAGATCAGGGATTGCTGACCCAAAACTTGGGTGTATATGGCACGTTTGGGATGAGAAGTTATGCGAGCAGTAGTGATGGGAACCTGTAGTTCGGTGACGTCCCATATTATGGAAAGCTTCTTGATGTGGTCAAGATAACTTACCAAGGCCTTTTCCCCATGACGCTGTTCAAGTGTTTGTGGGCGAATACGACAACGCCCCGGGGACTCACGACTGACGACTTAGGTATCACATCGGTGAATTTCTCCCGGCCTATTCACACCGGGTGATGTCTTCGAAGATGACGAGCCGAATATTCTTTCCTCGAGAGGCCCAACAGGTTTATTATGTTGCCGATGAGAGGCACGTAGATTGGAATATGGTGGTTCACTTAAAGCCTCGAGACCTTTACGATATGGGCGATGGTGATAACGTCGCCTATAATTGTGAGCCGTTCCAACTAGCCTAGCCGGTTCAAAACTTCTTCCCCAGACGGCGATGACAATTTACCTATAGTTCGATGTTTTTCAATATACCTTTTATGAAATAATAACATTTAACCAATGTTTTATTTGTGTTCAAACAAATTCAACTCACACGCAACATCTTATCCAAACTCTCTTTGTAGGGATGGTGACAAAGATTGAGAGAAAAGATTATGCAATGTATAGTTTATATGTAATATTCTTATTATTATTATTTTTTAAAAAACACCACTATAATATTTGTAGCGGTCATGAAACCGCTACAAAACCACAAAAAACCGCTGCAAAGAAAACCGCTACTAATGACGTGTCACTAACCGCTACTAATTAACTCCGCTACAAAAATTGAACTAAACCGCTACAAAATGATTCGTAGGATATCAAAATAAATACCCCCACCCACCCACACTTAATGTACGTTAGTTCTGCTGCGTACTTCTACTTAGGTTTTCTCTTCATATTTACTCATAGTTTTACGTTTTCTCCAATAACTTAAGTGTTTGAAGGGGTAAGTGTCGTTCAACCGTATCAATTCTAATGCTTATCGTCTACCCCGTACTGATAGTAACTTTTGTTGTTTTGCAGGTGCATTTCATAATTTTTCACACTTTCTTTCCACTTTCTCGTATATATTATTCGATTCACCTTCACACATATTTTTTATAGAATTAATTATATTTTAATTAACACATTCTTTCTACTTTCTACATATTCTTATTGTTTTCTATTATATATTAACCTTACGTAATCAAATATCATATTTTAATATAATTTATTTTCACCAAAAATATAAATTATTATTAATACAATATTTAACTAATTACTTTAATTAATAATTTTAAAAAAAATTCCATCTATTTGTAGCGGTTAGTAAACCACTACAAAACGAACAAAAATATGACAATGCGCCAAAACAGCAAAAAATGACGAGAATATTTGTAGCGGTTTCAAACCGCTACAATAATTAAATACTCAAAATTGCCGCCCAATTTTTTCCCAAAAAATGGCGGGATGTTTTTTGTAGCGGTCAAGTAACCGCTACACATATTGGCGCCAAACTTTTTCGCAAAAATTGGCGGGAATATTTTGTAGCGGTCATGTAACAGATACAAATTTTGAAACGTTTTGGCGCTACTTTTTATATAACTAGTTGCGATTATAGTGGTGGTCAAATTACCGCGACTAATTATCAAACAAGGAGTCAGTCTGGCCTCATATAGTGGCGGTTATTTGTAACCGCTACAAATACAGTCGCGGTCATGATGTATGTAGTAGCGGTTTTTTTTAACCGCTACAAATAGGTTTGCCACAGTGGATTTTGTTGCTGTTATCTTAACCGCTACAATTGTCGTTAGTAGCGGTTAAAACCGCTACAAATAGGTCATTTTAACCGCTACTAATGGTCTATTTTTTTGTAGTGATTTTTTCCTAATTTATTCTATTAATGATCCCATAATAATAATCAAGGAGGTCATAGAATGAGGGAATTAAAAAAGTTGACTAAAGTGTTTTAGAAAATACATGTCATGTTAACTAACTCAACTAATGTAACATTCTACCTCGAAAACTATGTACTTAGCATATAATTTTAAAAAGCTTTTCAAAATATAACCTCAATAGAAAAGGAAATGACTCACCACGAGTTTGTTGAGGTTATAAATGTCATAACGTTTCTTTTAAATCTTAACCTTGATAAAAAATGAAAGTACACATAGAAAGCTATAAACATGCCCCTGTGATAGTTATATCAGTTATAGGGAGCTTAGCTTCAAGCCTCCGACCTCATAGGAAGTACATTACAAAGGAGCTCCGCTTCAAGCCTCTGACCCTCAACTCAACCAAATTAGTTCAAGTCTCAAATTAAATCAAATCAAATCAATGAACATGAGATAAAGTTCCTAGTTGCAAAAAACATGAAGGAAAGACCACCATTCTCATAGGATCGTATTTACGAATCCAACACCTTTCCCGAAGCTCCTTGCCTTATCTTATCGTTCTAACCTGAAAAATGTTAATCATGGAAAGAGAGAGATCAATATCTCAATAACTAAATCCTGTCTTAGAACATAATCACTATGTGCTTGCGGGTGCCAAGTGGATAGTTTGCAATAAGTAATGCAATGAATATAATATAACTACAATACCACATCAAATATTTAATATGAGTAAATATCCATTTATTAACTTTATTTATTCAATTCTTGCCTTATCTCCTCCGATCCGCCAGCTTGAATCCATGGGTACTACTACAAAAAACAGTTTTGCGTCCCAAAGAGACGTGTTTTTTTTTTTTTAAAAAAAGGAAAGTAAAAAATAAAGGCGGTGGCATTTTTGTAATTATATGTGATAAAAGTTGACTTTTGGCATATAAGTTTAAAACTTAGACGCCAAAAGCATGACTTTTGGCATCTAGTTATAAACTTAGACTCCAAAGTCATGCTTTTGGAGTCTAAGTTTAAAACTTAGACTCCAAAAGTCATGTCGTGACGAAAAGAAGGTCACGTCGTGCAGCAGGGGGTCATGTCGTGCAGCAGGGGGTTATGTGTGGGGCCTGGAAGAGACACTTTTGGAGTCTAAGTTTAAGAATTAGATGCCAAAAGTTATGCTCTAAGTTAAATATATCACTTTTTTCATATCCCGCGTCAAAAGTGCCTCAGTTTTTCATATCCCGCGTCTCATGTTTCACTTTTATTTTTCCTTCTCTCAGTTCATTTTGATTCCTTTACCATCGCCCCTGTAAGTCGCTCCTCCTCCTCCACGGTGATTTGCGAGTCACGTCCAAAAGCTCTGAATCCGTAAGCCATCTCTGCCTTCGATTCCTTCTCTGTCGTTGTTTTGATTCCGTCGTCGTGCTCCATAAAGCTCCTGAATCTCATCCTCATTCGCGTTCTCTAGATCTGTAGCGTTCATGACCCACCAGCCCATCGGCGACGACGACGACAACGGCTGCGACCTCCATCTCCATCCCTTACAGCGACGACGTCTCTAGGTTGCAGATTGTTGGTCGAATTCCTTGATGGCAAGTGAACCAGTCGAACAAGTAATAAAGTGTAAGTAGAGTATCGTCCCACAGAGACTGAGATACCAAAGAGTGACGCTCGATTGCTATGATAGTTGTGCAAACATAAAATAAATATAATTGGTTTGAGAGGTTTTTTGTATTTTACGCTAATAACAGAAAATAAACAGAGTAATATAGTTTAAGAAGATATCAGTGAGAAGTTAGGCTGAACTCGGAATCACCCTTAAGTGCGTCAATCCCCCAGTTGCTCTACCCATTGCTATAGCATCTATACTGCACAACTTCTGCAATGCTACAGCATAGCTACTAACTACAACGCTATTCGGTTAACCCACCACTATAGTCTATCGAAGCTTCCGCGTCTGATACATTTGATGCTAACTATACTCCTTCCATATTCCTATGGCAACTTTCTAGTTAAATATGCATTACACATAGGGTGTCATGGTTATGAGAGGTAGACCCATTCCCGAAGCCTACAATAAATAGGTCAAGCCTTGCACCGGCCCCTAGCAACACAACATTTCTCGGAGGTCTAACCTTGACTCCTTGCCCGAAGCCGAGGCCACAAATCTAGCCCTTAGCTTCCACTAATCAACTAGTAATTAATTCACTGATAAGCAAACCGAATCTATTAAATTAAGAACTTGCAACTGGGTTCATTTAACACTTAATAATTCATCCTCGTTCAGCCATAGGAAAGTTAGTTCATGACTGATGAGGGAAACACAAAACAGATAGGAACAGAATGACCCATGATCTAAATACTAAAATAAAATAAAATAAAAGCAGAAAGCTTGACGGCGCTCCGACGACGTGGAAGAAGCCATGTCGCGTCACCACTCCACGTCTTCTTCTCTTCTTCTTCCTGTAAGGAAGGATGCTGGGTTATCCTGGAATTCTCGTGCTAGTCTCTCACTCTTCTTTTGAGTCTGCCGAATGTGAAATCTCATTTAGGCTCTATGCGACTCACCTCTAGGGTTGACTTGTTGTTTCCTTTTATAATTAGACTTTCTTGTGGCACAAATTCCAGCGAGCTGGGCTTTCCAAATCTGTCGAGATCCATCGCATCTTCTAATTATAGTAGATTGAATCTGCGGATCCTGCGGGATTCTTCAAATCTTTCAGTTTTGATCCTCCACATCTTCTATTTTATTACGTCAGCAATCTACCTGTTGTTCTCGACCTTCCTTATTATCCCTAAAATCATCTAGATAAAAAGGTCAAAAAATATGTCGCATAGCATTGCGTCCTTTACTTTGCTATAGCTTTCGTGATTCCTTTTATTGCACTTCGAGTTGCTGTCAGAATGTTATAGCATAGTATCAGCTTTGCTATACATTCTTTAAAAACAATGTAATTTGCTCTTTTCTTAGCACATGTTTAGGATGTGAATTGTTTCTATCCTTCAGTTCCCTATATCATGAATATATGCCTTTTTGCTTGGATTGTTTATAATTAAGCTTTTATTTACCATACAATCCAGTCATGAAATATAGGGAAAACATGGTAAAATTTGTGCTCATCACAGATCTACAGATTTGGGTTGCAATAGCTTCGATGTGTTGGTTTTGATTAGTTTTGATGATGTCTTATATAGATGCCATTCTTAAGAGCAAAAAGGTTGCACACTACATTTACATTATATTTTGACTAATTATTATATCTAATGTAGATGTGAAGTTTAATGATGAAGAATAATCAAGAGAAGAGAAGAAAGAAAGAAGAACTTGCTGAATATAATGTGAATATCATTATTCAAGTTCCTAGATTGATTCTAGAAGTCCCCACGATGATACAGAAGTTGGAACGGCCCAAATCGGAGTTGAAATAAGCAAAATCAAGTTGTGGGATGAATTACCTCGAGCCAAAGGGTCTAGCCTCGAGTTAGAGGTGTTTCTAAAGTGTTTTGGACACATGGGACAAGTTGCCTCGAGTCGATCATCACCACCTCGAGTTAAAGTGTTTGCTACAGTGTTTTTGGCTTCGAGTTGATTTACCTCGAGGCGGGGCATCGGTCGCCTCGAGTTAGCAACCTCGAGGCAAGAATTCAGCTTACCTCGAGTCAAATAGCCTTCAGACACTCGTTTCACGTGCGGCTCTGCGACCTCTGGTAATTTGATGATATCTCCCAAACCAGAAATCGGATTGACGTGAAATCAGTGGCATATGAAACGAGACTCCCAATGCGTCAGTTTCATATATAATACAAGTCAAAATGAGTTCAGATGAGAGAGCTATGAATTCTACAAGTTGGCACAACAATCACCGTCACAGTCCAGACCAAGCTTCAATGTTTTGAGTGTAACTCACAAACTACAAATCAGATTGAGCTGAAATTTGTGGCATAGGAAAGTAGACTCACATAGCTTTCCATCAAGAGTTTAACCACCCAAAACGGAGTTCGAAACAAGGAGCTATGGCCTTCGAAAGTGGACACATGTGATTCAGGAATCAAATCAGCATGGCTTCGGTTTTCCTTCTATACACAACCAAATGAAATGAAACCAATTTCTTATGATTCTAGACACAACAAGGGTTTCATAGAAGTTGGAAGAAACCAATGTTAATGAGCATCTCCTCAAGTCAACTTCAAGTCAAAGAGCACAGAATTGAAGATTTTGCCTCGAGTCATCTTATTCACCTCGAGTCTCGGTGCAAACGAAAGTTAGAAGAATTGAGAAGGCTTTTTACCTCGAGTCGAAGTGGTACCTCGAGTCAAATGGAAACCGAGAGAGTTTGAAGAATAGAGAGCAGTTTTTGCCTCGAGTCATTGATGGTGCCTCGAGTTAATATTTCAGAAATTCATTTCTGCAGTACGATTAACTCGAGTTGGAAAGAACGTTGCCTCAAGTCGACGGCCTCGAGTCAAGATATCATCAGCCTCGAGTTAGAATGACAAAAACATGTTTTGAACTCGAAATGATCACGATGAATTAACTCGAGTCTTTCCAAATTCTACCTCGAGTCTCGACCTCAAGTTAAGGAAGTATTCACCTCGAGTCGGGCAATGTCTTTGTATCATTAATTCAATTGACGAATTAACTCGAGTCTTTAAGTATGCCGCCTCGAGTCTGTGAACTCGAGCCAAAGTAAATGCTGCCTCGAGTCAAGTCCATTCTTGTATTACTCTGTTATCACGATGCAACTCGAGTCTATAGGAAGTGTGCCTCGAGTCGATCAACTCGAGTCAGGAGAAGTGATACCTCGAGTTAATATCTCATCTAGATTGCTTTGTTTGAATATTACCAAACGATTACCTCGAGCCAAGGAACTCTATACCTCGAGTCAATATTCCAGAACTTCATCTCTGCATTTTCGTGAAGCTCAGTAGCAGCAACGTCCAAATTCAGAAATCAATATTATCAACTGATTTCTACTTGCTATACTTCTCAATGCTATTAATCATGTTTGTTAGCAAGTTTCAGATGATCAATCGTTGTTTGAATCTTGATGAGCTGTGAAGCACCGAAACTCACCGAGGAACAGAGCCGACATAATTCAAATGACCCATAACCAAAAAGCGTATCTCTTCACCCGAGGTAACAACTGCAAGATGACCCAACTAAGGAGACATTTGATTATGGCCAAGCGAAGCGCGAGTGCTCTATTAACGGACATATTCAAATATTCCAACGGACACATTCAAATCCTTCAACGGTCTTCAACTTCAAGTACCATAAATACCCGAAGGTTTGAATTCATCAATGGCGGAATAGACACACATACAGACAAAGCATTCAAAGCGATCCATTTATAGTCTGTACATATCTTCAGATATTACTAAGCTTCAGTGTTTATCATTCATCTACTCGTGAGAGAGTTATCATTTGTTTTACAATTCATTCAAATCTCAAGGTTGTGGAACCTTTGAGTGTGGGTATACAATTACAACTTGTAAGGGGGAGTGAGTCCTAGTGTAAGAGGATCATCCACGAGTACGAGTCGGTAATTGTATTCGCGTGAGAGGATATCTCGGAAAGAGATTGTAAAGGCTACACAAGTGCCCGGCTAAACTTGTGAGGTTGTAAAGGCTTTTCTCTTGTGCCCTAGGTTAAACAAGGAGATATTGGATTGAAAATCTCGGGAGTAGCAGGGACCGGACGTAGGTCATTGTGGATTGGACCGAACCAGGATAAATCACGGTTGCATATTCTCTTCCCTAAACTCTTATATTTCCAAGAGTATATGCTTATTTGAATATCTAACTGTTGATTTAGATATTACGAAAAGATTTTCAAATTTTGTAAAGTTTTATCATACACCCAATTCACCCCCCCTCTTGGGTGATAGCCAGGTCTTTCATTTGGTATCAAAGCGAGTCTCTTGTTTAAAGGACTTAACCGTCTCAAGAGTTACAATGGCTAATTAAGGGTGTTGCCTACTTTCGAAGGTTTCGATTATCTTTGTTCCACCATTTTTAAAAGATATTGATTTTTGGTTTTGGAAAGCTAGAATGATTAGTTTTATCAAAGCAAGCTGATTTTTATATGTGGAATGTTTTTACAAATGCCTTTGATTTCAAACCAAGAAAGGATTGAATGAAAACGATTTGAAGATGTTTTCATTGAACATTAGAGCAATGAACATATTATACAGCGCATTGACTGAAAATGATTTTGAGAAAATCAAGTCTTGCTCTACTGCTAAAGAAATTTGGGATACTCTTGATTTTATATATGCCTCTAACAACTGTGTTGATGTTGAAAGTATTGACAGTTCATCTAAAACTTTAAGTTTTACATCTATGCTTGATGAACAATTGGAGATTGAAGAAGGAGAAATCATAGAATACCTTCACGATCCAGTCAGCACAAAACAAGAGGAAGACAATTCCCAAGATGATCTCATGGACGATTGTGATCAATCATTATCTAGAGATCAAGATGCATATGAGGTAAACAATTTCAAATCTTCTTGTGTAGATAAGAGAAATGTTTTTGAACAATCGCATAGAAGTGTTTTTCAACCACTTAATTGATTCTATTTTGAAAAACAAACATATTTTCGAAAATGATCTTTGGAAAATCATGTGGGAATAATGAATGTTCAAATAATGATTATTTGAATTATTACTCTCATCACAAACAAAATACTTGCAAAAATGTTCATAATAAGCATTATTCTATTACTTGCAATTATTGTGGTGAATCTGGTCATATTTCTTACACATGCTATATTAGGAGAAATTTGAATGTAAGAAATAAATTTGTTTGGGTTCCTAAAGGACAATCAAAGTCCAATACTAACGAGTCAAGGACCCAAGTATAAGTGGGTACCAAAATGTCCATCTAGCGATTTAAGTGTGCGGGATAATTTGAAAATCAATGGACATAAGGATACGAGAAGATGAAGAAGAATCCAAGAGTTTCTCATGAACCTAAAAGGAAACTCACAGCGGTTAGGAGAACTTGTGGAAAAACCATTCTTTGGAACTACAAGGTTTAAACATCAAAGGAAGCAATGGATACAAACAAGAAGAATACATTACGCCTCAAGAATGAACTACCATGAAGTACCATTCAACTATCTTGAGGAGAATAAGAAAAGAAGGATTTCTCACGCACAAAGGAAAAGATTCTTGCAGTTTGCATCATGTGAGAAAGTATTGCTTGATCCCGAATTAAATTCAAAAAGACAAAGTGTCAACGAATGACAAATTGGGTAAGCAAATGCAATCCTTCAAGTACCTAAGGCTAAGGTATGAAATGGTAAAACCTCCTATGCTATCTTTTGAAATATTCATTGAGGTTTTATATCTTGTACTCTTAGGAATGAGCATTGCAAATCATATTTTTGGGTTATCACATCCTGATCTATATTTTGAAAGAGATTGCAATGTTCAATAAGCTTAATTCTTTATGCATACATGATGATTTGAAAAGAAAGTATTTATTTATGCATAAACTCATGATTAATTCATTGTGCTTTGATGTCCTGAATTGACTATATTCATAAAAGCATGTGAATTTAATTCTTGTCCCTACAAGCTAAGATGATTGGATCCAAGTAAGGTTGGATACCAAGAAAGAAAAAGATTTATATGGTTTTGTAGGATCGAGAAAGCTTCTCAAGAATGTAACATAGAGAAATGATCCAAGTCTTGAGAAAGCTGAACAAGCAATGCTTGATGATGATCGTCGAAAAGGAAGACATCTACATCAATCTACCTCAATCAAGCAAGCTACTACAAGGACAAGAGGAATTATGGTGATATCTATTTCTTACCCCATACTATGATTGCATATCATTTTTGGGTAATGAATACTTGTCCATCATTGCATTCCATTAGCAATCAATCTTTTATGTTTTTTTTTTTCAAAATGTTTTTGGATTGCTAAATGGACCGTAAATGAATTTGTGCATAACTTTCTGAGTTTATGTTTTTGAAGTGCACAATTCTAAAATCTGTTTCAATTCACTTTGTTTTGTGAAAATGCATACATATGATTTGAAAACATATCCATACTTTAATTGCATTCAAATGATGTTTCAAAATTGGAAGTTAATATTGTATATTGAATGTCGGATATGCTTCAAATTTATCAAGTTGATTTTCTCTTTGTCATTCACATATTGATCATCGGTATTTAATGCGATACTTGAATTCCTTATTCCTTATTCTCTAACTAGTTAGACCTCATATCTAACAAGTTGATCATCTATGAGTTTCAAGTTTATCTCTCATAACAGAAATTCAATTTGTGAGTGTTATGCCTACGCATAAATTCTTGTTGATCAAGTTATTCCAAGCTTTATGTTCATTAGTGCATTTAATGTTGATGCATTAACTTTTAGTGGAATAACTTACTAGGATAATATTTTGAAACTCTAGTCATTTGGGCTAATGAGTGTGTGCTACATTATCCATGAATCCTAGTAGTCATTTTGTTACTCAAATACATCAACATTGTCTTCATCCATTCTTTTGAGTAACTACATCGAAATACTTGCCTTGATCATTCATAAATTCAATTCTAAAAGGCAAGATCATCTCTGACTCATAGCAAAGTCAGTTTGCTTATATCCTACAGTCTTGTTGACTAACTCATTCTCCTTATGACTTTTGCTTTTGGGATTCAATGTTCGACAAGTTCTCAATCTAAAGCATTCTGATATATTCTTTAAACTGTTAACTTCCACCATGTTTTAGAATGAACATTGATTTCAAATATGTTTCAAAAATGAATCCTTCATTCATCGAACTTTGATTTCATAATGCTTCATCACGGTTTGAAAGAACATTTGAAATTTGAAACTATTTGCATATTTCATTATCATTATTTAAAAATCCGATTTCATCATGAACTGTGAATTTGATACATGCTTATCCTTGTGGATAAGATTCTTGCTCAAACTTACATGTATTTTGTCAATGACATCATTTCTGCATAAAGTATATTTACAAACTGTCATTGAGAAATAACATTTTTGGTATCATTTAGTTATTACCCTTTTTTTGATTCATTGGCTTGAACTTATTTGATTGGGTAAAATTATGTTTTTGATCCTTGATTGTTATACTCTTTGCTCCAATAAATCATATTGTTAAATTATATAAGAGCTTATGAGTTGTCATGTCTAATCTGTGTGGACTCAAGGATCATTGGGTACCAAAAAACATATATTTGTTTTGCAGGATCCTATGTTCTTGCGTCGGAAATAAACGAGAGGAAGATAAGCTTGTAAGGTCCTCTCCTGAGAACAACAAGTAATGGCTATAAAGTCATGGACATCACATGAGTAACAAATCGAGCTATGTGGAAAAGGAACTTCAACAATCATACACTGAGCTTACCACAAACAATATTGAAGTTCGTCACTTTTGTGATTAAAAAGATTAGCTAGCCACAAACGATGCATCTATGGATTACAGAGGAATATGACTCAAGTGATTACGATATTACTTGAGTGAGGTATTGTATTATGAAAGAATATGCATATTGTATATCATAATCATGCTAGGCTAAATTTATTTCATTTTATTTCATTCATCATAGCCTCGAGCACACATATTTCAAAATAATCTTTATGCTTTAAACATATTTATCATCATAAAGAGCATACATGATTTTCGTCTTGAAAATTCAGATACCATGTTATTATGAGCAAAGATTCTTCCAAACCTCATAACATTTGGTGTCACATTATTATTTGGTATCTTTAAAGGGAACTTCATGTTTTAATCATGCATTCATTAAGGGGGAGCTTCACATTCATATGTGTTTTATATTTCAAAAGCTCATCTCCTTTATTTGAAGAAAACCCTTTTAAGTTTACTCATCTCGCATTCACTATGTTTTATTAGTTTTGATGATGAGTTAATATCATATTTTCCTTTCATTATCTTCATGTGAAAATATCATTTAGAAAGGAATATTTTGATATTGGTTATATTAACAAATCGCTCTTGCAAAGAAAGTGTTTAAATTTGTAGCAAGAGATTTTGATATTCGCTAGGACTTTCCTTAACCCAATACAAGGAGAATATATTAATTTAAGGGAAGATGCCTTGATGGTTGAAGTTGAGATATAAAGGAAGAGAGTCTACCACTACTTCATCTCAGATTACAGTGATTCAACCGAAACGCATACAACAAGAAAATGGACTTCATTGATCATCCATCATCTGCAGAATATACATGAGCATTTCTAATATCTATCTTTTTATATTCAGTAGAAATTCTGCACATGTTTGGTATCTATATGCCTTAATTGTGAAAGATGTTTTGAAAACCTCTCCAAAACGTTTTTCAAACATACTCTTGCATCATCTCAAATATTTTCAAAAGGGGAGAGAAAATCGGTTCCTTGAATCATTCTTATCGGTTTAATATCTGTCTCTAAGTATATCTTATTTATACTTCAACTTTTTGCTAATGACAAATAAGGGGAGAGAAATGGCAAGAAAAAATATGTGTTCTAATATATTTTCATATTCATGTATATTTTTCTCAAAGTATTTGCCATCATCAAAAAGGGGGAGAATGTTGGTTTTGATTAGTTTTGATGATGTCTTATATAGATGCCATTCTTAAGAGCAAAAAGGTTGCACACTACATTTACATTATATTTTGACTAATTATTATATCTAATGTAGATGTGAAGTTTAATGATGAAGAATAATCAAGAGAAGAGAAGAAAGAAAGAAGAACTTGCTGAATATAATGTGAATATCATTATTCAAGTTCCTAGATTGATTCTAGAAGTCCCCACGATGATACGTGAAGTTGGAACGGCCCAAATCGGAGTTGAAATAAGCAAAATCAAGTTGTGGGATGAATTACCTCGAGCCAAAGGGTCTAGCCTCGAGTTAGAGGTGTTTCTAAAGTGTTTTGGACACATGGGACAAGTTGCCTCGAGTCGGGATCATCACCACCTCGAGTTAAAGTGTTTGCTACGGTGTTTTGGCTTCGAGTTGATTTACCTCGAGGCAGGGCATCAGTCACCTCGAGTTAGCAACCTCGAGGCAAGAATTCAGCTTACCTCGAGTCAAATAGCCTTCAGCACACTCTGTTTCACGTGCAGCTCTGGCGACCTCTGGTAATTCGATGATATCTCCCAAACCAGAAATCGGATTGACGTGAAATCAGTGGCATATGAAACTAGACTCCCAATGCGTCAGTTGGATATATAATACAAGTCAAAAGGAGTTCAGATGAGAGAGTTATGAATTATACAAGTGGGCACAACAATCACCGTCACAGTTCAGACCAAGCTTCAATGTTTTGAGTGTAACTCACAAACTACAAATCAGATTGAGCTGCAATTGGTGGCATAGGAAATTAGACTCACATAGCTTTCCATCAAGAGTTTAACCACCCAAAACGGAGTTCTGAACAAGGAGCTATGGCCTTCGAAAGTGGACACATGTGATTCAGGAATCAAATCAGCATGGCTTCGGTTTTCCTTCTATACACAACCAAATGAAATGAAACCAATTTCTTATGATTCTAGACACAACAAGGGTTTCATAGAAGTTGGAAGAAACCAATGTTAATGAGCATCTCCTCAAGTCAACTTCAAGTCAAAGAGCACGAAATTGAAGATTTTGCCTCGAGTCATCTTATTCACCTCGAGTCTCAGTGCAAACAGAAAGTTAGAAGAATTGAGAAGGCTTTTTACCTCGAGTCTGAAGTGGTACCTCGAGTCAAATGGAAACCAGAGAGTTTGAAGAATAGAGAGCAGTTTTTGCCTCGAGTCATTGATGGTGCCTCGAGTTAATATTTGAAATTCATTTCGCAAAGACGATTAACTCGAGTTGGAAAGAACGTTGCCTCAAGTCGACGGCCTCGAGTCAAGATATCATCGGCCTCGAGTTAGAATGACGAAAACATGTTTTGAACTCGAAATGATCACGATGAATTAACTCGAGTCTTTCCAAATTCTACCTCGAGTCTCGACCTCAAGTTAAGGAAGTATTCACCTCGAGTCGTGCAATGCTTTGTATCATTAATTCAATTGACGAATTAACTCGAGTCTTTAAGTATGCCGCCTCGAGTCTGTGAACTCGAGCCAAAGTAAATGCTGCCTCGAGTCAAGTCCATTCTTGTATTACTCTGTTATCACGATGCAACTCGAGTCTATAGGAAGTGTGCCTCGAGTCGATCAACTCGAGTCAGGAGAAGTGATACCTCGAGTTAATATCTCATCTCGGATTGCTTTGTTTGAATATTACCAAACGATTACCTCGAGCCAAGGAACTCTATACCTCGAGTCAATATTCCGAAACTTCATCTCTGCATTTTCGTGAAGCTCAAGAGTAAAGGCAACGTCCAAATTCGGAAATCAATATTATCAACGATTTCTACTTGCTATACTTCTCAATGCTATTAATCATGTTTGTTAGCAAGTTTCGATGATCAATCGTTGTTTGAATCTTGATGAGCTGTGAAGCACCGAAACTCACCGAGGAACAGAGCCGACATAATTCAAATGACCCATAACCAAAAAGCGTATCTCTTCACCCGAGGTAACAACTGCAAGATGACCCAACTAAGGAGACATTTGATTATGGCCAAGCAGAAGGCGCGAGTGCTCTATTAACGGACATATTCAAATATTCCAACGGACACATTCAAATCCTTCAACGGTCTTCAACTTCAAGTACCATAAATACCCGAAGGTTTGAATTCATCAATGGCGGAATAGACACACATACAGACAAAGCATTCAAAGCGATCCATTTATAGTCTGTACATATCTTCAGATATTACTAAGCTTCGTGTTTATCATTCATCTACTCTCCGAGAGAGTTATCATTTGTTTTACAATTCATTCAAATCTCAAGGTTGTGGAACCTTTGAGTGTGGGTATACAATTACAACTTGTAAGGGGGAGTGAGTCCTAGTGTAAGAGGATCATCCCGAGTACGAGTCGGTAATTGTATTCTCGTGAGTGAGAGGATATCTCGGAAAGAGATTGTAAAGGCTACACAAGTGCCGGCTAAACTTGTGAGGTTGTAAAGGCTTTTCTCTTGTGCCCGGTTAAACAAGGAGATAGTGGATTGAAAATCTCGGGAGGAGCCTGGGACCGGACGTAGGTCATTGTGGATTGGACCGAACCGGGATAAATCACGGTTGCATATTCTCTTCCCTAAACTCTTATATTTCCGGTATATGCTTATTTGAATATCTAACTGTTGATTTAGATATTACGAAAAGATTTTCAAATTTTGTAAAGTTTTATCATACACCCAATTCACCCCCCCTCTTGGGTGATAGCCAGGTCTTTCACGATGGTTAACAGATTCGTCGACGACAAGGCGCGGCACTGCCAGATCGGGGTTAAGTGCAACTTGGATTTGCCTTTGTTGTGAAATCTTCAGCTCTCCGTCTGGGTGTCTATTCCGTCGACCTCTCTTTTTCGATATTGTGTGTGTAGATTTGATTAAAGTTTCTGGTTTTGTGTGTGTAGATCTGATATTATTGATAGTTTTTAGTTCAATTTGCCTTTTTTCATTTTGAAATTTCAAGCCATTGAGCACTGATATTATTGATTCAAGTTTCTGATTTTGTGTAGTCGATTGTTGCTTTTGATAATCTGTTTTCTTATCATCTGGTTGTCAGTTCTTCTTGGTAGCAGGTTGCCTACCTCCCGAACCTGAGCAGGTTCGGGGGGTTTTTTTTTAAAAAAAAAAAACAATAAGGCATCCTAAAAAATTTAGGACGCCAAAACTCTCCCATTATGGCGCCTCACAGATACGCATCCCATAGAATAAGGACGCTAAACATGTCAAAAATAGGATGCTATTGGGGTTTTTTGTAGTTGTGGGGCTAAGTCTCCTTTGTGATTGGAAACTCTTACTAGCTCTCTATTGTATGGTACAGATCGACTAAAGTACTGTAGAGCATACAGTGGACCATGGATTCGCTCAGCTTGTATTCCATGAGATGCCACAATCCTAGGTTACCACTTAGTGATAATAAAAGTCAACCATAGTATACTGTATGGTGGAGTACCAAGTGGCACAACAACACTTAATCTTCATCAAGCTCCTCCCCTTATAATTAATTATCTTTGATTACACAGCTGTCTCAAAACACAAAATACAAGTGAAATATCATCAAGTCACGATATATCAGTAGTTCCATGCACGAGCTAGTGCTCCTCAAGTTATTATGAGTTATAAATTAAAACCAGTTAATTAACAAAGTAAAATATATTTTATTTACTCTAATTAAAATCCTTCCAGCTCTTTGAAGCTCCTAAAAATTTCCCACTATTCTCTGGAGTTCTGTAAAAGTCCCTTGATAAGTATATATTTTATATTTAAATAAGTATCGATTATGAGATATATTGGATTGAATTTATTAATATCATATACTTATTTAATTATCTTTTATATAATTTTCTATTATTTAATTAAATATAGGCTAAAATAATATTATAACAGAAAATCTATTGATATCCTATTTGATTGTGCATGAGATATAATGTGATCTAAAAGAGGAGAAAATATAGGAAAGGCAATAAACATCGTAACATCACAACAAATTAAATTGAAAAATGATATAATATAATATAATTATATCATATCAAATTGATATAATATAATCAAATGGATGAAGATTACACACGCAGGAGATGCGCAAGCAATATATATTACACATGGACATGCATTAACCAATTCATGGGGTCCACGAAAGGGTGAAAGATAAAGTTCAATGTTGTTACAAATACGCACGTGGCGCAAAAACACTAAAAAGGATCTTATATATCTTTTGTAAAAGAAGAAGGATCAAGGATTACGGCCCAACCCAAATAGCCCAAGCGGTTGACATATATATCTATAAAGAGAGACCTAGGAGGCGGCATCAAAAAGGAGAATCACGGATGGCCGAACCAAAAATTTCAAGAAGCAGAGCCGTGAACGCACGGATTCGGACAGACAAAACGGGAAGGAGCAGCGAGATGAGCAGCGGTGTTTTGGTTATCTTCATCATCTTCACGGAAGGACTAGAAGACCGTGGAGGCGACGGAGAAGCTTTCTTTCCTCTCTCTCTCTTTACTCTTTGAACTTGAATTCTTATCTTATGGATTTGGTTTTAGCCATGGGTTGCTAAATTTTCTTTTCAACCTAGAGAACCTATGAACTTCTTTGGGTTCTAGAAATTATTCTCATGGATTAGTTTTGTTTAATTTTATTTCAGTTTATTGAATCTTGTGTTTATTGCTATTACTTAGTAATTGGCCACTATTAAGCATATTTTGGGGATTTTGGGTTGAACTTGGAAGAGGGAATCTTAAATTGACCTTGGGATTAAATATGTGGAATTAGGTTTTGATCTAATTTGCGTCTAGAATAGGCATATACCTAGAAGCTCCGCATAATCCAATTAGAGTGAGGCCAATCTAAAATGCATCTTATTTAGTTGTGTGAGACTATAATTAAGATAGCTATATAAATGGACCGGAAGGCATTTATAGACAATAATACTCTAGGTTAGCTGATTTAGTTAAGTCAAAATTAATTTAGTAGGATTAATTCTAAGAAACCAACTAGGGATTAGTGACTCTAGGTTGTACTTCTTGATATTGGAATTTGCTCTTTTGTGAAAAGTCTTTGCTACTATTAGTTCTTATTGATTCTATTTTTATTATTGAAAACAATTCTAACTTGTTCAACTTAAACAGAATAAAGGAACTTAATATCTAATCACTAGTTTGATTGAGTCCTCGTAGGGAACGATACTTTTCTTATCACTTTATTACTTGATACGACTCGTATATTTGCGGAGTGTATAGGATATAATAAAGTGATAAGAAAAGTATCGTTCCCATGAGGACTTAGTATCATAAACTGCAGTTAAGCATTAATTTTACACTTTCCTTTAAATTGAGCCAAATAAATTGAATTTGATTAAGAGAAAAAATATTAAAACTAAAATTAAAATAAACAAACTACCCCACTAATCGAACGAGCAACCTAGATTCACTAATCCCTTATTTGTTTCTTAGATTTTATCCCCACTAAATTAATTTTGACTTAACTTAATCAGCTAATCTAGAGTATTAATTTCTATAAATGTCTTCTGGTCCATTTATATATCTATCTTAATTAATTATGCAATGCCTCACACAACTAAGTAAGATGCATTTTAGATCGAGCTCACCCTAATTTGATTATGTAGAGCTTCTAGGTATATGCCTATCCTAAACGCAAATTAGATTAAAACCTATTTCCACATTATTTAGTCTAAGGTCAATTTAAGATTTCCTTTCCCAAGTTCAACCTTAAATCCCTAAAATATGCTTAGTAGTGGCCAATTAATAAGCAATATCAAATAAGACAAGATTAAATAAACTGAAATAAAATTAAGCAAAACTAATACATGGGAATAATCTCTAGAACCCAAACAAGTTTATAGGTTTTCTAGGTTGAAAAGAAAATTTAGCCACACATGGCTATAATAAAGTCCAAAAAACAAATAAAATCCATATTTGAGAAGGGAGTAAAATAAAGAGCCAGAAGATTTAAACTCTCAGTGCTTCTATGTCGTCCAACTCTGTGCTCTCCGTTCTGGTTTTCACTGCTACTCTCGTCTCTGTCTGTGCGTCTCGGCTTTTCAGCGCCAATCCCCTTTACTCTGCTTCTTGAATTTGTGTTTTGGCCGTTCTGAGTTGTGTGCATTTGTGCCGTGATCGTTCTCCCTTTGCGGCTACCTCTGATTCTTTTTTATATATATTGGTTAGGGTTCCCCGTGTTGTAATCTTTCAGTTCCTCATATATGATATATCATATCTATTATTCCTACTATAGATAGCGCTAGAGACTTTTACACATAGGGTCCACGTCTTTTATTTTATAATCCTTGGTCTATTTAATATAATATAATATTATATTATATTATATTATATCCCTTTCAATTTAATTTGTTGCCCAGGTGATCATGCTTCTTACATTTGTTTTTTAAATATTTTCTCCTCTCTTAGATCATATCATATCTCCTACAAAATAAAATAGGATATAAGTAGATTGTATATATAAATATCCTTTTATTCTATAATTAATTAAAGGATAGAAAAATATATAAATGATAATTAACTAAGTATAAAATATTAATAAATTTGATCCAATATATCTCGAATCTATACTTATTTAATTATAAAATATATACTTATCAAATTCCCCCACACTTAAACATTTGCTTGTCCTCAAGCAAAAGAAAGAGAATTAATTATCTGAAAAGAACATTGCTCATGAAATTCCTAACTTAGATCATGCTATCAAGTTTTATTTAAGTTAATGTCTTATAAGAATAGGTCACTAAGCCAATAGCCTTACACAATTGTGACAATCTTTTAACGTCCCACGATCAAAAGATCGGCAAGCAATAAGTTCAACAATAAGATTAGCAAAGGAATATTACGCTACTCAATTTTTCCTAAAAAATTCAAATGCCCCCACTAAACCAAACTTTTCATTTAATTTAATAAGGATCCTCAGGTAGGAAATAACTCATTTTTTCTTCTTAGTTTTTTTTTTAAGCCATTGTAGGTCCCCTGTTAACGCGACCCTGCATATGGGTGATGCAAAGACAGTTACTCAGTTACTCCAACAGGCACCTCAATAGGCTTTTAGCCCAACTCATAACCCTCTTCGACTTTACCGTTTGACGCAAGTGCCAACATTGATGATGAAGTGCCCCCGGTTACTAAGTCAAGTCTAGAGAAGTCATTGGAGTTGTTTTCTTTTTCTTTTTCTTTTTCTTTTTTTTCACCTGAGTCATTTCCCTAAACAAAAGTTTTACTTAGCTAGCAAAGGTCATCGTCTAATTTTCTAAAGAAATCATGTTGCAAAATATTCATAAACTAATAAGTTGTTGATCATAGTACAAACTAATCCCTATTCTCATAGTCAATCTCAAGATTGATACAAAAATTCAAGACTTAGAGGCTTAATTGAAACATTCTTTTCTATTTTTATTTTTGACTTGATAATATTTTCTAATATGGGAAAAGCTCAAAATTAAGGTCAATCCTAAACAATGCAAAAATCTCAAATAAACAAATTCTTTTCAATTGCATAAAGACAAGCATAACCAACGAAATCATATCCCTCCCCCACACTTAAATCAAATATTGTCCTCAATGTTGCAAAAATATAAAGAGGGAAAGTAACTAGTACTCCCCGTAATACCCTAAAATTCTTATTTATCATAAATACTATATTTTGATAAATAATACATATTAAATACAAAGGTGAATATTTGTCTTAAGAAATTATAATCTATTGATTATATTTTCATTCAAATTCCACTTTGGAATTAATTAACGAATGATTAATTATGAGACATTATTTTGGTGCTATTTAATATGATATAAATAGCACATAAAAAGGTAATTAATTTATAACCAAAAGAAGGAATGTAATATCCCAAATCTTTGGATTTGGAAATAAGAAATATTTTATGGGAATTTATTTTGAAAATTTGGCCTAAATAGTTTTAAAGCTATTTTCCTGTTTTGAGGCCTATTTTCCCAATAATTCAAGGAAAAATAGTTAGAGGATACTTTTTGGTCTAGAAATTTTAGAACCAATATTTTATGACCTAGAGAGTTAATTATGGAAGAAAATTCTTATATGGAATTAAGGATTTTATTTTCCAATACTTATTTAATATTTGTAAATAAATATTAAATGGTAGTTGGATATTGGTAGATATGTATAAGTTGGTATGAATGTTTGGTGTAAGAGTGTTTGGTGTAAGAGTGTTTGGTTTGAGTGTTTGGTTTGAGGGTTTGGTTTGAGTGTTTGGTTAAGGAAGAAATGTAGTTGAAATAGTCTTGAATTTTTGCTATAAATAGAAGGCTCTTCTCTTCATATTCTTCACACCAAAATCAGCTCAAAGCATCTGATTTTAAGATTAGAGAGTGAGTAGAGTGAAGTTCTTGGAGCAAGGAAGAAGTAGTAGCAAGGTTCTTCAAGGGTAAGTTCTCTAGTTCTTGAGTTCTAGTTTTAAATTCATAGATAAGTAGTGTTTTGATCTTTAATTTTCCAATATAGTTTTATTTTCATGTTTTTATGGTTAGAAATGGTTTTATTTCGAAAAAAATGATGGAAAAGGTTATATAGCAGAATTTTTGGAAGCTAATCATAAAGTAGCGAAACTCTGGCGAAATTTTATCGGTTAGCAATTTCTGAAGTCAAGGGTAAAAATTCCAGTATTTTATATTGAATATGAGGTTCTTAAATTCTTATAAAATTCATGTTCAAAGTAGACATATAGGGCTTTTCAAATATACCTAGAATGTATTATTTTGAGTTCTGTGCTAGAAGATAAAAATGTCCAAAGTTGGGCTACGTTTTCTGAAAATTTTCTGGGCAGATGATGAACACGTGAAAACTGGGAACTATTCATAAAATCTGGGCAAGAACCAATATTTTTCCTCAAAACTAGACATCCTAAGGATTCCGGGGAATTTTACGGATCCTCGTTTTGAGTTTTCTAGAATTACTTATGAATTTTCAAAGTTAGAAGTAAATCTGGCCATAATGCTGAAAATAGCGTTTTTATTAAATAAAATGTAATGGCAAAATGGTAATAACAAATCCACCAAGGGTAGAAAGGTAAATTAACCTTTTGGATATTATTCTAAGCAATATGGTAATATGTTAGGATATCCGAGGATTCCGGAGTCAGATTTGAGGGACGGGCATATTACTATTCATAGTGCCGTATTTATGAATAGTACCGTATACATAAATAGTAAATTACTATTCACACGGAAGGAAGGTACGTTCGCGTACGCAAACTTTAACTCGATATGACTTGTATGCATGTATGAGATGGAATGATTTCATAGAGTCATGGACAAGACTTGGTCTTGGGTCATGCACCGTGGTTAAGACTCGTCTTGAATCACTTTGTTTATATACATTCGAACGATACGGGTTATAGTCTTGATAATGCCATGAGATTGTTTTCCTAGCGCCGGGACACGAGTGTACATCGTGGCACGGTGGTGCGAGACTATTTGACTATACATGGATTTGTATAGATAACTTTACATGTCTTTGTGTGCTATGTATTGGTTAATGTATTTGAAATGTAATGAATATTTGTCATACATATCTTTTTATACTTTTCATATGAGGTTAAGCTGTTACCTAAGATTCAATTTGTTTTGAATCTTAGACTTGACTAGAGGTTCGGGAAAGGAACCAGGATTTATGAAGACGTTGTGAATGGAGCCATGAGAAGGAGCATTAATGGACGGAGCCGTGAGGAGGCACCGGTCAAAGGAAATGCGGAAGAAAGTCAACAGAACCTACCTTACGGCATGAATCTAATAAAGTTACTTCACATCATTTGGTGCTTAAACTAGAAGGGTCGTCTATGTGGTTCGTCAATCGGTCACCCTAGCACGGTGAGACTTCCACTAGACCTACCCGGCTGCCAAATGAGATGATTTAACCGAGTTAGGTTCTATGCCCCAAGTCTACTCAAGGCTTGGTTTGAAGAGGGTATAGTTACATGTAAGAATTGTAATTATAAAGTTTTGTATTCTTTTGTATCACATGAACAATCCTTCGGAAATTTATAATATATCAGTATACGTCAGGCATCAGCATATGTCTGAGTATTTTTATATCAGCTACTCAATTGTTCAAATTTTTAGTACATGCTCTCCGTTTCCGCAAAACGCTAAGCAGTAGCACCTCAAAACTCTGATAAATTTTTATAAAACCACGTGTCACCGGCACGATTTATGTTACGGAATTTGGGGTGTTACAATTTTGGTATCAGAGCTAGCTTCACAGCTAGTCTCAAGAGCATTGTATGAACAACAAAAACAAGAGTACGATATAATACTAGCTTCATTTTGTGATACAATAAAACAAATACCCTAAGGAATGGTTAGAGTTTACGAAAAACTCTAAGACTTCGATATGGGAATCGAGTCGAATTAAATTTCCGCAATGAAAGAGAAGTCGGTAGACTTAGTTTTCCCCGTAGAAAACAATGAACTACCGATTAAAGTTTCCTTATAGAAATAGTAACTTGCTAGGTTACCACGAGGGGACAATCCCTGCCTACTAAAGGTCGGACATCATGCGTGCAATGGAGAGTGGTTCCGAAGATGGAGGTATTTGACTAAATCTTTGACGGTGGTGGTCCATTACATAAAAAGGGTGTAACTTATAGGAAAGGGAAAGTACCCGGTATTTACGGGAGGCACATATGTCGTACTAGTACCTATGAGAGTTGTTGGTATGCGGTGGTATGTATATCGGTATTAGTACCTTAGATCTGATAGACGCTGTGAAGTTAAGCGTGCTTAGGCAAGAGAAATCTTAGGATTTTTAACCCCTGTGATGTAGCATAAGGATTTGAGATCATTTGAGCTAAAACCTGAATACCTAGAGATATGAAACATAGTAATCCTTAGGGATACCGTGAGAATATATGATAGACTTAAAGCAGAGATAGTGCTTAGGTCAAGATATGACTGAGCATTTCTTATGTTCCAGTACATGAGAGTTGGAATCCTGAGAAAGTATGAGTGAGATTACCTTAGGTTCAACGCATGAGAGTAAGTCCCTTAACAAAGTGCAAACTCCTCGAAAAGTTGAGTTGTTTGGGACGTTATATCAAAATCATGTCAAAAAGGTGTTTAACATTTTAAACATTGTGCGTCCAAATTTCTCTGTTCACAGACATCTCATCAAGTGCATTTAGAAGAGTACATGTACTAGTTGTGAATGATTTACGTGACTTGATCGAGAACACTTTACGAAGGACCTTGACTTCAAAAGGAAAGTGACCATCATTCAAGATTTGCGTGAGATGACAAGTCGGTACTTCATTACTACAAAGGAGATAGAACCTTAGTAGCCATGGGTTATAGTTTCAAGGTGGGACCAATAACCGTAGAGATATTAGTGGTAAATCAATTCCCTAAGAAGAGGTGATTACCCGATAGGAAAGTTAATCTAAGGATTATGCCGGAGGTAAATGGATAGTGACATCCACGAATAGAATGACCCTGGATAAGATGGCAAACATAGAGACATTAGATTACGAAACCACTAAAGGGTAGGAACCCGATAGAGATATGAGTTCTTGTTATAATGATTCGAGACGATCAACGACGCTACTTGTGGAAAGTTTTGATTGGAGAAGGCTACCTACGGGAGTTCGATCGAGGAGGTTTTACCTACAAAGGATGCGACCGGAGAAGCGACCCGATCATAAAAGACTGCGTGAAGCACCGAGTAAAGTGCCGTAGAGCGAGCCACCGTGATGACAAGCCGTAAGGTGCAGCCGCCATGACAACGAACCATAAAGTAGAACTATTAGTATATCGATTCTCTAGGTAAGTACATTGTAGCAAGTCCCATATCTAATCGGTTCCCTAAAGGGAAGGTTTTCGTAATCCAGTATATCGCCATAGAGTCCTCTAGCGCTATATAGCATATATTGTGCTATGGTATTCCGGCAGGAACAAAACTTGCACTAGAAGACATTCTAGTTGTGAACAAATTTTACGAGATGTTTCTAGAAGCTCTCGAAGAATTACCACCAAAAGGTATGGGAAGTTGAATTCACTTTGGTTGGTTGATGCACGGAAATGAACCAATATCAAAGGTGTAGTATCATATGTCTATAAATGAATGAGTTTCATGAAATGAAATCGCACACCAAAACGAATAGCCCGAGAGACTAAAGAAGAATAGGCGAGCATTGTACGAATGGCTCGAGTAGCCAAGGGCAGAGGTCCGAATGCGTTAGTTAGTAATGACCTTCTAAGGTTAGTTGTCTGGTTCTTGAATAGTTTTAAAAATTGAATTTTTGACTTACCAATACACCTGCTATATTTGAAATTTTCGAATGGATTTTTTCGAACTTATGAATTTTCGAAATTGAGTTTTCGAGAGAAATATTTTCAACGGAATTTGAGACCACGGTTATGGTTATTTTGAAATGATGTTGTCTTAAAAAAGGGGTTTTTGTTAAAACCCAAAGTTTGAAACGAGTTTTCAAATGTGTTGTGGTAAAATGAGTACGGCGGAAGGAAGGACAAGCCGTAGATATACATGGTTTGCTTGGGTCTTGCCAAATGTTTTAAAGTGTTTGAAATCGGCGGCGGTTATAAAGCTCATTTGAATTGAAAATTTGTTTGATGGGATATGAGAGGTTGACACTCGCACCAATGGTTAATATTCCCAATCTGAGTTGTTCCGCCTTAAAGGGGCGCATATTTCGTGTGTTGCGGGCACTAACCGTGATTACGAATCGTCGGTTGGGAAAGCGGTGCACAGTGGTGACCGTGACTACGGACTAACTTGACTGGGAAAGCGATGCACAATGGTAGCCGTGATTACGAACTGGTTGACTGGGAAAGCGGTGCACAGTAGTGGCCGTGACTACGAACTAGGTTTGACTGGGAAAGCGGTTGAGAGCCTTTATTATATATGCTAGTGTGGACACTGGGGCCCTTGTGGGGGATGGAAATTCTCCTACATCGGTCGGCAGATGCGTTGTCACTGTGATGGTTTGTATGAAAGGATTGGGATATGTCCCTGGTAAGCCGGGGCAAAGTGGTGGTGTGTGCCTTTTAGTTGAATTTTGTGAAATGAGTTATCCCTCTTAAAGGTATATACCGGTAGTAAAAGTTTTTGAAACCGCTCCGGTAGTGAATGTATCTTCATGAATTTATTATGGCGGCGATTAAGTTTGAAAATGATAGCACTATTACTTTTTGGTATAGTGCGAGATTATGAAATGTCTTGAGACCACGGAAAATTTTCAATGTTTGAAAATTTGAAAATGAGACAACATAATGGTTTTTGGGTAGCGACGATTTGTCAATGCTATTGTGTTGAAAAGCGGTGTAGTTGGAAAATTTGGAACGAGAAACTATTAGAAAGGTCTAGAACACCGAACTAGTTAAGCCAAATAGTAGTTGTTAGCTATGGTGCTAAGTAAGTGAAAGTAGTCGAAAGCTTGAATGAGAAAGACTCGGATGAAATAGACGACGGATGCTCGAGGCAATAAGACCTGGTGTGCAAGTGTGCACGGGCGGTGTCCCTAGGCCATAAGACCGGTAATGGATAAGCACTTTGTGTGAAATGCGGATTGACATGGTGACTTTAGACTATTATGTCTACAAGTACCTTTAAAGTCTAGTAAAACATTCATTGTAACAGGTAAAGGTTGAAATGCTTAAGGCCTAAGGATGATTTCCTAGGTAATAAAGCTAGAATCTCCGGTGTTGTGGTAATTGATTGAGCCGGAAGGCCAATTTGTGTTAAGGCGAGAGGCTAAAAGAGTCGGGCGAGAGAGGCCGCATAACCAAGACCGAGAGAATGGATCGGTGGATCCTGTGTTTTGATACTATACACAGGTGCAATTCGAATGAAATTAGAGTACGTGCTAATAAACATGTATAGAAAGGAATAGACTAGAAGTCTAAATAATCTTTCAAGATTTTACGATCAAATTTCGAGGGCGAAATTTAATTTAACGGGGAGAAATGTAATACCCTAAAATTCTTATTTATCATAAATACTATATTTTGATAAATAATACATATTAAATACAAAGGTGAATATTTGTCTTAAGAAATTATAATCTATTGATTATATTTTCATTCAAATTCCACTTTGGAATTAATTAACGAATGATTAATTATGAGACATTATTTTGGTGCTATTTAATATGATATAAATAGCACATAAAAAGGTAATTAATTTATAACCAAAAGAAGGAATGTAATATCCCAAATCTTTGGATTTGGAAATAAGAAATATTTTATGGGAATTTATTTTGAAAATTTGGCCTAAATAGTTTTAAAGCTATTTTCTGATTTTGAGGCCTATTTTCCCAATAATTCAAGGAAAAATAGTTAGAGGATACTTTTTGGTCTAGAAATTTTAGAACCAATATTTTATGACCTAGAGAGTTAATTATGGAAGAAAATTCTTATATGGAATTAAGGATTTTATTTTCCAATACTTATTTAATATTTGTAAATAAATATTAAATGGTAGTTGGATATTGGTAGATATGTATAAGTTGGTATGAATGTTTGGTGTAAGAGTGTTTGGTGTAAGAGTGTTTGGTTTGAGTGTTTGGTTTGAGGGTTTGGTTTGAGTGTTTGGTTAAGGAAGAAATGTAGTTGAAATAGTCTTGAATTTTTGCTATAAATAGAAGGCTCTTCTCTTCATATTCTTCACACCAAAATCAGCTCAAAGCATCTGATTTTAAGATTAGAGAGTGAGTAGAGTGAAGTTCTTGGAGCAAGGAAGAAGTAGTAGCAAGGTTCTTCAAGGGTAAGTTCTCTAGTTCTTGAGTTCTAGTTTTAAATTCATAGATAAGTAGTGTTTTGATCTTTAATTTTCCAATATAGTTTTATTTTCATGTTTTTATGGTTAGAAATGGTTTTATTTCAAAAAATGATGGAAAAGGTTATATAGCAGAATTTTTGGAAGCTAATCATAAAGTAGCGAAACTACGGCGAAATTTTATCGGTTAGCAATTTCTGAAGTCAAGGGTAAAAATTCCAGTATTTTATATTGAATATGAGGTTCTTAAATTCTTATAAAATTCATGTTCAAAGTAGACATATAGGGCTTTTCAAATATACCTAGAATGTATTATTTTGAGTTCTGTGCTAGAAGATAAAAATGTCCAAAGTTGGGCTACGTTTTCTGAAAATTTTCTGGGCAGATGATGAACACGTGAAAACTGGGAACTATTCATAAAATCTGGGCAAGAACCAATATTTTTCCTCAAAACTAGACATCCTAAGGATTCCGGGGAATTTTACGGATCCTCGTTTTGAGTTTTCTAGAATTACTTATGAATTTTCAAAGTTAGAAGTAAATCTGGCCATAATGCTGAAAATAGCGTTTTTATTAAATAAAATGTAATGGCAAAATGGTAATAACAAATCCACCAAGGGTAGAAAGGTAAATTAACCTTTTGGATATTATTCTAAGCAATATGGTAATATGTTAGGATATCCGAGGATTCCGGAGTCGATTTGAGGACGGGCATATTACTATTCATAGTGCCGTATTTATGAATAGTACCGTATACATAAATAGTAAATTACTATTCACACGGAAGGAAGGTACGTTCGCGTACGAAGAACTTTAACTCGATATGACTTGTATGCATGTATGAGATGGAATGATTTCATAGAGTCATGGACAAGACTTGGTCTTGGGTCATGCACCGTGGTTAAGACTCTGTCTTGAATCACCGTTTATATACATTCAACTTGATACGGGTTATAGTCTTGATAATGCCATGAGATTGTTTTCCTAGCGGCGAGGACACGAGTGTACATCGTGGCACGGGGTGGTGCGGACTATTTGACTATACATGGATTTGTATAGATAACTTTACATGTCTTTGTGCTATGTATTGGTTAATCTTTGAAATGTAATGAATATTTGTCATACATATATTGTTATACTTTTCATATGAGGTTAAGCGTTACCTAAGATTCAATTTGTTTTGAATCTTAGACTTGACTAGAGGTTCGGAAAGGAACCAGGATTTATGAAGACGTTGTGAATGGAGCCATGAGAAGGAGCATTAATGGACGGAGCGTGAGGAGGCACCGGTCAAAGGAAATGCGGGAAGAAAGTCAACAGAACCTACCTTACGATGAATCTAATAAAGTTACTTCACATCATTTGGTGCTTAAACTAGAAGGGTCGTCTATGTGGTTCGATCAATCGATCACCCTAGCACGGTGAGACTTCCACTAGACCTACCCGGCTGCCAAATGAGATGATTTAACGAGTTAGGTTCTATGCCCCAAGTCTACTCAAGGCTTGGTGAAGAGGGTATAGTTACATGTAAGAATTGTAATTATAAAGTTTTGTATTACTTTGTATCACATGAACAATCCTTCGGGAAATTTATAATATATCGGTATACGTCGGGCATCGGCATATGTCGAGTATTTTTATATCGCTACTCAATTGTTCAAATTTTTAGTACATGCTCTCCGTTTCCGCAAAACGCTAAGCTGTAGCACCTCAAAACTCTGATAAATTTTTATAAAACCACGTGTCACCGGCACGATTTATGTTACGGAATTTGGGGTGTTACACTCCCCTGGTTTAGGCCTCTAACTCTGATGTGGAGTGCTTCCTCTAGTACCATCCATGATATTTCAAATTTTAAAGGAGAAGAGAGTGCTCAAGCAAGACTTCGCAGCAACAAGAGGAGTGATCATCTTCATACTTGAATAAAACTAAGAGAAAGAAAGAAAATAATAATTAAAAAAAAAATTATGCACGCAAAATCCTTGGGTTGCCTACCAAGAAGCACTTGGTTTATAGTCTTCAACCCGACTATGTTAGAATGTCAAGGAGGTTGAGACAAGCAGTGTCAATGTTTCCCAAAAGAGGATGCAGAGGTCTTCGCAATTTGTTCATTGTTTCTGTAAGTATTCTCCATACCCTTCTACTCAATGAAGATCGTTTTAAGGGGCTCTTTATTGGCAAATGAACCCAATTTAGCTTGATTAAGGTTATTTATCACAGCAACCCTTGCACATTGTTTGAATTCATTTTGAGACTCCATTGCTTTGTCCCTCTTAAACTTTACTTGCTCGTCCCCAAGTCGTAGAATTATCTCTCCTTGTTTGACATCTACCAATGCTCTCGTAGTAGCCAGGAATGGTCTCCCAACAATTAGTGGAATCTCTTGATCTTCATCCATGTCAAGAACAATGAAGTCAATAGGATAGATAAAAGAGCCAACTTTCACTAGTACATCCTTAATGATACCATATGGATAAGAGAGACTTTGATCAGCTAGCTTGAGTGTAACAGTTGTAGGACTTGCCTCCCCTAGTTGAAGCTTCTTAAAAAAGAGATAAAGGCATAAGATTTATAGCAGACCCCAAATCACACAGTACACCACCTTCAAATTGGTCACCAATCACACATGAAATAGTGAAGGAACCAGGATCATTACACTTTAAAGGAACATTAGGTTTAATGACACTAGTGATCTCCTTGGTCAGTGCTACAATTGAAAACTCAGTAAAATGCTTCTTCTTACTCAACAGCTCTTTCAGGTACTTAGCATACTTAGGCATTTTCTCCAAAGCTTCTATTAATGGGATGTTAATGTGTAATTGCTTGAAAAAATCCAAGAATTTCTTGTATTGCTTATCACATGCCTTCTTTTGGAATCTTTGAGGAAATGGTAGAGGCGGTTTCCATTTAGGAATCTCAGTACCTGCTTCTCTTTTCTTTACCTCCTTCTTTTGGTATTCATTGTCCTCATCTACTCCCTTAACCTTTTGTATAGATTCTTTATCAATTCCTCGAACACCCACAGGAGTTTCTTCACTATTAGAACTTGAAGGCTTCATTGTTGGTTGTTGTACCTCAAGTAACTCTTCACCACTTCTAAGGGCAATGGCTTTACAATCCACTCTTTCATCTCTACAAGGATTAGGCACAGTATTACTTGGCAATTCTCTTTGTTGTAAAATATTCACCGCATTTGCAATTTGTCCCATTTGTACTTGAAGATTCTTGATAGATGAGTTTACTTCTGCATTTGTAGCAGCTAGATCCTGAGTACTCTTTAATGGAAAACTTACGAGCTGAGATATTATTGCTTCTAGATCAGATTTAGGTTCTTGGGTATCAATGACTTCCTTTTCCAATTGATAGAAGCCAAGAGGTGACGATTGTTTTGTATTCGAGGTGGAAGCCAGGAGGAGCCAATGATACTAGAGCCGCAGTTCTAGGCAAAGTATTCGGACTATCACACCAGGAGGCTAGTACTTCACCAAATCTGATTAAAGGTATCCTCAAACTCCAAGGACTTGAAGTTGAAGCTTTATTTGATTCACGTGCTACACACTCTTTTATATCGTATGCTTGTGTGGCTCGATTGAATTTAAGTATATGTCAATTGCCTTTTAGTATGATTATTTCTACATCGGCGGGAACTTCGGTAAAAACTTCTAGGGCTTGCTTAAATTGTATAATTGAGTTTGATAGTAGGACATTAAATATAGATTTTGTTTGTCTACCCATGAAGAGTATTGACATGATAATATGAATGGATTGGTTGTCAGCAAATGACGTCATCCTTGATTGTAAGACAAAGACTATCTCTCTTGCGGATGACTCTATGAGTCATAGTAAACCACAATTGTTGTCTGCAGTACAAGTTGCAAAGTCTATTTGTAAGGGTTGTCCCACGTACATTGTGTTTTTATCCATCAAGCAGAAGTGGAGGAAGGGATAAGAGACATCGAAGTGGTAAACGAATTTCCGTAAGTATTTCCAAAAGGATGACAGGTTTACCCCCAAAGAGAGAAGTATAATTTTATATTGATCTCGCACTGGGACGGGACCTATCTCTAAAGCTCCTTATCGAATGTCTCCGTTGGAGCTAAAAAAATTGAAGAATTGATGGAAAAGGGTTTTCATCAGGCCCAGTGTATCTCCTTGGGGATCACCTGTGCTCTTTTTGAAGAAGAAAGATGGGAGCCTGAGGCTATGCATTGACTATCACCAGTTGAATAAGGCGACTATAAAGAACAAATATCCTTTACCCAGGATCGATGATCTACTTGATCAGTTGATTGGAGAATCTATATTCTCCAAGATCGACCTCAGATCAGGCTACCACTAGTTAAGGGTCAAAGCTGAAGATATCCCGAAAACAGCATTCAAAATTAGATATGGCCATTATGAATTTCTTGTTATGCCACTTGGGCTAACAAATGCTCCAGTTGTATTCGTGAGTTTACTTCTGCATTTGTAGCAGCTAGATCCTGAGTACTCTTTAATGGAAAACTTACGAGCTAAGATATCATTGCTTCTAGATCAGATTTAGGTTCTTAGGTAGGAATGACTTCCTTTTCCAATTGATAAAACCCAGGAGGTGACAATTGTTTTGTATTCGAGGTGGATGCTTCATCAAGAGTCGCTCCATATTTCCAAGAGAGGTTGGGATTTTTACGCCACCCAGAATTGTAGGTGTTTGAGTATGGATTATTCTGGTTGTTGCCATAGTAGTTTCCTGCATAGTTTACTTGTTCCATCTGTTGAGATATGAGGCATTGTCCATTTTCATGACAATTTCCACAGTCATCACAAGGGGCATGAATAGCATTGGCTCCCATGTGTCTACCAGTAGATCGATTTACTTGAGCTTCTAAGTGATTAAACCTCTTGTTAAGTGTATTTAGCAATGCCATCAATTATGAAGAAGGGGCTTCAATAACTTTATCAACTAACTTCACTGGCCTTCTTTCATTGTTGTTCTTGTAAGAACCAGCTGAACCCAAGAGGGGTGAATTGGGCGAATAATAAAAACTTAGGAACTTTGAAAATCTTTTCGCATCTCAGTAAATGCAGTATGTATGATAGTAATGATACATAAACCAATAGTCAGATATTCAAATGTATATGCTAGAATATAAGAAATAAGGGAAGAGAATATGCAAACTGTGATTTATACTGGTTCGACCCAATCCTTGACCTACGTCCAGTCCCCAAGCTCCACTTGAGATTTTCAATCCAATATCCTCTTGTTAAATCCGGGCACACAAGAAGCCTTTACTATCCCACAAATTCACCCAGGCACCTGTGAATCCAAATCTCTCACCGAGATACTCCCCTTACACAATGTAAGGTTACAATCTGTTTCCCACTCAAGATCACCTAATCTTGAGTAACTCTCAGATAAACAGCTAGAATGATTATAAAGAATCTTCTCTCTCAAAAGTGAATAAGATAAACACTAAAGTACATTACAAATAATTTCACTCTCTATGATGAACTATGTAAGCATTGAAAACAGAGTGTGTATGAGATAAACGTTGCATTCAGAATTTGGGCATTTTGACAGTGCAATCTCTTGCCATCATTTTTTCTCCGTCTTGAATGTGTCTCTACTTATAGATGAAAATCATCTGAACGTTGAGAATATGATCATTGTGAATAGTAGCCGTTAGAGATCAGTTTGAACTAGCCGTTAGAGCTTCTGCAGCACATTCAATGTTTCTGACACAAATCTGACATTTTGAAGATTTTCATCTAATCCTTCGTTTAATCACCTGAAACTTGTACAAAAATGATATAAATAATGTTAAGAAGTATTATAAATCATTTGGGTAATCATTTGGATGTTCTTGATGAGAAACAAGATTTTCGACATGGTGATTTTCTGAAGCAGAGACGTAAACTTGAGTTTGCATAAATAAACTCAAGTTTCCTTTTGTTGTAGAAAGCTATATTTCTCTCTCGACGAGCCAAACTCGAGTTTGTCACTTAATGACTCGAGTTTGGTTCTCTCCAAAACCATCATTTGCTCTCTGTCTGAGCTAAACTCGAATTTGATACTTACGAACTCGAGTTTGCAAGTTATTCTGCCTTTGGTTTCTCTATGACTTGATATAGCTCCAAATTTGGAAAACCACTTATCCCCATATAGCTCTTTGAGTCTTCTTTCCAATGCAACAAGAATCAGCTCCAAACTCATTGTATTCTGACCGTTATGATCCGATGAATGAAGGCTGTTCTTGACCAGCGTTTTTCCAACATCCTGGACTGACTATCAACTTTAGAAGGCCATATCTCCCAGGTATGAACTTCATTTTGGTTGGTTCAAGTCTTGATAGAAATCATTTTGAGTCTACTTTCATATGCCACTTATTTATGCTTAAGTGGATTTGTAGTTTGTGATATACACTCAAAACATTGAAGCTTGGTCTGCTGTGTGACATGAATTTTAGTGTCAACTTCAACAATTCATAGCTCCTTGATATGAACTCATTTGGTCTTGTATTTTATATCAAAATGACACATTGGGAGTCTGGTTTCATATGCCACTGGTTTCACCTCAATCCGATTCCCGGTTTAGGATATATCATCGAATTACCAAACCTCGCGTAAGTAAAACGTGAAACAAAGTACAACAAAGGTGCTGAAGAGTGCTGTAAACTTGAGTTTGCCTGTAAACTCGAGACCTAGTCCAAAGACGCTGAAGACACTACTAACTCGAGTTAGAGTGACAAACTACTTTTGATTCCCAAACTCGAGTTTGGAGTTCTAAACTTGAGTTTTCTCATATCCAAGAAGCAAATCACTGCAACAAGGTAGTAAACTCGAGTTTAAACTTAATGACTCGAGTTTCCTCACCCTGAACCTCATATTTTCTTTTTTTAACTCTAAATTGAGTCATTCCAATTTCTATATGATCTTGGATACTTCTAGTATCAATCTAGAAACTTGAATAATGATATCTTCATTTCATTCAACAAGTTCTTTTTTTTTCTTGATCATTCTCCATCACTCAACTCTTTCTTTCTTCTCTTCTCTTGATCATTTGACTTCACATCTTCTTTGATTCAATTTCTTTCTCTAATTCAATACTTCTTTATTGATCTTCTTGTTGATCGTTCTTTGTCATTCAACTTGGACTCATCATTCTCTGCAAGTTCTACCTTCTTCAATATTTCCTCTTCTTCTTGATTATTCCCAAAATCCTTTGATAACTTCTTGCTTCCTTGACATTCTGATATTCCCATTATATTGTGTGTAAGAACTTCTTTCTTCAATCTACTTTCTTGATCATTCTTCAATATTGAACTTCACATCTACATTAAATATAAGACTTAGTCAAAGTAGAAGATAAATGTTGTATGCAAACTTTTTGCTCTTAAGAATGACATCTATATAAGACATCATCAAAACTAATCATATCCAACAGTTCTGTATAAAGTCAGCTGATAAGTCATCTAAACAATTCTAGACATGATTCACCGGTTGCTTTGTAATTCCCCCATTAGTGACAGCATTTAATTCTGATTTAGATGCAATAGTCAACCGAGTACTAAAGATTTGAAGTAAGACCCACTTCTCTAGATTGTGACTAGGGCTCTTCCTAACAAGCAACTTGAACCTCTCTCATGCCTCATACAGATGTTCACCAAATTGTTGATAGAAATTAGTAAGAGCTGCTAGTGCATCCACAATCTATTATGTGGAAAAAAATCTTGATCTAAACTTTTGTTCCAATGTCTCCCAAGAGGTTATGCTGCCCTCTTCTAAGTTGTTGAGCCATTCTTTGGCTTTCCCTTGTAGAGAGCAAGGAAAAAGCTAAGATCAGGAACCCCATTCATCTTGAATGACTTGCAAACGTCAAGAAATTATATCAGATGCCGATTTGGATCTTCTGAATTGTTCTTTGCATACTGACCCTGTAGTTCAAGCATCTTAAGCATAGTCTCGCTTGATTTCGAAATTGTTGGCTTGAAACTCGTGCATTCGATTCCCGACGATACCCTCAAGATTGTCTTCCTATAAAATCTTTGATACACAAACGATCATTTTCATCCGCGGCCATTTCTTCAGTGTCCGTCTGTATCACTTCCTCCTCTTGGTTCTGAGGTGTTGTGGCTTCCAAAAGCTCTTGTGTATTCCTTATTTTTTGTGGTGTTTTAGTAGCTTTGGCTCTACGAGACATGTACCGAAGTACCTGCAAAACCAAATGAATCTCAAAGTATCAAACTAATACAAATAAATCTCAAAGTGTCAAACTAATACCAAAACCTAAAAGGAAACAAAAAAAAATAAAAAATTAATTTTTTTTTACTCAAACTAAAACTACTAAAAGATTTCTCATACTAGCCACCAATTGCTTTGAGTCCCTGGTAACGACGCCAAAAACTTTATATCCTATAACTCCGCAAGTATACATGCCGTATCAAGTAATAAAGTGATAAGAAAAGTATCGTTTCCATGAGGACTTAATCCAACTAGCGATTAGATATTAAATTCTCTTATTCCGTTTAAGTTGAGTGAGTTATAATTGTTTTCAATAATAAAGAAAATTATTAAGAAACTAATAGTAGGAAAAGAGTGAATTCCAATATCGAGAAGTACAACCTAGAGTCGCTAATCCCTTGTTGGTTTCTAAGAATTAATCCCCACTAAATTAATTTTGCCTTAATTTACTCAGCTAATCTAGAATATTAATATTTATAAATGTCTTCCGGTTTATTTATATACCTATCTTAATTAATTATGTAATGCCTCACACAACTAACTAATATGTGTTTTAGATCGGATTCACTCTAATTTGATTATGCGGAGCTTCTAGGTATATGCCTATCCTAGACGCAAATTAGATCAAAACCTAATTCCACATTATTTAATCCCAAGGTCAATTTAAAATTCCCTCTTCCAAGTTCAAGCCTAAATCCCCAAAACATGCTTACTAGTGGCCAATTACTAAGCAATAGCAATAAACACAAGATTAAATAAATTGAAATAAAATTAAGTAAAACTAATTTGTGGGAATAATATCTAGAATCCAAACAAGTTCATAGGTCCTCTAGGTTGAAAAGAAAATTTAGCCACGCATGGCTAAAACCAAATCTATGACAAGAAGATGAAACTGAGAATCAAGAAATAAAAGAAAGAATAAAGAAGAGATGACACCACTACTGTGGAGCTTCGTCTCTTTATTGCTCCTGGCTGTTGCACGCTGCTGATCCGTTCTCGTTCTGCGTCTTGTATTTTGGTTCGGTAGTTAGAACCCATTCTTCCTCTTGCGGCGTCATGTGCTGATGTATTTCCTGCTTCTTGAATTCTTTGTTCGGTCTATGCATTCTCTCAGCGTTTACTGTGTGTTTGCTGCCTTTTAATAGATATACTTTAGGTTTCTTTTTCTGCGGGTCCCACGGTCTTCATATCTTTTATTGGATATTATATCACCACGGTAATATATCGTCAATCACGAAACATCCGTGACAATTGCTTCGTGGGTCCACGTCTCTTTATTCCCTTTTATCCTTATATTTATATATATATATATATATATATTATTTATTCCTTTTTATATTATTTGATTCATTTTTATCTTTCTTCATATAATATCTCCTACACAATAAAATAGGATATGAATAGATTTTAGGGTTAAGGTGCAAAAATAGACATGTGCTTTTGTCGAACAAAGACCCGAAGAAGTGCTTTTTTGGGTGCAAAAGTGCACACGTGGTTACAAATTAGGTGCAAAAATATCGTTTGACCATTAATTTTGACTTTGACCGTTAAGTTTGACTTTGTTTGCTGACTGGACGATGACGGGGCATTTCAAAGGTGCAAAAATAGACATGTAGTTTGTCAAAAATTCACATGTGCAAAAAAGCACTTGCTACTGGGCGCTCCTCTAACCAAAACACATGTCTATTTTTGCAGCTTTGAAAATGCCACGTCATCGCTCAGTCAGCAAAAAAAGTCAAACTTAACGGTCAAACGATATTTTTGCACATAATTTGTAACCACGTGTGTACTTTTGCACCTAAAAAAAGCACTTGCTCAAGGCGCTCCTTCTCAAAAGCATATGTCTATTTTTGCATCTTAACCCTAGATTTTATGTCAAAATCTCATTTTCTCCTATATTTAATTAAATAAAAAAAGTATATAAATGATAATTAAATAAGTATAAAATATTAATAAATTCATCCTAAATATCTCAGAATCTATACTTATATATTTAATTATAAAATACATACTTATCATCCATAGATTTACACAAGGCAACTAAGAGTACCCTAAAATCAATAAAATGTTATTATTGGGAGTCTTTAGAACTCCTAGACCATCTTGGGGTTAAAATTTTAACAATTCAATAGTTAGAGTCTCATTGACTCCTTAAATTAATATTCTCTTAGAGAATCACATTATAGTTCTTAACAACCCAAAAGTTTCTATAAAGTTTCTAGAGTTACTTAGAGTAATCCATAATATTAAGCTACGACACAATTTTTTTACAAAGGCAATCTAAACAAGATAACTATTATCTTTGAATATGTTGATTAGCCCAAGAGACAAAAGTCTCACCTCAATTCGAGGAGGAAGGGCAATACATGGGTTTTCCCCCAAAATTCCCAAACCTTATCTTAGATCCAAGAATCCTAAGAATTCCGAAGAAGAAGGAAGTGTTTGGGTTAGGAATACTCACCAGAGGGTTAGAAATTCTTGGGAAACGTAGATCCTCCGTTAGGTTATAGAAACCCTAGGCCTAATGAGCTTAAGTGAGCAAAAGTTAGGCCCAATCCAACAAAAAACGTAGGTTCCCATTTAGGCCCACTTTTGGATTATTTTGCATCTTATTTCCCTCTAATTACTCTTTTTTTGGTCCTCCATCAACTTAAACCCATTCTTTCATATGGATCAGAACTTTCCAATGACAATTTTACCCTTATCTAATATCTTCAAAATCCAGGATGTTTCAACTAACTTCATTGATTTAATTAAATTAGGTAAATATATTTTATATTAACAAAGACAAGACTTGATAACATGATCACCGGAAACAATACTACAATTTATTGAATACCATCCCTCTATACTGGATGCTGATCTCAATTAACAATCACCAATTATTGTAACGGAAAATGTAGCTACTATTTAAAAGGCCATATAACCTCAATTACTGACTTATATACAAACACAAGATAAAAAAAAAAAAAAAAAAAAAAAAAAAAAAAAAACATAGCTAAGGGCAATACACGGTGGGAACTAAACAAAGATTATTCTTTCTTTTTACTGCAGCAGCAAATTTTTCAGTCATGTCCATTTGTTCATGTTTTTCCCCATTAGGAAGCTTCCAGTCAAAATGGTAAAGCAGATTAGCAATCACCAATTGTAAAATTGGTGTAGCGAACGATATTCCCGGACATATCCTCCTTCCTGCGCCGAATGGAATAAACTCAAAGTTTGTACCTTTGTAATCAATTGAACTGTCGATAAATCTCTCGGGTTGAAACTTCTCAGGTTCATTCCAATAATCAGGATGCCTTCCAATGGCCCAAACATTGACCATCACTCTTGTTTTGAGAGGTATCTCATAGCCATTGATTTGGCATTTCTCACTATTTTCTCTTGGAACTAATAACACAGCAGGTGGATGTAACCTAAATGTTTCTTGAATAACTAAAGCTACATATTTTAATTGATGAAGTTGTGACTCATCCACGTATCCTTTTTTCCCATAGACCCTCCATACTTCTTGCTGTGCCTTCTTCTTGATTTCTGGGTTTTTCATCATTTCTGCCATTGCCCAGTCTATTGTTGTTGCTGATGTTTCAGTTCCACCAACAAACATGTTCTGAAAAAGAATCAGTGTCATGATTAATAAAAAGTCAATAGTATGTATAGTAATTAATTCTATGTCTAGGAGCGGGTTCATTGCAGCTACGACTTCATAGTTTTTGAAGATCAATTAATTACTACATCTAATATTCTAGTCTTTAATATAAGAGCTAGATAACTAATTTACAAATATTAAAAAAATTAGTGAATTTAGTTAGTTGTAATAAATGAATGTTGGTTTCACTGAAATACCATATTTAATCATATGCATTGGAACTACCCTTTATGGGTAGCACCTTAATATGTGTAATGAATAAGAATAATTTAAAAAAACAATTTGTATATTTAGAGGGAAAAATAGATTGAGATCTTATATTTAAAAACAAAATAAAATTCTTGTACGTCTGACTCTTATATTAGGGAGTAATAACCTGGCCCTTGTTGTAATTGGCAAATGGAATATAAGTATATAATTATGTTCAAATGGTAAAAAAAAAAAAAAGTTAAACATATCTATCTGAATTAAACAAGGATAGAGAGCAAGCAATTGAAATACTCTATTAAAACAAGTCACGTAAAAGTCAAAATTATTACCAGCATGAGGTATTGATAAAAATAAAACAATAAATTTCATAACCAAGCATGAAACATTGGATATAGATCATACATACAAACGTGTGTGTAGTGATGATTAATTTTATAAGTTGTTTGAGAACTCATATTTAGAACTAAAATAAACCCCTTATATATCCAACTCTTATATTAGGGACTAGAGGGAGTAATAACCTAGTCCTTGTAGTATTTGATAAATGGAATATATAAGTATATAATTATGTTCAAATGGTAAATAAATAACTAAACTTATGTCTCTGAATTAAAGTCGGGCATTTATGCATAAATGCTCGGGGTGGTATTTCAATAATCTAAGCTATGGAGGTGGATCAACATGCGAAACAAGCAATTGGAATACTCTATTAAAACAAGTCAAGCAAAAGTCAAAATTATGTACCGGAATGAGGTATTGATAAAAATATAATAAATTTCATAACCAACTAAGCATGAAAACATTGGACATAAATCATGCATACAAACACACACACACATATAGTGATTAATTAAACTAAGACTGACCAGGAGAATGGCTTTGATGTTGTCGAGAGTAAAGGGGACTTCAAGGCCATTCTCTTTCTGAATCCTAAGAAGAACATCAACAAGGTCCTCTACATTATCTCCTTCTCCTCCCATATCGCCATTCTTCTTTCCTAAGTGATCATTGAGGATATTGGTTAATACCCTATCAAGTTCTTGATGCGTCTTTTCAATTTTAGCTTTTGTCCCACTGATCGTACGAAGGAACTTGAGCGAAGGATAGAGATCACTAATCGATAAGCCACTCAATATATCTACCGCGTACATCACAGCCAATAGAGCATCTTCAACATTATCTGTCTTTTTACCGAAGGCAGCTCGAGCAACTATGGAGTTTGTGAGTGGATAGAGTTTCTGAGTGAGATTCACAACGGAACCAAATTCAACATGATGACGAATATCATTCACTAAGGCAGAAACTTCCTCTTCCCTTATTTTTCTGAATGTCTGGACTCTGTTTGAAGACAAAAGCTCCAAAATACAGATCTTTCGAAGTTGCCTCCAATAGTTTCCATAAGGAGAAAAGACCACGTCCGTGCTATCATAAGCAAAAATTTCACTAGCAATAATTTTGGGTCTATTGGCGAAGATTGTGTCATGGGTTTTCATGACTTGCTTGGCTACTTCTGGCGAAGAGACTATGACGTGGGACACGTGGCCGAGCTGAAGGTGCATTAATGGTCCATACTTGTTTGCTAAGTCTGTAAAAGATTGATGGGGTAGTGACCTAATCTGATGAAGATTTCCTATGAGAGGTAGTGTCCATGGTCCTGGGGGTAGGGCTTTGAGGGATTTCTTATACGCTGAAAGTCTTTGAATCATGAAGAGGAAGCAAAGCACGGTGAAGAAGATGGAGTATGGGATCTGAATCTCCATTGATGTCTGATGATCGAGGCAATGGAAATGGTGGATAGCTCTATGGCGTAAGGATTTGAAGAAGACGACCAACTGGCGTGGTTTTATAACCAATTACGGGGCTGCATTTTCAAACAAATAACAAAATTAATTTGACTAAAATACATTAGGATTTCAACACCAAAATTTTCTAAAAGCTATTTTGTATGGAAATCTAAGTTTTGCAAAAGTTTGTCAAACACTCTATTTGTAAGCTATTCTACAAACTTAGGATTCCAAAACTTAAGCTTTTGGAAAAAGCTATTTTTATTTTTCAGATTTTTCTCTCTCCTCTATCATCATCATTTTTAGTACTTATTAGTATTTTATGATCTTAAAAATTTATTTTAGATATTAAAACAATATTTTTAGGGTCTTGACGGATACTAAGAATATACTTAATATTGACGATACTAAAAAAATACTTCTCATTATCTTAAAAATTTATTTTAGGATCTTGACAAAATATTTCAATGTAATAACTAATATTGAAAAAAAAAATAACTTACTAATGGGTACTAAAAAGATATTTAATACTAACTAGTACTAAAAAATACTCGCTCATAGTTTTAAAAATTTATTTTAGGATCTTAAAAAATATTTTAGGGTAACAACTAAACTTGAAAGAATATTTTAGGGTATTACAAGTCCTAAAAAGATACTTAATAATGACTTGTATTGAAAAATACATTTCATGGTCTTAAAGATTTATTTTAGGATCTTAAAAAAATATTTCATGGCCTGACAATCTTTAAAAAAAAAAATCATAGTACTAATGTGTACCAAAAAGATACTTAAAGATACTTCCTCATCTTGAAAAAGAAATTATTTTAGGATATTGAAAAATATTTTAGGGTAATAAGTAATCTTAAAAAATTATATTTCAGGGTACGAAAATGTTCTAAAAAATATCTTAAGAATACTTGACGATACGAAAAAATACGATGATGGCATAGGAGAGAGAAAAAGTTGCAAAAAATAGCTTTTCTCAAAAGCAAGGTTTTGATACAAAATAGCTTTTGGAAAAAAAATTAGGGGTGTTTGGTAAGCTTATGACAAAACCTAGGTTTTGAGCGAGAATAGCTTCTAGAAAATTTTAGGATGTTTAACAAACTTTTGTTAAAACCTAGGTTTTGAAATTATCCAAACACTATTATTTTTATTTAAAAGGTATTCTCCAAAAGCTATTTTTTAAAAATTATTTTTGCCTCATAAATTTCAATAACTATTCTCAAAAAGTTACTCTCAAAAAGCTATTTTTCTTCGTAAATAGTGAAAATCATTTTCCAAAAGCTACATCCAAACGGTGAAAATCATTTTTACCATTTTTTTGGTGTGAGAGATTTAGAGGGAAAAAAAACTTTTATGAGTCGAATTTTAAAAAATTGAAGAAATAAGGTTATAAAACTTTAATTAAGTGGAAATATAAGATAAAAGAGCAAGACAAATTAAATAATTTTTTTTTTTTTACACAACTTCTCTAATATCTTAAACATAACCCAAATTTTTTTCCCCAGCTCACTTTCCCTCCCCTCCCTCATATCCACACTCAAAGAATTGTTTTAAATTGCATTACAAATTATCCTGGGTTCATTTTACACTGAATAAGTTAAATGAATTATAATAATGCACATGGAGGCGGTTGAACCGGAGGTAGATGGGTGATCGAAGAAGATTACAGAGGGGCAAGGGCAAATAATGATACTTTTTCTTTTGTCAGATCCCCTACGGTCTAGATCTTCTCTCTTTCTTGTCTTTCTCTTTTTCTTTATCTTTTGAGAATCTCATATCCACTCTGGGATCAAAAATAAATGATTCATATTGTATATTTTGTAAAACTATTATTATTAATAGTAATAAATAAATTTAAACTGTGAAATCTATCTAACAAAAAAATTGATATGCACAATTCTCAATAGCAGTGTCAAAAAAAAAAAATTTCTAAATTAAAATTATTTTTATATAACATTAAATTTAAACCATCTCTTTTTTATATAAGTGTGACGATGGATAATATGAGAAATAAGAAAAGGAGAGGGTCTGCTTCCAGTTCCCACAAGTTGTATTAGTAGCCTTCATATTGTTAAAAAAATTTTAGTCCAACAAAATTGTCAACAAAACAATATATCTCAACACATATATTTAAGGGAATCAACATTACAAAATACAATTTTCTTTAAATTACATAAACCTAACTGAATATATAAATAGATTATTTGCATCAAGATTACGTGCAATTTCCTTTAATGAAATTGAAGAAAACGTCAGTCATGCTTTTATTTTTATTTTTTTGATGAGATTTTTTCTTCAAACTGAAATGTATTCGTCCATGAACATGCATCCTTCTTTTGAAGAAAAGTCAGCAATTTCGGCCATTTTTCAGGACACTTTTTGACTTCTTGGAACAACAGCAATCATCAAGCTCTTTCTTTTTTAGCCGGAAAAACGACTAAAAATTACCCTGAAACTTCAAAATCCCAAATTACTTTTATTTTCTATAAGATTATAGGTACTATTAACCACATTTGTCTAGAAATTAACAACTTATTTAAGTAGGAATTTACTGATTTAGAATTTTCAAGTTCAAGTGGTATTTTTTTAACTTTTAAATTTTACAGTTTTATTTTATTGAATATTATTATATGAGAGTCCTAGTAGACACTCATTCCGTTGTTGAATATAACTTTGATCTACCACCAAACGCTTAGGTCAGCTGGTAAGGGGCTGTCCTAACTTAACCACGGCTCTTAAGTTCGAGACGTAGAAATGTAGTGTGCGGAAGTGGTAGAGGTTTACCTCCGAAAGGGGCCAACACGGTCTCGATTCGGATTAGTCTGGGGCCGTTGAATATATTGCGTAGTGCATTCGGCCTGCCCTAGGACACCGAATGCACTACGCAATATATATATATATATATATATATATATACTTTGATCTCATTTACACAAATTAAAGCATAGAGAAAATAATTTTCTTATCATAATTATAATTACAAGCATGTCATTAATATTTTATCATTAGCTTCCTATTTTACCCTATCATTAAATGTTACTGCATTTTTTTTTCCTAATATAGTAGTAAATTAATTGACGATGATATACATTTAGTCCTCTAAATTTAGGTTAAGTTTTAGTTTAGCCAACTTTATCTGGTGTATTTTTAGTTTCTTAATGCTAGCATCATTGGTCTCATTATTCAAAAACATCGAGTTAATGGTTTTAAATGATGACTCTATAATTATATGTTGGCGTATTAATATTTAATTCAAAATTTTTAATTTGAAATAAAATTTAATAAAATTATATTCTGACATCAAGTTTCAACATTATCGCAACACATCTTTCAAATTGTCAAAATATTATATTAAATGATTAAAATACTATATAGATAGGTAAATTTAGAGAACCAAACATATAGTTTATAATAAATTAATGGTTACTCTCTCTACCTCCTTCCTTTTCAACTTTATATATCTATCTCTTTTAGAAAATTTTATATCTTTATTTTCAAGTTATTTATATATCTATCTCTTTTGGAAATAGAAAGGTCACAAAATATTAATAAAGCTAAGGAATAACTTCCATCTGCAACAAATACTATTATTCTGTATACATAAAAATTGGAAATGAAAACCAATGGGGTTGGGTCAAATGAAAGGGTCTAGTCCCTCATAATATGGCAAACTTAGTTTTGAATTCTTACTGAGAGATGTGCCCATATTTAATGTCCAACTATACCTTAAAAATTGAGAATGAAATCCAACAACCATTTCGTATAATTGATGAGACTTACCACTCTCTAGTCTAAGTCGTGTGTTTAATCATTATGATGGGTTGGTTGTTGACAACAAACTATTGAATAAAACCAGAGATATTTATTTTTAAATATCAATTTTTTGGTGATAAAATCTTGATCATTTATGTAATACCTTAAAATTCCTATTGATGATAAATCTTTTATTTTGATGACTAATTAGTATAAAATGAAGGTGAATATGTGTCTTAAAGAACTTAACCTATTGAATATAATTTTAGGCAAATTCCTTTATGAAATTAATACACAGATGGTAGGTTTTGTGACTCCATATACAGGCTATAAAATGTGGCATAATTAACACATAAAATAATAGCAATTTTAATTGCTAAAGAGGCAAGAAAAGGTTATGAAGATCCTTAATCAAGTTAAAGGAAATTAGCAAAAACTAATGGGCTATTAAACTTGCATTAATTAAGATCATTTGCATAATCCTTTAATTTAATTATAGGCAAATTAAAAGCATCAAAAGATGGCAGTTGGTTTCAAAAATTTAAGGGCCAAAGTGAATGAATTAAGCTTGAATAATAAAGCACTAATAACCATGACTAGTTAACAAACCAATCCTACAATAACAAATGTAATTAAAGGGCATATAAACACTTGATTAGGATGTTAATTAAAGCATAATGAATCTACCCTGAAAGTCAAAAAAGGCAACTAGCACATTGGATCAGCCAACCATGGGATTTTGACACATGTATTTATAATCCAATGGTTCCAAATTAATCATTAAATAAAGTCATAATCCTTAAGTAATTAATTGGACCAATTGGAGACTTGAACCATAGGATCTTTGCCACATAAAAAGCGGCGTTAGAACGAAAGAAATAAAGGAAACAAAAGGACAAAAGAAGGAAAAAAAGAAAGGAAGGAAGGAAGCCATAGGAAAAGAAAGAAAGAAAAAGGAAAGAAAGGAAAGAAAGGAAGAAAAAAAAAGGACGTTGAAAATGTGGTGGTTTGGGACCCACCATATTGAAAATAAGGGAAGCGGGCCCATGCTTTTTGAATATGGGCGATCGGCGCCCATCCTTTTTGAATTATGTTCGAACAGCGCCCCATGAATTAAAGAAAAAAAGGGGGCGAGCGTCGTTCCCACCTGAGGTAAAGTGGTGGGGGGATTTGTATAAATACCCTACCCTAATACACACACACACACACACTCTTTTTCATTTTTCGCATAGGAGACCGTGAGAGAGAAGAGAGAGAGAAGGAGAGTAAGGTGATAATTATTTGGGAGCCTTGTAGTAGCATTTTGGTGATTATTTGGGAGCTAGAAAGTAATAGGTAACCATTTAGAAAATTAAAAGTGAAAATGGGTGAGGGAGAGCGTCCGAAGAAAGGTGACAGTGACGGCCGAGGAAGGGGAGACATCGATGGGAGAGAACGTGATGATGACGGCGGCAGTCCGCGCCAATCTGGTAGTGAGCCCCTAAGAGAAGGCATGTCGTTTACTGCTGGGAGTGGAGGGGAATGAGAAAAGTCGACGGTGAAGATTCCGGTGGCTAAGAGTGTCGACCGGCGGCCTGTTTCAATCTCGTTTAAGGAGAAGCTCCTTTCCCCTGGTGGGCTGGGTTTTCTGGTAAGTCATGAGGAGGCAGATGATATTGTTAGTGGCTGGCGGGGGTATTTTGCAAAGAAGAACGACGAGATGGAGAGGGCAGACAGGGATAATGAAGCACGTAAGGATGAAGACGAGTGTAACGATTCATCGAGCCAGTATCCAGTTTTGTCTATGACTGAGGCACAGTATACTGCTTGGTGCAAGCCCTGGATGAATTCGTTCATCATCAAGGTCTTGGGGCTGTCGATCCCGAAGCATGTACTCTTTGATCGGGTGCGGCGAATGTGGAGGCCTCAACAACCCTTGAAGGTGGTTCCATTGAGTAACGATTATTACATAGTGTCATTCTCAAACAAAGAAGATATGGATTATGCATTCTCTGAGGGACCCTGGATGATTGACGATAATTACTTGTTGGTTCAACGCTGGCGTCCGAACTTTAATCCATCGAGATCTGATCGACACAGGAAAATTGCAGTCTGGGTACGGATTCCAGACCTGGCTATGGAGTTCTGTATAGTGGAATCGCTGGGGTTAATAGGGAACATGATAGGTAGAATAGTGAAAATTGATTGATCCACGTCGATATACGAGAAGGGAGGTTTTGCATGGATATGCGTTGAGATTGATCTTCAGAATCCTTTGCTCCCGGCATTCAAAGTGTTTGGGGAGGAGAAACAGTTGGTCTACGAAGGGTTGCACCTGGTGTGTTTTGGTTGTGTTTTGTATGGTCATGAACAGGGGGCCTGTACGAATAGGGAGGTAAGTGCTGCAGTTCCAGATAAGCATCTTTGCACGGAAGGAATCGACGGTCATAGGAACTAGACCCCTGCCGACGGTGACAATGCAAACAATGGTCGAAGCACGACGGATCTAGCGGCGGCTGGGGTCAGAGGCGAAGCAGCACAGAGCACGACGGCGGTGGATGGTGTGAAACATAAGACAGGAGAGGCTACGCAGTCGGGGATGAAGTCAGACTCAACCAAGGTTAAGCAACGCAGTGTGGTGACGGGGAAGAAGAAGGTGGTTGGAAAATCTGAGCAAGCTCAAACGGAGAAGAGGGCGGTGGTTGACGGCATGAATGAAGGTTCATCGGCAGACAACCTTGCAACGCTGTCGGTGCTCCCTTTCGGCGGTATCCACCTGGCGCCACTAGGGGGCGTAATTTTAAGGGCTGCGAGATGCTCTCGCGACGTGATTTCCGGCGAGGCTCTAACGGCTTGGAGGTGATAGGGGGCGGAAATGGTGGACAGGGCGTGAAGAGTGGGATGGCGCAGGATATGATGGGGATAGTGACGTGAGGATCAATGGATTTTGCAGAGGTAGCACGTGGGGGATCTCATAAGGGGAATAAACAATTAATGGGAGGAGATTTGAAAAAGTCAAATGTGACAAATGGGCCTATTGAGAAGCCCAAGTCAGAATGGGTTATAGTGGGTTCCAAAAGAAAAAAGGAAGAGAAGTTGAAGCTGTTTGGCAAGGAAAATAAATTAATTGATAGGCCCAAATTTAAAATCAAAGAGGCGGTAGATGAAGAAGCTCATTTGGTGGAAATTACTAATCAGTATTCTTCGTTGCCGGTTGAGGACATGACGGATAACGTGTCATCCGAGGTATTAATTTCTGAGAAATCAGCTGAAGATCCTCTTTCTATAGAAATGATGGATAATGAAATGGGTATAGGTGCTCATGAGCCAGATAGTGTTTGATGAGTGGATTTTTCTCTTTAGCCTTGGGGTCCACAATCAAAAATAAACCAAGGATTGCGTATAGGCAAACCTAGGATCGTTCTCTCTCTCGAGGAGCCTTTTATTGAATCCTAAGTAATGTAAATGACATTCAAATGCAATTAAAACAAGGGGAAAATAGGTTTTTGCTTTTCAAATTAATTAACTAAAATAAGAATGCAAATAAATTAAATGCTAAACTAATATTTTTTGGTATTTTTAATAAAATGGAATGGAGTATGAAAATGAGTATGGATGCTCTTGGAAATGGAATAGTGACTATCCTAGTTCAATTAAATGTGGGAGTAAATTTTCACTAAGTCTAGATGAAGAACCCCAAGATACCACTTGGTTCCAATATTCCCAATTAATAATAGCTCCTACTACCGTAGCTAACTACCACCTCATGAGATATTGTTAAAAACCACTTAGTGTGTGATTAGGATTAAATTAATGTAGCTTGCTCCCTCTTGACAAGAATGCGATACCACACCACTCAATTAATCCAATTCAATCATACTGTCTAACAATACCACGTCGAAAGCACAATTTCACTGAATCAATAGGGAAAATACAAATTTATAAATTCAACAAACCATAAAATTCAATCCAATCACATAGCTTCAATCCACAAAGTTTTCCAAACGGATAAACTAAGTCTCAAAAATACAAGACAATATTCCTAAAACTAGGAAATTAAATTGTAATTAGAGAAAATAAATTGAGCAAATAAACTCCCCTATTTTGGAAGCTTTAAAACTCCAGCCACTTAATCTATCCCCAAGCAGAGAATTAGCCACCACCAACCATAAAAACAACTCCTCCAAACACAAGTGAACCTTCAGCCATGGTTAATTAATGAAAGAATGGGTAAATTAATGGAAAATCAGCTGAATGGAAGAAAAGCAATGGTAAAAACAGAGTTGATAGTGGTGCTACAATGGAGAAGACAGCAAAATGGTGGAGGTGAGGTTGGGAGTGAAGGAAGGTGAATCCTAGATCATGAAGGGGTCTGTGAAAAACAGAGGTAGTCGTGTGGTGGAGATGAGAAGAAACTGACGGAGTGACGGTGGTGGTTTGACCGGAGAAGCTCAGGCAAACTTGGTGGTGAGGATGAAGGTGATGACAAAGTGAGAGAGAGAGGGGAAAGAGGATTGCTCTGTTCTGTGCTCTCCTCCCTCACGGTGAAGATGTGGTCGGAGGTGTGCGATGGCGTTGAAGTCTGGCGATGATCTGAACCAGGTCCCTGTTCACGGTGAAGGTGAGCGATGTGGGTCACCGTCGGTGGTGGAGGAATGGTTTTCGCCGGCCAAGGTGGTGGTGGACGGTGGAGTAAATGGCCGGCGACGATGAGGAAGGTGGAGGAAGAAAAGGAAGTTCACGATGTGCGTGGTGAAGACGATGATTAATCAAGAAGACCTGATTGATGATGACCCTTAGCTCTTATGCGGCGCAATCAATAATCCCCCCAGCTCTTCCGCGTCTTCGACTAGGTCTTGTCCCTGGTCAAAATGCAGAGTTTGGACCAGGGACCTAAATGCAAAGTTAGAAAGCTTTTGAAGAAGGGACTTAGATGCGAATTTCAAAATCTTTGTTGGGCAGAAATGTAATTTCCAAAACATCTGGGTCCTTTTCTATAATTGATTTCTGGCTCTTTTCTTCATTGCTTTCCAATTTTCAGAAATTGTTTGGGCCTTTCTTGTAATTTTCCCCAGTGCTCAAAACATTAATTCGACCCTCAAAAATCTCCAAATTTCTTCCAAAATTCCTACAATACAAAATTAAGCATAAGGTAGCATCAAGCATCCAAAAATCACTTGCATGAATAATTACAAAATATGACCATTTTACCCCTATTTACACTTAATTCAATACAAATGGCCCTAACTCAAATTAATGCTAATCATGCAATAATATTCCAAAAATGCATTAAGAATCCCAATTTAATTATGAAAAACCACATAACAATATGGTTCAATCAATTCCCCCATACTTGGACCTTTATACTCCTGAACAAAGGCAATTGAGTACAAGATTCCAATTCCAAATCACTAATGCATTTGAAAGATGAGCAATTTCATTATTAGATAGCAATGGATTTATTAATCAAATTCTTTAAGCCAACACCAGTGATAATCAAGCGATGTAAGGGAATTAGCTGACTGCACAACTCAAAATATTAGAATGAAGCATAAGAGAACTCTCAAGGTATTAGTGTTTCACTCATCTCACCTCATTGATTGGGATAATTTCACTATAGCTCACTTAATCAACACCTTACCATAGGCTTGTAACAACTCTAACATCTCCACTGCTAATAGCAATTAATGAAATGAATCAAGAGGACTTAAAAGGCTTGTAATGATGGATGAAGGCTAAATGGAATGGATTAATTAGAAAATGAATAGTTGATATGCAAGTCAAAATTAGTGACCAAGTTCATAGCATCTAAATAACTTTACAAACTTTTGCCAATTCTTTTGAAAATCATGAACAAATGCCTTCTTCATTTTTTTTTCAAGACCTTTTTTTTTTCTTTTCCTCTTTTTTAACTATATTTTTTTTAATACCTTTCTTTTCTCTTCTTTTTTTTTTTTTTTTTTTTTTTTTTTCAAACTATACTCACCTTTTTTTTATATATATTCATGGCATTTCAATTTTTTTATTGGCAATTTACTTTTGATTTTTAGAATACTATGAACACTATGAATAATGACAAGCATACAACATATGAATGGCTCAAAAGGGGTAAACAAATGGTAATTGAATGGTGGTTTGTGTTTGGATGAAAATGGTGTAGAATTAAATGCCTCTTTCATTTTCATAACACTAATGCAAACACCGTTTCGATCAAGAGTTGAAACAAGTTCTAGAAGGTGAAAAACTAAGTAAACATGCACACATGAAAAACTTTAAGGCTCAAATAATCTTCCAACAAGGTTTTTCTCCAATGCTCACTCTAACACAATCAATTGCATAGTGAACTAACCACAAAACATCTACTTAACAATTCCAAGTGCTAACCTTTCAAACACAACTAATCAAAACATTGCAATCAATTAAAATAATGCTCAACCCTTAAAAACATTAATGATATTGAAACTTTTTTTTTTTCAAAATAAGGAGTAAGTAAAAATCTAATTGTAGGTTCTTTTCCCTTCCCATTCAATTGAAAAGCAAAACATGGTTTTAAAAAGTTGCCAAAACACTAGATCTCATGGAAGCTCAAAGAATTTCCCACAAATTATACACTTCCAAAGTGGCAAATGCGATCCTTTACCACTTAGGACATGTATTAGAGCAAGTCATTCTTGAAAAAAAAAATCTAGATTAAGGCATTTTTTTCATTTAAAAACAACCAATTAATTGGGACACAAAATGTATTCCCCTCCCCCACACTTAATCAACACATTTTCCTCAATGTGAAAAATCACTCTAAAAAGAATGATAAACAAGTTGAAATTCAAGGCACAATGGTAATTAAGTAGGATAGTGGCTAAAAAGATGCAAAGCATATATAGGGGGTTCTTATTTTGCTTACTAAACTAAATTATTTCTACCTTTTATACTGGATTGTGTCCCTCCCCCACACTTATCTTCCTCACACAACAATTAAACCCAAATAATCATAGGAATTAGGAAGAAAATAAGTGAGGAAAGAGACAACCTGTGTTAGAGTATCTTGAGTTGCTTGAAGGAGAAGTTATCATCCCTGATGAGAATCATGCATTTGTCTTTGAAAAATTCTTCTACCGCATTGAATTTCCTTGGTGGAGGTGGCTCAGGATCAATTGGAAGAGGTCCAAGAATGTATGGTGGAGATGAGTACCACAAAGGACCCTTCCAATGATGTGCCTACAAAGACAAACAACCAGCAGTATCCCATCCAAAAATAGAAACATGGAGAGCTTTCAAATGAATTAAAGATATTTTAGGAATTAAACTCTCCAAGTAACTATCACATCCGAGGAAATCAATGCAACTCCCATCGAGGAGTCATACAAACAAATCATATTTTGAAAATTCTCTTGTGTTTGCAAAGTGGAAGGTGCGGACTCCAACTTAGTGTTGAGGTACACCACATCATCATTGCAATCACAAGAGATGGAAGGCAAAAGAGTGGAAGAATAAAGAGAATTTTGCAAATTGTCACCACCAAAAACTTTTGAATTTTCAAAAGAATAATTTTCTTTGTCTATATCAGGTGGCAAATCACAAGAAAGAATCATATGGAAAGATTCGTTTTCATTCGTAATATCATCAATCAAAACAATCGAATCTTCCCTTATTAAACTATCATGTAATTCATTGGGATAAAGATCTTTTTCAAGGCTATGGTCTTTTTCACTTGTATCAACCACATTGTCATCCAAGCAAGATTCAACATTTTCACAATTGTCATGCTTACTATCATCAATAGTACAAGAGGATGTATTATGATCAAGGGTAGAATCAACCACTTCATTAAATGCTTTCTTTTGAAACTCAACAAGTAAGTGGCTTTTTTCATGATAACAGTCTACATATATTTGATATTCCGGACAAGAACATGAAAATATTTCATTCAATTTGTCACAATCATCCCTAGTACTATGAAGAGAAGCATTTTCAACAGTTGAAGCATCACACAAAGAAGTAGGAGCACATTCATCAACAAGTACAATCGAATTGCTACTACTAGAACTAATGGGTTGAGCAATTACGTTTTCAAACATTTGAGGGGATTCAACAATAATTTCCTCATCCACCTCATCATCATTCAAATCATTAATTGCTTCACTAGTTAAAATAGTAGGAGAGTCTACTTCTATTAGGATAGGATCATTACCAAATGGTAGGGAAGACTCTTCAATGCTCTTTTGTACTTGCTTCACTTCTTGTGTATGTGTGAACATGGGAAGAGGATTTTCTTGGAAATTTGTCTTCAAAACTTGTGATTGCTGAGTGAGACGCTCAATTTCATTTTCCATTCTCTCATTCTCTTTCTCTTGATATTCCATTCGTCTTATTGTAGAGTCCATTTGATGGTCAAAGTTGGTCTTGTATGACCGATCCTCATCTACAGTCTGAGTCTCTTGATTTTGCAATTTTCTAAGGACTTCGCGAATGGTAGGTTTGGGAGCTTCCACTTGTGAAGTGGCATTTGACAACTTTTGTGCAAGCAATTTACTAAGGACTTCACGAATGGTAGGTTTTCTATTTGGCACACATGGTTGAGAATGAGGTCCAGAAGGTGGCTCAAATGGGTTTAGGAATTCATGAGATGGAGGACATGGTCGGGAAGTGTGATGGAATGAAGGAGGAGGTTCATGGTATGGCATGTGGTTGTATGGTGGAGGATTATGAGAAGGCTCATAATATGGGTTGTATGGTGGTGGAGAAGGCTCATGGTATGATCTATAGGGTAGGTGTGGTGAGTGATTTTGTTGAAATAGAGGTTGGTGGTAAGGTTCATGATATGGGTGGTGGAATGTACCATGACATTCTTGACCAACTGGATTCTCATCTTGAATTCCCAAGTTAGCTTGAATAGCCCGTATTGTCTGTAGAATGAAATCGATGCTTTGAGAGATGGACTCTTCCCTTCTAGTCGAATCTCCTACAAAAGAGTGGGATTGAGATGGTCAATCTTGATTACCATTAAACCAAGCCATGAAAGTTCAAAACAAGTAATTCCCAATGAATGACAAGTATTTATCTAACTATAAACTATAAAAACTAAGAAAAGGAATCTAAGAAATTACAAATGCAAATGCAAAAGAAAAAGATTTTTTTTTTTAAAAAAAATAAAAAAATAAAAATGCAAGTATCTATGAATTAACTTGGAGACATGGTGAATTTAAACAATTAAGCTCAACATCATGTCAAATTTAATGCAAACACACCACACAGAAGCTACCAAGTTAAAAACAATGCAATGATGCAATGAATGTTATGCTAATTACCTAAATGCAAAAATCCTAAATTATATGCAATAAAAAATAAAAAATGCAAAACTAACCAGCTTCCCACGAGAAACCCCTTGTCAAAAGTGAAATTGACAATTAGATTACCTAGGGAGCCAATTACTTAGCTCCCCGGCAACGGCGCCATTTGATGAGTGGATTTTTCTCTTTAGCCTTGGGGTCCACAATAAAAAAAAAACCAAGGATTGCGAATAGGCAAACCTAGGATCGTTTTCTCTCTCGAGGAGCCTTTTATTGAATCCTAAGTAATCTAAATGACATGCAAATGCAATTAAAACAAGGGGAAAATAGGTTTTTGCTTTTCAAATTAATTAACTAAAATAAGAATGCAAATAAATTAAATGCTAAACTAATATTTTTTGGTATTTGTAATACCCGGATAATGATTTATCTGGAATATTATATTTCAATAGATAATACCTATTGAAAATAGGTGAACATGTGGTTTCAAATAATAAGTAATAATTATCTTATTTTCTAAGGTAATTACTATGGAAATTAGGAGAGATAAAGAGCTAAAATCCATAAAATGTATTTTTGAGGCATTAAATGGCCTAAAAATATTATGATAAATCCCGAGGAGGCAATTAAATATTTGTTAAAAATTAGAAAGTATGTTGTCTCTAATTTTAGGAATTTTTTGGGATAATTTCCCTTGAAAAAATAATGAGGCAAAATTAAGTATTATTTTGGGATCATAAGTGACCCCATGATTTTTAATATTTTACATGGGATATAAAATACCAATGTAAGTAAAATAGTTGTGAGATAATGATTTATCCTAATTAAGAAAATTATCAAAAATTAGTAAGTGGCTAATCTAGTAATTAATGGGATAATTAAGGTATAAAGTAAATGAATTAAAAATAATTTAAATAATTATTTTTAATTGGAGAAATTCAAATTATTAAATAAATAAAAAATAAAAATAAAAATAAAAATTAATAAAATATTTTATGCTTAGAAAAATAAATAAAAAATAAAAGAAAAAATAAATAAATGTGAAGGTAATTAGAATAAAATAATAATATAATGCGGTGAGTCGAACATAAATAAAGGCGACCGAGGGAAAAGTTAGAAATAAATTCTACAGTAAACCGTAGGTAAAAGTCTTTTCGACTGATCAAATTAAGTACAAGTGAAATTCTACACGAAGAAAGAATTTACCAGTACGTCGATTCCGCAACCGAAAAACCCTAATTTCAAATAAGACGAAAAGTTGATCGATAGAGTGGAGTCGATAGGCAAAGTGAGAACCTATAGAAACAATTGCGTCTTTTTAAACACGAGATTAAGTTAGGCAACAACCGGACGTTTTACGATTCTGAATTGTTGTCCGTTTGGTTCTATCGAAGCGATTTCCGTAACCGACGCGTTTGTCCGAATATCTTCCGACGCACCGAGAATACCTGGATATGATCAAAAAGGGGATCAAAATATATAATATGAAAGAGGATGGAAAGATCTTCAAAGTTACACGCCCGAATTTTTGAGTTTCGCGAAATCGCGCGAAACAGACACCGATCGGTAGCTTTATCGGCCGAGGCCATAAAGCAAGAGCCATCATGGATGACAACTCATCCATTGACTTTAGGGCTCTTAGATTTCGATCTTGACCATGGATGGCCAAGAGTGTTTTGTCCTCAAAATGCGATCCTACGGTCCATATTCGTCAAGACCGAAGTTCGAATTATTTACCGTTCGCCATCCGTCTCTTCTATAAATACCAAGCTCCTCTTCTTCATTTCTCACACCAAAAATCTGCCTCCTAGAGAGAAGTTAGAGAGAGAAGCTCGGAGAAAGTCTCGAGCAAAGTCTCGGGTAAGTTCTTCGGTCCCCGGTCTTTAGTTTCGGTAGTTCTTTCGGTAGATATAGTAGGAATGCTAGATTTATCTTTAATTTTTCAAGATAGTCTAGATATCATATTTAGGGGTAAATATGATATATATTTCGAAAATATGATGAGGGAAAAGATCTGTCAAAATTCTAGAGAGATAGAGCGAAAACAATAAGCTCTGGCGAAATTCCGCCGATTAGGGGTTCAGGGGCAAAATGGTAATTTGTACCTAAAATGCCTGTTATGCTGCTAAAAGTTGTTAAATATTATCTTTATAGGATATCTGAGATAATCGTACCGCTGTCGAGCCGCTGTTGTGCCGCCGTCCACCGTTTTTCCCGCCGTCGGAAATTTACCGTTTTTCCGTAAAAGTTCCGTTGTACCGCCAAAAAGGTACGTTCGCGTCTTAACACTAACGCCGATGTTTATAGTATGCATATATGTGCTATGTGTATTGTATGTGGTAGCTGATAGCTCTGCTGTTTGAATGTACGTTCGCGTACTGTAACACTAACTCTGATATTTACTGTATACTTATATGTGATAGATGACTATACGAGTGAATTGTATAGATAACTTTACATGAGATGTGTACTGTTAACATAGATAACTTTACATGCGATGTGTACTGTTAGCATAGATAACTTTACATGAGATGTGTACTGTTGTTATATTAATCTTTCATCTCCTATATACTTATGTTTTGATTAATGCTATGATGTCTTCCATATGTTGTGTATGTAAATATGAGGTTAACCGTTACCTGAGGTCCGATGTGCATTTGGACCTCGCATTTAAAATAGCTTCGGGGTCGGAGGACCGAGCGCCGAAGATAAGGGCAAGCAAAGACGCTTTAGAGTCCCAAATGGAGAATTTCTTTTGTTGCCACAAAGACGGGGTGTTGTCGTGAGACACTTCGTTGTTATTTACTTTAAAAACTCTCGGTTATTGTACCGCTTTGTAATCGCCCGACTTACGGCATTTTGAATCTAATTATCGCTTACTCAATCGCTCCAATGCTCTACTCGATGAAAAAAAAAAATTTACTCGCTTTTGAAAATGGGATGTTACTGCGCTTTGGTATCGTGAAGCTTGTCCCGGCATAGATCCGACTAAGTTATTCCAAAACCTTTTGGTGCCGAAGGCGAGGGCTAGTCTATGTGGATCAGCCAATCCGCCACCCTAGCACGGTGAGGCTCCCATGATAGACACCTACTCCGGCCAAATTGGTTGAGTAACGGAGTTAGGCTCTACGCCTTTTTAAAGAGCATGTTTTGAAAATGAGTATTGATATAGCCCTAAGTCGGTACTACCGCACCGGTATACCATTCTCAACCGGTGTACCACCCTCTCGTCGGTGGTGCATCATTCTAACCCGAATCGCAAATCCATCGTCCATATTCATATTTGATATCGGTCTCGATAATTTCGATAACTCGATATCGCCTCTCGATAACTCGATAATTTCGATACTCGATAATCGTCGCTTGTAGACGACGACTATTCTCATCTAGCGCAGAATTTATATGTGGAGCCGGGCCACGCCGGATGAAACTTCGAGACCAACAAGGATAAGTACATGCGTATATTTGACTCATGTAGAGGAACTCGATACGAAATTCCGTACCGTTTCGAGTAGACCAAATCAACGAAATCCTGAACAAGGGGAAATAGTACGAGTGTCCGATCGTTTATAGTGTTAGCATTCGTCTAAACTATATGATATTGCAAAACGTGAAATTTAAAAAAAAAATGGATGAGAAATCCTGTGTGTTTTTTTTTTAAAATGGATGAGAAATCCTGTGTTTTTAATGGACGAGAAGTCCTGTGTTTTTAAATGGATGAGAAATCCTTTGTTTTCAAATGGACGAGAAGTCCTGTGTTTTAAAATGGATGAGAAATCCTTTGTTTTAATAGATGAGAAGTCCTGTGTTTTTAATAGACAAGAAGTCCCGTGTTTTAATGGACGAAAAGTCCCGTGTTCGAAAAACTACACCCGAGTACAGGTAAAAGAAATCCCCTATGGTTTGATAAATAGTTGTCTTACTTGCCGCGAAAATTTTAGTTTCCGATGCATATCTCATAGTTACTACTATCCGATTGCGATCGTGTCATTGAGTAGGAGGTATCTTGTGTTGTCATGGTGTATGGGCGTCATGGAAACATTTAAGGTATCTTGTGTTACCATGATGTATGGGCGTCATGGAGACATTTTGATATCTCGGTATTGACCGGGGGTATATGGGTGCCACGGAAAATACTAAATATCAAAGTACAAAATGACAAGATCTTGACAATCAAACCCGAGCAAATTCTCGATCATCAAGTGGAGCGGCCGACATATAGAGAAAAGTTCGGAGCGAATAAGTCGTGGAGCTGGTTGCATGCGCAGACGCGGTGTGTAAAACTAGCGGCCGAGGTATCTTTTGTCGTCACGGCACGTGGTTGCTAAGGAGACAATTTTGGCACGTGGTTGCTAAGGAGACAGCTTTTGGCACGTGGTTGCTAAGGAGCGAATAAGTCCGGGCGTAGTTAGTACGAGTCTAAATTGGTATAGAGCAAATTTCGAGGGCGAAATTTTGTTTAACGGGGAGAAATGTAATACCCGGATAATGATTTATCTGGAATATTATATTTCAATAGATAATACCTATTGAAAATAGGTGAACATGTGGTTTCAAATAATAAGTAATAATTATCTTATTTTCTAAGGTAATTACTATGGAAATTAGGAGAGATAAAGAGCTAAAATCCATAAAATGTATTTTTGAGGCATTAAATGGCCTAAAAATATTATGATAAATCCCAGGAGGCAATTAAATATTTGTTAAAAATTAGAAAGTATGTTGTCTCTAATTTTAGGAATTTTTTGGGATAATTTCCCTTGAAAAAATAATGAGGCAAAATTAAGTATTATTTTGGGATCATAAGTGACCCCATGATTTTTAATATTTTACATGGGATATAAAATACCAATGTAAGTAAAATAGTTGTGAGATAATGATTTATCCTAATTAAGAAAATTATCAAAAATTAGTAAGTGGCTAATCTAGTAATTAATGGGATAATTAAGGTATAAAGTAAATGAATTAAAAATAATTTAAATAATTATTTTTAATTGGAGAAATTCGAAATTATTAAATAAATAAAAAATAAAAATAAAAATAAAAATTAATAAAATATTTTATGCTTAGAAAAATAAATAAAAAATAAAAGAAAAAATAAATAAATGTGAAGGTAATTAGAATAAAATAATAATATAATGCGGTGAGTCGGCTTATAGGACCGAGGGAAAAGTTAGAAATAAATTCTACAGTAAACCGAGGTAAAAGTCTTTTCAGACTGATCAAATTAAGTACAAGTGAAATTCTACACGAAGAAAGAATTTACCGTACGTCGATTCCGCAACCGAAAACCCTAATTTCAAATAAGACGAAAAGTTGATCGATAGAGTGGAGTCGATAGGCAAAGTGAGAACCTATAGAAACAATTGCGTCTTTTTAAACACGAGATTAAGTTAGGCAACAACTGGACGTTTTACGATTCGAATTGTTGTCCGAAGTTGGTTCTATCGTGCGATTTAACCGGACGCGTTTGTCCGAATATCTTCCGACGCACCGGAGAATACCTGGATATGATCAAAAAGGGGATCAAAATATATAATATGAAAGAGGATGGAAAGATCTTCAAAGTTACACGCCCGAATTTTTGAGTTTCTGCGAAATCGCGCGAAACAGACACCGATCGGTAGCTTTATCGGAAAGGCCATAAAGCAAGAGCCATCATGGATGACAACTCATCCATTGACTTTAGGGCTCTTAGATTTCGATCTTGACCATGGATGGCCAAGAGTGTTTTGTCCTCAAAAATGCGATCCTACGGTCCATATTCGTCAAGACCGAAGTTCGAATTATTTACCGTTCGCCATCCGTCTCTTCTATAAATACCAAGCTCCTCTTCTTCATTTCTCACACCAAAAATCTGCCTCCTAGAGAGAAGTTAGAGAGAAAGCTCGGAGAAAGTCTCGAGCAAAGTCTCGGGTAAGTTCTTCGGTCCCCGGTCTTTAGTTTCGTAGTTCTTTCGGTAGATATAGTAGGAATGCTAGATTTATCTTTAATTTTTCAAGATAGTCTAGATATCATATTTAGGGGTAAATATGATATATATTTCGAAAATATGATGAGGGAAAAGATCTGTCAAAATTCTAGAGAGATAGAGCGAAAACAATAAGCTCCGCGAAATTCCGCCGATTAGGGGTTCGGGGGCAAAATGGTAATTTGTACCTAAAATGCCCGTTATGCTGCTAAAAGTTGTTAAATATTATCCTTATAGGATATCTCGAGATAATCGTACCGCTGTCGAGCCGCTGTTGTGCCGCCGTCACACCGCTTTTTTTCCCCGTCGGATTTACCGTTTTTCCGTAAAAGTTCCGTTGTACCGCCAAAAGGTACGTTCGCGTCTTCGTAACACTAACGCTGATGTTTATAGTATGCATGTATGTGCTATGAGTATTGTATGTGGTAGCTGATAGCTCTGCTGTTTGTATGTACGTTCGCGTACTGTAACACTAACTCTGATATTTACTGTATACCTATATGTGATAGATAACTATACATGTGAAATGTATAGATAACTTTACATGAGATGTGTACTGTTAACCTAGATAGCTTTACATGTGATGTGTACTGTTAACACAGATAACTATACATGAGATGTGTACTTGTTTTATATTAATCTTTCATCTCCTATATACTTATGTTTTGATTAATGCTATGATGTCTTCCATATGTTGTGTATGTAAATATGAGGTTAATCCGTTACCCGAGGTCCGATGTGCATTTGGACCTCGCATTTAAAATAGCTTCGGGTCGGGAGGACCGAGCGCCGAAGATAAGGGCAAGCGACGCTTAGAGTCCCAAATGGAGAATTTCTTTTGTTGCCACAAATGGGTGTTGTCGGGGAGACATTGTTATTTACTTTAAAAACTCTCGGTTATTGTACCGCTTTTGTAATCAGCCAGACTTACGGCATTTTGAATCTAATTATCAGTTACTCAATCGCTCCAATGCTCTACTCTGATGAAAAAAAAAAATTTACTGCTTTTGAAAATGGGATGTTACGTATTTTTAATAAAATGGAATGGAATATGAAAATGAGTATGATGCTCTTGGAAATGGAATAGTGACTATCCTAGTTCAATTAAATGTGGGAGTAAATTTTCACTTAGTCTAGATGAAGAACCCCAAAATACCACTTGGGTCCAATATTCCCAATTAATAATAGCTCCTACTACCGTAGCTAACTACCACCTCATGAGATATTGTTAAAAACCACTTAGTGTGTGATTAGGATTAAATTAATGTAGCTTGCTCCCTCTTGACAAGAATGCGATACCACGCCACTCAATTAATCCAATTCAATCATACTGTCTAACAATACCACGTAGAAAGCACAATTTCACTGAATCAATAGGGAAAATACAAATTTATAAATTCAACAAACCACAAAATTCAATCCAATCACATAGCTTCAATCCACAAAGTTTTCCAAACGGATAAACTAAGTCTCAAAAATACAAGACAATATTCCTAAAACTAGGAAATTAAATTGTAATTAGAGAAAATAAATTGAGCAAATAAACTCCCTATTTTGGAAGCTTTAAAACTCCAGCCACTTAATCTATCCCCAAGCGAGAATTAGCCACCACCAACCATCAAAACAACTCCTCCAAACACAAGTGAACCTTCACCATGGTTAATTAATGAAAGGATGGGTAAATTAATGGAAAATCAGCCGAATGGAAGAAAAGCAATGGTAAAAACGAGTTGATAGTGGTGCTACAATGGAGAAGACAACAAAATGGTGGAGGTGAGGTTGGGAGTGAAGGAAGGTGAATCCTAGATCATGAAGGGGTCCGTGAAAAAACGAGAGGTAGTCGTGTGGTGGAGATGAGAAGAACCTGACGGAGTGACGGTGGTGGTTTGACCGGAGAAGCTCAGGCAAACTTGGTGGTGAGGATGAAGGTGATGACAAAGTGAGAGAGAGAGGGGAAAGAGGATCGCTCTGTTCTGTGCTCTCTTCCCTCACGGTGAAGATGTGGTCGGAGGTGTGCGATGGCGTTGAAGTCTGAAGGCGATGATCTGAACCAGGTCCCTGTTCACGGTGAAGGTGAGCGATGTGGGTCACCGTCGGTGGTGGAGGAATGGTGTTCGCCGGCCAAGGTGGTGGTGGACGGTGGAGTAAATGGCCGGCGACGATGAGGAAGGTGGAGGAAGAAAAGGAAGTTCACGCTGTGCGTGGTGAAGACGATGATTAATCAAGAAGACTTGATTGATGATGACCCTCAGCTCTTATGCGGCGCAATCAATAATCCCCCCAGCTCTTCCCGCGTCTTCAGCTAGGTCTTGTCCCTGGTCAAAACGCAGAGTTTTGACCAGGGACCTAAATGCAAAGTTAGAAAGCTTTTGAAGAAGGGACTTAGATGCGAATTTCAAAATCTTTGTTGGGCAGAAATGTAATTTCCAAAACATCTGGGTCCTTTTCTATAATTGATTTCTCGGCTCTTTTCTTCATTGCTTTCCAATTTTCGAAATTGTTTGGGCCTTTCTTGTAATTTTCCCCGGTGCTCAAAACATTAATTCGACCCTCAAAAATCTCCAAATTTTCTTCCAAAATTCCTACAATACAAAATTAAGCATAAGGTAGCATCAAGCATCCAAAAATCACTTGCATGAATAATTACAAAATATGACCATTTTACCCTTATTTACACTTAATGCAATACAAATGTCTTTGACTCAAATTAGTGCTTAATTATGCAATAATGTTTCAGAAAATGCATTAAGAATCCCAATTTAAATATGAAAAATCACATAAAAATATGGTTCAATCAGTGTTTTTGGGACGAAGGTTAATTATTCTTCGGGCAGTGGTTTGGCCCAAACATCTCTCACACTGTCTTAATGAATTACATGGTATGGAATTCAAGAGGTATAGGCTCGAAGTCTTTTCCAAGCCTGGTACGTGAACTTAAAAAACATCATAAGTTGGATTTTCTTGCTATCCTTGAAACACGGTTTGATGCTTCCAAATCCGAACGCAAAATTCGTCAGTTGGGATTTAGTAAGTATTCTTTTTTCCGCACGCGGAAGGGTATGGTGGGGGTATTTGGTGCATGTGGGAGGAAGTATCAATGAAAGTGGTGGTTGTGGAGAAACATAAACAATATACACATTTTCATATTGACTCTCCGAGGCAGGGCAGATGGTTTTTTACTGTGGTATATGCAAGCCCGAACCGTGTATTCCGACGTACGTTGTAGACTGAGTTCTTTAGGATCAGGGATTCTATAACGGGACCTTGGTGCATAGGGGGCGAATTTAATGTGATTGTACTTGCAGAGGAAAGAAGGTCTAATGCACTTTCTAAGACTTCAGCGGATAGTGAGTTTGTTAGATGGATTGATGATATAAACCTGGCAGATCCGAGGTTTGATGGGCCATCTTTTACGTGGAAGAAAGGAAGCACTGAAGCTCACTTGGATCATTTTCTAGTTAATGAAGCTTGGTGTTCTAAGTTTAACAATGAAAAAATCCTTTATCTACCACACTACAAATCTGATCATCGACCGGTTTTGTTACGGTTGGAGGGGATTTCTTCATTTGTTAAGGTTGATCGGACATTTCGATTTATTGCAGCATGGGTCCTTCATGATAATTTTAACGACCTGGTTTGAAGCAAGTGGAAAGCCGAGAAAGGATGGGGCACAAACATAGAGAGTTTTGCTCATGCTTGTTGTCAGTGGAATAAGGAAGTTTTCGGGAATATCCAAAAGCGGAAAAGTCTCCTCTTTCGGAGGTTGGATGGAGTGAACAGGGAAATGGCAAGAAAAGGAAGTCTTAAAGACTTAGAAGCTCTTCAGTTAAAATTATGGACCGAGTTGGATGAAGTCTTGACACAAGAGGCTCTTTTATGGGCACAGAAAGCTAGAGTAAACTGGTAGGTAAAGGGCGACAGGAACTCTAGGTGGTTTCACATGCAGGCGAATAGTCGAAGGAAGAAGAACCATATCGATGCTATCTATGTGAGTGATGGGGATTGGTGCTTTGATGAAGCAATAATTAAAGTTCAAGCTACCGAGTACTTTTCCAGTTTGTTCAAAGAAGAGGATGTGATACGGGCTGACCTTGTTTGTGATATCTCCTATCCCAAACTTTTGGAGATGCATGAACGAGTGTGCGATAGGGAAGTGGATGAAGCTGAGGTTAAGGATGCTCTATTTAGTATGGGGCCTTTGAAATCACCAAGGCCATCCAGATGGTTTTAACCCTCTGTTTTTCCAGCATCAGTGGGAGACTGTTCGGGACTCTGTGGTTCAATTTGTTAAACAAGTGTTTCACCATCCAGAGTGGGTTCGGGATGTGAATGGTACTCTTATTGTGTTAATTCCCAAGAAGGAGCATCCAGAGACTTTCAGAGACCTTAGACCGATTAGCCTGTGTAATGTGATTTACAAGTTAATTACCAAGGTTATGGCTAACAAAATGAAATGTTTCATGGCACATGTCATCTCCCCAAACCAATGCAGATTTGTTCCAGGACGACTCATCTCAGATAACATTATCGTGGCACAAGAGGTGATTCATTCTATGCGCATGATGGGAGGGAAGAAAGGGTATATAGCAATAAAGATTGATTTAGAGAAGGCTTATGATCGAGTGAACTGGAAGTTCCTTATTAAATGTCTTTAGGAGTTGAAACTACCCCTGAACTTTATCCAGTTGGTGGAACAGTGTGTTAGCACTGCGAATTTGCAGCTTCTGTGGAATAGGAGTAAGGCAAACTTCTTTAATTCTTCACGGGGTGTCCGAGAAGGTGACCCTATTTCACCTTACTTATTTGTGATATGTATTGAGAAGCTTGCTCACATGATTCAAGAAAGGATGGAAAATGGATTGTGGAAACCTATCAGGCTCACAAAGATAGGTCCGCCGGTATCCCATCTGTTCTTCGCAGATGATATCATTATGTTTCCAAAAGATTCAGTGCAACAAGCGGAGTTGGTATGGGATTGTTTGGCTCTGTTTTGTCACTCCTCAGGGTTGAAAGTTAATTCTTCTAAGACTCGGGTTTTCTTCTCCAAGAATATTAATCACATTAGGATATCTGAGCTCAGTAATATCCTGGGGTATACTCTAACACCGGATCTTGGGAAGTACGTAGGAGTGCAACTCCATCATAAAAGGGTTGTGAAGGAATCATTTCAGGCGGTTATCGACAAGGTCAAAGACAGGTTGGCTCGATGGAAGGCTAATTCTTTCTCTCTAGCAGGAAGGGCCACACTCATCTCTACGGTGTCCTCTGCAATCCCAGCCTATACTATGCAAACTTCCCATTTGCCAACCAATGTATGTGATGACCTGAATAAGCGGAATCGTACATTTCTATGGGGTAATACAGGGGAGAGTCGAAAGACCCATTTGGTTGCTTAGGATGATGTGTGCAAGGAGAAGAGGCGAGGTGGCCTGGGGCTGCGGCATGCGATAGTACACAACCAAGCCCTTCTCATGAAATTGGGATGGCAACTTATCACTCACAGGGATGCTCTTTGGGTCAAAGTGGTTCGGGATAAATATAAATGTAGGGAGGATCTTATTCCTCATATCGCTGAGCGTCGCCTGGGTTCGAATATGTGGTCTGGAATTAAGAAGACGTGGAAGTCGGTGCTTGGAGGACTCATCACTGATCAGGAAACTCACTCAGTTAAGTGGAAGTGGGAAAGACATGGTAATTTTACAGTTAAATCTTCTTATCATGCAATATCAGGGGACGATCAGGATCAGGGACACGATTGGGTTGGCCTATGGAAAGTTAAAGCACCCCAACAGTGTAAGACCCTACTATGGCTAGCAGCTCGTCAGTGCTTACTTACAAATACAAATCAAAAGCGAAGAGGGTTGGTTATGGATGCGAGTTGTGCGCTCTGTGGGCACACATGTGAAGACACTACTCACGTGTTTCGTGATTGTACACACTCTAAAGCCATTTGGAAGAAAGTGGTACCTCCAGCAAGATGGAGCGGGTTTTGTACTCAAAGCCTCCCAGATTGGATATGGAGGAATATAAGGGGTAATTCTGAAGAAAGCAGTCGGTGGGCTTCAACATTTATGATCCTGTGTTGGTGGTTGTGGCGTCGCAGGAAATTACTTATTTTCGAGAGGAAATGGACCCCTAATGATAGTCTTATTGCAAGTACAACAGCGATGGTTGATTGTATGACACCACTAAAGATTGCCTAGCAGGGACAAGGATTCAAGGGGCACTCCTAGCACCTAGCCGTGAATCATGGCGTCCGCCAGAGGAAGATTGGGTGAAGGTTAATGTTGATGGAGCGTACTCGGAAGCTACTGCCAAGAGTGCTTGTGGGGGACTGATACGTGACTCTACAGGAAAGTTTCTCAAGGGATTTACATATCATATGGATAAAGGCGATGCACTTTCTGTAGAAATTTGGGGATGTCTTCTTGGTCTTAGAATGGCATGGGGCTTGGGGTTCAGGAAAGTCTAGATTGAGACTGACTCCACGGAATGCTGAGATCTGATTTTGCATGAACCTAGGTGAAATCACAGGGATTTTGACCTTGTTATGGAAGTAAGAGCCCAGCTGGAAAGGGAGTGGACAACGAAGCTTACCTATATGCCTCGTTTATGCAACCACGTAGCGGACTACTTAGCTAAGTCAGGCCTGGCAAGTCCTCAGGGATATCATGAAATTTATCTGTCGTCGGATAACCTCCAGGGTTTGATTTGTAAGGATTGGAATGGTTGTAATGCTTCTATAGGTTTTAGCTGAGGTTTCTATCTTTTGTATCAAAAAAAGAAAGAAAGTAATAGGTAACTCTGAATATTCTTCCATATACTTGTGAATTGTGTATGATTATAAATTATTTTTTATATATAAACTGAATTATATGTATATATGTATTCTAATATTATTATAATAAAAACTGAATATTACAGTTTTGTACCCAGGAAAATTACAGTTTGTGCCCATGAAAATTAACATTTGGTGCCCAGAAAAATTATAGTTTTGCCCTCGAATTTCAGAAATGACAATTTAGTCCTGAATTTCAAAATGACAGTTTAGTCATTTGAATTTCAAGAATGACATATTGGTCTAATGAGGTTGTATGAGATATTTGGTTTACCTTGTGATGATATTTTATATAAATGGAAGTTTATTTTAATATAATTTATTTTTATTGAATAAAATTATCATAGTGGTTGTATTTGTGATGGGTTGGAGTAAGGAGGAATTTGAAAGACAAGATTTCTTTATACCATCACTCGGTGCACAGTGGATGGTACTTGTCAGGGCCCCTTCTTCCATGTTTTCCTCGGGTTGGGATTGCATTGGAGCTGTAGGGCATGTGACACCTCCTTAGTTGTTTTTTAAGGAGGGGAGCCATAGTCTAGATTTAAGCTCTATACCTTTGGCTGGGTGTATCTTAGAATTTGGTGAGTTTGGAACATCCAGTCAAATGAATGAGTTTCTATTGGACTATGTGTTTGCCTATGGCTCCAGTGAGCGGTACAAGGGTGGACGGTGATATAAGAAAGGCTGCATATTGCATATTGTATAATTGTATAATTCACAAATTGACATATTGATGATTACTTTTGCAAAAGAATTTTTTTTGAGAAATTATGGTATATACAAATATATATTTGTAATCAGCCCCTGCTTTTTATCATATGTAATTTGCTTATGTACGGTAGAAACTTTCAGTAGTTGCTGAGACGTGAAATCTCATCCTATATTAACATTTTTCAAATGAATATACTAGTAGGGAGTAAGGGAAGACACCTATGTTATGTTATTTTTATTTGCCATGATCCTAAGACTTCCGCATTGTATTTAACTCTGAAATATTTTAGAAATTTATTTTGACTTTGTATTATGAATTTTATTTGAAATGGTTATGCAAATTTAATGATTTGAATATCGATCATCCCTGTTGGAGGTATTTCAAATATTTTGGCCAAGTTTTTGGGTGTCGAATTTGGGGTTTTACATGTTTGGTATCAGAGCAAAACGTTCTGTGACTCTTTTACTGAAGTTTCTAAGTGTTTGTTTTCTTAAAATATTTTAGAGGTTATGGAAAATAAATATCATAACATGTGCACTTCCCTTTATTTAGATTAAGAATTTGTTGGGTTAGTTTCTTACCTAGTATCCTTATGGTGTAAATCATAGGAGGGGAGGATGCCGAGAACTCAAAGGACTAATTTGACCCCTGCTCCTCTACCAAATGGTTCCCCTCCTCAGCATAACAATGCTCTCTTTGCAGAGTTACAAGATGCAATCTTGGAGGTAAGAGAGAAAGTGAATAGGCATGAGAACAAGGTAGTAATCAAGGAAAAGAGAAGGTACCGATTGGGAAGGCACTCCTCCTGGTCATCATTCTAGGGTCGGTATCCGTACTTGCACTGAATCAAGAGGCGGTAGCAGTTCCCATTCCCAGTATCACCCTTCACCTATTACTGAGGTTTGGGAAAAATTCTAGAAGTTTGCTCCTCCAATGTTCGAGGGGAAGCTAGATCCAATCAAAGCACTAGAATGGCAGAAGTGTCTAGAAAAGATTTTTAAAGTTATTGAGATCAACTCACAACAAAAGGTGCTAGTTGCTGAGCAACTGATGCAAAAAGTAGCTCAAGAATGGTGGGAAAGCACCAGAATTTATGATGATACTGAGATGACTTGGGAGGAGTTTAAGGAAAAGTTTGAGAAGTATTATTTCCCTACTTCTATCATAGTAAAAAAGGAGACCGAATTCCTTACATCCAAACAAGAAGATTTACACGAAAAAGAATTCATCGCTCGTTTCCTAGAATTGTCTAAATTTTGCAAATATTCGCAAAACAATTATGAATGGATGTGTGACTGGTTAGTATAAAATGTTAGGCTGGATTTAAAGACGGCTTTGTCACCATTCATTGATGAGACTAAGAATTTTGAAAGGATGTGTGACAAATTACGCACAATAGTTAGAAGCAAGCGAGAAGAAGAAGCTGAGAAAATGAAGGGATTCCAATCCAAAAATACACCTCCCATGAGACCTATCGGAGGAATTTCCAAGATGCATAGTCAAAGCTACAGTGGTGTGAGGACGCGATTTAGTCAACCATCACGAAATTATTCTGGTAAACCATCAAGAAGTCATTTCAATATACCTCAGAGGAGTCATTTTAGTAGATCTCAAAGGGGTCATTTCAGTGGACTTCAAAAAAGTCAATTCAGTGGAGGACTTAACTCTTATAGGGGATCCAAAGCTCATGTTGCTAGCACCGCTAACAGTTAGAAGTGTGCCAAGTGTGGAAAAGTACACTAAGGACATTGTGTGACATGTTTCAAGTGTGGAAAGCCAGGACACATCTCCAGGTTTTGTGAGGAAGAGTCTCGAGGAGCCAATGATGCTAGAGCCGCAGTTCTAGGCAAAGTATTCTCATTATCACACCAGGAGGCTAGTACTTCACCAAATCTGATTAAAGGTATCCTCAAACTCCAAGGACTTGAAGTTGAAGCTTTATTTGATTCAGGTGCTACACACTCTTTTATATCGTATTCTTGTGTGGCTCGATTGAATTTAAGTATATGCCAATTGCCTTTTAGTATGATTATTTCTACATCGGCGGGAGCTTCGGTAAAAACTTCTAGGGCTTGCTTAAATTGTATAATTGAGTTTGATAGTAGGACATCATATATAAATTTTGTTTGTCTACCCATGAAGGGTATTGACGTGATAATAGGAATGGATTGGTTGTCCGCAAATGACGTCATCCTTGATTGTAAGACAAAGACTATCTCTCTTGCGGATGACTCTATGAGTCATAGTAAACCACAATTGTTGTCTGTAGTACAAGTTGAAAAGTCTATTCGTAAGGGTTGTCCCACGTACATTGTGTTTTTATCCATTCAAGCAGAAGTGGAGGAAGGGATAAGAGACATCAAAGTGGTAAACGAATTTCCGTAAGTATTTCCAAAAGAGATGACATGTTTACCCCCAAAGAGAGAAGTAGAATTTTCTATTGATCTCGCACCTGGGACGGGACCTATCTCTAAAGCTCCTTACCGAATGTCTCCGTTGGAACTAAAGAAATTGAAGAAACAGATTGAAGAGTTTATGGAAAAGGGTTTCATCAGGCCCAGTGTATCTCCTTGGGGATCGCATGTGCTCTTTTTGAAGAAGAAAGATGGGAGCCTGAGGCTATGCATTGACTATCGCCAGTTGAATAAGGCGACTATAAAGAATAAATATCCTTTACTCAGGATCGATGATCTACTTGATTAGTTGATTGGAGCATCTATATTCTCCAAGATCGACCTCAGATTAGGCTACCACTAGTTAAGGGTCAAAGCTGAAGATATCCCGAAAACCACATTCAAAATTAGATATGGCCATTATGAATTTCTTGTTATGCCATTTGGGCTAACAAATGCTGCAGTTGTATTCGTGGATTAAATGAATACAATTTTTAGGTCATATTTAGATAAATTTGTAGTGGTCTTCATTGACAACATCCTTATCTACTCTAAGGATGGAAAAGAGCATAAAGAGCATCTCAAAATTGCGTTACAAGTATTGAAAGAACACAAGCTCTATGCAAAACTGTCTAAGTGCGAATTTTGATTAAAGGAAGTAAAATTCCTTGGCCATGTTGTATCAGTTGAAGGTGTTGTTGTGGACCTTACCAAAGTTGATGCAGTCCTTCAATAGGAACAACCAAAGTCTGTGACTGAGATTAGGAGTTTTCTAGGATTGGCTGGTTATTATAGGAGATTCATTAAGGGCTTTTCTTAGATAGCTATGCCCTTAACAAAGTTAACTAGAAAGGGTCAACCATATGTATGGGACGAGAAGTGTGAAGTAGCTTTTCAAAATTTGAAGACTAAGTTGACTACGACACCTGTACTTATAATTCCAGATCCTACTCAAACCTTCACTTTGTACACTGATGCTTCCAAGAAAGGTCTTGGGTGTGTACTAATGCAAAATGGTGGGGTAGTGGCTTATGCTTCTCGACAGTTGAGACCACATGAAGGGAATTATCCTACTCACGACTTAGAATTGGCAACAGTGGTATTTACTCTGAAGATTTGGAAGGACCATCTCTATGGTTCACAATTCAAGGTTTTTAGTGACCATAAGAGTCTGAAGTACCTGTTTAACCAAAAAGAGCTCAATATGCGGCAGAGGAGGTGGATGAAGTTTCTATAGGACTACGACTATGAATTGAAGTATCATCCAGGAAAGGCAAACGTTGTAGCAGATGCTTTAAGCAGAAAGACAATCCATGTACCCCAGTTGATGATCAAGGAACATAAATTGCTAGAGGATGTACAGAGTAAATCCATTGATGTAATGTCAGGACTAGTTGCTACTATGGAAGCATGAACTATTGGAAGTGCTACTTGGAAGGAAATTAAATTCGCTCAGCTGGAAGATAAGTATTTGTTGAGTGTTAGGAAAGATATTGAAGAAGGAAGAGAGTCAAAATTTGAGATTGATGAAGATGGGATATTAAGATATAGGGGGATAGTGTGTATATCAGATGACGGAGAAATAGAAAAGCTCATGCCAGAAGAAGCTCATCGGAGCAAATATACTATTCATCCTGGAGCAACCAAGATGTATAATGATCTCAAGCGGAATTGGTGGTGGTGAGGCATGAAGAAAGATGTGACTGAGTTTGTTACTCGTTGTTTGACTTGTCAGAAAGTGAAAAACGAACATTGAAAGCCTCCTGGATTATTACAAAATTTGGAGATCCCAAAGTGGAAATGGGATAGCATCTTTATGGATTTTATCATGGGACTTCCTTCAACTACGTCTGGACATAATGGCATTTGGGTAATTGTCGATAAATTGACTAAGTCAGCTCATTTTCTGACTATCGTAGCGGAATACTCCCTTGAGAGACTAGCAAAAATCTATATGAAGGAGATTGTTAGATTGCATGTGATACCAAAAAGCATCGTATCTGATCGTGATCCGTGATTTACTTCACGATTTTGGAGAGCGTTACAGGATGCTATGGAAACTCGACAGAGGTTTATTACTGCTTATCATCCTCAGACTGAGAGGCAGACTGAGAGAACTATACAAACTCTAAAAGACATGTTGCGAGCATGTGCAATCGAGCTGGCAAGAAGTTGGGACAATCATCTTCATCTAGCAGAGTTTGCATATAACAACAGTTATCATTCAAGCATTGAAATATCACCTTATGAAGCTTTGTATGGAAGGAAATGTATATCTCTTATTTGCTGGACGGAATTGAATGAGCGAAGTTTACTAGGTCCAGAGTTGGTGGATGAAGCAACTCAAAAGATTAAGGTGATCCAACAAAAACTTCTCACTGCTCAGAGCCAACAAAAGAGTTATGCTGACAGGAGAAGGCGACCATTGGAGTTCATGGTGGGTGAACATGTATTTCTAAGTGTCACACCGATGACTAGCATTGGTTGAGAAATACGAGCGAAAAAGCTTTCACCTCGTTTTAAGGGTCTCTATGAGATTTTAGAGAGAATAGGACCAGTAGCTTACAAAATTGCATTACCTCCATAGCTTGCAAACCTTCATGATGTCTTTCATGTATCACAACTGAAGAAGTACCAACTAGATCCTTCCCATTTTATTGAAGTGGAAGAGATAGAACTCAAAGATAACATGACATATAAAGCTGAGCCGGAGCGAATTGTTGATGTGAAGGATAAGCAATTAAGAAACAAGACCATTAGACTTGTAAAGGTTGTGTGGAGAGGAATGGCTCCAAGAGATGCTACTTGGGAAACTGAAGAGAGCATGTGGCAATCCTATCCTCACTTATTTGATTAAGTAAGTAGAGTTTTTATCTATAATGAATTTTGAGGACAAAATTCCTTTTTAGGAGGGGAGAAATGTAACATCCTAAAATTTTTTTAAGATAGATTAACTTATGGTAATTAATTTTCCAACTAATTACTCAGTAAGGGAGTAAATTTTCTAAAAGTTAGAAATAAAGATTTTTATGTTTATGTTATAATTATATTAAAATATAATAATATATTTAATATAAAATATAGATATGGGGCGGCGTTAGAACAAAAGAAAGGAAGACAAAAGGAAAGAAAGGAAGGAAGAAAAAAAAAGTGGGACGTTGAAAATGTGGTGGTTTGGGACCCACCATATTGAAAATAAGGGAAGCGGCGCCCATGCTTTTTGAATATGGGCGATTGGCGCCCATCCTTTTTGAAATATGTTCGAACGGTGCCACAATTAGCGCCCCATCAATTAAAAAAAAAAAGGGTGGGCGTCGTTCCTGCTTGAGCTAAAGCGGTGGGAGAAGAGAGAGAAGGAGAGTAAGGTGATTATTATTTGGGAGCCTTGTAGTAGCATTTTGGTGATTATTTGGGAGCTAGAAAGTAACAAGTAACTCTGAATATTCTTCCATATACTTGTGAATTGTGTATGATTATAAATTTTTTTATATAGACTGAATTATATGTATATTACTATAATATTATTATAATAAAAACTGAATATTACAATTTTTTGTACCCATGAAAATTACCGTTTGGTGCCCAACAAAAATTACAGTTTTGCCCCCGAATTTCAGAAATGACAATTTAGTCCTGAATTTCAAAATAACAGTTTAGTTCTTTGAATTTCAAGAATGACATATTGGTCTGATGAGGTTGTATGAGATGTTTCGTTTACCTTGTGATGATATTTTATATAATTGGAAGTTTATTTTAATATACTTTATTTTTATTGAATACAATTATCATGGCGGTTGTATTTGTGATGGTTTGGAGTAAGGAGGAATTTGAAAGACAAGATTTCTTTATACCATCACTCGGTGCACAGTGGATGGTACTTGTCAGGGCCCCTTCTTCCATGTTTTCCTCGGGCTGGGATTGCATTGGAGCTGTGGGACATGTGACACCTCCTTAGTTGTTTTTTAAGGAGGGGAGCAATAGTCTAGATTTAAGCTCTATACCTTTGGTCGGTGTATCTTAAATTTTGGTGAGATTGGAACCATCCAGTTAAATGTATGAGTTTTTGTTGGACTATGTGTTAGCCTATGGCTCCAGTGAGCGGTACAAGGGTGGACGGTGATATAAGGGAGGCTACATATATATTGCATATTGTATAATTGTATAGTTCACAAATTGACATATATGAGAAATTATGGTATATACAAATATATATTTGTAATTAGCCCCTACTTTTTCTCATATGTAATTTGCTTGTGTACAGTAGAAACTTTTAGTAGTTACTGAGACATGAAATCTCATCCTATATTAACATTTTTCAGGTGAATATACTAGTAGGGAGCAAGGGAAGGCACCTATGGAGTGAGCTTTGAAGGCTCTTTTGTACTTTTGTAGCTTATGTTATGTTATTTTTATTTGCCATGACCCTAAGACTTCCCCATTGTATTTAACTCTAAAATATTTCAGAAATTTATTTTGACTTGTATTATGAATTTTATTTGAAATGGTTATGCAAATTTAATTATTTGAATATTGATCATCCCTGTTGGATTTGGGGTGTTACATGATATCCACACTAACCGATTTCCATTCCTTTCTGTATCATCTCCAGTGGCTCGTTCTCGACAACATGTAAACAAGAAGCCAAATCAATATGGGTAGAAGGTAAGGTACTAACATAGGAAGAATATGTAAACAATAAAGTAGTAGGTCATTGTAAAAGAAAACACTTCTCTAAAGATTCCTTGAGAAGCTACAAAAATACGACAATATAGGGATGTAAGATATAACCACTAGTCATAAACCAGTTGGGTAATGTAACATATGTTTGCATGTACATTATATCTTATGTGAAATATATTTTTGTGTAAAGACTATATTATCCTCTGATATTTTTCGTTCTTGATATATTATAGAAAGATAAAAATGGAAAATTTAAGAGCAGCGGGAGCTCCTAGAGGTAGAGGAAGAGGAAAATAGCTAAGAATGGCAAGGGTACTAATCCAAAAGCCCAACCAACTTGCCTAGGATCCTCTACCACTGAACCTGACAATGGTGCAAGAGCATAGATGATTCATTGAAGAACACCTTACGGATATGTAGGAGAGAAGAGTCGAAAGACAACAAGTTGAATGTCAGTAAGCTGAAGCTAAACAACAGGCTGAAGCTGAACAACAAGATAAGAATAAATGAATGCAAGCTGAGGAAGAAGACAAATGAGAAGGTGAACACGAGGATGAACAAAAAGAACAAGCAAAGGAGTCAGACAGATCTGAGACACCTCTACCAATTGACAAAGCAATGACGGTGCTACCTTAACCTAACAGAATGGTTGAGACATCGCAATATTGGATTGTTCAATTTTGCAAACTAAAGCCACCAACTTTCCATGGAAATCCTGATTCCATAGAAGATTGACTATTGAGACTAGACAAGATCTTCGAGGTTATGGAGTGTCCAGAGAATAGAAAGGCTCAACTCACAATCATTATGCTAGAAGGAGACACAGATCGATGGTAGAGAAGAATTGCAGTGACATTACATGCACGCTATGTTCCTGTTACTTGGGAAAAATTTCTAGGGAATTTCAACGAGCAGTACTTTCCTCCTTCAATACAAATGGCTAAAGAGTCGGAATTCTGGCACATTCGACAAGGCCACGATGAGTCATTCGATGATTACTTTTCCCGATTTACCAGTTTGTCTCGATATTCATCATATTTAAAGCATAACGATGATGAGAGTTGGAAGGCTAATATGATGATTCACGGGCTAAAGTACGAGATAAGGGAAAGGCTTGTATCTAAACAATTCCAAGAGTTAAATCAAGCGGTAGAGTCATGCCGACTTCTTGAGAGAATTTCGCACCTCCAGAAATTATTATGACAGCAGTGCAAACCATGGGGGGTTTAGCCACAAGAATTCCTTGTAGAAGAGGAAGACACCATGGAATAATTCCTGAGGTGGAAGAAAGAGACCATTCCAGTCTGGGCAACAGAGATATACTAGAGTGCTTGACTCCCAAACCTATACCAAATGCGGAAGTACCATCCAAGCGCTAACTGTGATGGCAAACAAATATACTTCCATTGTCAGAAGCCAGGGCACTATAGCCGAGAATGTCCTCAAAAGACTGCGAAGACAAGGCCACAGAACTCAGGCAGGGTTTTTACGTTCACAAATGAAGAGGCTAGAAAATCTATGGAAATGGTCCAAGGTACCATCTCTCTCAATGGGAATCTACTACAGGCATTATATGATTCGGGTGCTAGTCATTCATTTATTTCTTATGATTGTGCAAATCGTTCAGAAATGCATGCCAATAGATTACCATAAGATTTGATAGTAGCTACCAACAAGCTATATCTTGTCAGAATCTCATATTCACTCTAAGATTTTTTTATTTTTTATTTTTAAAAAGAATTATTCATACTTTATATTTTGTAAAATTATTATTAATATTAATAAAAAAAAGTTTAAAATGTTAAAATTTGACCTCTATCTAACCAAATTTTTTTTTTTTGATATGTATAATTCTCAATAGCAGCGCCAAAAAAAAAAATTTCTAAATTATAAAATAATAATATTATAATTTTTTTATATAACATTAAATTTGAACAATCTCTTTTTATACAAGGGTGACGATAGGATACTAAGAAGAATAAGAGAAATATGAAAAGAAGAGGGCCTGCTTCCAGTTCCCACATGTTGTATACCTTCATATCGTCCAACAATACAATATATCCCGACACATATATTTAAGGGAATCAACATTACAAAATATAATATTCTTTAAATTACATAAACCTAAGTGAATATATAAATCGATTATTCGCATCAAGATTACGTGCAATTTCCTTTCATGAAATTGAAGAAAACGTGAGTCATTAATTATTATTTTTTATGAATTTTTTTTTTCATACAGAAATATATTCGTGCATGAACTCATGCATCCTTCTTTTGAAGCAAAATCAGCAATTTCGGCCATTTTTCAGGACACTCTTTGACTTCTTGGAACAATCTTTCTTTTCTAACCCAAGACAAAAACAATAATACCAGTATAACTTTTTTTTTTGCTCGAGTAATACCAGTATAACTTCAAAATCCTAAATTAGTCTTATTTTCTACAAGAGTATAGGTATTGACCACACTTCTCTAGAAATTAACAACTTATTTTAGTAGGAATTTAATGATTTAGGATTTTGTAATACCCGGTTATTTATCTAGAAATTTTATAAATAAATAAATATTTCTGAAAGGTGAATATGTGGTCTCAAATAATGAGCCTAAATTATCTTACTATTTAAAGTAAATTTTGTTGAGATTAGAGGTAATAAAGGTGCTAAAGGGCCGAAAAGGGTATCTTTGAGTCATAAAATAACCTGTAACTATTATGATAAATCTTAAAAGGCTGCGGAATAATTATGGAAAATTATGAAAAATATTGTCCTTAATTATGGGAATTTAATAAATTATTTCCTTGGAAAAATAAGAGAGAGAATTTAATATTATGTTAGAAACTCTTTTAGGCCTTATGATTTTTAAAATAATGCATGAGATATAGAATACCAATGTCGAGAAAATTTTTGTGAGATAATGATTTATTCTAATTAAGAAAATTATCAGCAATTAGTAAATGACTAATTAAGTAATTAATAGGATATTATTGGATGTTTAAGTTATAAGATAAAATTAATTAAAAATAATTTTAATAAAGGCTGAAATTTCGAAATAAATAAATAAAAAAAAAATAAATAAAAAATTTTTATGCTTAGAAAAATAAATAAAAAATAAAAGAAAAAAATATCTAGATATTTTGATTAAAATAATATTATATTTGGTAAAGAGCCAACAGACATTTGAGAATGGATAGAAATAAAATCCTACACCAAAACATAGGAATTAAGTCGAACATCCGGACATTTTATAAACCAAAGAAATTTTATCCGGAGTGAGCGGTCTCGAAGTCATTTCAAAAAACCAACGGCGTAATTAGGAGTACCGGATAATTAGAAAATGGGAAGATAGTGCTAAAAGTGACTTATAGAAAATGGACCGTGTTTTTCAAACCAGGGATTAGGTTACTTAGATCAGATCATATTACGAACCAGTGATTTTCTACCAAGAAGCTGGTTTTATCGGAAGTTATTTCCGTAACCGACAGCGTTTATCCTAAAATCTTCAGCAGATAACAGAATACCCTTAATGGGATCATAAATTTCATTAAACTAGATTTCCTAATGAGAAAGAAAGAAACTTCGAAACTACGCCGTTAGCATTTTGAGTTTCGGCAAAATTACGCGGTTCGAGCACCGATCAAGGAACGATATCGGTAAGTCAGCATGGATGACATCATCAAAGATGATGTCACAAGGGGGGGAGGTCGGCACCTAGGTGGAGGGCCAGGATCGTTCCGTGTGTCCCAAGTGCGATCCGGCGGTTGAAATCCGATCTGAAAACAAATGAACAAATTCCCACCTTGTCCCTCCTTTCTTCTATAAAAAGCACCCTTCTATTCTTTATTTTTCACACCAAAAATCTGCCCCTTAGAGAGAAGTTAGAGAGAGGAAGAGCTCCGAGGAATTTTAGCCTGGCCCTGGGTAAGTTCTTCGGTCCCTGGTCTTAAGCTTCGGTGTTTTATTCAATAGCTATAGTAGAAATGCTGTTTTTATCTTTAATCTTCCAATATATTATAGATATCATATTTTTGGGTAGATATGATATATATTTCGAAATATGTGATGGGAAAAGAATTATGACAAAATTTTGGAAGATTAGAGTCAAAAAAAAGCTCGGCGAAATTCCGCCGATAGGTCCAACTAGGGGAAAAATGGTAATTTTACCTAAAATACATGTTATACTGCTAAAAATTGTTGAATATTGTCCTGATAGGATATCGTTGATAATCGGACTGTTTTTCACTCCGCTGTTGTGCCGCCGTCACCCCGCTGTTTTTACCGCCGTCGGACCACTTTTCGCCAAAAACGCTGTTTTTGCGCCGAAACGTTCCTTGTACCATAACAAAGGTACAGACGCGTATTGTAACCCTAATCTTGTACTTCTCATATACATATATGTGATAGATACGTTCATAGACTGAGGCTCTGTTAGAGTCGTCAATCATACTTACAGTTTACACGGGTTATAATATTGATAATACCGTATGGGTTTTCCTAGCGCTGAGGACACGTGTTGTGATCGTGGCACAAGGTATGTGCAGACTTGTTGTGGGGCTTTATATATTGCTTTGTGCTTATGTTCTGTCATTTTGCTGTTCATACATCTACTATGTGCTTATGTGTTGATATGCTACTGTATTGTTATGAATATCTTTTGTCCATATACTTTTTTTATTTTAGTATAAGGTTAACAATTACCCGAGATCCATATGGGAAATGGATCTCACTTTGTAGCTTTCAGTGGTCGGGAGGACCGAGGGGGTGATCGGGGCAAGCAAATGCCGCGTAGGATTCTCGATGAAGATTTATTTACTTTTTCTGTATTTACTTACGAACCTTGGATGACTGTATCATTACTCTTACACTATGGTTAACGTTTTGTTAATGGTTCAGTTACTCAATTACTCTTTCGCTCTACTGCTCTACTCTGATTGAAAAAAAAATCCGCTTTTAAAATGGGATGTTACAAATTTCAAAGTTCAAGTGGTATTTTTTTTTTAAAAAAAAACTTTTTAATTTTATAATTTTCAATGAGAAATCTAAATTAGGTATAGTGGCATTGCAACCCCTTTTAGTTGTTTCCCGTTTCCCCCCGCAATTTTCTACACAACTTACCTTTACAAAGCCTAAACTGATGAATTTAATGGAAAATTTTAAACATTGTGCTTGAACTTAATTTTAAGTGAATATCTTCTCGTGTGTGTGTGTTTATAATTTATTTAATATTATATATCATTCTTTTATAAAAATATTCTCCTTAGGATTCTAACTTAGATATATGTATATGAGAGTTCTAGTTGACACTCATTCCATTGTTGAATATAACTATGATCTCATTTACAAAGCATAGAGAAAAGCATGTTCTTATCGTAATTATAAGGGTTAAATACCATTTTCGCTTGAGAAGTTTAGCTTAAGGAGAAGTGGTCGCCTAGAATTTTTTTTGATCTCATTTTTGCCCCAAAAGTTTACAAAAATTGCAATCTTGCTCATTCGTTGATCTTGACTGTTGAATTGTTGAATTGTTGCTTTATAAACTTCCAGGGGCAAAATTGCTCATAAAAAAAATTCTTGGGTAAATTTGCTCCTAAAAAAAACTTCTTGGGCATATTTGCTCCGTTTTGTTAATGTCCGGGGAAAAAATGAGATCAAAAAAACTTACGGGTGACCAGTGCTCCTTTGGCTAAACTTCCATGGCAAATGTCATTTAACCCTAATTATAATTATAAGGCATGTCATTAATATTTTATCATTAACTTCCTATTTTAGCCCCTCATTAAATGTTGCTGCATCTTTTTTTCTAATACATTAGTAAATAAATTGACTATAATATACATTTAGTCCTCTAAATTCTAAATTTACATTAAGTTTTAGTTTAGCCAACTTTATACAGAGTATTTTTAGTCTGTTTTTTTTTTTTTGAACAATTCTAGGATATTCATTAGATGGTGAAAAGAGATACCAAGGTACCTGGACATTACAAGACGGAGGGCAGTAAGCCAAAAAGACAAGCCAACAACTTAGATGACAATACAAGGAAAGGAAAGGCGAATACACACAAAGAAAAATACTGAATAAAAACAAACTTCGAGCACGGACAATAGATGAAGCCAATCAACCGGGATCCACATGCCTGGTTGTTGTCGCAGCATTGTTCAACTAATCCTCAGAGCGCTTGAGGTCGTCTTCCAGGATTGAAAACAAAGGGGGTAAGGGTATCTCTACCCACCCGATTGGGCACACCCCCTTACAAGTAAGGGCAGCAAGTAGGTATGCTGCTTTATTCCCTTCACGAGGGATAAACTGAACTGAGAAGCTGGTTTCAGACGCTAGCATTCCAAGGATGTCATCAACTATACCACGTTATTGCCACTCACCAAGATCAGGCTGATTTTGCTCTATACAGCGCACTAGGACTTGGCAATCTGTTTCAAGAATAACATTTTTGTTTCCCAGGTCTTGAACAATCATCAGGGCTCTTCGTAGTGCAAGTGCTTCAGTCATGAATGCCGATAGAGACTTAATCTTATCTACGAAAGCCCATTTCATGGTTCCCCAATGGTCACGGCAAATGAGGCCGATTGCAGCTGGCTTAGAGGCATCATGGAACGCTCCATCAAGATTTACTTTTATATGGTTCACAGGTGGAGGGGCCCAGTTCCTAGCTGGCTTTATTACATTGTGAGGCTCCTGATTTTTTTCCTCGGCAAAGCAAGCCTTCCAGTAGGCGTCAAAGGATCGATTAGCACATTCAACAACGATAGTGGGGTCTGGTTCAGTTCCATTAAATATTTTTTCATTTCTGCCCTTCCAGATGAACCATAATACCCAACAAATGTAAGTGACATCAGCATCTTTGAGCTGGTTTTGTGAGCGCATCATGTCTAGTACTTTGTCTATGGCTCCCCGGAAGTATTTTTAGTCTGTTAGTACTAGCATCATTGGTCTCTTTATTGAAAAACATCAACGTAATGAATTTAAATGATGACTCTATAATTATATGTTGAGATATTAATATTTAATTAAAAAATTTTAATTTGAAATAAAATTTAATAAAAATATATTCTGACATCAAGTTTCAACATTTTCGCAAGACATCTTTCAAATTGTTAAAATATTATAGAGATAGGTAAATTTAGAGAACCAAACATATAGTTTATAATAAATTAATGGCTACTACCTTTACCGCCTTCCTTTGCTATTTATATATCTATCTCTTTTAGAAACTTTTATATCTTTATTTCCAAGTTATTTTTTAAAGCAATTAATTTTTTTCCTCGTACCATCCTTGTTACGTATATATTGCCCTGCGATTATAGTGAAGAACCCTGATTGAAAGCCATGAGTAAAACTGGGAGAGGATTATAATGAATAAAATTATATTATAATCTATTGCAATTATTTAAGATTATTGCTTTTGAAAATGTTGGGTAATTTTAAAAATATCAAATATTATAGCTAATTTTTTTAATTCATATAAATTAGTAGAATATAATTTATGAATAGAAATAGAAAGTTTACAAAATATTAATAAAGCTAAGGAATAACTTCCATCTGCAACAAATACTATTATTCTCTATACATAAAAATTGGAAATGAAAACCAATGGGTTGTGTCAAATGAAAGGGTCTAGTCCCTTATAACGTGGCAATTTTATCTAAAAACTATTCTCCAAAAATCATTTTTACCTCTCGTAAATCCTAAAAAGCTATTCTCCAAAAGTTATCTTTACCTCGTAAATTGTGAAAACCATTTTTTCAAGACTAGTCAATACCCTGAAATATTTCATGATCTTAAAAATTTATTTTAGGATAATGAAAAAATGTTTCAGGGTAACAACTGATCTTGAAAAAATATTTCAGAGTACTGACGAGTACTAAAAAGATACTTAATACTTGACCCATCTAAAAAGATACTTCTTGGTCTTAAAAATTTATTTTAGGATCTTGAAAAAATATTTCAAGCTAACAACTGATCTTGAAAAAAATATTTCAGGGTACTGACGAGTACTAAAAAGATACTTAATACTGATTGATACTGAAAAGATACTTCTCACAGTCTTAAAAATTTATTTTAGGATATTGAAAAATATTTTAGGGTAACAATTGATCTTGAAAAAATATTTCAGGGTACTGACGGGTACTAAAAAGATACTTAATACTGACTGGTACTGAAAATATACTTCTCATAGTCTTAAAAATTTATTTCAGGATATTGAAAAAATATTTCAGGGTACTGACAATCTTGAAAAAAAAATTCATGGTACTAACGGGTACTGAAAAAAATATTTCTTGATCTTGAAAAAAAATTTAGGATATTGAAAAAAAAAATTCAGGGTAATGACTAATCTTGAAAAAGTAGTTCAGGGTATAGAAAGGTACTAAAAAGTATATTAAGGATACTGACTGATACTGTAAAAATACTAATGATGGTAGAGGAGAGAGAAAAAGCTGAAAAAATAGCTTTTCACAAAATCTAGGTTTTGATGAAGAATAGATTTTGGAAAACTTGGTAAGGTTATGACAAAACTCTGGTTTTGATGCTTGGATCCAGGGGTGTTCAACAAACTTTTGCAAAATCTAGGTTTGATGCGAATAGCTTTCGAACAATTTTGAGGTGTTTGGCAAACTTTTGTCAAAACCTAGGTTTTGAAGTTATCCAAACACTTATTATCGAAAAGCTATTCTCCAAAAGTTATTTTCTAAAAATCATTTTTACCTCGTAAATCCCAAAAACTATTCTCCAAAAGCCATTTCTACTTCATAAATTACAAAAGCTATTTTACAAAAGTAACTTCCAAAAGGGTATAATTAAGTCATTTTGTTATTTATTATTATTTTGTGTTCTATAAAATTAGGAAAGAGGCTGAGGGCGTTATATTTTTATTAATGACAATGATACTAATAAAGCAAACTATTCTTTAACCGTTCACCTCACCATTTATGATATGTTTGTTTTATCAAATAAAGATTTAAACAGATTTGTTTTATTAAAAAAATGTTTTTAATAGTTGTTCTAAAGCATTACTCTGCATATTGTTTCAAGAACATAAAAATAAATTATATTTCACTAAAAATCCAGATAATAAAATCAAACAAGTCCTTAATTTAATGACACTAATTAACATTAATTTTACAAAGAAGTTAAAATGGAGGCGGTGACATTTTTAAGAATTTGGCTTAACTTTTAACAACTAGCTCTAAATAAACAAATCATTGAAAGTTAAACTTTCAAAGACCGTTTTTGAAAACAAATCGTTAAAAAGTTCTTTCAACGACCGTTATAAAAAATAGTTGTTGAAAGTTAAGCCAAAAATATATATTTAAAAAATGAATATTGAGTTACACTTTTAACGATTTTTTTTTTCTCAAAATAGCCATTGTAACTTTGACTTTCTTGTTGTAAGTTGATTACAACGATGGTTTTACATAAAAGTTGTATGTTTTTACTTACAACGACTACTTTATAGAAGCAGTCATTGAAAGTAACTTACATTGACAGCTTAAAAACAAATGTTTATTTTAAAACTTTCAACGACACTCACACACACTACCGCTTAAAATAGTCATCTAATTAAGGATCTTAATGGACGTTAAAAGTGCATTTTGTAGTAGTGAATACACACAAAAAAAGTTTTTTAAAAATGGCGATAGAGTTATATTCCCTCTTATCCTAAATGTAGTGACTAGATAATTAATTGGCACATATTAAAAAATAGGTAAATTATTTATTTGTTTAAACTGCATGTGTGTTATTCTTTTTAATTACCCCTCTGTTTGATAATTTATATTGAAGTATTATTAGCGAAAATCTTACACATTACACAAGAATCTACTATAAGAATAATTTGAGAAAAATAATAAATATGAGAGACAGCAGAAATTGAAGTCTTACATTTAATGGTGTCAAGTTCAAATCCTTCGAGCATGCAATTTCGTTAAAAACTTTTTATCAAAGCTTTGTCATTCTCATCATGGTCCTATCCAGTTCAACTAGGATTAGTTAGAGTCTAATAAAATTTTCTGATATGAGGGCGTTTGTTTTTTTTTTTTTTTTTTTTTTTTGTTTAAAAAAAAAAAAAAAAAAAAAGCAAGAAACCAAAATAGTAGAGTTCTTGTTCAAAAACTAATAAAAGTCTAAGAAATTATTATGTTTTTGCTACAAGTCAAAGAAATTATTAAACTTTATATCTAATCAACTTAAAATAGGAGGTGGCCTTGTGGGATTTCTCATAGGTTACATCATTACATGTGCAGTGATCATTATTATGATCGATATGAAAAACAATACTAACAAACAAATATCATTAAAGTATTTGTTTATTTTTAATCTAATTCAATTCACTATACCAGGTTATTTATTTATATTTAAAAGTTTATGAAGTATTTATGAATAAATAGGAGTGAAGAAGCCACCGTAATATAATTATGCTTGATCAAAGTTATGTTCTTAAACAAAAAACGAAAGCAGGCATAATTTTTTGTCTCTCTAAAATAAAAAGATGTGTAAAATACGAAAAGACTAATAAATTATAGTTTATGGCTAAAATCTTTAATAGGACAATATACCAGTCCCACTACTAATTTGCTCCAAGGAGTGGCTTACTAATCAATCTGAACGTGAGTGAGCCGCATTCAAGGCAGGAAAAAACATACGATGCTTCCTTACTACAGTTAATGACTTTTGACTCTATTGCCCCAAAAAGGGAAAAAAGAAAAGAAAAGAGGGTTCAATTCATACAAAGTTTGGTCTTTATAGTTTGCTGTCATTTTGATTTTGGTTCCCATAATATCTGACTTTACAGGTTTTGGTCCCTCATGTTTCTAATGTAGGATGGGAAAAGGGAAAGGAAGATAGAAGGAGAGAGGAAAAAGAGAGACAAGAGAGCTAGGAGGGAGGAAAATAAGAAAAGAGCGGGAAACTAGACGAATAGGGGACTAAATAATCAGTTTATTTAAAGTAAAAAGCATACAAAGAAAATGAATTGAGGTACTATTTATATTCTTCAACCTAATCCTAGGAATTAATAATTGAATATTCTAGAATTGTAAATGCATTCTAGAATATTCCATAATCAATTCTCATTTATTCCATATCCCATTCGAGTGAAAATGAAGCACAGAGTTAGCGAGGGGCAGTGGGATTCAGTGTTGTGCTTCAATCTGAAAATCCTTTCCAACAAGTGAGATAGCAAAAGAGAAAACCATCGTAGGAGAGACATCTTTTTTATGACAATGAATATCTGGAAAATCTTTCCAACAAATGAGATAGCGAAAGAGAGAACCATGGATGGAACAACTTGCTTGATCATTGAGAACATCTGGATATCCTTTCTAATATAAAAAGATACTTTTAGTGGAATCTATATGGATCAAGAACAATATGTAAGAACTATAACGATCTAATCATGCAAAATACTAGAATTGCAATTAGATCAATGCGGAAAAATGAAATAGAGATCACAAATACCTCCCGCCATTGATTCGTTTCCAGAAGCAAACAGGGACGAACACTCACGAACACTCCAAGCTTTAGTCCTTTCGATCCTTTGCTCAGACTCTGCAGATGGTGTGCTTCTCCCCAATGTAAGAGCAAGTTTCAGGGGACCAAAAATGTTTTCATAGATAGATTGCCCTCTGAGTCATCACAGAGATAAAGACATTCATTGTGAATCAATACGCAATTATTGCGTATTGATTGGGCCATTACGTAATTAATGGACAGCATTAAAAAAGGAATTAATGTGGGCCATTAATAGAATTAATTTAATATTAAATATAATATTAAATTCTAACATTCTCCCTCTTGGTCTACATACTTCGGATATACCTTCGAGACACAAAATGCACGGATCATAGCGATAGGTCCTCTTAAAGCGAGTAATATCTTCCATGTATCACAAAGGTCATCATGTTTCCCAAGCCCAAGTTACTTAATGAATAAACCCTACGTTTATTCTAGGTCCAAACTTAATGATGTTCCTCAAATTAAACAAATAAATGTGTACACAAACAGAAATGAGAAAAACATCACATATAGGGTTCCATAAAAATAACAACGTTCTTACAACGAAAGAAAATCATTCAAAATGAAATTCAAAGAAGGGCACTAATTCCCATTCTTTCCACATGATCCATAAACCTCGTGGGTGGCATGCCTTTAGTTAAAGGATCAGCAATCATCAACTTAGTGCTAATGTGTTCAACAACCACTATTTGATGCTTAACACGTTCTCTTATGGCCAGATACTTAATGTCAATGTGTTTGCTTCGACTTCCACTTCTGTTGTTCTTAGCCATAAACACAGCAGCTGAATTGTCACAATATATCTTCATTGGCCTAGCAATTGAATTCATGATTCTAAGCCCACGGATGAACCCCTTCATCCATACACCATGTGAGGTAGCCTCAAAACATGACACGAACTCGCTTCCATCGTAGAAGTAGCAATCAAAGACTTCTTGCTACTCCATGACACAGCTCCACCGGCTAGCATAAAAATATATCCAGAAGTGGATTTCCTTGAGTCAATGCAGCCAGCAAAGTCTGAATCAGAGTAACCAGACACTTCTAGATTGTCCGTCCGTTTGTATTTAAGCACGCAATCCTTAGCCCTTGAAGGTATCTCAACATCTTCTTCACAGCTTTCCAGTGGTCCATACCGGATTACTCGATATCTCCCTAACATTCCAACAAAAATGCAATGTCGTCCGTGCGGACACGAGCATACATAAGGCTTCCTATAGCCGAAGCATAGGGATGTTTTTCATTTGTTCCTCTCAAAATCATTCCTTGGACACTGGTTCAGATTGAACCTGTCACCTTTCACAATGGAACCTGGGCTTTGTGAACAATGCCTCATCCGAAATCTCTCCAAAAGTTTGTTGATATAGGTCTCTTGAGATAGACCTAGAATGCCTCTACGTCTGTCTCTTTGTATCTTAATGCCAATGACATAAGATGCATTTCCCATATCCTTCATTTCAAAGCTTTTAGAGAGGAATTGTTTCACCTCATACAATAAGCCATTGTCATTGGTTGCAAGTAGAATATCATCCACATACAGAATCAGGAAACAAGTCTTACTCCCACTGACCTTCTAGTATATACATTCATCCACAACGTTCTCCACAAAACCAAATGAAGAGATAACGTCATGAAATTTTAAATACCATTGTCGGGAAGCTTGTTTCAATCCATATATGGATTTCTTGAGCTTGCACACCAAATGCTCACCATCACTAGAGGAAAATCTTTCTGGTTGTTTCATGTAAACCTCTTCCTGTAGTTCTCCATTGAAAAAGGTCGTTTTCACATCCATCTGTTACAACTCAAAATCAAAATGTGCAACTAATGCTAGAATGATGCGAAGAGAATCTTTCTTAGATACATGAGAAAATGTCTCCTTGTAATTGATTCCTTCTCTCTGAGTGAATCCTTTGGCTACGAGTCTTGCCTTATGTCTGTCAATATTGCCCAATGAATCTCTTTTTGTTTTGAAGACTCATTTACATCCAATGGCCTTTGCACCATAAGGCAACTCAACAAGATCCCAGACTCTATTGGATGCCATAGAATTCATCTCATCTTTCATAGCATCATGCCATGATACTGAATCTCTACAGTTCATGGCTTGTGAAAACGTTCCAGGATCATTTTCATCTCCTTCATTATAGTCAGATTCTTGCAGATACACAACGTATTCACTAGGTATAGCTGATCTTCTTGTTCTAGTATATCTTCCCAATGTTGTTTCAACATCTTCTTCAGGAACTTTTTGTTCAACTGATTGTACAACAATTTCTGGTTGTTCCTCATTAACAACTTGATCTACTGGATCAATATCAGCCGGTTGTGGATCTTGTATGACTGGTTGCACAACACTCTGTTGAACTGAAGGAGCATGGTTAACAACCAATCTATGACTTGAAGTAGAAGGTTGGCTATCTAAATGATCTTCTTCAGAAACTAGGTTTTTGAATCGATCGCTCCCACTAATCAAGTCATTTTCAAGAAATTTGGCATTCCTTGACTCCACAAACCTAGTGGTATGAGATGGACAAAAAAACCTGTACCCCTTGGACCTTTCGGCATATCCAACGAAATATCCGCTAATGGTCCTTGGGTCCAGCTTCTTTTCTTGTGGGTTATAAATTCTGACTTCAGACGGGCATCCCCAAACGCGTACATGTCGCAAACTCGGTTTCCAACCCTTGAATGACTCAAATGGCGTCTTGGAGACAGCCTTGGTTGGAACCCGGTTTAATATGTACACTGCCGTCTTAAGTGCATCAATCCACAAGGACTTAGGTAGCTTAGAACTACTAAGCATACTTCTCACCATGTCCAATAATGTTCGGTTTCTTCTTTCTGCTACGCCATTCTGGTCTGGAGAACCAGGCATAGTATATTGGGCAACAATCCCATGTTCTTGAAGAAACTTCGCAAATGGACCAGGTGCTTGTCCATCTTCAGTGTATCTACCATAATATTCACCACCTCTATCTGATCTCACGATCTTAATTTGTTTACCAAATTGTTTCTCTACCTCAGATTTGAATACCTTAAAGGCATCCAATGCTTCGTGCTTGTTATGAAGCATGTAGAGATACATGTATCGTGAGTAATCACCAATAAAAGAGATGAAATATTTCTGACCATACGCGTCCATTTCTGGACTACATATGTCTGTATGTATGATCTCCAACAATTCAGTACTCCTCTTAGCACCTTTCTTTGACTTGTTAGTCTGCTTTCCCTTTATGCAGTCTACACAAGTCTCAAAATCAGTAAAGTCCAGAGTACTAAGTACCCCTTCCTTCACCAATCTTTCAATTCTCTAAATGGAGATATGTCCCAATCTCCGGTGCCACAACATAGAGGAATCCTCATTCATAACACTACGTTTCGAACCAACAGAAACATGCATGGCATCATAAGTAGTATCATGTTGTAAGTAAATAAGAAAAAGACTGTTAGACAATGTACCATTCCCAATCTTATTTGATTTATAAAACAGATCCAAAGTTGTCTCATAAAACATAAAGGAATATTCCAAACGTACAAGTCTTGAAACAGAAATCAAGTTCATAGTGAAACTCGGTACATAAAAAGTATTTTCCAAATTTAAAACATAGCCACTACTTAGAACTAAACTGCAAGTCCCTACAGCCTCCACATGCGAACTAATCCTTCCACCCGAGTAGATGAATTGTTTACTTCCCAACGACTTCTTTAGGTTTTGCATACCCTGCAAGGTATTCGAAACATGGATTGTAGAACCAGAGTCAATCCACCAAGTGCCATTAATGTCATCAACCATATTAGATTCATAACAGACAAGTGAGACTGACATATCTTTCTTCTCAAGCCATTGCTGGAATTTAGAACAATCCTTCTTCATGTGTCCCTTCTTTTTACAGAAGAAACACTTGGATTCCTTCTTAATTCCACCTTGGGGTGGCGTTTTTCCCTTCCCCTTATTCTTGGCTTGAGTCTGACCCTTTTTCTCAGTTGTCAAAAGTGAACTCTCTCCCATTTCCATTTTCAGCCTTCCCTCTTCCTGAACACACATGGTCAAAAGTTCATTGATTGACCATTTATCCTTATGTGTGTTGTAGGATATCTTGAAGGGTCCATATGGCTGTGGAAGGGTGTTCAAAATGTAGTGCACGAGAAAAGAGTCGACATGTCAACCTCAAGTTGCTTTAGTTGAGCCGCAACGTCCCTCATTTGCATGATGTGCTCACGCACACCTTTCACTGTAGTAAGTCTTAGGGATGAAAACTTCATAATTAGGGTGCTGGCAAGTGCCTTTCCTGAAGTTTGAAATTGATCATCGATCGCCTTCAGAAGTGGCCTAACTTTGTCATGCTTTGTTCGACGAACCACGAATACCAAACGAGAGATGTGAGTCTTTATGAACATAACGAAGACGATTAGATCGCTCACACTTTTCATAAAGATCAACCTGATCTGGAGTGCTGGTTGCAGTAATGGAGGGTGGTTCAACTTTCCTAATAGCATAATCAATATCCATCCACCCCAATTGGAGAAGAACTCTTTCTCTCCAAACCTTATAGTTATCACCCCTTAGTTCGGGAATTGCATTTTTCATATCAGAGAAATTCGCAGGTTGTTGAACTGCATAATTTAAGAAATACATACTTAAAAATCAAGAATTGAGACTAATAAACTACATCATGTTTTACCAACGTAAATCATGCTAAAATACATAAATCTACTGACATACAACTTGCCTGTGGGCTAAAGTTTTAATTCAATTAGATTTATTTCAGAATCGTATGATAAAACTATCAAATTATTTCCTTATTCTTAATTCCTGTGGGTAAGTTAAGAATATAATTTGATATTTTATCCTAATTAATCATACAAAACATATAATAAAAAAATCTTGTGGGATAAAATTTTATTATATTACATATGATTTATTACAACTGATGTTACTATGTGATCATGCAACTCTATATATATTTTTCAATTAATTAAAGATGTTGTGGCTATTCTCTAATTAATTAAAAAATATAGATCACTCAACATTACTATATAATATTGCAAGAAAATATAAGCAATATTTAATTAAATTGGATATGTCATGCTTTGCATATTATTTAACATAACATTGCATGAATAATAATTAATACATGCATAACAAAATATATAATTCATAATAGCATCAAATTCCAATTATAAATAAAATCAGATTAATATTTAAATCCATAAAACAATTCATGATATGTAAATAAAAATCTCTTAAAAACAATTTGATTTTCGCTGGAAACATTTAAATAAATAAATGTTCAAAATAAATCACCAGGAAGAGCATAGCTCAGCTGGCAGAAGGCTGGCCATTAGGCGCCTACAGCGCCCCACGGTCTAGAGTTCGAATCCTGGGAAGACCAGTTTTTTTTTAAAAAAAATAAATTTGATTTACACTGAAAAAACATTTAGATAAATAATATTTCAGGATAAATCACTAAGAAACGCGTGGCTCAACTGGCTTGCTGCCAGCACTTAAGGCGCTCATGCACAAACAGGTCCAGGGTTCGAATCCGTTGAGACCACTTTATGCGTTGTTGTTTTTTTTTTTTTTGAAGCAGAAAAGGCGCTGGCCCAGAACAGAATAACCGAAGCCCAAATGCGTTCTGGCCCAAAACTCATTAATGAAACTCTGCGTTTTCATTTTTTTTAAAAAAAATTTCTGAAAACAAAACGCAAAAACGGCGACGTTTCACCCTTCTTCCCTACCCGTTTCCAAACCCTACCTGACCCTCCAACCCGAGACGACCCGGTTCAAGTCGCCGCGACCCGCGATTCTCAGGCGACGTTTCCAGGCGATCAGATAGGCCAAAATCCGACGATTTTGACGGCGGTGATCATGGAAAACAGTCATGAGCCAGATTTTCGACATGTCGAACAAATGAACAAGGAAAAACGGAACCCTAAAATTTGAATTTGAAACGAAAAATAAAAAAAAAAAATCTGAGTTTACACTGTTCATTATTATTTTTTTTGCTGAAGACGGAATCGACTCCCGACGCAGATGACATTAACGAAAAATTCATCTCATAAATTCATACAGAAAATCGTTACACCCAGATCATATAAAATCCACTTCAGATTAAAATCGATCAAAAGAAAATTTCAACCGAAATCATTGTTTGTCGCCGATTTCAACCTTTGTTCATAAATCAATTGTAAACAGAAAGCAACTATTTCATCGTGAAAAATATCATCAATCATATCAGGGTAGTTGCAGAAGCATGTAGCAAATTATAGATAATAGATGAATCAAAAATTACAATGATCTATGTTAGAAGCTAAAGAACCCTTGAGTCAAACGAAGACAGTGATTCTCATCCGTAAAAACCACATAGTAAGCAATTTAAAAATAAAGATAAACTGCAGGCATATAGGCAGATATTCAAATTGAAACCCCATATTATCTTGAAAGCTTAATATGATAAAATCAAGGCAGAGGCATGTATTTGCTCTGATACCAAATGTAAGAACTATAACGATCTAATCATGCAAAATACTAGAATTGCAATTAGATCAACGCGGAAAAAATGAAATAGAGATCACAAATACCTCCCGCCATTGATTGCTTTTAAGAAACAAGGGATGAACACTCACACTCCCAACACTCCAAGCTTTAGTTCTTCTGATCCTTTCTTGAAGACTACTGCAGATGGTGTGCTTCTCCTCAATGTAAGAGCAAGTTTCACGGGACCAAAAATGTTTTCACATATAGATTGCCCTCTGAGCCATCACAGAGATAAAGGTATTCATTGTGAATCAATACGCAATTATTGCATATTGATTGGGCCGTTACAGAATTAATGGACAGTTACAAAAAGGAATTAATGTGGGCCATTAATAGAATTAATTTAATATTAAATATAATATTAAATTCTAACACAATATACTCTTCCACAATCTCCTTAATAGCTTTAAAAGGAATAGAAAATTTCTGTGCTTTGATAGAATCATTGTTGTCAAACTCGCGAGTTGACTCTCCGAGTTTACCGTTTTTACGTTTCTAGCTTACAAAAACGAGTCGAGTCAGTGGTAAACGTAACTCGGTTAAACTCACGAGTTTATCCACCGAGTTTACCATTTTTATGTTTCTACTTACAAAATCGTGTTAACTTTTTTTATTTGATAATGCTTAGTGGCTTTATATAAAAATTTCTTTATTAAATATGAATGTTGATGAATTTAATTTCAATTATTAGGATTTAAAATATATTTAAACCAAATTATTGTCATTTTTATATTTTAATTATTTAATTATACACTAGTAATACCTATTTAATAATAAATATAAATTTTACGAATTTACGATTCGTGTTACGATCTGAGTTTACGTCGATTTGTCGAAGTTCTTACATCGATAGAATCAACATCGACTTGTTTGTCAACAACATATATCTCTACAGTGGGTACAGAATCTTCTACACGGTGTAGCTCAACCTTCGTCACGTCTACATAACCATATGCCTCAACCTCAGTACATAAACGCTAATGCCTTTCGACACCCCTGGTATAGGTGAAGGGTCTTTGCGGGGCATATGATTTTCTTCATAAGTCAGACTATCGGGATCCTTCTGAGGTATTGAGGGATTATTGATAGGCTCAAAACTTCCTTCCTTGTTATGTGACTTCGCTTCTTCAATTTGATAATGATATCCTTCATATTTCAATCAGAGGAAGCTTTGTAACTCACCAAGTTTATCCTTCACTTTTTCAAGACGTGAACGTACGAAGTCCTGATCAATTTGATCACTCAAATCATGCCCATAGGAGGAGTGGTTGAGATTCTGATTAAAATGATGAGCAGTATCATCATGTTGGTGATTATCCACATATTCATGAGGATAGTGATTAATATGCTCTTAATGATCACAGTTGGCATACTCATCAGTCACGATCAGTATACTCACACCGGTTATAATGACATTCCTCATATTTATAGGGCTGAGAGCTCTCACAATCTTGTCGATGCTGACTATATCGAGGTAAGATGCTATGTTTATATCTACACTGTTGACACGACCATTCTCCGAAACCCAAAAGTATAACTAATGTGATAACCCAAGAAAATAATAATAAAGTTAAATTATTAAAAAAACTAAAGTATAGTATTAAATTTTTATTGAAGATATCTTTTAGTGATTACTTAATTAGTCGATAGAATCCATGCATAAAATATTTTGAAATCTAAACATTTAAAATACATTAATACACATAAGAAGATATTTAGACTCATTTAGTAAATATTAAGGAATCCCATTATATCATAAATTATCTTACAGATTATCTAGGAAATCCATTTTGATTTAAATTTCTACAAAGCCCTAGATTTTTATAGCCTCCTCTTCCATTCCATTATCCCATTGGCTGCCAATCTCAATAACCTCCATCCATCTAACAATTTACTGCCACCGCACAACCACATCAACATCAACATCTTCTCGTCTCGAGATTCAAGAACAAGTAGATTGCTTCTCATCCAAGTATACAATGAGGGATCCTGTTGCCAAATACATTGGTGTTAGGAAGATATTCTCCATCCATTCTTAAGTAATATATAGGCCTAGTTGGGAATCATGGGAATCTAACATTCTTATTAGTTAGATGTTAAGAGGGGTATTACTAAATACTATAAGCTGTCGTTAAATTAGCTCATGGCATAAATTTAACCATAGTAATGATCTTATGCTTAAATAAACTATAGGTGATACTCGTGAGAGCTCCTTAGCTGATGTTCAATCCTAGTGTGATTGAAGGAGAACTCTACAATCATTCATACTAGGTGAGGGCATGAAAAGCAAGGTGACACCATTCGTTTCACCTTTGATAAGCCTTAAATATCTTCTCCTTACTTTTATTCCAGTTTCTTGGGAAGCAATTCCAAATCCCTTTATTACTCCTAAATACATGTTTATAATTTTTGGGCATAGTTATCGTTATGGTATGTGTTAGTAGTGTGGATATTTTAATTCATACTTTGCTTTTATGTTCCACTTTCCTATACTTTTTATAATAAATTTATGTTGACATATATTTTCTTACTTTTGTCTTGTTTATTAGCATTGTTTTCAAATCCTCCTTTTATGTTTTCAAAATATTAAATCGATTTATTTCTTTTTAAAAGAAAAACGTTTTTTTATTAAATTATTATTTATTTATTTATTCACCTTCTTTCAATCTCTTTTTTTTTTTTGATGAATTAATTTGACTTCAAACCTTCTTTATGTTTTCAAAATTTGACGAATTTATTTTTATGGAGGAATAATATTTTTTTGAGGTATATGATATTAGGGGTGAGACGGTTATTCCTTACCATGATTTGTATTGATATTTGGTAGATAAGATGGATGGATATATATATATATTTAAGTGGGATGGTTATTCCCCACCAAAGGTTATATGTATATAGTATATGATATAAATGTATTAGTGAGACGGTTATTTATCATCATGAGTATATGGTATATGAAATAGATTATACGCTATTCCTCACCATGAGCATATAGTATATAAAACAGAATATAGGTGTGGCAGTTATCTCTCACCATAAGTTGTATATATGACTATGACATACAGCATATGAAATAGTATATAGGTGGGACGGTTATTCTCCATTAGGATTGATATTAAGTGATTGTGTGTTGATTTAAAGATTGTGGTCGAATATTTGATTACAATTTTTATTTTTATTCAATGAGATAATGAACCTTTACCTTCATTTTTGGTTTTCAACTCAACATTTGAATTTTGTTATATTTACTTATTATATTTTGAGAAAAACCTTTTGCAAAAATACTCTATGCGCCTTTGCTTCCCTTCCGCACACTTTGTTATTTATGTTCTCTTCGAGTCAGTGGTAAAGCTTATTCCTCTCTCTATATTTTTTTAGATAAAGCAACTAGTGCGGTTTATTGTGATCGATATGGTTCATAAACATATGGAGTATAGTGTAATATATTGGTGAGCCTTAAGGGATTCCGTGATGTTATGATTGCTATGATGGTGCCAGAGTCATTGTGTTATGTAGTAAATGGGATATCATGTTCATCCCCAAAGTTAATTGTTGTGGATTTGTTCTCTCATTGCAATTTTTGTATGGAAGTTCAATGAGTTTTGTTGTTGTTGTGTAAATGTTTGTGTAGTTTGTGTTTTTTGCTTAAGGCTTGCTAGGCTAAGTAGAATTTTTGACCTAGCCTATACGCCGGTCACGACTCAGATTTTGGGTTGTGACAACGACTAAGTAGCATGTTTCTTAGGTTTTCTTCTCAAAATATGAAAGACCCTGTTCAACAAGTCTAACCCACGGAGAACTCTAAAGCTCCCCAAAGATTACACTTGTTAAAAAAAGTAACAACCTAAGTGAGGTCTTTACAGTATATGTAACGCCCAAACTTCACATTCCAACTCTTAGGGCATATTTTCAAAAAATTTCATGCAAGTTGTTATGTCATATCATTTGCATCTTGACCGTGATAGAAAAGAAATGGACTTACATGTGGTTTATCATGGTTAATGAAAGCTTGCTTCAATTATTACATGCACTAGAACAGTAAAAATACTCCTATAGCAGTAATAATAAGTATAGGAGCTCCACTCCTGGCCTCTGTCCCATAGATCACACGCAAGCCGATATAGTGTCTAAAAGTTTCAATTCATAGAATAATTAAACCATAACTCATAATCATGGAACTTGTTACGGATCTGACTCACGGCCCAATAAGGGCACGACCCAGCAAGGGCATACCCGGACCTCGGCCCAGCCAGTTGGCGGCCCAGTAGTAGGATCCCGAGTATCCCGGTTTCCCCCGCAATCAAGGGGTAATCTATCATATCCATAATCCAGGGATATGATAGATAGGCAGTTAAGATACCACGCGACACCCTATAAATACCAGGGGGTAACACCAAGGTGCACACATTCTAACTCACTCTTTACATTCGATCGCACAACACAACCCCCACTAAACACATACCCCCTCCCCCCTTTTGCGAAAGGCCTTGTGTTTGGTGATTCCTTGCTCACCGGGATATCTCCACTCATAGATACTCCGGCAGAGGCAACCCAATCTAAAATCAAACCACCAGCCGCCTGGGCTGGACATTTGGTTCCACACCGGAACATTGGCGCCGACCGTGGGGATCGTAAATTTCGATCCCCGTGACCAACAATGGCTACTACTAGAAGCAGACTCGGAACCCTCACCAGAGAGTCCATCGCGTGCGCAGCCGAGACAGTCGCGAACAAACTCAAGGACCTCCCTACCCGAGGATATCCCCAATAACAATGATAGCAAGGATGGGAACAAAGGTGTCGAGACACAGCCTCGTCTCCCCCGCTTGGAGCTAAGTGTGACGACATACCGAACCCAGACCTTATCCTCCTCCAGAATACACAGCAATCAATTCTAAGGAGGATAGAGAACATGGAGAAGCGACATGACCTCCAGCGTCAAGAAGACTTCAGAGTAATGCAACAGATCATGGAAGACCACCGCCGGCAAGCTAAAGCGTCGGAACACGAGCAAGACCGGGATACACAGAGAAAGAAAGTAAGGATATCCCAGAAACACGGAGGCCCTAGGCCGGCCGAAGCTCAAGGCATGACCGGTATGCAAAGAAAACGACCTCTTCGGAAACGGACTCCGAGCATGAGGAGACCCGAGACCCCCAGTCGGGTCGGAAGAAACGTTTTCTAGGGAAGACCTCGGATGACGAAGACCGAGACAAAGAGAGGCCGCCCCAGCCAAAGGGCTCGCCCCGGGAATATCATGTGAAATATATAGCGGGCCACAACAAGAGCCCTTTCTCGGAAGAAATCGAGAATGCTCCATACCCTAGCAAATTTGAGCCGGCCTCTTTACCGAAGTATGATGGCGTGTCCGACCCGAGGGCCCATCTCGACGCCTTTGAGCTACTCATGTTCGTAAGGCAAATCAAAGGCCCGGTCATTAGTCGGCTCTTCGCGGCCACTTTGATTGGTCCGGCTCAAATTTGGTTACACACACCGCCGAAAAGATCCATCCATGACTTTCAAGGCCTCGGACGCAAATTCGAACCGAATTTCGCAACTAGCCGAAACAACCCAAATCTCGGATACCCTAAGTAAGATAAAGCAACGGAGGGGGAAACGCTACAAAAATACTCCGGACAGATTTAAGGTGGTAGCCCTCCGGTAAGGTCCCTCCCGAAAGCGTTCATGTGCATTGTCTCGTAGACGGCTTGGAACCCTCTTCCCGGGCCGGCAAACTCCATCTTCAAGAACCGGGTATACACTCACCGAGTTCAACACCCGCGCGAAGCAATATCCGGAAGTAGAACAGATGGAGATCGCCAATACTAATGGCGATGAAAGCGAAGCACACCACCCCGGTCAAGAATCAACCGAGTGGTCGTAAAGAGGAACCCCGTGCTCGAATCGAGACAAGAAACAAAACCCGACAAGCCGAGAGAGGCCGAGGTATGGGAGGTACACCCCGCTCAATGTTTCGCGGGGCCGCTTATGGAAAGAAGTGGCCTCCACGAGAGATGAGAAGGGTAGACCGACCCGTGCCCCCACGTTTCCGACCCACCACGGATCGGTCAAAGTTCCGTGATTTCCACGACGGACCGGGCACACCACGGACCAATGCTTCGAACTCGGGGACGCAATTGAAAGATACATCCGAGAGGGTAAATTGCGCCGCATTCGATAAAAACACGGGGTCGGAAGAACAACAAAAGGAAACAAGGCCGAAGCCCGAGTCCGCCCACTTGATCGGAAAGTCGATGGAATAGGACGACAATCATCATCCGACATCGAGCGGTTCCGAGATAGACATGAACCACGGGTGTAACGTAATCGGTGGAGGCATGGGCGGAGGAGGAGACACCTCAAGTCAAAGAAGAAAATACTTGAGGGAGGTACCGCGAAGAGCCCCCCAAGTTTAAAGACAACCATGACCGACCGACGTCTCCAAAGATTACGGCACCACCGAAGACCTAAAAGACGTCGTACGGGGCACCAAGACGGATTGGTAATTACGGATCCCGGTAAACCGCCTTGTGGAAAGGATTTTCGTTGATCCCTGAGCTCGCGGATATCATCATGTGGGACGCCTTTAAGAGAATGAACTTGGATAAAGAATACCGCGTCCATGCAAGACAACACTCGTAGGCTTTAACGGCGAATAATCCAAGCCGAAGGGTACATCGACCTCAAGCCGACCTTGGGAACTAAAAAAGCCTTCAAAGCCGAGAGGGTAAGATTCATCGTGGCCGACTTCCTCCCCGTATAACATGATTTTGGGCAGACCAACCATCCACAGCTGGGATATGGTTACATCCACCAAGCACCAGAAGTTAAAAATGGTCAGCTCCAAAAATAAGGTTATCACCATAACCGGGGACCATAAGGAAGCTCGACAATGTTATTATGAAACCATGCGAGAGAACGGGACCAGGAAGGCGTCCTCACCCCAGGATCAAAACGCCACGGGAAGCACGGCCGGCGAAAATGCAAGCAAGCAGAGCCGACCGTCGGTGTGGTGGAATTGGACTTAAGAGATGAGGAGCCCGAGAACCCAAGACCCGAGCCGAGGAGAATTGTTAGATTTAATCCTGGGGGAAGATCCGACCCGGTAACAAAGATAGGAGGCGCAATGACCCTAGAGCTCAAAAAGGAATTAAGCAATTTCCTAAAAGCAAACAGAGATCTTTTTGCATTGAGGGCCTCGAGGTGCCGGAATCGACCCCAACTTCGCCGACACAAAGTTGGCAATCAAACCGGATCTACCCCGGTATCGCGAAGAGACGAAAACAGGGGACCGACAGGCGGATCGCCTTAGAAAAGCATGTGAAGGAACTACTAGAGGCCGATTCATCCGGAAATACAATACACCACATGCTTATCCAATACGGTCATGGTCCTAAAGCCTAACGGGAGTTGGAGGGTGTGTATAGATTACACCAACTTAAACAGCCCGCCCTAAAGACTCATACCCGATGCCGAGCATTGACCAATTGGTCGACAACTCATCCGGGATTTCAACTATTATCATTTATGGATGCTTACTCCGGATACAATCAAATAGCGATGCACTGGAAGATCGAACGGACGGCCTTCATAACCGACAAGGCCAATTACGCTATAATGTCATGCCGTTCGGGTTGAAAAACGCCGGGCCACCTATCAACGAATGATGAACAAAGTCTTCGAAGACCAGCTCGGCCGAAATGTTGAAGTATACATTGATGACATGATCGTCAAGTCGGTGAAGCCGGAGACCACATCCAAGACCTCGGACGGACGTTCGAAAAGTTACAAAAGCACCGAATAAAGCCGAATCCGGCAAAATGTGCATTTGGAGTCCCTAGAAAGTTCCTCCGGTTTATGCTCACACACCGAGGAATTGAAGCAAACCCCGATAAGTGTAAGGCGGTACTGGATATGAGAGCACCAACCAACAAAAGGAGGTACAAGAATGGCCCGGAGGTTGGCGGCTATGACAAGATTCTTACCTGTGTCGGCCGAAAATGCCCTTCCCTTCTTCAAACCGCTAAAGAAGGAGACGAGAGGCGGATGGAACTCCGAATGTGAGTCCGCATTTGCAAAAATCAAACAATGCTCGGCTACCCCGCCGGTCCTATCCAGCCCGACTCAAAGTAGACGGTTTTCCCGTATTTATCCGTCGGCCAAGAAGCCATAAGCGCCGCCCGGTTCGAGAAACCCAATCCGGCCGATACCGATTTACTTTGTTAGCAAGGCACTTCGCACCTCGAAACTCGGATATCGGTTGGAGAAGGTAGCATTCGCCCGCTAACGGCGGCAAGACGCCTACGCCCATACTTCCGGGGCACAAAGTGGTGGTACGAACCAGCCCCACCAATCCGGCGGTTCTACACAAACCGCACTGGCCGTGCGAATGACCCGGGGCCATTGAATTATCAGAATTCGACATTTCCTACGAAGCCCGGCACGCGATAAAGTCGCAAGCCTTGGCTGACTTCGTAAGGGAGCTTACCCCAACCCACGAGGGAAAGGACGTCCGTCTTAAAGAATGGACGGTATACGTCGACGGATTCTCAAATACAAAAGGGAGTGGGGCTGGAATAATAGTTGAAAATCCAGACGGAGTCGCTGTTGAACACTCCCTCCACCTCAAATTTCCGACATCCAAGAACCGTGCGGAATACGAGGCGATCGGCCTGGTCTTGAACAAGCAAAGGAGCGGGGGCGCAGAGTCAAAGTCCCGACCGACTCCCGGCTCGTAGCGGCTCGTATACAATGCTCCTATCAAACCAAAGGCCCGTTATTGGCAAAATACTTGAACAAAGCCAGAGACATGATGGCCGAGTTCGAAGAGGTGACAGTCACTCATATCCCACGGGAGGAAAACACCAGGGCCGACATATTGTCAAAACTGGCTAGCACCAAAGGTCCGGAAATTACGGACCGTCGTCCAACAAAACCCGGACGAACCAAGCCGTGTCATGTCTATATCATCAGCCTCGGACTGGAGAAAACCGATCGAGGACTACCTAGAAAGAGGAATCATACCCACCGACACTACAGAAGCTCGAAAGTTGATCCGGCAGGCCGTCATGTACACGATGGTGGACGATCAATTGTACAGGAAAGGATTACACTCCCCCATGATGAGATGCTTGAATGCAACCGAGGCAAGGTACGTTCTCGCTGAAATACATGAAGGCATTAACGGTCAGCATATGGGAGGAAAATCCCTAGCTCGGAAATCACTCAGAGCCGGATACTTCGGCCAACGATGGCGGCGACTCCATGGAAACGGTACGAAGGTGCGACAATTGTCAGAAACATGCCAACATCCTTTGGCGCTCCCCGACAGAACTAAAAAGCATTACGGCTCCCTGGCCGTTCTACAAATGGGGGATGGACCTTCTCGGGCCATTCAAAACAGCCCCAGACAGCTAAGTTACCTCATAGTCGCGGTCGACTACTTCACCAAATGGATAGAAGCCGAGCCATTAACCACAATCACCTCGGCCCGCATTCAACGATTCTTTCAAAAAAGCATCCTCTCTCGGTTCGAATACCGGCGAGATAATTACGGACAACAAGATGCGGTTCATCGACAAAGGATTTCGAGCATGATGTCGGACCTCGACATCATGCATCACTTTGCATCGGTGGAACACCCCCAATCCAATGGGCAGGTCGACGGGTTAAGAAGACGCATGGAGGACGCCGACTCTTCCTGGGTCGAGCAACTCTACAGCGTCCTATGGGGGTATAGGACGAGCGTCCAAACCTCCATGCAGGAAACCCCATTCCGTTTGACATATGGATGCGAGGCGATGATCCCGGTCGAGATAGGCCAACCTACGTGGAGGAAAATGAAAGCTAGCGAGGGAAGGAGAAGAGCCAAACAAAGGACGCCTTGATGACGTGGAGACCTCATTGACGAGGCACGGATCCCGGCGCACCGCGAGACCTCACCGCAAAGCAACCGATCGCAGCCGAAGTACAACCGAAAGGTGAACCCTCGCTCCTTCAACCGGGGCAACCTCGTACTCCGACGCGCCGACATCGGAAATAAGAACGCCAAAGATGGCAAGCTAGCGGCAACCGGGAGGGCCCCTACCGCGTAAAGGAAAACTCGAAAAGGGCGCCTACATCCCGGAGACCCTAAGCAGAAAGCCGGTCAAAAGGACGTGGAACGCCGACAACCGAGAATCTACTACGGCTAGACCTCGGTCTGCTTACCAAGATAGAACCGACGGGTGCATTTATGTTGCAATTTTTCAATTAAATTAGTATTTTCAATTCCAGTTTTTATATTTCGCTGAAAGACAGCACTCATTGTTTCTTTCATTCGTTCTTATTGAAAGACTCCCCAGTGGAGACACCAATTATCCATTACGGATTGGTTAAATAAGGTATCGCCGAGGCACAAGCAGCCACGATCAAGCAAAAATACCAAAAGAAGGGATTACACCAGGGTTACCACACCCTGGTTGCGTATAGCCCGATCTCGTGGCATTACCGATGGACCCCACCATTCGCGGTACTACACCCGGCTACCACGCCCGGTTCGCGAGACGGTAAAAACACCATCTCTTTTAAAAAAGATGCATCGAAAAATGCTCCTAAATAGGGAGGTGAATTGTCACGCAGCCCCGATCAGCCGACATGTACAAACCGCGCGTTCGTACACCGCGATTGTGCATATGACATTTTGCCCCTATTCGGATAAAAAAACCCCCAGCATGCCATATCCGGATCTCGGTAGCTCGGGTTACTCCCCTACCCCCTTTTCCCGAAGTCAACCTATCGGAAGAAACACTTAGCAGATACTGCGCATATAAAGGCCCTGGCCCGGCCATAAAAAAATAAAGAATGTTAACTAACAGTTGACAAGACAAACTGATTGGTTGAAATCAAGTTTTATAACTATTACAAGGTTACACAAAGGAACCCGGTACAAGCCACCGGTTCAAACCTACAAAGTTACAAAAGGAACCCGGTACAAATGTCCGGTTCAAAATACAATGCTAAAATAAATTATGCAGGGGAGGGGTCATCCTCTAAAGCCACGGCCTCCGGAATACCGCGACGACGAGCACATTTGAGCTCCCCTCTCCACCATCACCCCGTCGGCACCCGAACTTCCCCTTCCCCATCCAAATTCTCCTCCCGTAAAGGAGTCGAGCCATCCTCGGCAACGCAGTGCGAGTAGAAGACGTCATCCTTCACATAGGCCCGGTAATGATAGCCGTCCGTCCTAAGCTCTACCCCAAGGTTAAGGTGACGGATCCGGGCCAAGGCCATGTCGGCGATCGAAGCGGCCCCTTGCATATGTCCTGGCATTCGATCCGGGCTCGCTTCTCTTCCGCAAGTGCCGCGTTGACATCTTCAAGTTCAGAACATAGGTCCGCCCGCTGGCTCTGAACGGTCTTGAGCGCATCCAGCCTGCCGAATATGCTTTCCGAAGAGCGGCCAGGTCCGAAGTAGCCTTCTCTACAGCTTCCTTGCAAAGAGTAAGCTCCTCGGACGCCTTCCCGGCGCTCGCCCTCGCGACCTCGGCGTCTTCTTCAGCTTTAGCCTTGACGCCTCCGCCGCATCTTTTTCCTTCTTCGCTTGGCGAGCCTCGGCGAACTTTTTCACATACTTGCCCTTAAGGTGCGGATACGCCCGGGCCAAACCAACACCTGGGCAGAGGCGAGCACGGATATCGTGAACCACGACCTCATCAATGTCGGCCGGTGGCGGGCGTTTGTAAATTGGCGAGGCGACGGAAGGCAACTTCGAGCTCCTCGGCCAAAGGGCCTTTCTCCCAAGCGAGACCCGGACGATCTTGGGAGCGAGACGGAGAGGCGACGGAGATGAGGGCCCTCGAAACCTCCTTACCCTTAGAAGGAGAAGCGCGACGTCTGGACAGCCTCACCTTCGGGTGACGAAGGCGCCCCTGGACAGAGACGCGACTTTGGCCTTCTTAGCAACCCGGACTTGTGCGACACCGGCGGGCTGTACCCTCCGGGGCTCGGAAGAAGGACGCTTCCGAGGATTCTTCTTCGGAGGAGCCTCCGGATCAGGAGTCACGACCGACAAGTACTGCGGAAGCTCCCCCATCGTCTCAGCTACAAAACACAAAGGAAAGTAAAGAAGTTAGTGAGGCAACAAAATCAACGAAAACAAACGCAGTAACAATAACTACAAGCCGCATACAAATTACGTATCCCGGCTCCGATCCGGGACCGGTGATGAAGAAGGCCGCGCTCCTGGCACCATATGTTTTCACATACGAAACCAGGCGGTCAACGAATATGACCTCGGCAGCAGGAAGGTCGTTAGACATCACTTGGTACGAGGCGGAAGCGAGCCTATGGTGATCAAAAGTCCAAGAGGGGGAAACCTCCACTCCACATCACGGCCTCGGCCCCTTCAAGAACCAAGGCCGCCGTCGGGTTTCGCCACCACTTTAAAGAAACCATTCTTAAAGTATTTGAAGGAGTCCGAAAAGGCGGTAAGCTTTTCGGGGGACCCCGGAGAGAGGTGAGCCCCTTTAATTTCTCGTCCTCCTTACCAGAGCGAGGAGTGAAAGGGCCGAAGAAGAAAAAGAATAAGGTGGCGGTACAAGGAATAGGTACCGAGAAGGACTGACATAGCCGCTCGAAAGCAACTATGTAAGCCCACCCGTTGGGGTGGAGTTGAGAAGGGGCCAGATGGAGATGGCTGAGGCAGGACATTTGAAACTCGGTGAACGGAAAGCGAACACCGAGCCGGTCATATAGGCCTTATAAAAGAAAAAGAAGTTGGTGAAATCGCCAACCCTCGAAGCTACGTACGGGCTCCACTCCCCCCGGGCAAAAGTAACAGGCCTTGCATAGCCGAGAGCTTCATCTCGCGGAGGGCCCGAACGGTGATCGGCGAACGGGTCGTCCACACGTCCCGGGTCACCCAATGAAGTGGTCCCGCAAGAGTTTGAGGAGAGGCGGGGAAACCGACCCTCCCAAGACCCGAGGGGGCATCACTTGGCGAAAGCGACCTTTCCATTTACCTATAAAAGCAAAAAACAAAAGTGCTAGAATCAGTAGATGCGAGGATACCTGTCACAGAAGAAACAGTTGGTCGAAAAGAAGAAGATATGGGCGAGCCGACAGCATGACGACAAGAGCCTAAAATTGCGTCGGCCCTAAAATCTTCGCCTCTAGCGACAAAGTAAGAACTTGACTCTACGCAATCCCAACAAGGGCCGCATACCCCTCCGGCATATGAGTGGACCTAGGGCGAACGGGAGGGTTATAAGGATTAACGGGTAAGGCCGACAGACCGCGACCTCTCTCCGACCCTTCCGGAAAAGATCTAACGGGGGCGAGACCCTCTAACGGCCCCCTACGCGTGCCACCCGAGCCGCCGCCCAGGAAGGAAGCCAGCCTTTGCTCCTCGGACAAAGGAGTACCCAATAACCAATGGCTAGTTCGAGGGAAGCGGGCACTAAGGGCTTCCACCTCTTCAGGAGTCAAGTGACCCGAAGTCGAAGGTCGATTACTCCCACTCATTGTCACCCAAGGACGCAAACCTAAAGAGACAGAAATGGCAATAAGGAAAAAGACGATAACTCCTCTAGCAATGGAGGCGTAAGGTTTGTAGGCGTGGAAGCAAAACATAAATTAGCAACCTAAAACCTACCCGTAAATCAAGCAACCTAAAACCTACCCGAAATCTCTACAAAACCACGGCGTCTCGGTTTCACGACGGACGAGCAAACGAAGAAAAGAAACAAAAAACCCAAGCAACAGGAGAAGTGGCTTACCGGATAAGGAGGAAGAGGACAATCACCGGAGGAAAAAGCCCGAAACCGCCCAAAGGAAGCTCGCACTTGGAGAGCCGCCGAATCAAAAGACCCAAGTGGCAAAACTTGTCGAAGTCAGAGAAAAACTTCAGAAAATGTTCGAAAGTGGAAGAAAGAGAAGAGAAACAGGTTTAAAAACTTGTGAAACGCCAAGGGATACGAAAAGGCGCCAGCAGAATTAAGGCGCCAGGGGATACCCCGGGAAGAACGCGCATTAATGGCGCACGAAAACCAAAGGCGGCGAGAAATGACGGTTGCAAAACCTCTCCACTCCAAAGCCGCCAAGTGGCGGGGCGCCATGATGGCGAAGTCGAAGGGCTTTTTAAACCCCGGCCTCGGCAGATCACCTCGGGCTCCTAGGGTCACCAACAGCCGACGCCGACCCTCGAGAAACAATCTCGGGTCCGGAACACCCCGGCTGGGCACCCACCTCGGACCCGAGCGTCGGACGAGTCCGCTAAGGCACCCGGGACCGGGGGCAAGGGCGCGTCCCAGCCCGGAGAACCAGGAACACCCCGGCAGCCCAAACCCTTGAACTACCGAGCTGGGGGCACCGTGCCGATCCGACTCACGGCCCAATAAGGGCATGACCCGCCAAGGGCATACCGGACCTCGGCCCGGCCCGGTTGGCGGCCCGTAGTAGGATCCCGAGTATCCCGGTTTCCCCCACAATCAGGGGTAATCTATCATATCCATAATCCAGGGATATGATAGATAGGCAGTTAAGATACCACGCGATACCCTATAAATACCGGGGTAACACCAAGGTGCACACGTTCTAACTCGCTCTTTACATTCGATCGCACAACACAACCCCCACTAAACACATACCCCCTCCCCCCTTTTGCGAAAGGCCTTGTGTTTGGTGATTCCTTGCTCACCGGGATATCTCCACTCATAGATACTCCGGCAGAGGCAACCCAATCCAAAATCAAACCACTAGCCGCCTGGGCTGGACATCTAGTTCCACACCGGAACAGAACTCCACAGAACCTTTGGCCTCGGGCCATCCACTACTAAAATCCAAAAACAATATTTAAACAAAACCCAGCATGATAAATCATGATGTATGTACTATGGGAATAAATGAAATCAAACAACTACAAAGCCGCTAAAAATAGTGATAGTCGTAGCCTCAAGCCTCTAGTGCTTTCCCTGTCACATCGCCCTTCAAGATCTCACCTGAAAAATATGGAGAGTAAAAGAATGATACCACTGTCTCGGTAATATTGAGTTGATGCTTTGCTATGACCCTTCTTCCATGTACCAAACTTAGGGGCACCCTTTCAAAAGAAAAGGGAAAGGAGGTTGAAGCTTGAAGAAGGTAGGATCATCTTTTTAATTTATATGATCCTTTGTGTGCATGTATGTATATTAGTTTGGAAGCTTTGTATAAATTATATATTATTACTATGAATTGTAACTCAGCTCCATAAGGAGTAGTTAAGGGCTATATGTAGCTAATGTAAGTGATATATATGAGCCAGTTTGGCATGGCGTTGCCAAGCCCCCCCCCCCCAAAAAAAAAAAAAAAAAAAAAAAGGCCAATGGAGGGGGCAAACGCTCAACTAAAAAAGGAAAAAAAAAAAATTGGGGTGTTTGAGATCCCATCAAGCTCAACTTGGCTTTTCTTTCAAAATTGGCTTTTGAAGAGAAGCCAAAAAACTTGGCTTCTGGCCTCTGACAGTGGCTTCTGATTTCCATTACCTGTGTTTAATATTGGGTTTTAGCATCATTAATCTTATTTTTCATATGGGTGGCCATTGTTATATTAAGATTAATGAGAAAATTATAGGGAAAATTACATGCTGGTCCCAAAGAAAAGAAATAATTACAAAGAAGTCCCTTGAAATCACCAAATTACATAAAAGTCCCAAGAGACTTTTTTGATATAATTTGTATTAACAACAGAAAAGGCATAGATTTACAACTGGAAATGCTATATTTACAACAAAATTTAAAATCTGGTCATTTATAACGGGAAAAAACCATATTTACAACAGAAAAAGTCATATTTACAACAATATTTAAACACATAGATTTTGAACGTAGAAATGTCATTTACAACAGAAAAATGCTATATTTACAACAAGAAATGCTATATTTACAACAAAATTTAAAATATGGCCATTTACTAAAAAAAAAAACAATATTTACAACAACATTTAAACACCTGAATTTTGAACGTAGAAAGGTCATTTATAACAGAAATAGACTATATTTACAACATGACATGTTATATTTACAACAAAATTTAAAATATGGCCATTTACAACAACATTTAAAAACCTAAATTTTTTTCCATACAAATAATTATAAAAAAGTCCCAAGGGACTTTTGTGTAATTTGGTTATTTCAAGGGATTTTTTTGTAATTATTTTTGTTCCTTGGGACCTACACGTAATTTTTCCAAAATTATATTCAAATGAATTATACAACTAATAATAATTTAAATTTTTTTTATCAAATTTAAGTTTTTATCTTTAATTATCACCATATATACAACTAATACAGACACACACACACACACATGCACACACACATACGTGTGTGTGTGTAGTATTCAATAAGATTTATGTTCTTTTCAATCATTTTTCACGTCAATTGACTTTTCAAACACTATTCCAAAAAAGAGTCCATTTGGGAAAAAAAACATTCGCTTATGTCACCCTTCTTCCAAAAACAAATCACATTTACAAATCTGACTTTTATCCTATCTTACTTCTACAAAATTCAAATTGAAAATAGGTTACTTCTATCACCTCTATCTTAAACGGGCTCTATGAGCACGAAGTAGTATGGAAAATATGTATGGAGGTATATAGTTAGAGTTACAATTAGTCTAGTTGATCTATGAATTGTTGGATGCCTGACAGGTTATATGAGTGAGTTAGGCTTTGAAATTTTGTCAGAATAAATAATATATCCTAAACTTTCTAAAAAGTCTTGGAACAATATTTTGGGATGTGTAGATTAAGATTTCTGATTTTCTGAAGTTGTGCCAGAAATCTAAAAAATTCCTGTGAATTTCCCCTGTCCAGTTTTGATTAATTGGTGTTTTTGGACAGAAAGGTTCATATTTGAACATGGTTCTTATTTTTCTATCAAAGAGATTTTCAAGAGCTAAAAATATCGCTTTGAACCATCAAATTTGGAGTTAATTTGTTTTAATTATCAATTTTCTAAGTTTCATGAAAATTCTTCATCTCCGAATGATGACTAAGCTTTGTGATAAAAAATTTTAAGCTTTAGTCTTTCTTTGGGTACCTATTTGGGTTACATGTGGTTCTCAAATGACTAAAGATCTCTTTTAAGTGACCCTGGAGTATAAATGACACGTGACATTGATACATGGCTAATAGAGATATTATTTAAGAAATTAATATAATTTTTTAAGAAATTGAAAGGTGGATGTGATTGATATTTAAAAATATTGGAGGGCCAATAAAGCGTTATCTTGATATGACAATTTTACTCTCATTTTTTTTAAAAAAACACAACTTTACTATCAAATTTAATCAATAAATCCTCTTCTAATATTGATAGCCATTAACTGCAACCTTATTTAAGCAGCCGAAATGTATATAATATCATTATATATTAAGAAAAAAAGTTAAAAATCATGCCCCCACCATTTCTGCCTTGCACTCCACTACATAGCTACGTATTTAAGGCCCAAAGGAACAAGAATGGGCCATGCCTAAAACTATCAACCCAAAACGATGGGATCACCAAGTCCTATGTCGTTGATATTGAGCACCTCATCTGGCACATCCATAGCATGAATTATATCATCCTTCCCATAAATCACCTCAAGTGTTCTGCTCATTTTCCATAACACATCTCTCACATCAATGGAAGCTATGCTTCCTTCTTCTTTAACCACTAATCTCAGAAGTTCTTTCCTTTTCCCGTCACTCTTCTTCTTCGTCTTCTTCAAAATCATCTCTTCTTGATCACTAACTGCTCCACTCTTATGCATCAACCGCAAGCCTACTGAGTTCACCAGTTTCCCTTGTTCTTTCTCCCTCTGCACACAACCTTACACACATCCAAATTTTATCTTGTATTCATTATTCATTATCCAAAATACACATGAAAATCGAGAGAAAAACATTAAAAGGAAGGGACATTTCGATAATCCATTGTTGACATTAACCCACTTGCATTTAAAAATGGGAAATTTAATTTTAACACAGTCCACCGCCCAAATCTCTTTAATAACCCCATCATAAGGCATGACTGCCAATTTAAGCTTCTTACCTTTCGAGATGGAGAAGTGCATAGATTCAGTCTCTAACATAACACCACTGTTATGGACGGTGCTCCTATCATCTTGGGACTTTGTGTAAAAGGTATAACCATTGATCACATATGAATTCAAATTTATGACATCAACCTCAGGACCACGTGCTAACCATTTTATTGTATTAGAAACACATTCCTCTCCTCGACCTTTTGTTTGAACCAATTAGCAAAAGTTCTATTATACTCTCTAATTAACCTTTGTTTAGTCATTCGACTATTTTCATTCCTTACAACTTCTTTATGTGCATTTATGATGTCTTGAACTTCATCAACATTATTCAAGATGTATAATTGGACTTGTAGTAATTCATCAGGATCTACACTCTTTACTAAAGCCCCTCGTCTACCCCTTTCATCATGCTTATGTCTTACTTTGGCCAAATATTTTTGACAAAATTTCATGGCTTCTTCATAAACATATTTTTAAACAATTGATGCTTTTGGCCGATTTGCATTCTTCACATACCCTTTTAGGAATTTCATAGATCTTTTAATTGGGTACATCCATCGCAAAATAGATAGGGCCCACAACTTTATCTTCATCACTAGATGTACAATTAGATGAACTATGATGTCAAAAAATGTTGGAAGAAAAAGCTTCTCAAGCTGGCACAAGATAAGATACCATTCATTTTTCAATTCATCCAATCTTTCAATCTCAAAAACTTTACTACAAACTACATTGAAGAAGAAACAAAGTCTAGTCAAAATATGTTGAAGATCATATTCAACAATGCCTCGAATAGCTACTAGGAGTAGCTATTACATTAAGACATGACAATCATTAGACTTTTGGCGTACTAATTTCAAGTCCTTTATCGATAAAAGCATTTTAAAATTTGAAGAATACCCTGAGGGAACTTTTGTGCCATGTAAACACTCATAAAAACTTCTTTTTTCATCCTTAGACAAAGTATGAGAAGCTGAGGGACAATAAGCTCTCTTGCTATTTGGCCTTGGATGTAAGTCTTCGCATATTCTCATTGCTTGCAAATCCAATCTTGCTTTCACACTATCCTTGGAACTACCTTGTATGTTGAGAAGTGTGGCAACAATACATTAATACATTGTCTTACATCAAGATTGCACCAATCTAGAAGATTGAAGAATACATATATCTTTTTCCATATATTTTTTCATTTCTTCTCTTTGCAGTCTTACCAAAGATGTTACTGATATTTTTACCTTTTCATAAACTTGCTCCCCAATCAATGCCTCCGGAGCACCTTGATACTCTTGGCCACCAAAAAAAGCTTTCTTTAATCGATGATATGGGTGGTCCGATCTAAGAAATCTCCTATGGCCAAGATAAACCGTCTTTCTTCCTTGTTGAAGTTGATAGTAGCATGTGTTTTCTTTGCAAACCGGACATGCTTTATGACCTTTTTACTATACCCTGACAAGTTACCATATGCGAGGAAGTCATTTATAGTACAAAAGATCATGGCTCACATTTTAAAAACATCATTCTTATTTGAATAAAAAACATCAACACCTTCTTCCCACAACTCTTTCATGTCTTCAATCAAGGGCTCAAGGTAAACATCAATGTCATTTTCGGGTTGTTTTGGTCTTGAAGTCAACATAGACAACATGATGTACTTTCATTTCATGCATAATACAGGAGATAAGTTGTAAATAATTAGGACTACAGGCCATGAACTATATATGCTGCTAAGACTACCATAAGGATTCATGCCATCTGTGCTAAAGGCAAGCTTGAGGTTCCTAGGTTCTTTGCTGAAGTTAGGAAATCATTTATCGATTTACTTCAATTGAGAAGAATTAGCCGGATGTCGAAGCTTTCCATTAGAAATCCTTTCATCTGCATGCCACCTCAAATTTTTTCCATCATTTTCATTAGCAAACAAACGCTTGAACCTTGGTATGATTGGAAGATACCACAACACTTTTTCAGGCCCCTTAATTCATTTGTACCTTGGGGTTTCACATACTAGATACTTCTACTTCTCTTCAAACTCTTTTCTATACAATATGCAATCATTCGGGCATGTATGGATCTTTTTGTACTCCATCCCTAGTGGACAAAGTATTTTCTTAGTATCATAGTATCTATGCGGCAATACATTATCATCTAGAAGCATGTCCTTAAAAGCCTCAAGCATTTCTGAAAAACTCTTGTCGCTTCATCCATGTCGTGCTTTCAAGCTTACCAATTTCAATACTTCATTCAACAATTGGTATTTTTTACACCCAGGGTAAAGCGGCATCTCTGCGTCACTACACATATTACCATATGCATGTGATTGCTCAAAAACCTCTTCTCCTATATCATGAATAATGTCCTTTCTCCGATCATCCATATCCGTGTCATTAGCATCAAAGGCCACTTCCCCATGTTGAGATTCACATGGCATTTGTTCACTATGCCATACCTATATTGTATAAGTCTTATAAAATCCTTCACAAATTAAAGGTGTGTATAATTTCAGAACTTAGTCGACTCTTATTCAAACATTCTACACAAGGGCAATAAATCTTACCACTATCATCATCGGCATTTCTTTTAGAAAATTCTATAAATTCCCCCAGCCTATTATCATATTCAACACATGTTCATAAAACATTTTTCCAACTATGATCCATAGTATAATTCCTACAGATTGAAAGATTTAACATACATTATCAAAAAAAATTGAAAATTGCACAAACTAAGCCAACTTCAAATGTATATGCTCAATGTAGGTTCTGTATTGATTTTTGAAGGAGATACTTAACCATAAATGCATCACGAAGAATCACTCTTGGTTATAGATGCATCACAGTGAATCCAACAAGCAAAATAAATCCATCACGAGGAAAATAAATGCTTTGCATGAAGGTTTTGTGGACTCACCTGTAGCATATAAATTCAAAGGCTTTGCAGAGGAATAATTCCACGCACATTGCTTCTGATAGATTTCCTTTTGCAAAGGAATAATTCCACAAACGTTGCTTTTTGAAGAAAACAACATTAACCCTAAAAACACTTGTTGGTTAGTGTTGGTTGAATTCCTTATGACAAGTGAACCAATCGAACAAGTAAAAAAGAATGAGTAGAGTATCGCCCCACAGAGACTGTCGATACCGACAATGATATCACTTTCAAATGACAAGTGTGTTGTGTGAAAATTATATTTGGTTTGTTTGTTTTAGCTATTACTAATGACAAGAAATAAACAAGTGACCGGAAGTCAAAAGGAAGATATCAGTTTAAAAGTAGGCTGAGCTCGGATTTCATCCTAAGTTATGTCATTGCCCCAGTTCGCATACAATGCATTGCTATAGCAATTATGCTTCACAGCGTCCGCAATGCTACAACATAACCGCCTTTCACAATGTTACTCAGTTAACCCACCACTATACTATATAGAAGCTTCCACAATCCTATAAATACACTCCTCGCTATACTCTCCCATACTCCTATGGCGATTTCTAGTTAAGTCTGTCTGGTTAGCTTTAGGTGTTCTGGTTATGAGCGGTAAATTCATTCCTGGAATCTACAGTTTAGGTCGAGTCGTTAACAAGCTCGCCCAACAAACATTGTCTAACAGAGATCTAACCTTGACTCCCTTTTGGGTAGCCAAGACCACTGGGATAGCCCTTAGCGTCCACTAATTGGCGATGAATTAAAACACTGTTAAACAAACTAAATTTATTAAATGAAAACTAGCAAACTGGGTTCATTCTACAACTTAGAAATTAATCCTCACTCAGCCAAAGGAAATTTGGTTCATGACTGATGAGGGATAAACAAAGCAGAATAATAGAGAACAGCCCATGGCACAATAAAATAACAAAAGAAAAACAAGAGAGCTCGTTGAAAGGTTGACGTCGTAAGAGGCGTCCTGTCACACGACGTCTCTATGTCTTCTACAATCCATCTTGCTCCAGGGAAGAATTCGATCTGGTCTACTGTCCTCTCTTTCGTTCCTTCGTTCTACTCCCCTAGGTTTTGTCGTGCTTTCCTTTTATAGTTAGGCCTTCTTGCGTTGTACATCCAGTGAGTTAGGCCTTCCAAATCTGTCAGGTCCAAGATCTTAGATACGGTTGATATCCTTCTTTTAATATTGCGGGATTCTTTGAATCTTTCTTTCAATTCTCTACATCTGCTGGATTAGCTTCAGTCAATCATAATCTTTATGTGCATCTATATGACTTGTCTTAATTTCCTAAAAACTCGCGAGGAAAGGTTAGAATAATGTAGCACATAATTCTGCATCACTTACAATGTTATAGCATAGCAATCGCATTGTATTGCTAGCATAGGTGTGGGCATACGATATGCTATAGCATTGTATCAGCTTAATTATGCGCTTTCACGACAAAACCATAAAGTGGTCCTTTTCTTATGCACATGAGCAAGATAATGATATGAATGCAACAATTTGTAAAATCCATCCTCTATTTCCCTATATGCATGAATTCTCAGACATTCTATCAGATAGCACACATTAAAGCTCATATTTAGCATTCAAAGCAGTCAAAACACATAGGGTAAACATGGTATAAATACTACTCATCAGTCAGTTGGGTAGGAACCCACAAGCTCATTTCATCGATTTAATTCAACCAAGAAAAATAAGAAAGTGATATTGATGAGGGCCTTTTTGTCTTTAGCTTTAGGGTCCACAATCAAAAATTAACCAAGGATTGCGTATAAACAAACCTAGGATCGTTCTCTCTTCTCGATGAGCCTTTTATTGAATCTTAAGTAATCTAAATGCCATGCAAATGCAATTAAAACAAGGGAAAATTGGTTTTGGCTTTTCAAATTAATAAACGAAAGAGAAATGCAATTTAATTAAATGCTAAACTATTATTTTTGGTATTTTATTTATAAAATGGAATGGAGTATGAAATGTAAAATGAATGAATGCTCTTGGAAATGGATTAGTGACTATCATAGTTCAATTAAATGAAGGAGTAAATTTTCACTAAGTCTTGATGAAAAACCCCAAGATACCACTTGAGTCCAATATTCCCAATTAATAGTAGCTCCTACTACCATAGCTAACTACTACCTCTTGAGATATAGTTTAAAACCACTTAGTGTGTGATTGGGATTAGATTAATGCAATTTGCTTCCTCCTAATATGAATGTGATAACACGCCACTCAATTAATCCAATTCAATCATACTATCTAACAATACCACATAGAAAGCACAATATCTTGAATCAATTAGGAAATACATATATATAAATCCAACAAGCTACAAAAATTCAATCCAATCACATAGGTTTAATCCACAAAATTATCCAAACGGGTAAACTAAGTCTCAACATTACAAAACAATATTCCTAGAACTAGGAAATCCACATTTAATTAGAGAAAATAAATTAAACAAATAAACTCCCATATTTTAAGCTTTGAAACTCAAGTCAATAGCCACCACCAAGAAGCAAATGTCTCAGCCACACATTGGAACCTCAGCAACTGTCAAAAAAATTTGCTAGAATTTGAAAACTCTGAGATCTGGTTCAATTTCTCCAACCCCACAACGCTAAGCACTTTGTCTCCCCTAATTCCTCTCCAAACGAACCTCAGGTTTAGATTGTGAAAATCTCAGCGTAACTCTCTCTCTCTCTCTTGGCTCTTTGGTTTAGGCCGCCATGAAGGAAGAAGAAGATGGTGGTCTGAGGTGGTTGATCGATGGTAGCTATAGAGAGTGAAATGGTGGAAGGCAGTGAGTAAAAACAGAGGAATAATTCCGACTAAGCTTGTGGAGAAAAGGGAATGGCCGACGGTGATGGTGTGGAGGAAGGGAAGAAGGTCGGTGATGGTGGATTGATCCTCGCCGGTGAAGATGAGGATGGACCGATGCTTTCTCGTCTCCCCTCGTCCACGGCGCTATTTCTATCTCGATGTATTGTGTCTCACTGCCGGTGAAATAGATGGTGGTTAAGGGAGGAGGAAGGTCGCTCGCCGGCAGCAGGGGTGGAAGAGTAAACCACCGACTAGGTATTGAGGGACGAAGGTGAGAGGGAAGAAGGGAAGAGTCAACGGTCCTCATTTGGTTCGCGGTGATTCTTTTTGTATCAGGTCTCTCGCAGCGCTATTTGAATCTCTGGATGTCGGGTCTCTTCTTCTGGGTTGTAGATCTGCTGAACCTAATTAATTGGTTCCTGGTCAAAACATAGAGTTTTGACCAAGTACCAATTTGATCTTTTAAAAAACCTTTATGAAGGACTAAAGTGCAAATAGTCAAACTATTTATGGGGCATAAATGATATTTTCAAAACTCTTGGGTCATTTTCTGTAATTGTTTTCCTGGTTCCTTTTCTTCTTTGATATGCAATTTCTAGGAATTCTGTGGAACTTTTCTGTAATTTTACCCTATCCTTAAAAATACTAATTATGACCCCAATTGACATTTTATGAAATCTCAAATTTTCTTCTTAAACACCTACAATGCAAGATTAAACCATATATAGAATTCAAACTTCTCAAGTCTTCTCACTGATGCAATGAGTACGGCATGTTACATATCAAATCGTGCATACATCCTAAGAAACTTAAGAAGATACCCTATGAGTGTACAAAAAAGGAGAAAGCCCAATCTAAGCCATCTACACATCTTTGGGTGTAAGTGTTTTGTGCACAATAATGGTAAGGATCATTTGGGTAAGTTTGACTCAAAATCTAATGAAGGTATATTTCTTGGTTACTCTAATAGAAGTAAAGCTTATAGAGTATTTGATAAACCTTTGGATGATGATGAAGAAAATACCTATAGAAATCAATTCTTTTCAAAAACTACTCCTACCTCTCTTGAAAATTATGAAGATGTTTTTGAAAATACTTCTGAAAATGATTTTCAATCTCAACCTAAAGCTTGGAGATTCATTAGAAATCATCCTCTGGACCAAGTTATAGGTGATGTAAATCAAGGAGTAAGAACCAGAAATAGCACTTTGAATGAAGTAACGTTTTCTGCATTTATATCTCATATTGAACCCTCTAAGATTGATGAAGCCCTTTCAGACAATGATTGGGTGATAGCAATGCAAGAGGAGTTACATCAATTTGATAGAAATCAAGTTTGGGATTTGGTACCTAGGCCTAAGGACCATCCGGTCATTGGCACTAAATGGGTATTCAAGAACAAACGAGATGAATCAGCAATCATTGTCCGAAATAAGGCAAGATTGGTTGCTAAAGGCTATAATCAAGAAGAAGGAATTGATTATGAAGAAACTTATGCTCCAGTGGCAAGATTGGAAGCCATAAGAGTTCTTCTTGCCTTTGCCTATGTAAAAGGTTTCAAACTCTATCAAATGGATGTGAAAAGTGCTTTTCTAAATGGTTTTATTCAAGAAGAAGTTTATGTAGAACAACCTCCCGGTTTTGAAAATGATCATCATCCAGATCATGTATATCGTCTCAAGAAGGCCCTATATGGTCTTAAACAAGCTCCTAGAGCTTGGTATTAGCGATTAAGCAAATTCCTTCTTGATCAAGGTTTTATTAGAGGAAAAGCATATACAACTCTCTTCATAAAGAGTAATAAGCTTAATGAAATTTTAATTGTCCAAATATATGTTGATGATATCATATTTGGTGCTACTAATGATTCTCTTTGTGAAGAATTTTCCAAGAAAATGCATGGAGAATTCGAGATGTCCATGATGGGAGAATTGTACTACTTTCTTGGCTTGCAAATCAAACAACGGAAGGACGAAATATTTATCTCTCAAACAAAATACCTCCGTGATTTGCTCAAGAAATTTGGACTGGAAAATTGCAATGGTGAAGATACTCCAATGAGTTCAACGGCTTCCCTGGATGCCGATGAAGAAAAGGGCAAGGACTTCAACATAACTAAGTACAGAGGAATGATTGGTTCTCTGTTATACTTAACTGCTAGCAGACTAGACATTCAATTCAGCGTAGGAATGTGCGCAAGATTCCAATCAGCTCCAAAAGAATCACATGCTAAACATGTTAAAAGGATCTTTCGATATCTTTCAAACACAAAAGAATTGGGTCTTTGGTTCCCAAAAGGTCAACAAGAATTCCTAGTTTCCTATTCAGATTCTGACCATGCAGGCTATAAGACTGATAGAAAAAGTACAAGTGGGTAGTGTGAGTTCTTCGGAGGCTCGCTTATTTCATGGTTCAGTAAAAAGCAAACAACGGTAGCAGTATCCTCTACTAAATCTGAATATGTAGCTGCATCAAGTTGTTGTGGCTCAAGCAACAACTGTCCGACTTGGGAATTCATCTGAAAGAAATCCCAATACTCTGCGACAACACCAGTACAATAAGCTTGGCGAAAAATCTAGTTCAACATACGAGAACCAAGCACATTGATGTTAGACATCACTTTATCAAAGACCATTTGCAAAAGAAAGATGTCAAAGTAATGTTCATACCCACACACTTACAACTTGCTGACATCTTCACCAAGCCATTGGCCAAAGAACAATTCAATTTTATAAGAAGAGAATTGGGAATGGTAAATCCCAATGAATTGTAAGTTAATTATTCTCAAACAATGTTAGTTATATGTTTTTTGTTGATTTACAGTTACTAACTTAAGCTTCGGAGTGTCTACATAGTGTTTTGTAGGAGTATGTAAATTGTAGCATTTACTGACTTCTTCTGCAAATTCGCTTCTGTTATCTGCACACAAAAATTCTGATGTAACTTGAGTTGTTTTTCAACCAACTCGAGTCATGTTTAACATTATGTGTTGAGACTTGCAGTAACTCGCGTCAGATACACCAACTCGAGTAACGGAACCCGAGTCACTTCACACAACTCGAGTTACACGAAAGGCAGAGAGCAATCAGTTTTTTTGCGCACAGTTTAACTCGACTTACGTAATATAACTCGAGTGATATAACTCAAGTCATGAAGCAATAACTCGAGTTCCAGGTATGTCATTCGTTCTCCAGTGTTAATTTCCTTAATTCACAACTCGAGTTACTCAGTAAATAACTCGAGTTGTCCTGCTTCTATATATCTATCGCATCTGTCAAGATTCATTTCTCGCTTCTTCAAACCCTAACCCGAGTTGGTTCCCAACATTCTTCTCTGCTTCCAAATCTTCTGCAATGGCACCTAAATCCACAAAAACTCTGAAAAACCAGAAGGAGTCCTCATCTGATTATGACCCAACCATCTCTGAGTCTCCTCAAGCTTCGCCGAGACCCAAAAGGAAGAGAAAACCTTCGTCCAAGGTTTCTGAAATGCCACCCATTAAGAAACCCAAGAAGCTAAGGGTCGAGGAACCTTCGGCTACTCCAACTCACAAAGAAATGGATCCTGAAGCCGCAATTCAAAGAGATAAGGAACCTATCGTGGTTCCTCCCAAGACTAAGAAGAAAGTCACAGAAGCTCAGGGATCGACTTCTCATCCTCAATCTGGGTCTAAAGTGGTTGGCTTTGTCTCTAAGGTATCTATACCTTCCACTTATGTCTTTAGTCCACCTAACCTAGTTAAACCTCCTGACCATGAATTTAATTGTTCCCTCACACCTATGTCTGATGCTCAGTTACTTGATTTCAAAGAAAAATACTCCTCTCGTGGCTTTTGTCCCACAGTGTATGTGGACTTGGTTAAGCTAAAGAAGCAGTGTAATCTTGACTTGTCTCCTTGGCTAGACCAATTTAGGAATCTCTTGGCTATCAACACTGCATATTGTCCTTCATTAGTCAAACACTTTTACTATAATATGTCTATGGCTAATATAGTTGATAAGAAGGGTAGAGTCATTGAGGATAAGTGCATTACCTCTGTTAGGGGTCAATCCATCACCATCTCTACTGATGTCATTAATTCTCTTCTCTTTATTGAGAATCCCCCACCTATGCCTCATATCAGCTATGATAAGGAAAGCTTTTTCAAAATTCTTAGACCTGGGAAATCCTATGAAGGAAAACTAAATTTTTCTCCTGTTGATATGCCTCCAATCCATAAGGTCTTGTGGTACATATACTCTAGGAATTTGGTCCAAAAGGGAAAGAACTTTACTCATTTTAATGCTACACACTATGCACTTTTTGCATCTCTGGTAGCCAAAACTCCTTTTAATATAGGACACTGGGTCTCTCAAGAGATGAAAAGATTCAGATTTGTGTCTCCTAGTCCAAGAGCCACAATTACCTTTCCAAACTTGGTGTCTCTCATCCTCTACACCAACAAAATTTGGTATCTGGACCTTTATGAAAAATCTGTCAAACCCAAAATGTTTGATCAAGCCCATTTAAATTACATGATTCTATCCTTTCAAGAAGGGTCAGGCCAATCTAGAGCACCCTCTAAATCCAGAGCATCTCTCTCCAGACCCACAGAAGCTCAGTCCTCTCCTGCTCCATCTCAGTCTCAGCCTGCACCTCAGACATCAAGCCTCAATACTGAGATCAAGAGCATTGTGCTTAAGGCTATGCAAGAGACATTTGGCACACTTCAGACCACTCGACAAAGACAATAATATTATGAGTTATCTGATAAATTGGAATCAGAGGTTGGCAAGTTGGTGGAAACTCTCACCTCTAGGAATGACAAGATTGATTCCATGGATGAGAGGTTGGAGAATGTAGAAGGTTATTTTGGCGATCTTGACCAGAGATTCGAGAGTATGCATCTTCTGTATCAAACATTGGACTCCAAACTCTCCAAGATACTGAAGACTGAAGATGCTGATCCCTCAGGGTTTGTTCCATCTCCCAAGCACTCTCCCATACTTTCACCTACTCACTCTCCTATTCCATCTCCTCTTCATCAGTCTCCACCCCAAACCTCTCCTCAGCCTCCTGAAACCACTCCCATTCTTCCCACTCCTCCATTTTCTGTTCCCTATGTCTCCTCTGCTCCGCCCACTGTTATTCTTCCTATTCCACATATCTCCTCTGCTCAATCCTTCTCTGGTGACACTGCAGACTTATTTGATGAGCATTCTTCTGGTGCCTCCATTTCCACACCTCACTCTCCTAAACCTTCCTCTCCTCTAGCTCTCCCCTCTCCACCAGAACCACCTTCTCTATCTCTCACACTCTATTCCTCATTGCCTATTCTTCAGGCCCTGCGAGCTTCACTGACCCCCACTCCTCCCATTTTGCCTGATGACAAAGGGGGAGAAAATGAGAAAGAGAAGAAATGAAGTGAAGTTTGCAGTTTGATTAGTGTGTTTAGTTTATGTATTCTGTCTTATAGCTAGTTCATATTAGTGTGTTTAGTTTATGTATTCTGTCTTATAGCTAGTTCATTTCTATTATAAAGGTCATTTCTGTGTTCTTGAATTCTGACAGTGTCTTAAGTTTTTTTTAGCTACTGACAATGAATGCAAATATTAGATATGACAATGAATGTGGCTATATGTTTCTGCTTTCTGATAGCTTGTATGCTTTTATTGCAAATTCATCTTCATGAAAAATTACAAGTGTTGTCATCATCAAAAAGGGGGAGAATGTTAGTTCTCTATATGTTTTGATGATGTCTAACAATTGTAATACTTAATGGACTAAATTGCAAAGCTTTAAGTTCAGTCAAATCACATTAGAGTTCCTTGCAAAATGATTTTGATAATTAGTAACTCAAGTTGCACAATATAACTCAAGTCATAAGTTTAAGAAAACTCAGTTTTTGCAAACTGATATAACTCGAGTTAGTCTAAAAATAACTAATGATTTTTGCAAACGACAAATCCCAGGCAATGGTGCCATATTTTGAAAGATATTTTCCGTGTCTCTCAAAATAACCAGATTCAATAAAAGATTTGTAGTAATAGGGAACCTGGGTCGTTTTCCCAATGAATTCGCAAAGGGTTTGAATGGACAGTAACAACAAAACAGAACAGTAAAAATCGGGAGGGGGGTTTGGTTCAAACATAATAAAAATGAAATAAACAGAAACATAATGAAATAAACACAGATTAAACAGATAAACAGAAGATCAACCCAGGATTTCGAATTGCACCACTTTCCTTCCTCGAACGAAAACAGATTTTGAAACGAACTCGCGATTGATTGTTGACGAACCGAAATCTCTGCGTTCATTCAGAAAATCCCTCAACTAGACTATCGTCTATCGTTTATCCGATTAGTGGCGTGTCACTGTGCGATTGCACAACAAGCACTTAAACCTAGTTCGAACTCAATCCTTGGGATATCTCAATCTGGGCGTTAAATCTAACACCCAATCCGAAAGTAAATCGAATCCGAAATTACAAAACATAAACGAATTTGTTACCGTTAAGAACAAGTCCTCTGGATAGTGGAATCCTCAATCCGTTGGCCAATCACAGTAGCTTAGCCCATCATGGCTTTGCACAGAGACATCTTCATTTAAACTTCAAACTTATTTTCAAAGAAGATGATCCAATGACTCGAGCCTAGATTGCTAAACTCGAGTCACCTGCTCCAGTTTGGATGAATTGAACTCGAGTGTAACGTATCTTTGTTTTATAATCACGATGTCTAGAAATGCTAAATCTTCAAGTATGATCTGCATACTTCATATATTCACTCACTATTGTTCCTAACTATGTTTAATCAGTTTGTTAGTAAGTTTCAGACGATTATATGATGGATCAACTGAAGATTATCCAAAAAGAAAGTGATTACGTCATATTTATTAAATGTCAATTCAGAAAATGAAGCATGGATTTGGTCGATCATTCTTTGCACATTCAAAAAGCATTTATGGGTTCTTTACTTGTTTGAATGCCAGATCATCCAACGATAAGAATACAAAGAATGTCAATGAAGAATGACAGCTGATTACGGATGAATCAAGCAAGAATAGTAAATGTGCTTCAACGCTCAATGGTCATATTCAACCGTGTATTGAAGGCTTCCAACGGTTACAAGTTACCTTCACCATATATAAGCTGAAGCATTCAATTCATTCTAACTACCTGAAACAAAAACACAAAAGAAGATCATTACACATCTTATATTTCTTACACCTGTGTAATATCTTTGGATATACTAAACTTTAGTGTTTATCTATCTACATTTTTAGAGAGTTCATTTCTGATCATAAATCATAGTAAGAATCTCAAAGAATTGGTACTTTGAGATTGGGTTTATTTGATGACAACTTGTAAGGGGGAGTGAATTCTAGAGAGAGGATTACTTTTGAGTACAGAGTGTGTAATCGATTGAAGTGATAGTGAAAATCCCAGAGAGTCTGGGGACTAGACGTAGGTCAAGAGTTAAGACCGAACTAGTATAAATTCTCTATGTTCATCTTCTTCTTACTCTTTCTATTTATTATTGTTTCTATGCGATAAGCTCAGGGGTATTCGAAAAGAATTTTTAAATCCCCAATTCACCCCTCCTCTTGGTGATATTTTGTTCTACAGCAATGACTTGAACAATGGAGTTGGTATAATATGTGCTCGAGTAAGCTTCTCAACGTGCTCGAGTAAGAAGTTTGCTCAAGCAACCACTTATGTTGTCACGCAAATCTTGCTCGAGTCTAAATTTTCACCAGCTCAAGTAAGCTCTTATACTTTGCACTTTTCACTGATTCAAAACCTTATACATTTACAAGTCTTGTTATCATCAAAACATATAAACCGAGAACTAACATTTTCTCCCTTTTTGATGATGACAACACTTGTTAATTTTTAAAATCTCTTTGAGAAAGTTTTGAGATAAGAAAGGAAGAATATCAAATGCAATAAAATTCAATATCAGAAGATTAAGCACAACAACTATTGATTTGTATAAACTATAATTGTTAGTACACAAAGTCATTAAAAATCAATACATAACCAAATGACAAAGACAATACAATAAGCAAAAACAATAAACAATTGTCTCAAAAAGCAACAGTAAATAATAGTTTCAAAAGCAGCAGTCTTAGTCTAACAGCCATATGTCTTAGTTCTCTCTCCCTTTGTCATCGGCAAAAATGAGGGAAAGGTGATGTTGGATGAAGGAGTGAGAGAAGATGAAGGCTGAGGAGGAGGTGGTGTAGTAGTGGATAATGAAGTGGACGATGAATCTTGGCGAGGAGTGAGTGTAGGGGTTGCAGAAGTGGAAGGGGCAGATGGTGGATGAGAGGGAATATTAGATGGTGCAGATGTGGTGATAGGGATAGATGGTGGATCTGGCAAAGGCTGAGAGACAGGGATAGGCTCAGGTGAAGCAGTGAAAGTGGATGGAACTGAAGAGGCCAACTGAGGGTCAATGAGTTTGATGGCAAGAGCATCGAGAGTGGCATCATACTGAATTATCTTCTGGTAAAGTGCAATCTGCTAATCAAGAAGAGTTTTGAATTTTTTGTTCATTTTAGTCACCATATTAGTCAACTTAAACTCTAAAGTCTTAATTAAAGAAATGTTGGCCTGAGCCAAACCAGTCAACTTTGCATCAACTGAAGACTGTAAGTTCTAATTGGACTGAATAAAGGTTGCATTGGATTGAATCAGAGGAGCAATGGCAGTCTAAATAGCCTCACTGATAGATGCAGCAGCAAAAGAAGGACCTCGAGTAGAGGCAGTAGGTGAACCAGCTTGAGATGACTGAGCCTCATCGAGTTTGGATGATGAAGCCACTATTTTTTCGCAGGTTGTTTCTTAGGCTTCCTTGTTTCCTCAGTATCCTTATTCTAATTATATATGGCTTTCAAAATTTCTTGGGCCAAACTAGTTTCTCATTAGAATAATGTACCAAATGTTGTTCAAAGACAGGATGTGAGATACCAGATTAGGAAATGGAACTGTGGAGCGTTAAGAGATACCAGCTTGAGAAAGAAATTGAACCTATTGGAATCCGTACACATAGCGGAATTATAAAACTTTTACGAATCCCAAAGAGGATCATTCAACTGCGTTTAAATCAAGGTTCGTTAGAAAATCGTACCTATGCGAGATTCTGAATGTTTCTTTCGATCTGAACACGTGGGCTACCTTCTCGATCAACCAGGAGCAGACTCTAAGAATCTTCTCCCTCTACCGGTATCCACACGAAAAAGCCTTCGAACACGAATGACAGTGTGCTAGAGCCTTCAATATTCTCGCGTCTCTACTTTTTCTCTCTAGGGTTTCTCACGGCTTTTCTAATTTATCCGTCTCTTTAATATGACTAGATCAATATCTATTTATAGGGTTTCTAAAACACTAATAAGCCATATTAAAAAAATCAAAATTAATCCAATCAATTTTGAAATTCGAATTTCAATTAAAATAATATATTAATTAAATCTATCAAATAGATCTAACTAATATATTTATTTAATCTAAATTATAAGCCTACATATTTAATATGATATATTTTTATTTAATTAAATATGAGATACTATATCTCAATTTAATAAAATATGAGATACTATATCTTTTTTCGAAAACTATATCTCGAGATACAATATCTCTATTTGTTTTAGATATTTAATTTATCAAATAAATTAAATACAAAACAAATATTATATAATAATATTATAATATCTATTAAATTTATTATTTAATTTTTTTAATAATATATATATATATCCATCCTAGATTAAATGTTTTATTCATTAAATCTTAGACATATCTAAGATTCAATGAATCTGGACACTTTTGCTCGTGTTGGGCTATTCTTGTGTGCGACCCTGCAGGCCCACATGAGATTAGCAGCGGGCCAATATTGTACCAGCCCATAAGTCACAAGCGGCCTCTAGTAAGACATTGCGACTACCCAATTCATATGGGGATCGATGATACGATACAACCTATCATACAACCTTGTCACGTCGTTTTTGTCACGCAATAATTTGGTCAAGGATGAGGCATGGATAATTTCAACTTTCTGTTCTTGACCCTTACTTTCTCGATTATTGAGTAGTCTAATTGAAATGGAAACTCCTTTCCATCGTAGTATGGCCATACGTTTCTTAGACTCACTCATCGAGGGGCCCAGTATTATCTCTCTACAAATGTGAAGGACAAATTTCATCTTGACCACTCACATTCCTCTCCATGAGAACCACTGATCCCGATCCAAGCCTTTATCGTCACCCGGTCAAAGGTGACTTTTGACTAGGTCGATCAACGACTCATCATGTAGGAATCCATGATGATCTCAGGTCAAAGGGAGTTGTGACGTGGTTATACATGAGAAAAGCTTATGACTTAATCCATGCAGCTTTCTCATAGTGGTCTGCATCCAAAGACCCTTGTACTCTTACAAGTGCCTATGACTTTGATTCGTATCTCCATACCTCATCAAAGTCATATCGGTCTTATTTCATCTTCGCTCCCACGTAGATGACCGACCGAGGGACATTTAGGATAATCTATAAGATATATCCAGGGATACAGTTATCACTATAAACATGCTAATTAAATGATAACTAAATGGAGATGACTTGCCCCTAGGGCATAATTTCCAATAGAACCATCTCATGAATAATCCACTTTCCTAAGTTGCGAGGTTCCTGAGAGACGATAGATGTGAAATAAAGCATAGTCCCTCTTGACAAAGTCAGTAAAAATTTGACCTTTCTGAACCATGTTGCGGCTGTACAGATATCAGATAACTCTGAAGGTGTCAATCATATCAGCTGGCTTGAATTTTAGCATACCAATAAGTTCATCAGGCCATAGAATACTAAAGATCTCATTATCATTAATTTCTGAGGGTTCTAGTCTAGAATGTTAATGACCTCGAGAATGATATTTAAGTGATCGGTAGTGATCTTGAGATCTGTACCCTGAATCGAGATTAACAGAACATCCTCGTCATCCTCATGTATTTTTTTCTTCAAGCTTCATGTTGTAATATAATAATTTGACAACAATTGGACAGTAAGGAGTGTGAAGGCAAAGAAGAGGCTCATATTGTTGAAGCCAAGTTGACAGGTCAAAGTTGCACTCAGACTTGAATTTCTTTAAATCCAAAGATACAATTGGGCAGAATGGACGATTCCTATAATGAAAGTCAAAAGACGCTTAATCAAGATTGGTAATGGGAGTATTAAGCATACCTGGAGGACAGACCAGATTTTGACTAAGTAGCTGTGATGTAAAGGGGCCAATAGAACCACCAAATGCTTGCGAAATCTGACTTCCCGAGGTCTAAGATGGTTGAGGCTGTCTCGGACTCCTCTTAGCATTGGACTTAACCGCCCTTCCTCAGTGGAATCCACAATCAGAAGTGTCTCCTTTCCTTTTCCCAAAGGCAACGATGAAGTCTGTTGGCAAGTGACAGGCCTTGACGGCTCTTGTATCACAATTCCTTTGGTTTTGACTTTGGGTTGTGGTTTATCGGCTTGAACCTTCAATGATAAGAGGAACAGGTTTTTTTTTGAGAGGTTGAGGAGGCAATTTCGGTGGCCAATCCGGAAGGGATTAAGAGCCAGGGGCAACATTTATGTTCTTGGTACAAGCCATGAGGGTGGTTGATAGCCAGATAGAGGATGAAGAAATGATTGACTAGAGAGTGAGAAAGGTGAGTGGTGATGATAATGAATGGAAATTTGGGAGTTTCAGGGAATTTATAAAGGGAATGAAATAGGGTAACCATTGGGATTTCGAAACAGAGGAGTTCTTTCGGAGGAATCAAACAGAAACGTCTTAACGGTTATGGATTTGAGACAGAAAAGCTTAGGTTTTTAAGAGAGAAGTGGTGATGGATGGAAACAAAGTGAGAGAAATGAAAAGGTATGACTAAAACTTATAACTGATGAACTCACGTATTTTCTCGACAATGCTCACTTTTGCTCGAGCAGGACGACTTTGCTCAAGTAACTTCAAGTTTGCTCGAGTAAAGGCTTACCACAGGTCATGCTCGAGCAAACACTAACATTCTCGAGCATGGTTGCAGAAAATTGCAAAAATGCTTGAAATACCTTACTTCAAGTGTGTTACGTGAACACTTGAACCCCTTTGAAGAGAGATTTGATCTTTGTGAGTTGATTTGTTCTTCCAAAGTATGCATTTATCAATTTGTTGAAAGGTTGCTCGAGCAAGCTTTGGTTTGAGTATCAACAATAAAGATACTTCCCGACTTTGCTCGAGGAATTTTGTCCCCTTGCTCGAACACGTTGCCCGAGCATGCTTTTGTTTATGCAGTCCATATATGCCTTACTCGAGCTCGAGCACATTGCCCGAGCATGCTTTTGTTTCTACAGTCCATATGTGCCTTACTCGATGAAGCCTGACTCTCTGCTCAAGTATGTTGCTCGAGCAAGCATGCTCTTTGCTTGAGCATGCCTACCTGAAAGCAATAACAAACTTCATCAATTATCGATTGTACTCAAGCACATTATTGTGATGCTCGAGTATGCTTTTAAGAGTTGCAGTTCATCAGAGGCAATTCCACGATATTGCTCGAGCATCTGGAGATTTGCTTGAGCATCATCTCCCTCTGTTTTACCCTATTTTAAGTCGAAGAAACAGAGCGTCCAACAAAACAAAATTCTAGATACTCCAATGCTTAAATTAATATGATCTGTTAAACTAAACTTGAAATTGACTAGTGAGGAAGCAATTGCTTACAACTCATTGGGGTTTATCATACCCAATTCTCTTCTGATGAACAAGAACTCATCTTTGGCTAATGGCTTAGTAAAGATGTCAGCAAGTTGTAGATGAGTGGGAATGAACAACACCTTAACATCCTTTTCTACACATGATCTCTGATGAAATGATGTCTTACGTCAATATGCTATGTTCTTGTATGTTGAACTGGATTTTTGGCCAAGCTTCTTATACCACTGTTGTCATAGAGGATTGGGATTTCATTAAGATGGATTGCCAAGTCTTGAAGTTGTTGCTTAAGCCATAACACTTTAGCACAATAACTTGATGCAGTAATATACTCAGCTTCAGTAGAAGATAACGAGACAGTAGTTTGCTTCTTGCTGAAGTAGGATACAAGAGATCCTCCGAGGAACTCACATTATCCACTTGTGATCTTTCTTTATGTGTTAACACCAGCATTATCTGAATCTGAGTAAGCCACAAATTATTCGTTTTGACCTTTGGGAAACCAAAGTCCAAGTTCCTTAGTGTCTGCAAGATATCTGAAGATTTTGTTGACTGTCTCAGCATGAGATTCCTTAGGAGCAGATTGATATCTTGCACACATTCCTATGTTCAATTGAATGTCTGGTCAACTTGCTGTTAAGTATAGTAATAAGCCGATCATTCCTCTATACTTGGCTATATTGAAATCTTTTCCTTTAACATCAACATCAAGGAGAGTTGTTAAACTCATTGGTGTATCAGCTCCATTGGACTAATCAATCCCATACTTCTTCATAAGGTCTTGGAGATATTTGGTTTGGGAGATGAAAATATCATTCTTTCGTTGTTTGATTTGAAGTCCAAGAAAGTAGTTCAGTTATGCCATCATGGACATTTCAAACTCTCCCTGCATAGTCTTAGAAAACTCTTCGCACAAGGAATCATTAGAAGTACCTAATATAATGTCATCAACATAAATTTGCACAATTAGAAGATCATTTCTCTTATTGTGTTTGATGAAGAAAGTTGTATCAACTTTTCCTCTGAAAAAACCTTGATTAAGAAGAAATTTGCAGAGTCTTTCATACCAAGCTCTAGGAGCTTGTTTAAAGCCGTATAAAGCCTTTTTCAAACGAAAGACATGATTAGGATGAGAATTATTTTCAAAACCAGGAGGTTGTTCAACACAAACTTCTACCTAAATAAAACCATTTAAAAAGGCACTTTTCACATCCATCTGATAGAGTTTGAATCCTTTTGATACACACAAAATCTAAGAGTACTTGTATGGCTTCCAATTTAGCCACTGGATCATACATTTCCTCATAATTAGTACCTTCTTCTTGATTATAGCTGTTGGCAACCAATCTGGCTTTGTTTCTGACAATGATTACAGATTCATCATGTTTGTTCTTGACTACCCATTTGGTGCCAATGATCGAATGGTCCTTAGGCCTGGGTACCAAGTCCCAAAGTTGATTTCTCTCAAATTGATTCAATTCCTCTTGCATTGTATAACTCATTTATTATCTGAGAGGGCTTTATCAATGTTTGAGGGTTCAATCTCAAAGAAAAAGGCAGAAAAAGAAACTTCATTTAAGATGCTATTTCTAGTTCTTGCACCTTCATTCACATTACCTATGACTTGGTCTAAAGAGTGACTCCTATTATATCTCCAAACTCTAGGTTGAGACTGATCGGAGGTTTTGCAATCATTTACATGCTCAATTTCAAAAACATTTTTAGAATTTTCAAGAATTGAAGGAATTTTTGAAATGGATTGATTTTGATGAATAGATTCATCTTCATCTAAGGATTTGTCATGCTTAACTTCACAGAACACAACATGAATAGATTCTTCTATTGTACAAGTACATTTATTATAAACTCTATAAGGCTTGTTTCTATTAGAGTAGTCGAGAAATATACCTTCATCAGACTTAGGATCAAATTTTCTTAAGTTGTCCTTACCATTGTTGTGAACGAAGCATTTACATCCAAAGATGTGCAAGTGAGCTAGGTTCGGCTTCCTTCCCTTGTACAATTCATATGCAGTGCTCATTGCGTCTACCCAGAACACTTAGGAAATCTTCTTCTAATTTAACAGTGTTCTAGCCATTTCAGTGAGGACTCTATTATTTCTTTCTACAACTCCATTCTGTTGTGGAGTCTTCAGGGATGAGAAGTTGTGATTGATCCCATGGGCATCGCAAAATTCTCTGAAGGCTTGATTCTCAAACTCTCCTCAGTGGTATGTCTGTATACTTGAAATACATAACTCTTTCTTGTTTTGCACCTTCTTGGCAAAAACGACAAATTGATCAAATGTTTCATCTTTTGAGGATAAGAAGATTGTCCATGAAAATCTTGAAAAATCATCGACAATGACCAGAGTATATAAATTGCCACCAAGGCTCTTTATTCTTGCTGATCCAACTAAATCCATATGAAGTAGTTGGAAAGGTCGATTAGTGGAGATTTCATTTTTCATTTTGAAGGAAGACTTAGTGTGTTTACCCCTTTGACAAGCTTCACAAATCATATCATTTTTTAAACAAAGCTTTGGTAAACCGAGAACTAAATCTTTTCTTAGTAACTTGTCCAGTTGATACATGTTAACATGAGCTAAGTGCTTATGCTAGAGCCAACTTCCATCCAAGTTGCTAACGAAATAAGTTTCAAAATATATATTGGGCAAGTTTAAGGTATAACAGTTACCTTCTCTATGAGCCTTAAATAATACTTTTAGATTACCTTTATCAATCAGAAGATCATCCTTGTTGACAATGAGACACTCCTCTGAATCGAAGATAATCTAGTTATTCTTTTCTTCACTTTGGCTAACACTGAGAAGGTTGTGACAAAGTCCTTCCACGTAGTAAACATCTTTGATTTGGGGTCCTTCTTTATCTCTAATTTCACCAATTCCAGCAATCTTTCTAGATTGATTTCCCCTAAACGTTACTTTGCCACCATATTTTGATCTCATTGCAACAAACTCAGATAGATCTCATCTCATGTGTTTAGAGCATCCGTTGTCAATGAACCACTTATTAGTCTTTGATGCTCTTAGACATACCTGCAAATTAGAAAGGATCAAGTCTTAGGTACCCATCTTTTCTTGGGTCCTTTTAGGTTAGTTTGTGCCTTAAAGAATACATAAGTTCCTTTAGGCACCTATTGATAATTCCCTACCGGTTTATCCTTTCTCTGTTTTCTATGAAAACAGGAGGTAGTACTATGCCCCTTTCAATTGCAATAGTTACAATGAGTGAAAGGATTTGAGGAGTGTATAGATTTTTTAAAAAAAAATCAAATAACATCTTTCTCCTAATTTCTTTTTCCCTTTGTTCTTGTCTAGATTTGAACTATAACCTATACCTAATCTATCATTTGTAAACCTTTGAGCTTTTAGAATAACGTTAAGCATCTCACTGCCTTTAGTAAACTTCTCAAGGGTTTTGGTAAGATAAGAATTCTTTATCTCTAAAGCAGGACAATTTTCGCAAGCCTTTTCACAAACTTGAGGAGTAGCTTGAACTTGTTGTTTGAGGGACTTAACCCATTTCTTTGAAAGAATAAGTTCTTTGGATATTTTTTGAAATTCAGAACATAAATCATTGTACTCAGAAAGAAGTTCATCATAATAAGGGTCAGTATCATATACCTCTTGGCTTTTATGTTCTTCTTGGGCGACATGCAAATATTGGCAACTTCTTCTTCAATTTCTTTTTCATCAGAAGAGCTATCTCCCCAAATAGTTGAAACATATGCTTTCTTCTTGAATTTTTTAGATTTCTTCTTTTCCTTCTCTTTATTCTTCAACTGAGGACACTCTGATATGATATGCCCTAACTTTTCACATTCATATCAAATGATGGGTTCCTTGGATTCCCGTCTGTTGCTAGTTCCTCCTTTGTGAAACTTTCAAAATCCCTGATCCCTCTATCATTCTCATCGAACTCTTCTTCAAGCTTAGGAGTTCGAACTCCATCTTCAACGATAGATGGTTCGTAGTTTCCTCTCTCGAACATATTCCATAAACCGAATTCAGTGGCCATTACAAACACTCTGAATTTGGCTTTCCAGAATGAAAAATGTTTGCCATTAAAACCAGGGGATCTATTGATAGAGGCTCCGTCTGGTAGTATTCCGTCCATATTGTTTCTTCTCGGGATGTTAAGCCTTATTGAGAAGTTCTAGCTCTTATACCAGATGTAGAACAGAACATCACCAAGAGGGGGGTTAATTGGGGATTTTAAAATTTCTTTTTGAAAGCCTCTACTCCTAGCGCGATTCAACAAAGTATAATAGAGAAAGGGAGAGAAAGATTGACACAAATAATTTATATTGGTTTGGTCTCAACTCTTAACCTATGTCTAGTCCCCAAACACTCTGGGATTTTCACTACCACTTCAATTGATTTCACACTTTGTACTTGTTACACCTCTACCGGCCTCGCCCTTTCAGGTGGCAGGTTAAAGGGATTCCTTTTAAACTGTTACCTTTCCTTGGTTATTAGTCCATTTTGATTATATATCAGAGCACGCGCAACAGAGTATATGACCGGTTTGGACAACTACTATACTGGTAAAAGTAAAATGTACAGAAAGTAAAAGTCCCTGAAGGGTTAAGGATGCAGTCATCCAAAAGTAAATACCAATAATATACAGTTATCCCAAAAAGATAAAGTACAAAATATGATAGGGCATCCCCTATCGTTCAATAGCACCGTCATACCCTACCTTTCCAAAAGGGCCTTTCTAACTCAGACACGTCCTCCTGCATCTACAAAAGCTTCTGGAGTCCGATAATGGCCCCAGAGTAACTATCAATACTCAAGTACTAAATGTGTAAAGTGTATGCATGCAACCATGTTATATATGCAAACACATATAATATGCCAAATACACCATATATGCAAACAGAAACATACACAACAATCTGTCTTCGTACTATCGAGCCGCCTTACCAAGGCAGGCCCCGGATTTACCGGAATCACAACCCTGTCTCTGTTGAGCCGCCACTCAAGGCAGGCCCCGGACTAGGCCTTAGCACTAGGAACACAATCATTAGGGACTTGAACCCTAACAAGCTCTATATGCATGTTTTGCAAGAATATCCACAAAAACATACATGGCAAGCAAAAACAAACATCAAAACACATAAAAGTGCCTGAGTAAAGCAGTTACTACCTGGTGGGGTATTCACTCTCTTAGAATTTTAATGGGCCCACTAGCTCTTCCAAGTACAATTTAGCCCTAAATAACAACAAAAGACTTTATTTTAGCATTTTCCAAAAATACCCTTGCATTTTTACTTAAACCCGAGCTCCTTCACAATTTTCCAGAAATTCTGACCAACTTCAAACATTTTTAATAAATTCCACAAAAATAATTTTTGTATGAGACCAATGCCATCTGAACCCTTAAGATGTCTATTGTGCAGGAACAATATTTACATAATCTAAAAGTACACATATTTGGGGGTGTATCCCAATTGCTACACTCTGGTCAGAATTATCCTGTTGCTTTTTGGTCAAACATTACCAATTTATTTCTCCTAGTAGAAAAATCCAAATTACACAAGATTATACATCAAGGTGAACCTTAGGATGTATAATTTCTTCCTATAAAATATCAGCTCAAAAAAACTTATTTTACTATTTTTAAGACCGAGTTGAAGCTTCGATGCCCAGAATTCCAGAACTGGCAGCAAGCCTCCTTTCTAGTGTTTTCGGTGTTTTTGAGTTCGGAAACTTAAACCATGACTTAACCCCATACAAAATCATGTTCCAGACTCATTGGAACCCTCAAAAAAACAAAAAACAAAACAAAACAAAAAATCAAACCACTACACCAAGCCCTAACAACATGGATGAAATCTCAACTTTGAACCTTACAAAGTTGAGTTTTCGATGTTTACCTTAATCGGAGGTTTGGCTTGGTGGTTTGAGTGCTTTGGCTCTTGATCTGAGTGTGTGGAGGTTTCTGGACTCTTCCTTCCCTTTCAGCTGAGCATGCCACTTTGTGCCCAAAAATGAAAAGTTGTATCCTTTTAATAATGATTAAAAGGAAGCCAGGCAGTCTGAATTAACTGGAGTAAATTCTTATCCAGTAATTAGTAAATTGGATCTAACTTCTCTTGACTTCTCCTTCAAGTAAATCCAGAGTATTCTAGAGGCTTAGGTGGCGTATCCCTAGCCATTTAATTCAGATTTTATTTTTCAAATGGGGAAAATTACCTGTTTTGGCCCGAAACACCTTTTTATCCAACAAGTGGGCCCACATCTTGACTTTTAGACTGATTTTACTTTTCTTTTTCTTCAAGCCAATTTTTAATAATTAAGGGGGGTATGAGGCGCCCTAGGGGCCCCACCAAATCTGCCCCCTCCCATTTTATCTGGCTTTTCCACTTTATCCAGTCTAATCTCCTTTCACCGGTCCACGCTAGTTAACAGGGTGCTTCCTTTTGTACTTTTCTTCAACTTTTCAGATATTTTCCCCTAAATGGACATACATATGTGGCGCCATCTTGACTTCCCAATATGGCCCCACATTTGTCTCATTCAGTCCGAAAGAAGCCCCTAACCGATCCCTATCAGTCCCTTTTCTACCGGTTAACAATCTGTGGGACCCGCATTTTGTGTTTGGGCCTGAGTATGGATAAAATCATCTGACTTTTCCTTCTCTCTTGGGTGGACGAAATTAATGACTTAGGGGATAAGTATTTGACTATTTTGCCCTTACTTTTCCTCTTTTACCCCTGTAGTGACACGTGTCCCAATGTAATCATTACACTGACTTTTGCTTTTTGGCATATGACTTTTTCAATGTCTCTTTCTCTTCCTTTTTCCTCAAAAACGCAGGGGATCTTCATCTGTCCAGGAAATGTCATGTGCATATTTCTTTTAGAACATTTTTGCTTAGCTAATTGTCCCATACCTTAGGACATAGCTAAATGGCATTTTTACCAACCGATTAACACCGTATAAGTGTTTTGTACCCTTTTGCACTGACAATTTTATTTCTATGGTCCTTGATCTATTGGCTAAAATACTCATGCAAAAGTGAATGCAAAACATCTTAAAATATGTAAAGAAGGCACTTAAAAATTCCCCAGATCAAATGACCAAAGTGCCCTTACAAAATATCCTCTCAACTTGGCTTATTTTGCAAGTTTTGTTTACTTTTCTCTCTCCCCATTGCTTTGCACGAATTTGAGGCTTCTTGGGCAAGATTGTGATGTCATTTTTATGACATAAGCAAGAGCTTAGGTGTCCTCTTGTGAAATGACCAAAATACCCTCACAATTTTGCCCCTATTTGTGTCTTATTCCACAAGCTACATATCTTCTTCTTTTCTCTCTCTACTTAGGCCAAAATATTAAGCTTCTCAAGAAAGGATGTGATGTCATCATAATGACATAATCAAGTGCTTATATATCCCTTTTGTCTCTCGGCCGAAGATATGGCCTTATTCAAGAATGTCACACCTCCTGAACCGGCTTAGTAGTCTGCCTAATTTAGGCTTAGTCTCAAGTCTCCATGCTCGAAATTTAGGATATTATAGTACTCGAAAGTAATCCTCTCACTAGGATTCACCCCGCTTTACAAGTTGTAATCAAATAACCCAATCTCAAAGTCCCAATACTTTGAGATTCTTACAATGGTTTATAATCAGAAATGAACTCTTTAAAAGAGCATATAGATAAACACTGAAGTTTAGTATATCCGAAGATATTACACAATGAGTGAAACAGTAAATGCATTTTGATCATTTTTGGCGTTTTTGTTTCTGGTAGATAGAATGAATTGAATGCTTCAGCTTATATATGGTGAAGGTAACTTGTGATCGTTGGAAGGATTCAATGAAGCCGTTGAGAATAATGAATATAGTCATTGAGCATTGAAGTGCATTTATTACTCTCATAGCTTGATTCATTCCGTAATCGCCGTCATTCTTGATTGACATTCTTTGTGTTCTTACCGTTGGATGATCTAGCATTCAAATAAGGAAAGAACCCATAAATGCTTTCTGAATATATAGAGAATGATCGTCTAAATCCGTGCTAGATGCATTAAATGTAGGTGATGTAATCATTTGCTTTGTACTTAATCTACACTTAATCATCCATCTGATCATCTAAGACTCACTAACAAAATGATTAAATATAGTTAGGAACAGCAATGAGTGATGATATGAAGTATACGAATCATACTTAAAGATTTCGCATTTACGGACTTGGTGATTTAAAACAGAGATATATTACACTCGAGTTAAATTCAAGTAAACAAGAGTGCATGACTCGAATTAAGCATTCTAGGCTCGAGTCACTGGATCATCTTTTTTAAAAGTAAGTTTGAAGTTTAAATGAAGATGTCTTTGTATGACTTAGGCTCGAGGTTAAAATGTTTAACTCAAGTGCATGACTCGAGTCACTTAAGGTCACCTCGAGTCAAGTTCTTCTTTTACAAATAAACTTCGAGATAGCATTTTGAAAATGGTTTGAAATCGCGTTAGCTCGCTCAAGTCAAGGACTTTTGTATTTTGAAAATAAGTTTAAGTCCACAAAATATGACTTGAGTCAAATGGCATAGGCTCAAGTCACTATTAGTTCTTTAAATATGTCACAAGAGCTCATGATTCGAGTTAAGCAAGACTGGCTCGAGTCAAGATAAGTTTAAAATACTTTGATAGCTCTCTGCCTTGCACTGACTCGAGTTAAGCAACCTAAAACTCGAGTCAAGTTAAGTTCAAAACATTTTGACAACTCTCTGTCTTTGTTGACTCAAGTTTTACAACTCAAAACTTGAGTCAAGCTTGACATTAAGTCACTAGTTAAGTTTGAACAAGTTTTAAACATTTTTAAAATTAACCATTAACTTCATTTAGTTTACAATTGTCAGTTATCATTAAAACACATAGAGAACTAACAGAACATGCTTCTTCCCGTTTAGTAGAGAACGACCGTTGGAGGCTCTAAACATTCTTTGTGTTTAAGGAATTACCCATTGAAGCAAAGAGAATGTCTATCGTTTGAATGTCCTTTACATTTAATGCTTCTAACAAAAAAAAAATACTTTTTTCCAATTTTCATGTTATTTATTGTTTGATCACTAGGAAAACACTAAAGCACTAATATAATGAAGAGTTAGAGTGATTAAAAGCAATGGATAAATTACTGGAGTGATTTGTTAGTGATGAATAAAATGGGATCACTCGAGTAGTCATGTTTCTTTGAAAACAAATCACTTGATACATCACTTGAATGTTCTACTAGTGATACTCTTTGACACATCACTCTAGTGGTCACTTGAGTGATCTCAAGTCATCACTTGAGTGGTCACTCAAGTGATGCTTTCTACAAAACATTTTAGAGTAGCATCACTAGGACATATCACTTGAATAGTGTGCTAGTAATAAACTCATTTGGAATCCAAATAAGGGAAATGACATATCGTTAGAAAAATCTTGAAGTCTACATTCCAATGAAAAATAATAAGCTCCAAATTTTTAATATTCTGAAAGTTATGATCAAATTCATAGTAGCTAGTCTAGAACAGCGTCTTTATACAACCGTGCAGTTTCAAAATTCATATGTTTTCTAGATGTCTTTTGTGGAGAATGACCTTGATGTCATTGAAACAAATATTGAGTCTAGTTTTATGTACAATGAGTCTTAGTCCAAAACTCATTGTCTTCATAAAGTTATTATCCAAAGAATGACTATTGTTCTAGAACATCATGAGAGCATTGAGCATCAACTTTTGAGATTCATATCTCTTTCTTCTAAGCCTCTTTGAGCTTGATCTTGTCTTTTGTGAAACACATTTTGAGTACCATTTCATATGCAACAAGTTTCATCTCATTCAAGGTTGTGGTGTAAGATACATGTGCAAGTTACTAAACATGTTCGATGTGTGGTTTAAGAGATATATCCAAAATACTAGACCTCTATCGGGCTAAACAAAAACATAACACAACATAGTGATCATCACTACGGCATCACTAGAGTGATACTGCTAGTGATCAAGAACATCACTTGAGTGATCATCTCTGAAGGTGCCACTCAAGTAATAACTCAAGTGAAGTTGGTATAATTTTCATATAAGACATCTTAACTTCGGTTAAGCCATTCCAACCTCTATTTGACTATAGAAACTTCCAATATCACATCTAAGAATTTAAACCTTGATATTCCTATTAGATCTTGCAAGTTCTTCTTTGTTCAATATTGTTTCCTTCTTCTTGATTAATTTCCACATTCCTTTCGATGATCATTCTCCTTAACCTAATTAGATAGTTTATTTGTTTTCTTGACTATCTTCAATCTTTCTTTTTCTTCTTTCTCTTGATCATTCTCAATATTCCAACTTAATAGCTTATTTTTATGATATGATGAAAGTTCTTTCTTCAATCTTCTTATTCTTCATCTTTATCATTCTTCATGGTTGACCTTAATATTTTCTTTCTTTGCTTGACTAATCTACAAGATACTTAATCATAAATTTAGTGAAAATAAAGTAATTTTTATGTGAATAATATTAACACTTGATCATAAATTTGAGCAACTTTTTAATGAAAATATTTTTAATAAAATATAATTATAATATATTAATAGAAATATCACAAAATTATATTATTTTCATAATTTTATAAATTTTTATATTTATAATTTTGTTGAAAATATATATTTACGATTCAAAAACATTTTCTAACGTATGCGTTTAAAAGGTTATATCATAAGTAAATTTTAATAAATCAATGAGATTAAACATGCAAATTTTGTTGAAAATAAAAATTTATGATTATAAAATTAATTAACTTTGTAATATGATAATCAATTTAATACTATATATATATATATATATAAAATATTAATTTTTTAATTTCTGGATAAATATATGTGATTAAATGATTGATAAGTAATATTTATATTAAGGAGATACATTTTGGTCAAAATTATGGTTCAATGACTCAACATTGTGATTTAACATCCAACATACAATATATATTTTGATTTTAAGGAATGTCTTAGTTCCCTATGTGTTTTGATGATAACGATAATTGTAAACGCAAGATAAAATGAGTTTACGATAAGTTAAAAAAAGGAGAACTTGTCTTTGTCGGTGAATACTTTCGGTGATGGTTTCATTACTCAAGTATCGAGTTGACAATGAATGGCTCCTTTGTGCAAAAATGATCATTACTCAAGTATTGATTCCAATACTCAAGTAATGAACTTACAGAAAGCATTCCAAGTTCTTTTCACAAAGATCAATACTCGAGTAATGGTTTGATTACTCGAGTAATGACCAAAACAGACTCTTCATCTAAAAGGTAGAAATACCAATACTCAAGTATCCATATGGATACTCAAGTATTGGTCATACAAAAATGATTAAAGTATTCAACATGTGAATACTCGAGTATTGGTTTGAATACTCGAGTATTGAGCAAACATAAAGTTTTCAAGTTTTTCACATGTTTATCAATACTCAAGTATTGATATGAATACTCAAGTATTGGAATGGCAGAGACTTCACAAGTATTGAAAATAGTTCAATACTCGAGTATTGATATGATTACTCGAGTATTGACCCATTTAAAGTTTTCACTATTTCCAAGTGATTTGAATACTCAAGTATTGAGGCGAATACTCAAGTATTGACTTGGAAAAGATCTCACAAAGTTTTCAAATAGTTCAATACTCAAGTATTGGTTTGAATACTCGAGTATTGGCCATACGAAAGGTTTGCTATTTCCAAGTGATTTGAATACTCAAGTATTGAGATGAATACTCAAGTATTGACTTGGAAAAGTTTTCACACGATTTTCAAACGTTCAATACTCAAGTATTGAGTTGAATACTCGAGTATTGGGCATACGAGAGCTTGGCTCTTTTTCAAATATTTTGAAAACTCAAGTATTGATTTGAATACTCAAGTATTAAAGTTTTGGACTTAAACTAATTTTCACATAAAAGTTCAATACTCAAGTATTGGTTCAATACTCGAGTATTGGTCTTACTCAAGGAAATTGTCCAAACGCTCAAAACATGTAGTGCCTTCTCCGAAGACGAATACTCAAGTATTCAGATGAATACTCAAGTATTCACATTAGTGCACGATGCAATACTCAAGTATTGAAGAACTCACTCAAGTATTGGGCGCAAGTATTCAAAATTCAAATTATACGAATTTGTGATTTCTTCATGTTTGATCTTAATGCTTTCTATTATCATTCTTATATATTCCCAGCTATGTTTAATCACTTTGTTAGTGAGTTTCAGCTTGCTTAAACGAGATTAAATGAAGATTTAATACCAAAAGCAAAAGTCATCGTAAACATTAAATGCTAAACCCGTAGTTGCATACTTTTGGGAAATCCTTCGCACACGCTTACAAAGGATTAATGCCTACCTACCACATCCAGCAGCTGCTACTCCAACGGATTTATTTACTAGAAGTCAACTCGAACTTCGCCCACTGGATTAAGTGAAGATTAGAGAGAGAAGACCAAAACTGAACCTTAACCTTGGTTAATGTCACCAACGGTTATATGAAGAATTTCAACGGTCATTTAATGCCTTCTGAGTATAAATAGAAGAGCATTCAATTCCTCTCAACAACTAAGACCTCAGAAAGCGAAAATCATTAAAGTTTCCATCTACTCTTAAGTCTTTCTGTACTAAGTATCTGTTGATACATTCAATCTTCAGTGTTTATCATTATCTACTCTTAGAGAGAGTTTATTGATTGTAGATCATTTATTGTAAAGGTATCTCAAGTCTGGGGACTTGGAGATTGGGTTCATTGATTACAACTTGTAAGGGGAGTAAGTTCTAGTGAGAGAATTACTCTTGAGTGCAGAGTGTGTAATCAATTGTGATAGTGAAAAACCCGGAGAGCAGGGACCGGACGTAGGTCAAGAGATTGGACCGAACCAAGTATAATTCCTTGTGTCTTGCCATTCTTCTCTACTCCATAGTCTACTCTTGTTTTAGTTTCGAAAAACGAGCTTTTCTAGAAGAATTTTTAAAAATCCCCAATTCACCCCCCTCTTGGTGATTAAGCTCCACTTTCAGTCTGTAGATTTGCAAAGTATAAGAGAAGTCTTTTTAATTTAGAGTAAATAGAGGGGACGTTGATATAATTTTGAGTCGATTATAACTCTTGAACTTTGACTTGATGGAATTGTATTCTTATATGGTTTAACTGTTTAAAATATTAGTCACAATATTTCAGAAAATACAATTTTTATTTCTTAAATTTTAGGGACTAAAGTTTTAAATACTTAAAACTATAGGAGATTGAGTTTTAATTGAGTCAAAACTATAAAGACTTATTTGTAACGGGTTAAAGTTTGAAGCTTGAGTTACAAGCTGAGTCAAAAATAATAAACCAAAAGATTATTTTTCCTAAATTGTATTACTCTCTCTTTTGTTTCATGCGTATCATTTGAGATTTGAGAAATAATTATATATTACTTCTAGTCCTTAATATAAGATCTAGTTTATAGTGCAATTTTTCTACATTAAAGACCCAAGGTAATATTATAATATATATATATATATATATATATATATATATATATATATATATATATATATATAAACTTTCCACAAAGGGTTTTGGAGTTTGATCCTTAATTAATCAATATTTTATTATTCGTGATATAATTTAGGATTTTATTGATGGAAAAAATTCGGTTTTTATTTGTTGAGGTTCAGCTAGGCACATTTTTATATTCATTTAATTTGCTTATGAAACTAAAAATAAATTTCAATTTTCAAGCTTGTTATATATAGATTTTATATTGCATATTGATGAATTTACATTTTTAGTCCTTTTTTGGATAATTTTTATATACTATTAAAATTATTATCTTTTATATTATTTCCTAATTAAACAACCAGTGAGAGGACACATAATTTCTCCGTATATTATACGATTGTTCATTGGATATTCATATTTAAAGTTGTTTTAATCTTGTTGTAGAGTTTGTTTTCATTTAAAAGAAATATTCTTAGCAAAAATAAAAGAAATATAAAACTAGCTGAAATACCAAAATATAAATTCAGGCCTTCACTTTTAAAAAATTTCTATTCAATCTAATGGGACTACTTGGGACTTATAAATCTTACAAATTTACCTCAATGCCCTAGAATATTTACCATTCATTTCCTCTCTCCTCAATTAGACCTAATGGAGATTTGATAGAAGGGAGGATGAGAGGGTAGCAGCACCATTTTTGGGGGAAGTACTCCCTCCAAAGCCTGATCCTAAATATATGACCAGTTGACTTTTTTAAAGATATTAAAGAAGCTAAATAAAATATTTAATCATATCATATGTTGTGTATTATTAGATTATATATCAATTTATAAATTAAGAAAAATAGTTAGAGAAAAAACGATATATATACTTGGAACGAAGAAGAGTGGAAGGTGAGAAAAACAACTTTATTTTGATGGATTTTAAACCAGTTTGTGCTCCTCCTCCACCTTCCGTACAGGAGGAAGTTGATGATGCTGGTGTGCAATTTGATGATGATATGTCTGTAATGCTCTAATGAGCTGATGAATTCCAGTACTTATTAAAAAAAAAAACCAGTTTGTGCTTGTACTGCAATGTTTTGGATTTCATAACTTCACTTTAGAAATTAACAAGTTGGTTCAGAAATTCACAAGTTCCCATTATATATTCACAAACAAAACTTTTTTGCACTAAAGTTGCACTCTTCAATAAATCTCTCTTGTTATTCAATCACAAGACAAACCTAGAAGTTCACAAGTCCCCATTGGCTATTCACATTAAAACTTTTGCAACAAAGTTGCAATCCTCAACAAGCCTTTATTATTATTCAGTCACAAGATAGGCTTAGAAATTAACAAATTCAATTTAACAATTCACAAGTTTCCATTAGGTATTCATCATAACTATTTTCGCAATAAAGTTACACTTTTCAATAAATGTTTGTTGTTATTCAATCATATGACATGTTAAAAACTTAACAATAAATGTTTGTTGTTAATCAATCACAATGTAACGCCCCTAATTCCTATGTCCATTATGATGTCCATTTATATTCTAAATCCCTTATTAGACTAATTGGTGTGAAGTTATCGAAGTGAAGGCGTCAACAGATCAGAGGAAGTCACAACAGAGAGCATGCTTAACGTTTGGACGAATGAGTGACTGATAACATATGCTCAGACATATGCTGGTTAATTAAAATTCTAGAGGAATATAAGCGTGATACAACTTAAATTCTTTGCGGTGTATCTGGTCGGCACGTTAGTGGTACAATTATCCGACTATTCAAAAAAATGATACATAATACTATCCCAAAATAAAACTCTGGCTGAGTCCTTACGCGTGCTGCATGCTTACCCTTGTCTTCGGCTCCCGATCTTGAAGCTAGGGTAAATTCTGAGATTCAATACCCATTGATCTCATGTAACAATTAACCTCATGCTCAAGTATAAACAATATATATATGACAGATATTCATTACATTTCAGCATTAACCATATATAGCACACATCCAATGTAAAGTTCACAACACAACAATACATAGCACACAGAAATGTAATGTTCACAACGTTTGCACTCACCAGTGCCACGCCTCCACGTGTTCTCAGCGCTAGGAAAACATACATACAGAATTATCATGACTATAAACCGCACAAGGCTAAATGTACGTAAACTGGTGACCTAAGATCGAGTCTTAGCCACAATGCATGACCCAAGACCTAGTCTTGTCCATGACTCTGTGAATCATCTAATCACATATAAGCATACAAGACAACATAAGAGTTAGAGTTACAGTACGCGTCCGTACCTTAGTCTGTGTAGCTAGCGGTACTTCACCTTTCGATACTGATTCCTGACTTTCTCGGATATCCTATAATAGTATCACCGCATTATTTCCCTTATAAATAATACCCTAAGAGATGTCATTGACACTATTGACCTTTCTACCCTTGGTGAATTTGTTATTCCATCTATACCCTTTTTAATTATTATTAATTAATAATAACACTCTTTTATTTATTATTAATTAGTAACTCCCTTTATTATTTATTCCCTTTTTACTAATAATAATAACAATATTTATTTATTTTATTATTATTATTATTATTATTTTCTATTTATTACTTATTTATTTAATTATTTTTCTACAATTATTTTAAACTCTGAGAGGCTTTCTTAACACTTTGAATCAAGAGCTTATAAATACCAACTATCATGTAAATTATGCCCTAATACATTTTATTTAATGTTTCTCATGGTTTCCTCCAAAACCTTTGATAAATATTAATGTAATGTACAATATGCCTCATATACATAACAACACAGTTAGGTTTCCCATTATTCCTAACTACGGATGTACTCCCTCTGGTCCTTATTATAAGGCACCAACTAACAATTCTCACAAACCAATAAAAACAGTTAAAGTCAATAAAGTTAGCCTATAATTTAAGTAACTTCCAATACTACCCCTACTAATTGCACTAAACTTTAATATTATATTAATTATTACTCTCACCTACTACCTTTATTTATTAGGGGCATACATGGAAAAGAATAATTAATGCTCATTAGGAACAAGCAAGTGCTTTATAAAAAAGACCAAATAAACTTGCTAGTTGGTGCCTTATAATAAGGACCAGAGAGAGTATATATATCAGCAAGCTCAAACACATTATTAGCATCCCAATGACTAATACTAGAAAAAGAATAAACTTAATTATTGAAATTTCCACCCAATCTTCTTTCCAACGTCATTATGAAGTTAATGGGTTTAAATCATAGCCAACCTAACAAGGTCCCTCTCTTATACATCTTCACAAGCACCTTGTGTGCATTTAAACATAATCAAACCATAAGATAATCACTTTTATCTCATATAGTTGATCAAATAACTTCAAACATCCACATAGACCATAAATCCTCCTAGATTTAATTTATTAACATTTGAGTTGTAAATAAATAGGACCCATGTGTTTGTTTTATTATTATTATTTATTTTCTTATTTTTATTTTATTATTTAATTAATGCATTATTTTTTTATCACTTATCTACAATTGTTTTTTTCTTTTTCTTTTCTTCAATCCCTCTAATGCACGGCAATATATATATATGACACAAAATGGCTTTGCTTTTTTGTCTTCTATGATAGCGACGTACATACATATATTTAAGATAACCACGTTTCCAGGGACTTTAAATGTAACAGCAAAATTTTCTTTCTTTTGCATTCACTATATATATATATATATATTAGCAAGGTCTTTCCTTTTGTTTTCCTCAAACCCTTGACAGCAAGATTTTCCTAATACACTTACATATGTCTTAATGTGGCGTCATGTTATATCTGTAGAGTTATGTGCAGCGGCTTTGCATAAATATAAGTATATGTATATAGTAGCAAGCACATCTATTGCCACACCTACATCACTATAACACAAGCACTAATCACACAGCTCACTCGTACACACGGGCGGAGTATAGAAGGGGCAGGCGGGGGCCATGGCCCCCCAAAAAAAAAATCTGATTTTTTTTTTAAATATAATGAACTTTTTTTTTATAACTTTTTTTTTCCTATAATAACAAGATGGAAGATGATTTTACTGTAAATAATATGATAATTCATATTGAAAGAGAAATAGCTGACACTTTCACTACTAATTCAATTATTGATGATTTCAAGTCATTAAAAGAGCGGAGAGCATTACTTTAAGTGCGGGTAATTTTTAATTGTTTCATTTAGTATAGTGTTTTATTAATTTTGTATTATAAATTACATTGTTAACTTTTAATATTTTGATATATTATATAACAGACGATCTTACGGAATTTCATGATATCTTCTCATTTTGTAATTGATATGACATCCATACTAGAAACAGGTATGATATCTTATACATTAGAATTGTTAAAATACTTTTATTTTAAATCTGAATATTTTACTATGCTTTTACCCATTTTACACTACACATGTGGATGAAGTTAATTGATTTTTCATTCTAAACCTCAGCCTCTTGCCTTTCAATATTGTGGTGGTCAATTACATGAAATTTATGGTTGAACCAAAGATTCACAATCACATAAATTAACAAATTAAACCTCAACTTCTTGCCTTCCAATGTTGTGGTGTATTTTTTTATATTTTTTTCTTTTCTTATTTATATTCTTTTGTTTTTATAAATTAACAATATATATGTATATGAATCTCTCATGTTACGCTGCCTTATTCAATACGTCAATTACGGAATTAATGTTAGAGCAATGGTCAAATTAACATGATTGAAATAGCGACCAAATTTACGAACACATGTGATCATTTCTTATTATTTTTTCTTTTATGTGAACATAAGTCATTGACACTGCAACAGCAGCCTTGTTGATCTCATTAAGGTTAAAGTTACATCTAACACCTTAAAGTATTTTTTCAAGTAGCACTCAGTATTTCAATTAAATTTTGGTGCATACAGTAATATAAAGTATTTTTTTTCAATAACACTTCGCATTTTTATGTAATTTTTTTATCCAATTTTACCCTTAATGTATTTTCTAAGTAGCAATGAGCACCCAAAATTTAGAATATCATGTGTTACTAGAAATTTTTTTTTTTTTTTAGTACTGAATACACAAAAAAATTACTTTATGATTTGGATGCTATTTAGAAAATATTTTAGAATACGAGATAAGCCAAAAAAATAATACTAAGACATTCAGTGGGGCTAAAAACCACTCTAGGAGACTAAATGTAACTTAACCCTTTTTTGAATTTTTATCAGTTATTTCAATGAAGCCATCTTTAATAAACAAAAGTACGTAGTTCTATCTAGTCATGACATTTCTCTCATTTATCTTTGCGTTTACCTTTCTTAAATCAATGTTTGACTTTTCAAAATATTTTTCAGATGCAAAAATGTGGTATGTTTATAAATTAAGATGAAAGTAGCCGATGTTAGTTTTTATAATTATTTTTATTTTATCTATTATCAATAATACATAAGCATTTATTGTTAAACCGTTAAGGGTTATTTTTTCCCACGAAGTTTTCATATTTTTTCTTGCTCAATTTCGGGAGGACATTGAGCCAAAAAAAAAAAAAAATTCAGAGTCACACCTTGCTAATGAATACTTTTGGGAAAAAAATTACCATTAATCCAATGTTAAATTCTAAAACATAGTAATAAAAAAAAAGGTATACATATTTTATACTGATCACTTAATTGTAATCATATTATTTTTGTATTATCATAATATATTAATATAATTATTTTATTGATAAAGATCAAATCATAATGACTTTACAAGTTTTAAAAAACAAAGCATAATGATTTTATATTGCGATTTCATCATCTTTATTTGAGTTTAGTTAGACTCGTGAATTTTGATTGATGTGAATGGTTAAAATTGTATTAATATGTAGTATGTTTAAAGAAATATAAATAAAAATAAAAATAATTTTCTATTAAGAATTTTAAAATGTTAACTTGCTATTAAAGTTTACGCCATAGTTTTTTTAAAAAAAATAGTGACATGCTTTTGAAGTTACCTTAGCAAATATTTCAAACTAATTATATTATACATGAATTAATTGAAAAGAAAAAATATTTTGTCTTATTTTGTTAGATTATAAAAGTCGAAATCATAACCACTACTTGAACATTGTGTCACTATATTTTCATCGTTTCAGCTACCATTTTATAAGGATTTTTTGGGAAAGCAAATCAAACTCATGCTGATTTATTTTGAACAAAGACTAGTCTAAGTTCTAACTGCCTGATTCACTGTTTTACAAATTGACACTTCCGTTTTTCTTTGAATGCTAGGCTCAAACAATAGATTTATTGTTACATATATCACTATCAAATAGTATGGCTTAGGAAATCTAAACATGCGTTGGAAAAACAAACCAAAAAAAAAAAAAAAAAAAAAAACATGCATAGAGACTTTTATTGGAAAATCAGTTTAATTTTTAATTTGAATTTGAATATTGAACGCAATTACATTTTATTCTATATCTTCATCTTTAGTTGGTACGACTCAAAGGGGACCACTATTCCACTCAACCAAAAAAAGTCTCCTATATTAAAATAGATTGCGGGTCAAATTAAATCAAATGCATACCGAAAAAAAACACTATAATGTTCTAATCTTCTTGTTCTTCTTCTTTGCTGAAATAAGCAACAGTTGTACTAATGAATTTACTTCTTAGTCTTTATAGAATGATAATATATTTGTTAAATATTCTAACTTTTTATATCAATCAAATTGGAATAATGGGCGCACATTGTTTTTGTTAATTTATTTATAAGCCAACAGTGTATCATATTATTGGAATGATATCTTAAACACAGTCACTTTAATTAAATCTATAAAAAATACCATGCTCTTAGTCAGTTACTCTTCTGTTTGTATAATTTTCAACAAAGACTAGTCTAAAGCCTAATTGGTAATATTCTACATTTTGTCCGTCATGCTCTTAGTCAGTGATTCAGTTTCTAATTATATGAAACTGAGACAGATAATCAAAGAACACGTTGCTGTCTGGTGTTGAATTTTCGTAGGCACATAATTATTGATTCAGACACATTCGACTTTACTAAATTTCATCCTTCTCCCAATCTTTTCCAATACTTACGATTGAAAACCCAGAGCATCATTCTAGAAGCATTCATATGGCAAAAAATGAAAAATGAAAAATACTTCACTGAAACCAGAGAAAATTGCTGAAAAATCCTTCATTACAAAATCTATTGCTCAAAATTACCCAAGGACTTAGGTTCTTAAGCTAGCTCAACTCATCTTCCGCTGGTGCCACTATTTTTTAGCAATATATCTCCATTATAGGTACACACGCGTCTTCCGGTCTTCCATGTGCAGATAGTTAAAATAAATTGCACACAGTTGAATAAAAGTTGCAACTATTAAAGATAGGTTGAACCTGAGGTCTTGAACAAATTTCATACACTTTGGGCAATAAATTTTATAATGAGAGACTTTTCAACAATTTTTCCTTTAATTTATTCCATAGATTAAATTTTCCATTCCTTTACCGTTTTTATTTGCACCCAAATATGTCATGTATATGAGACAAAGTATTTTTGCGCTTGTGTGTGTAACAATGTGAAATAAGTACTTTTTTTTAACATATAATAAATTGAAGGTATAATTTTTATCTTAAACGAATCATTTTAAATTAAAAGCTTAATTTCGACAAATACATTTTATATATAATAAACTATATATTTCATGCCATAAACCATACATTTTAAAAAATGTATTTCTTTAGGAAGTGGACAAATATTCCTTAAAAATGTGTTTTGTCCAAGAGTTTAGTTCCTCCAGAACTCAATCATTTGAATCTAAAAGATATACGTGAGACTTTATTTGTAACTCCAAAAACGCCTCAACATCCCTTAAATAACCTTGAAGGGAATTATAAAATTTATCTTCTGAAAACCGATCAAGTGTATATGAAATATACAAATATCAAATTTAGCTATTTTTGTTTGATTCCTTTAACCTATATATAAATACACTTTTGATCCTATGATTTTATACAATATTTTAATAGCCTTTTATTTTTCTAAAGCATCTTGTCAATCCTTTTACCTAGCACTGTTAGTCTCAAATGATACTTTTTTGTGTCAATCATTGTTATTCTAAAAAATTGAACTGAATGTTTCAACATTTGTAAGTATTTTATCAACATTTAAAATTTCAATTTGTGCATATAAGAACTGAGATTAAATTTTTGCTTTTACATGTGTATGTGTGTGTGTGGAGGGAGGGAGATTGTGTGTGTGTTTTAATTCCCATTGCCTCATTATGCAGCCATCTAGCTTCCCGTAATAAAAATTAGATTTAATTTATGTTTTATAAAATGTTGAATATATTGAAATATAGGATTTTTCCAAAATGTCTTGCACAGAAGAGAAGGTATCCTTAAACAGAATTCAGAAAAGCCACAAATTAAATTCATTTAAAGAATATGAAATCTGTCTCTTCTAAAGATTATTTAAAGATGACACTTTATGTGAGAAAAGTCTGAAATTATATATAGTTAAGGTTCATATAATATTAACTAGGAAATTTCATCACATACAAAAAGATGTAAGCTAAGAAGTTTCTATAAATTATATACAATACTACAATTTATTTAATACCACCCTCTATACTGGAAGCGGATCTCAATTTATAGTCACCCCTTATTTTAACAGAAAATTTAGATATTAATTAAAGGGCCATATAACCTCAATTATGGACTTACAAAACATAAGTAAACAAAGCTAAGGGCAATATGCGATGGGAATTAAACAAAGGTCATTCTTTCTCTTTACTGCAGCACCAAATTTCTCAGTCATGTCCATTTGTTCATGCTTTTCCCCATTAGGAAGTTGCCAATCAAAATGATAAAGCAGATTAGCAATCATCAATTGTAAAATTGGTGTAGCAAACGACATTCCTGGACATATCCTCCTTCCCGCACCGAATGGAATAAACTCGAAGTTTGTACCTCTGTAATCAATTGAACTGTCGATAAATCTCTCGGGTTGAAATTTCTCTGGTTCATTCCAATAATCAGGATGTCTTCCAATGGCCCAAGCATTGATCATCACTTTTGTTTTGAGAGGTATCTCATAGCCACTAATTTGACATATCTCACTGTTTTCCCTTGGAACTAACAACACACCAGGTGGATGTAACCTTAAAGTTTCTCGAATCACTAAAGCTACATATTTTAATTGATCAAGTTCTGACTCATCCACGTATCCTTTTTTTCCATAGACCCTCCGTACTTCTTGCTGTGCCTTGTTCATGACTTCTGGGTTTTTCATCATTTCTGCCATTGCCCACTCTGTTGTTGTTGCTGATGTTTCAGTTCCACCAATAAATATGTCCTGAGAAGAATCAGTGCCATCATTAATTAAAAGTCGATAGTATGTATATTATGTTTGTGTCTATGAACAAGTTCATTGCAGCCAAGACTTCACAGTTTTTGCAAATCAATTAATTACTTCCTCTGATCCTTAATATAAGATCCAGATAACTAATTTGCGAATATTAAAAAAATTAATTAAAGTAGTTAGTTGTAATAAATGGTTGTTGGTTTGACTAAAATATCCTCTTTAATGATGTGCAGTGAAAGTACTATGGGAACCCATTAACATTAATATGTGCAATCAATAGGGAGGAAAAAATTTATATATTTGACAGATAAAGGAACCAATTGCCATGCTCTTATATTAGGGAGCTAGGGAGTAATAACCTAGTCCTTGTAGTGATTGACAAATGACACATAAGTATGCAATTATGGTCAAATGGTAAATAAATAACTAAACATATCTCTATTCTCTAGAATTAAACTCGTGTATTTGGATAAATGCTCGAGGTGATTTTTAAATAATATAAGCTGTTGTGGTGGATCAACATACCAAACAAAGAGAGAAAGCAAGCAATTGGAATACTCTATTATAACAAGTCACGCAAAAGTCAAATTATGAACCAGGATGAGGTATTGATAAACATAAATTACTCCCTCAGGTTCTTTATACTGGCTATTAATTTTATTAGATTAAAAAAAGTTAGTTAAATTATTTAATATGATATATATTTTCTAACACTCTAGTCATATTCCAGAATTCATTTCTTCTCTCTCTTTCTTGATTATTGTTTAGAGAACATCAATAGGGGTAAATTAGAAAATGATTAACATATATGAAAAAATAGATCTTATATTTAGGACTAAAACTAACTCTTCAAATATGTCTTATTTTAAAGACTGGAAGGAGTAATAAATTTCATAACCAACTAAGCATGAAACATTGGATATAATATATACATGCAAAGTGTATATGTATATTGATGATTAATTAAACTAAGACTTACCAGGAGAACAGCTTTGATGTTGTCGAGAGTTAAGGGGACTTCTAGGTCACTCTCTTTCTGAATCCTGAGAAGAACATCAACGAGGTCCTCTTCAGTATCTTTATTGCCACTCTTCTTCACTAAGTGATCATTAAGGATATTAGTGAATACCCTATCAAGTTCTTGACGCGTCTTTTCAATTTTAGCTTTTGTGCCACTGATCAAACGAAGGAACTTGAGTGAAGGATAGAGATCACTAATCGATAAGCCACTCAAAATCTCTACCGCGTACATCACAGCCACTAGAGCTTCTTCAACGTTATGAGTCTTTTGACCGAAGGCAGCTCGAGCAACTATGGAGTTTGTGAGTGGATAGAGTTTCTGTGTGAGATTCACAACAGAACCAAATTCAACATATTGGCGAATATCCTTCACTAAGGCAGAAACTTCCTCTTCCCTTATTTTTCTGAATGTCTGGACCCTCCTTGAAGAGAAAAGCTCCAAAGTACAGATCCTTCGAAGTTGCCTCCAATAGTTTCCATATGGAGAGAAGACTATGTCTGTGCTATCATAAGCCAAAGTTTCACTAGCAATAATTTTGGGTCTATTGGCAAAGATTGTGTCATGGGTTTTCATGACTTGCTTGGCTACTTCTGGGGAAGAGACTATGACGTGGGACACATGGCCGAGCTGAAGGTGCATTAATGGTCCATACTTGTTTGCCAAGTCTCTAAAAGATTGATGGGGTAGTGACCCAATCTGATGAAGGTTTCCTATGAGAGGTAGTTTCCATGGTCCTGGGGGTAGGGCTCTGAGGGATTTCTTAGATGCTAAAAGTCTGTGAATCATTAAGAGGAAGCAAAGGAAGGTGAAGAGGATGGAGTATGAGATCTGAATCTCCATTGATGATCAAGGCTATGGGAATGGTGGATAGTTCTGTAGCGTAAGGATTTGAAGAAAAAGATCAACTGGCGTGGTTTTTATAATCAATTCCGGTGCTGCATTTTCAGACATACGACAAAACTAACTTCAGCAAAATACATTAACCACCCTTTGTTTTTGACTAAATTACAGAAACCTTGTTCGGGCTTAAGAATTATTTTGGCATCAACTTGTTCCCTTTTATAAGAGACACTAATATGTTTGAAATTGTTATTATTATTTATCAAATTTCCCCTATTATTAATTATTGGTTAGTCTCAACTCACTCACTCGTTTTCCATTAAGAAAGGTTTACCAATGTTTTCATTTAGATAATATACCTATTTGTATCTTAAGAAAAGGATGAAAGGTAGGAGGCAATGTAGTCTAATACTAATGATTTAGTCTGATGAAAATTCCTTCTAGAGAGCAATTTCTTCCTTAATGGATGCTTATCTTAGTCATAAAAAAAGTCAAAGGATATATATATAACGACGTTAATAAAAATATTTTCTTTATATTTTTTTTTTTTTGGAAAACGTTATTCATTACACAAATAATATTGATATAATATAAAAATAAATAAATTATTAGCTAATAATGGTAATTGTTATTTCAAGTGAAATGAATACGATTTCTCTAATAAAGTGGCGTTGAATATTAAAAATTAAAAATTATATTAAAAAAAGGTTATGCATGACTCCAGTAATATTTGAGAGCTAATCCATAAAATGGGGAAGGATATTAAATGAACAATAAAAGTAACTTGAGAATTTCATTTGAGTAGAATGCAATTTTGAATTTTCCTACAAAATTTTTTATTTTGTAATTAATTTTTTCATAATAAATTTTTTAACCTGGCATCCATCATCAATTATAGGTTCAAATGCCGAGTGATTGAGGCTTAGTGATGGAGTCCACCCAAAAAGAGTTGTTTTAAATTGGATTACAAACTATTCTGGGTTCATTTTACGTTGAATAAGTAAAATGAATTATTTTTTCTTATACACCCGAAAGCAAAGCAAAATGAATAATAATAATAATAATAATAATAATGCAGTTTTACACCAACAAAAAATGAATAATAATAATAATAATAATAATAATAATAATAATAATAATAATAATAATAATAATAATAATGCACATGGAGGAGGTTGGAACAGAGGTAAATGGGTGATCCAAGAAGATTATAGAGGAGGTAAGGGCAAAAAAAAAAAAATTGCCAGATTATAGATATTCTCCTTTTCTTATCTTTCTCTTTTACTTTACAGAATCTCATATCCATAGATAAAAAAGGATGATTAATATTAATACGAATAAATAAATAAGTTTAAATGGTTAAATTTTGATGACCATCCGTCAAAAAAAAAAAAGTATTGATATGTACAATTCTTAACGGCAGTACCAAAAAGAAAAAAATTTAAATCATAAAATAGAGTAAAATACATGTATTACCCCTATATTTTACCTCAATTACATAAATCTCCCCTCTATTTTGAAAAAGTATATAGACCTAACTTGAAATTAAAATGCATGTTGTAGAAACATCACTTACATGTTTAGGATTTTATTTCAATCTACCCAACCGTTAGTTGACCATTAAGTTTGAGAATTAAACATTTGATTTGACCGAAATACCCCTCTTTCAACAAATAAATAAACATTTATATTTGTCTAAAAATATTTTCTTATAAAAAAAATTTAATTCTTGTACATATATGTTGAACATTTATAATATATAATAATTTTTAAAAAAATTATATCATATTGTAAAAATTTTATATTTTTTATCATTTTTATTGAAACTTATTTATTTAATATTATTTTAAATGACTAAAAACATATTTATTTATTTTTTCCACAACACCATGGTTGAAAACATATTTCAAAAGAATATTTTTATTCGTCATATGTTATTAATAATGTAAATTTGAGATATTATATAACTTCTATAACTTTTATTTTTAAATACATTTTTTTGTACAAATATTTAAGTATATGCCTCTAGAATCAATCATATTTTAATTAAGTTTTCTATGTGTGCATTAATTTAATTAATAAATTTTTTATCTCAATATAAAAAAAAAATAACAGACACCTATTTGCAAATGTAAAAAAAAAAATTAAGGAAAAAAATCTTAAATTATTTGAACAATTTTAGCCAAAATTTGTTTATTAGTAATGATGAATGGTAAATTAGTAAATAAAAATTATTTTTAAAAATTATAAATTTTAATTAAACAATAAAAATATTTGACGGTGTTAACGATTTAGACTTAAGTATATATACTTTTAAAATAAAAAAGAGATTTATATAATTAAAGAAAAATATAAGGGAGGTCTGAGTATTTTATTCTGTAAAATATTAAATTCAAACCATCCTTTTTCCATCTAAGAATCAGGATGAGATATTGAAGGGTGAGGATGAGATATAGAAAAAGCAAAATATTTTCTTTAAATTACATAAACCTAATTAAATAATTTAAATCAAGACTACATGCAATCACTTTCAAGAAATGGAAGCAAATGAGTTATTATTTTATTATTTTTAATGAAAAATTTTCAAACAGAAATATTTTTGTATATGATGCATGTCATCCTTCTTTTGAATCAATGTCAGCAATGTCGGCCGCTTTTCAGAACGCTCTGACTTATTGGAACAGCAACACCAATCCAGCTCCTTCTTTTTGGTCGAAATAAAAGACTAGTTCATTAGAATTTGGTAGAAAAATTTAAACAATGTGTTTGAACTTAATTTTAAGTGAATGTCTTCTCTCGTGTGTATGTGTGTGTTTTTTTACAATTTATTTAACATTATTATTCTTTTATAAAAGATTTTAGGTCTCCTTTGGATTCTAACTTACATATTTGCATGAGTTCTAGTAGACACTCATTTTTGTTGTTGAATATCACTTTGATCTCATTTACAAAGCAGAGAGAAGGATTTTGGGAAAATCAAAGCAAGGTCTCAAGATATAGAAATATTCACAAAAAAGTCCCAGACTAAGTTTTCCTCACAAAAAAAAATCTGTAGGAATTTTTTTATGAGGGAAATTTGATGCAAAACTTTTTTGTGATTATTTCTATACTTTTGGACCTCACTGTGATTTTCCGAAGAATCTTCTCATCTTAATTAGAAGCCATGTCATTAACATTTTATTATTAACTTCCCATTCTACCCCTCATTAAATGCTAATGGACTTTGTATTTTTTTTTTTGGAGGATATACAAGAGTCTGTTTGACATGGTTGTGAATGCTAAAAAAAGCCCAATGAACACTCAATGATGTGGGAAGCCCATTAAATGAGTGTTTGGCATAACTGTAAAGGCTAATAGACATCAAGGTTTGATGTGGCTTTTTTTATGAAGCCACAATTTGTTACTTTTTATCCCATCAAAAAAGCTACAACCATTTTTCGCCTTCTCTCTCCTCTCCTCTTCAAGTCATGCCTTCTCTCTCCTCCTCTCCTCTTCAATTTCGCTAGCTACCTCCTGTCCATTATAGTATAATGAAATTTTATGGTGCAATTTCTACGGTAGTTCAATAATCATTTATGGTGCTTTTTGAATGGCACCAGAGCTACCTCCTGGTTTTTCTTGCGCCTTCATAGGATTTTATCATTCAATATATATATAACCCAAAAAACGAAAATCAACAACAACAAAAAAAGTGTATTTGTCTTATGTGATAGTGCAAAAGATGTGCTATGTAAAGTTTTTTTAAAGAGTTATCATGTAGTAAAAGTAAAGTACATATGTGTAAAGTTGTAATAAATTTATGTACTTGTAATAAATGTATGAAGACAAAAGTACAATAGTAGGCTTTAGGCTTTTAGACTTTTGTAAAGTTAGGAGTTATGCTACGTAAATGTTTTCTGATAGATTAGGAAGCAGTTGGGATGCCGACTGTCTATAAAAAAATCATGTAATTCTACATTGCAACACACACCGAGTTTGAAACATCGCTCACATTACTAGTTTGCTCTCTTGTATACACTTTTCCTGAGAAATAAAATTTCATTAGTTTAATCAAAATACACACACACACATATATGGATAAAGGATCTTATTTGCCATGAAAGTTTTCGCTTAGGAGCATTGGGTGGACGAAAGTTTTTTTTAGATCAAAATTGCCACGGAAATTCACAAAACGTAGCAATTTTGCCCCTCCGTTAATTTTGACTGGTAATTTTAACTAAGTGCATACGTGGCATGTCACCTCATCAATAAAATAAGAGTAAAGTATCCTTTTTGCCCCGAAAGTTTTCGCTAAGGAGTAATTTTGCCTCAGAAGTTTATAAAGCGTAGCAATTTTTCCCTTCTGTCCCCCAATATTAAATTTGACTATTCAATCAGTCAAAGAACACACATGTCATGCCTTGAAAAGGTCAAACTTGGAGTCAGAGAGGGAGATCCTTGAGATGCTGAGCTCGAGACAGCCAGAATTTGTAAAGCCAAACTGGTCAAAGGAGTGAAAGGTGCATCACAAAACCCAGAGGAAGCATCACTTATGATCTAAGCAAATGAAACACAAAATGAGAAATGAATTATCCCAAAAATTGGTTCAGTAAGACAAATCAATAGTGATAGTATTTACCTTTGTATAGACTGATATAGGCCACCCACCTTGTCCCATAAGATAAATCTCCAACGATTTTAAGAGATGCTTACTGAACCAATTTTTGGGACAATTCATTATTGATTTGTCTAGATCAAACCAATTTTTGGGACAAATCAATAATGAATTGTCTCAAAATTTGTTCAGTAAGCATCACTTAAAATCGCTATAATTTTTAGGAGCAGTATAGATTTACCTTGTGAGACAGGGTGGGTGGCCTAGATCAATCTATACAAAGGTAAATACTATCACTATTGATTTGTCTTACTGAACCAATTTTTGGGACAATTCATTTCTCGTTTTGTATTTCATTTGCGTATATCATAAGTGATGCTTCCTCTGAGTATTACGACAGACCTTTCAGTGCCTTTGACCAGTTCGGCTTCACAAATTTCGACCACCTTGAGCTCAACATCTTAAGGATCTCCCTCTCTGACTCTAAGTTTGACCGTTTCAAGGCATGACATGTGTGTTCTTTGCCTGATTTAATAGTCAAATTTAATATTGGGGGGTAGAAGGGAAAAATTGTTACGTTTTGTAAACTTCCAAGGCAAAATTGCTCCTTAGCAAAAACTTCCGGGGCAAAAATAATACTTAACTCTTATTTGATTGATGAGGTGGCATGTTACGTGTGATGAGGTGGCATGTCACGTGTGATGAGGTGGCATGCCACGTGTGCACTCAGTTAAACTTAACGGTCAAAATTAACGGAGGGGAAAAATTGCTACATTTTGTGAACTTCCGTGACAATTTTAATCTAAAAAAAAAAAACTTATGTCCATCCAGTGCATCTGAGCGAAAACTTTTATGGCAAATAAGACCTTTATCCCTATATATATATATATATATATATATATATATGATTTATGTCATTTTCAGTTATTTGTCATCTCATCTATCTTTTCAAAAGCTATGCCAAACAAGTGTCCATAAAAAAAAAAAAAAAAGTCTTCGCCACCGATATCTCAAACACAAATCACGTTATAAAAAAAGTCCATCAAAAAAAGTTTATCGAAAAAAAGTCACTTCTCTCACCGCTATCCCAAACGGGTCCTAAGTTGGAAAAATTTATAATACTAATGGTGTATCTTTTTTTTCCCCCAATATAGTGCTAAATTAATTGGCTAACATATAAATTTAGTTCTCTTAGTTTACATTAAATTTTAGTTTAGCCAATTTTATATAGGGATTAACATATCTGCATTTACTGCAGATATGTTTCTGCAGCAAGCCAAAACACACCATTTCATTTTTTTTAATAGGGCAGGTTATTTCCAACACATAAGCACATGCTACTGAGAAGGTTGATACATGAATCTTCTTATTATTCAACTTAGACTCTGCTATCTTTTTAAGCTTTTGAATGTCTCATGGAACTAGAGCTGGGAATTAGGGCCGACCCTACAAGGCCTGGGGTAAGGAAAACATCCCCGGTCTAATAGTACCAGGGCCAGGGCCGACCCTATAGGCCTGAAAATTAATATTCCAAATTTTAACTATTTTTCTTTCGATCTTTTTCAAAGAAATATAATTAGTAAATTGCAATCATTAAAGTTCTAATCTATCAAATAAATGTTATCAATATTAATATCTAAACAATATAAATCATTCAACAAATAAACACATTCATTAATTCATAATAAAATACAAATAAACACAGAGAATATGCTTTTTCCTTTTTTTCAAAAAATATTAAACAAAGGAATTGCTTTATGTATGTCCACGACAAAATGTCTTTCCCTCTCGTAATTTTGTGTGTGTCTGATTCTTTCGGTTCATGTATGATTTTACTTGAAAGGTAAAAATTATTATACTTATTTTACGCAAAATATATTTATAATTTATTACTTATATAATATTGTAATACCAAAGTATGTGTTTATTTAATATGAAAACATCCCCTCTTTAAAATATATAATAAATAATTATGTGTTTTAATACATAATAATAATAAACATAAAAAGGGGTTATAGTTTAAACTATAAAAATCTAAGTAATTACAAATAAACACATTCATTAAGTGGAAGTCTGTAACACCCCAATTTTCCAAAGCGGAATATTTTTTTTTTATCAGAGTAAAGCATCAGAGCAAGTAAAAGAGTGAGTAACTGATATATCATTAATTGTGGCGTATCTGTCTGTTCATAAAGAACGGTACATTTATTGGGTACTATAACGATATATATCTAAAAATCTTTAGCCGGGTCTTCACGCGTGCTGTTCACTCTGCTTACTCTTGTCTTTAGTCCTCGGTTCTTCGGACCTTGAAGCTATAGTAAGAGCTGAGGTCCAATGCCCATCGGACCTCAGGTAACGGTTAACTTCATGCTCGTGTATAACAATGTATATATGACAGATATTCATGACATTACAGCAGTAATCAACACATAAGAACACAGCAGATGTAAGATTAATATATTGACAGTACATATCACATGTAAAGTTATCTATACAAATCCATGTATAGTCGTTTGCACCTCACCGTGCCACATTGGCCTATCGTGTCCTCAGTGCTAGGAAAACTCTAACGGCATTATCAAAATCATAACCCGTGTATAAAGCTGACTGTATATGTAGTGATCTAAGCCCCACAAACTTAGTCACGGTGCATGACCCAAGACAGAGTCCCGTCCATGACTTTATGAAAGTATCTATCACATATAAGTATACAATGTGCATCAGAGTTAGTGTTACAGTACGTCGCGAACGTACCTTCGTTGATGATTACGGTACGTACGTCGGTCGGTATGCGTTCTCGGATAGCCTATAATAGTAATATCGCTTTATTAATCCATGAATAGTATCCTAAGAGATATTTTGACCACTAAAGACCTTTTTACCCTTGGTGGATTTATTTTTCACTTAATTTCCCCCAAAAAGTTTGTAAAAGACGCTGGTTTCAGCATTTAGGGCAGATTTTTACCTAACTTTGAAAAATCATAATTAATTCTAAAAAAATCGAAATGAGGATCCGTAAAATTCCCCGAACTCCTTAGGATGTCTAGTTTTGAGAACAAATACTAATGTTTTCCCAGAACTTAAGAACAACTGCCAGTTTTCACGTGTTCATACCTTGCCCAGAAAAATTCCAGAATTCGTAGCCCATTTTAAATAATGTTTATCTCCTAGCAAAAAACTCAAAATGACATTCTATAGGTACCCTTGGAAAGCTCTATATGTCTACTTTAACCATGAAAAATTTCAGAATTAATTAACTTCATCTTCAACATAAAATTATGGCGTTTTTACTACTGACTCCAGAAATCGCCTAACCGAAAAAATTCTCCAGAACTTCGTTACTTTAAGGTTTCTCTTCCAAAAATTTTACTCTATCACTTTCTTCATCATTTTTTCGAAATAAAGCTAATTCTAACCATAAAAACATGAAAATAAAATTACTCTAGCGTATTTAAGATTAAAGCTACTTCTATCTATGAATTTAAGAACTAAAACTTAAAGAACTTACTTACAAATGCTTCAACTCCTTCAAGAAGCTCTCAACTCTCTTCCACTCCTCTCTATATTCAGATTTGCTACTTGATTTTGGTGTGAAGAATGAATGAACCCAAGGGCTCTATTTATAGGAAAATACCTACTTCTTCAACAAGTTTCTTAGCTTACTCCACAAGTTTTTCTACTTCCTTCCTAAGTTTCATCCTTCTACTTCCTTCTTAAGTTTCAACCTTCTACTTCCTCCACAAGTTGTGTAAAAACCGTCCCCCCTTTTCATCTTTTTTTTTTTAAAAAAATAAATTGTTTTGTGTTTTAAATTCTTAGCCTATAATGTTTTAAGCTCCCTTATTTAAGTTACTTGTAACTCATTAATTAAAGCCCTTAATTTTAGATTAAATCTTGGCTCTATATTTATGTAGAAAAATCCTACCTACTTTGGTAGATTTTTATCTTATATTACATGTGCTCTTATCTTATATTTTTGATTAATCTTTTGCCTCTTTTATTAATATGAATTTTTCCCAACATAATAACATTAGGGTTTAATAATTTAATTCAAGTTACTATTCCTAATATAGTGTTTTAGATGTAATACCCTAAAAAATCGTATTTATGATACGTATCATAATTTAGTAAATAATACCTATTGGAAATAGGTGAATATGTGGTCTCAAATAATAAGTTATAATTATCTTATTTTCTAAGGTAATTTCTATGGAAATTAGAAGAGATAAAGAGCTAAAAATCCCTAAAATGCATTTATAAGGCATAAAATGACCTGAAAATATTATGATAAATCCGATGATGCAATAAAATATTTGCTAAAAAATTAGAAAGTATGTTGTCTCTAATTTTTGGAATTTTTGGGATTATTTCCTTGAAAAATAGAGAAGCATAAATATAATATTATTAAAAGTACTTTTTGGCCCCATGATTTTGAATGTTTTACATGGGATATAAAATACCAATGTAAGTAAAATAGTTGTGAGATAATAATTAATCCTAATTAAGAAAATTATCAACAATTAGTAAGTGACTAATTAAGTAATTAGTGGCTAATTGTTTAAGCATAGGATAATTGCTTAATTAAGATAATTAAGGCATACATTAAGTAATTAAATAAATAATAAAAATAATAATTAAGAAAATAGTGTGAAAATGGTTGTGGTTATTTCAAAAATAATATCTAGATATTTAGAATTTAATAATAATATATTCGGTAGAAAGACCGGTTGGCTAAACGAGAACCGATAGAAATTAAATCCTACACCAAAATATAGGAACTTAGTCTATAACATCTGGACCTTTTATAAATGAGTGAAATTTTATCCGGGAGTGGGCTAGCTCCGAAGTCATTTCTACGAAACTAACGAGCACTTAAGATACGGGGTTTTAAGGGAAAATGACGAGATAGTCAAAATGAGAGCCTATACAAAACGAGACCGTTGTGACAAACCGGGGATTAGGTTTCTTAGGTCGGGACATATTACGAACCCGGCGAATTATTATCCGAAGTGGCACTCCCGGAAGTTATTTAAAGTAGCATGGCGTCGGCGAAAATGTTCGGCGGACAACGGAATACCCTTAATGGGATCAAAAATTTAGTTAACCGTTACACGAGGTCCGATGTGCATTTGGACCTCAGCTTCAAAAATAGCTTCAGGGTCGGGAGGACTGAGAGCCGAAGATAAGGGAAAGCAGCACGCTTAGAGTCTCGGCCAAAGAATTTCTTTTGTTGCCACAGCATGGGTGTTGCCGGGAGACACTTCTTTGTTATTTACTTTAAAAACTCTCGGTTATTGTACCGCTTTTGTAACCAGCCAGTCTTACGGCATTTTGAATCTAATTATCAGTTACTCAATTGCTCCATTGCTCTACTCTGATGAAAAAAAATATTGCTTTTGAAAATGAGATGTTACATTAGATGTTATTTAGGCTTAATTATAATAGTGTGATTGATTATCAATTCAATTATGGTATTTAGAAATTCCCTTTTGCTAATCTTGGGGTTTTATTAGCCTTTGATCACTAATAAATCTCATATATTTCTCAATTATTCATTTTTAATTTAATTATTAATTAATTACGAAAATTAACATAAATATTTTAATCTTTGCAAATTTAATTTCCCATTAGTTGTTGATAATTTTCTTTAATTGGAATAAGCACTTCCATGTTATTTTATTGTCTCTTATGGTTAAATTAAGATTATACTTATTTATGATATTTTATGATATTTCATGATATTTTATAATATTTCATGATATTTTATGATCATTAATTGAATTTAGAGTATTGGATTTTGCCTTATTAAATCCTAAAGAAAAAGTTTCCCAAGAAATAAAATAAATACACTACAAAATTAGAGACAATATATTCTCCTAATTTAATAGGTATTATTTGCCAAAATATGATATTTAGGAGAAGTACAAATTTTAGGGTTTTACATTTCTTCCCCGTTAAATAAAATTTCGTCCTCAAAATTTGCTCTATACTAGACTTAATCATAAACTCTAAAAAAATTACTTTATCGGAATGCTTCTATGTCTAAGCTGTTCCTCTCAGTGATCAAGAATTCGTTCTGGCTCAATTGCGAAGGTATTGTCATGTCGTACTTCGACATCCTTCTATTAAAATGTCTTTGTGGCATCCATATACTGTGGCAACACGAGGTACCTCATATTTTAATGACACGATTGCGGTTTGGTTGGTGTAACTGAGGATTACAGAAAACATTATGGAGATTAATCAGGTTCGGGGTAAGGCTATCTGGTAAGCGACTGGTCACGTTTAGCTAAAATTTTCGAATGGTTTTTTTTAAGTAATGAGGACTAGATCTTCGATTCCGTAGCGTTCGACTGACACTGGTTACTAGGGATATCTTTAGAAATATATTATCGTCGACTTTGAACTCTAGAGGTCTCCTCCTTTTGTCAGCGTAGCTCTTTTGTCTGCTTTGTGCTACTAGGAGTCTTCTCTTGATCACAATGACTTGTTCGGAGGTATGATCAATCAGATCCGGTCCACGCAATTTCTTCTCAGATAGGGGTGACTGACACGTTTGCCCTTGACATTTGTTCGTATAAACTCGAAAATCTCTAGACATCTAGTCTATACCCTTACTATGCATGCTTACTTAGCACGCACTCTAATATTCAAATAATAATCTTATTCATTTTGTACCCAGGTATAGTATCCAAACATAGGACCTACTCGTCCATCCTCACCGTGCTTGGTTACGCAGGCCTTACTGTCTAACCCATTCAGCCTCTCGGCTTAACACATATTGGCCTTCTGGCTCAAATTATTACCACAGCACTAGGGATTTTAGCCCCAATACCTAGGAGATTATCCTCAGGCTTTAGTCATTTTAAATACTACCTGGTACAATAAATGTTATGCTAGACTTAAGACGTACTTATAGACATATTAGTCTAAGGTCACTATAACAATTTGTATTTCACATAGTGATAGGTACTACTGTCTTAAGGCCTAGGGACACTGCCCCGTGTACATTTGCACACCTAGGTCTCGAGCATCTGCTCGTCTATCTTATCTGAACCTTTCCCATTCAAGCTCTCAGACTATCTTAGGAGCTCAATTATTCCTTAGATCTCTAAGGTTTTTACTAGTTTCTATACAAGAATAAGATTTATTGATTGCAACAGCAAATCTTTTCTTCGCTAAGGTAATCACTACGCCAAATTTCTAACATAAGATGAGGATTTTAAATTCTCAATATTTTTATCAGGAGTGAGGAGAAGTCAACATACAAAGTAATCGAAAAATAGTTGTAACGAAATCCAGAACAACTTTTAAGTACCATTTAGTTCCTATGAAATTCACATGCTACTACAATTTTCATGTCCAATACTTATCAATAGATGCAAATAATAATGAAGACAAAAATTCAACTTCTATTATTATAGTAACCTACACATTCCAATTTATGTTTTATATATTTGAAATCTAATGGTTTGGACAGGAGTTCAACATAACATATTAGTACGGTGGTGTACTAAAGTAGGGTTTTAGGAGTATCAACAACAAACATACTAACTCTTCGTTTAAATAGATGTTCAAGATTTACTGAAGTGTACACTCAAAATCTCATTTTAGAGCTTTATTTCTTAACGTCCAGGGATCTAATCCCTATGGTTTCTAATTTTACCAAGCGTAATAGATAACCTTCAAAACTTTCGAGTCAAAAATTTCACGTTTAACTTAAAGGCGTTCATCAAAATTTCAAAATGAAACAAGGATATATAATGCAAAGTTATTTCATTATGATAAAGTGACAAGAAATCTTAATTTCAATGGATCACAAGTACAATGTATTTCAAGACAGGGTTCTTATGCAATGCATGCCACAAAATTCCACCAAGTGCCCTTTTAATAGTTAAGACCAATTTATTCATCAGGTTTCATTTAATTTTAACATGCATCATTTTGAAGCTAATCTCATTTTAACACACCAATGACTAACAATCAGACTTACGACAGAAGAGATTACTAAAACAAAGTTAATGGATGGTCAGGTAATTTGAGAAAAATGATATCAATAGTATTTATTGGTCCAGACCTTCACAGAGTGTGATAGCAAAATTCAAAGGTGGTAATGCACATGCTAAAGTGGAACTTTAAAATGGTATTCTCCAAGCCACTTTCATAAATTAAATTCGTTAAAATTTTTCTGGTATAGTGAGGTAAAATTCCTGAATTCAGATTTCCCAACATAATTAAGAGAGGCAAGTAATATAACAAGGATGTACAAGTCATAGCATCATTTAGACATGCAAACTCTTTTAGAATAGGTTAACACAAAACACTTAGATTTCCAACTAACTATTTAAGTGTTACTTTCAACATACAACTAATTCTTACCAACACCTTATGCAAGTGTCACCATTTAAAGTTCTTATAGCTAGCTGGTTGGGATTAAAATGATTATATGCTCTAGATTTAATAAAACACCGCAACAATGCACACTTAATAGTACTTAGTTTCTAACAAAGTCAATAGGAAAATTACTTTCGAAAACATAGTTTCATACCAACTCATCCTTATTTTTTTTTAAAAGTGAAATACTTAGGTTACATTTCTAAGTGAACAGATAATTGGACAACATGCTGTCTATGAGTTATATCTGGTTTGGGAATTTTCAGAATAAAAATAAATGCTCAAAACACACGTGTACAGAAATTTAGATAACACTAGAAGCAGTATTTCACACAAATTTAAAATTTCGACAATAAGCTTGAAACACAAATATCCAACACAAACTCATACAATATGTTTAGCAACAAGCAATTGATTACTTTTAAAACAAAACAAATAGAACAAAGGAATTTTTCTCTTATATCTTAAGTTACCCTTTTTAGTAATACGGATTTCAAAAACCAGGGAAAGCTTAATGGTAAGCCCTTCCCACTCTTAGTAGAGTAAAACAAAGAAATCCTATTAATTAATAATACGATAGTAATCCAGCAAAACTGTCCAAATTCTATTTGATCAATCTTATATCTTTACAACGACATAAGGAAAGGGATTTTTTTTTAAAAAAAAAAAAATTACCATGATATATCTAAAACATTTAGAAACGAAATCAATTACGCATATAAGGAAAAGCGGAACTCAATATCATATATTACATAAACCTCCTTTCCTCTCTTATGTGCTTTCAAGTTTTTTATTTAAACATCAGTATGGATGCTGACGGGTTAACAGAAACTAACTGTTTTCTAGACTTGTCTCCTAACATATACTTAGGCATTTAGTCTACTAATACTTTTTCTTCCTTGAGTACATACTTCATAAAGAGTCTTTCAATACCAGCTAATTTGTCCCTCATCATTAAGACATCTCGTACTATCTATGAAGACAAACTGGTCTAGAGGGGTAGAGCAAAATGGGCCACCTTTACGGCCCTCAATGATGCCTTGATTAAGATTATGCCCGGGTTCATAACGATAATCGAGACCCCAATGAAAAACATTGCTCTAGGTACTGGAATTGGTTTTATTTCTGGTTTTTTATTTCTACCTCTACATCCATCTCTATCTCTACCTTTGGAAACTCCAGTCCCTTATAAACATCGGAATGAAGTAGCGATTAGCACCTATTGCAAACACACACACACACACACACACACACACACATATATATATATATATCTTCTTTGCAAAGTTACTATATTACTGTAGTTGCTACGTCATAATACTTCATAATAGTAAACTATGTTCAGTTATCACTATTTTCGTAGCTTCCCTTGACTGGTACTAGGTTCATATTTCATTCTTCGACTACACGTTATCTAAAACTAGCCCTTGGAGATGATATAGAAAGGAGTGGAAATTGGCTGTACGTTCTCTGTCTAAGAGTTCATTCGTCTTTTCTATCTAGAAATGGTATCTAGGAGAGAGGTATAGGTTTGATATCACCTGATTGTTTAACGGGTAGGGAAGACCCTTGCGTCATTTCGCTCGTAAGTCATATTGACTTGTTCCAGATACTGAAAGTATGTTCCTTTGCTAGTCTTACAGTGTTGATATGCCATTACGTACTTTGTTCATAAAGAGCCTATCAATTTTTGTTTGAACACGTCGCAAGAAATTTTGGGTTCGTAAGAGGACTCACTCTTAGAGTCATCTTGACAGCAAAAAATATTCACTGTTGTCGATATCAGATGTATGATCCGATACTATAGGTTTCTCTGGTTCAGAAAGTATATTAGCCGTTGATTCGAGGTAGTACATAGAATCAAGGTTGTGTACCGACTTTGGTGGGTATACGTTCGGAGGTTCATGGTCACAAATGAGTGTAGGGGTTTTTCCTGAGTTAAAGTGATGCACTGACTCGAAGTGGTACACCGGTTCAGGATGGTATATCATGTTAGGGTGGTACCCTGGTCTAGGGTTCATTAATTTTCATGTGATATGTCTTAAATGTTTCTAGTAGTTTATGTCTAGAGATCTATCTCCGTCCATCACTACAACGTCACAACAATGTTATATCAGTACTCGTTTTCAAAAATATGCTCCAAGTCTAAAAAGGCTTAGAACCTAACTCTGTTAATCAAACAATTTGGCCAGGTAGGTGATCAAACCATATTTTTATATGATTTTACATGATTAAATAGGGATTTTTGATGTACTTTCTCATAGTTATTGGGCTTAAAATGCTTCTCTTATGATAAATTGAGATTAAGAGTAAATAGATATAATTAGGGCTAAAAAGGGTAAAATTGTCAAAAGAATGTAATTACTCTTAATTATTGATTTTTCGGAGAAGATTTGATGCTAGATTAATTATTTTGATTGTAGATTCCTGAAAAGATTAAATCAAATTTGAAAATGAAATTTTAATTCAAGTTTTAAGCTTTGCATTTAGGTCCCTCAGCAAAGGTTTTTTTTTTCTTTTCACTTAGGTCCCTGGTCAAAACTCTGCGTTTTGACCAGGGAAATCAGGTTTGCAGCTGAAGGAAATTGGAGCTGGGAGCTGGAGAATAAAACACAGCGTTTTTGCACCAATTAATGAGGTCAGCTGGGAGGAAAAAAACACGCAGGATTTGGGGGAGAATTAATAAAGAGGCCGACACATTAAAAAGAAAAAGAGGATCCAGCGCCGCGAACGCACACGAGGATTGGGATCTGCAGCATCTTCAACCTTGAGACCTTCGACCTCAGTTTCGCCGGCCATTGACTCCACTGTCCGCCACCACCTTGGCTGGCGAACCTCATCCATCTCACCACCTCCATCGTCATTTGTTCACCCTTCATCTTTCATCACTTGCACACTCGGACTTCCACGCACACCTTCTTCTTCTTCTTTCCTCTCAGACCTCCCCCTTCACCATCGTCACTCTCTCACTCCTACACCGTCATCTTCCACCTCAGGCCATCACCATCTCCCTCCATTACTTCCGGCGACCTTCGTGGATTCCAGACAGGGAGACGCAGACCAGACAGAGACGTGAACGGAGGAGGAAGCAGAGCTTCGTTTTTGGAACCATCGACCTTCCTGAGTCTTCATCCTCTCTCTTTCTCATAGTCTAAAATTTCAGATTTGGTGTTTCCTTCATGTTCTCTGGTTGATTGGGTTGTGAAGCTAATGTGATGCTCTTATGGATTTAAATTACTGAGCCTATTGCTTCTTGATGGAGATTTGACTTGAGTTCCAAAGCTTCAAAGGGGAGTTAAATTGTTCAATTTATTTTCTCTAATTACATTTTGATTTCCTAATTTTAGGAATATTGTTTTGTATTTTTGAGGCTTTAGTTTATCCGTTTGGAAAACTTTGTGGATTGAGCACTATGTGATTGGATTGAATTTTGTGGTTTGTTGAATTTATAAATTTGTATTTCCCTATTGATTCGGTGAAATTGTCTTTCATGTGGTATTGTTAGATATTATGATTGAATTGGATTAATTGAGTGTCGTGGTATCGCACTCATATCAAGAGAACCAAGTTACATTAATTTAATCCTAATCACACACTAAGTGGTTTTAAGAATATCTCCGAGAGGTAGTAGTTAGGCTACGGTAGTAGGAGCTACTATTAATTGGGAATATTGAATCAAGTGGTATCTTGAGGTTTTATCTAGACTTAGTGAAAATTTACTCCATATTTAATTGAACTGTGATTGTCGCTATTCCATTTCCAAGAGCATCCATACTCATTTTCATACTCCATCCCATTTTATTTAAAATACCAAAAATAATAGTTACCATTTAATTAATTGCATTTTAATTTTAGTTTATTAATTGAAAAATCCAAAACCTATTTTCCCCTTGTTTTAATTGCATTTGCATGACATTTAGATTACTTATGATTCAATAAAAGGCTCCTCGAGAGAGAGAATGATCCTAGGGTTGATTATACGCAATCCTTGGTTTATTTTTTATTGTGGACCCCAAGGTAAAGAAAGACAAAAATCCATCTAATTAGTAGGTGTCTATCATGGGAGTCTCACCGAGTTCACGGTGACTGATTAACTGATCCACATAGACTAGCCCTGCCTTCGGCACCAAACTGTTTGAAATAACTTTGTTAAATCCGTGCCTGAATGAATGCTCTGATACCAAAAATGGAACACCCCAATTTTCAAAAGTGGAATATTTTTTTTATCGAGTAGAAAGCGTCGAGCAAGTAAAAGAGTGAGTAATCGATATATCATTAATTGTGGCGTATCTGTCTGTTCATTCAAAGAACGGTACATTTATCGTGTACTATAACGATATATATCTAAAAATCTTTAGCTAGGGTCTTCACGCGTCTGTTCACTCTGCTTACTCTTGTCTTCAGTCCTCGGTTCTTCGGACATTGAAGCTATAGTAAGAGTTGAGGTCCAATGCCCATCGGACCTCAGGTAACGGTTAACCTCATGCTCGTGTATAACAATGTATGTATGACAGATATTCATGACATTACGGCCATGTAATCAACACATAAGAACACACGGATGTAAGATTAATATATCAACAATACATATCACATGTAAAGTTATCTATACAAATCCATGTATAGTCGTCGCACCTCACCGTGCCACGATGGCCTATCGTGTCCTCGGTCTTGGAAAACTCTAACGGCATTATCAAAACCATAACCCGTGTATAAAGTTGAATGTATATGTAGTGATCTAAGCCCCATAAACTTAGTCACGGTGCATGACCCAAGACAGAGTCCCGTCCATGACTTTATGAAAGTATCTATCACATATAAGTATACAATGTGCATCAGAGTTAGTGTTACAGTACGTCGCGAACGTACCTTCGTTGGTGATTACGGTACGTACGTCGGTCGGTATGCGTTCTCGGATAGCCTATAATAGTAATATCGCTTTATTAATCCATGAATAGTATCCTAAGAGATATTTTGACCACTAAAGACCTTTTTACTCTTGGTGGATTTATTTTTCACTTAATTTCCCCCAAAAGTTTGTAAAAACGCTGGTTTCAGCATTTAGGGCAGATTTTCGCCTAACTTTGAAAAATCATAATTAATTCTAAAAAACTCGAAACGAGGATCCGTAAAATTTCCCGGACTCCTTAGGATGTCTATTTTTTAGAAAAAATACTAATTGTTTCCCAGAACTTAAGAACAACTCCCAGTTTTCACGTGTTCATACCTTGCCCAGAACAATTCCAGAATTCGTAGCCCATTTTAAAGAATTTTTATATCCTAGCAAAAAACTCAAAATGACATTATATAGGTACCCTTGGAAAGCTATATATGTCTAATTTAACCATGAAAAATTTCAGAATTAATTAAATTCATATTCAACATACAATTATTACATTTTTACTACTGACTCCAAAAATCGCCTAACTGAAAATATTCGCCAGAACTTCGTTACTTTAAGGTTTCTCTTCCAAAAATTTTACTCTATCACTTTCTTCATCATTTTTTCGAAATAAAGCTAATTCTAACCATAAAAACATGAAAATAAAATTACTCTAGCATATTTAAGATTAAAGCTACTTCTATCTATGAATTTAAGAACTAAAACTTAAAGAACTTACTTACAAATGCTTCAACTCCTTCAAGAAGCTCTCAACTCTCTTCCACTCCTCTCTATATTCAGATTTGCTACTTGATTTTGGTGTGAAGAATGAATGAACCCAAGGGCTCTATTTATAGGAAAATACCTACTTCTTCAACAAGTTTCTTAGCTTACTCCACAAGCTTTTCTACTTCCTTCCTAAGTTTCAACCTTCTACTTCCTTCTTAAGTTTCAACATTCTACTTCCTCCACAAGTTGTGTAAAAACCGTCCCCCCTTTTCATCTTTTTTTTTTTAAAAAAAAAAAAATTGTTTTGTGTTTTAAATTCTTAGCCTATAATGTTTTAAGCTCCCTTATTTAATTTACTTGTAACTCATTAATTAAAGCCCTTAATTTTAGATTAAATCTTGGCTCTATATTTATGTAGAAAAATCCTACATACTTTGGTAGATTTTTATCTTATATTACATGTGCTCTTATCTTATATTTTTGATTAATCTTTTGCCTCTTTTATTAATATGAATTTTGCTAACATAATAACATTAAGGTTTAATAATTTAATTCAAGTTACTATTCATAATATAGTGTTTTAGATGTTATTTAGGCTTAATTATAATAGTGTGATTGATTATCAATTCAATTATGGGCTTTAGAAATTCCCTTTATGCTAATCTTGGGTTTTTATTAGCCTTTGATCACTAATAAATCTCATACATTTCTCAATTATGCCTTTTTAATTTAATTATTAATTAATTACGAAAATTAACATAAATATTTTAATCTTTGCAAATTTAATTGCCCATTAGTTGTTGATAATTTTCTTTAATTGGAATAAGCACTTCCATGTTATTTTATTGTCTCTTATGGTTAAATTAAGATTATACTTATTTATGATATTTCATGATATTTTATAATATTTCATGATATTTTATGATCTTTAATTGAATTTAGAGTATTGGATTTTGCCTTATTAAATCCTAAAGAAAAAGTTTCCCAAGAAATAAAATAAATACACTACAAAATTAGAGACAATATATTCTCCTAATTTAATAGGTATTATTTGCCAAAATATGATATTTAGGAGAAGTACAAATTTTTGGGTTTTACAAAGTCCAAGTTATTAATTTTTTTTTAAAAAAAAGAGTTACAGTTAAATGGGCGCAGCCGTTTTATTTCAAATTTTATTTTTTAGCGAGCCTGTAAAGGCGAAACTAAATCAGGCGATGAACAAATGGATTTCCGGCTTTAGATGGAACAAATTCAAATTTTCCCCTTATTGGCTTCCCTTGATCTGTCTTCATCGGGTTCACAACTTTAAGCTTCTATTATTTGGTCCACCTATCTTTGACCAATGATTTGAAAATATCTCTGCAACCCCAGATGAGTCTCAGATTACTGACCTATCATAGAACGGCATTAGATTCTCAGGTAGCGATGAATCTGACAAGGGTTCATCGAGTTTAGAGTAGATATAAGCCCATGTTTTTATAAACAAGTTGAGGATTTTCCATCCATGGTGCGCAGTTATTCCAATGGAAAAGCCAAAGTTTGGGAACAGAATGATTTGCAAGCTCACGATGGAAGCTTCTTCATCGGAAACAGTCAAGTCAGGTACGAGCCGGAGACTTTCTTCGGCTTCGGAGAAATCGGAACTTGAGAGGACATTGAAATCTGCATCGGATTTAGCAACGGTGAGTGAGACGCCATTGCCGGAGACGTAACGGATGAAAGGTTTCGGGGAGTGAGGCGGCCATATGATGTTGCCGCCTTGCCGGTAAGAGGAAGAAAGTGGCGGAGAGTGAGAGATAGGGAGTGTTTGAGTTTTGGAAGGAGGAGGAAGGTGGGTGCGGAAATAAGCTGCCCTATTAAAAAAACATGAAACGGTGTGTTTAGGCTTGCTGTGGAAACATATACTGCAGATATGTTAATCCCTTTTATATATTGCGTTTTCAGTCCTTTAGTGCTAGCATCATTAGTCTCATTAATGACAAATATCAACTTCATGAATTTAAATGATGACTCTAAAATTATATGTTGACATATTAATATTTAATTTAAAATTTTTATTTCAAAAATATTTTTAAAATAAAACTTATTAAAAAATGTTGTCTGATAGAAACTTTTAACAATATCACAACACATCTTTCAAATATATATAAAAAAATTATTAAATGATAAAATTTTTAAGATGCTTTCTCAGCATTCAATTATGGAGTTATCATTATATAGATCGGTAAACTTACAAAGCCAAACGTACAAATCATAATTGAATAGGAAAATCACGGTGAAGTACTAAGGTAGAGAAATAATTATAAAAAAGTCTCATGCCAAATTCTCTTCACACAAAAATTCCTACGTAAAATTGGTTTTTTATATTATCAAAATGACTTTATTAGTTGTTAAAATGTCTTTATGAAAAACTCATTGTGAAAATGACTTCTAATGTTGTCAAAATGGCTTTGCATGTTGTAAAAAAATCTTGAGTAATTCTTTAGGTTTCTAAAATTCTACACGTGTAAAAAACTCAGAAGTTTTTATAAAATACAAAGTCATTTTGACATTAGAAGTAATTTTAAGAACGGCTTTTTTTATAGGGACATTTTAATAACAAACAAAACCATTTTAACAACATGAAAAATCATTTTTACGTAGGGACTTTTTTGTGAGGGGAATTCAATAGCTTATTCACAACTAACCATAGGGAAATTTGGTATTTGTGATTATTTCTATATCTTGGGACCTCATTTTCCCTAGTTTAATCGCTACTCCCTTCCTCCTTTGCTATGTATAAATCAATCTTTTCCTATATATATATATATATATATATATATATATATATATCCTCATTTTGCAAGTCATTTTATTTAAAGCAATTAATTTTTTTCCTCGTACTATCTTTGTGGTCTATTTCCCTGCTATTATAATGAACAGCTATGATTGAAAAACATGAGTAAAACTGGGAGAGGATTGACATATGTTTGGATACTCTCTTTTTTAAGTTAAAGGTACTTTTAAGTTAAAGCTAATAATTTTTTTTTAAAAAATAAAGATAAAAGCCACTTGATAATTGTATAGATTTTTTAGTTTAAAAGTTACTTAAAAGCTCAAATTAAAAATAATTTGTTTGGCAAAATTTTTGTTATAAGCACTTTTTCTAATAAAATTATCATAAAAGGTATATTATAAAATAACCTTTAAACTATCAATATATTCACACACAAAAATACTATGAAAATAGATTTGCCAATGGTGAAGCACAATTAAGAAATCATTAGTAGGCTTCCAAATTGTCAACCAGTTTTCCATTCACATAAAATCACATATTTCTATTTTCTATTAATGTTGATGCTATTTGATTTTGAACTTGATCCATATAACCATTATCTGCTATTTTTTTATGATTATGGATACTCATTTCTTCTTCAATGTTACATTCTTCTTGACTCTCAGGAATATAATCAGGATTAAGATTACACTTGTCAAACTCTTTTTCATCAACACCACACTTTATAATGAAGGGCTATTATTTTTGCAATAATAATTTTCTCCTACTTGATTAATGAAAATGACTTCATATCTAAGATGTGTCATTCGTTCTTTCAAACTCCAATTGTTCTCTCAATGACATTTCTTAGTAAGGAATATGCATGATTGTAAACTTTTTATAATCCATGTGGTTGACTACAACCTCTAAAATTAGGAATGTAATACATTTCTCCTTTAAATGGTGCTGCATACCCTTTCATGTTAGGATATCCAACATCTATTACATAATTCTTCCATAAAAAATTAAAAGATTTATTATTAGTTAGTATAAAATTTCAATTAAATAAATATAAAACTTAAATAGTTTATATAAAAAGAAATCATAGTTTATGATTTTATAAAAAATCACCTGTTGTGCCAAAGAAATCTCTTTTAGTCCTAAAATGCATAACAGTATATTATAATCTATTGCAATTTGTGATAATATTGTTTTTTGAAAATATTGAGTAATTTTAAAAATATCAAATATTGTATCTATTTTTTTAAATTTTTTTTTACATAAATTAGTAACATATAATTTATGAGTAGAAATAGAAAGGTTTAATAAAGCGAAGGAATAGCTTCGATTTGCAACAAACATTATTATTATTTACATGTAAAAATCGAAAATGAAAACCAACAAGGTTTGGGTACAACGGGTCTCTGGTCCCTCATACCCAATTATGCCTTAAAAAATAATGAGAATGAAATTCCAACTTTTCCATTAATTGATGAGACACATCACCCACTTTTGTAAGTCCTTCATGTGTTTTAGGCCAGTTTGGATAGCTTTAGTAGAAGTGGTTTTTGTTTCTGGTGGATTTTTTTTATGGATTTATTTTCTGATGGACTTTTTTTGATGTGATTTGTGTTTGGGATAGCAGTAGCAGAAGTGACTTTTGTTTGTGATGAGAATTTGTTTGCCATAGCTTTTAAAAAGATAGATGAGATGGAAAATGACTGAAAATGATATAAATCAAATTCACACACACATATGTGTTGTATAAAATGTGATAATTTGGGATCAAATTCAAATATTATTAAGTTTTATGACATGGTTAATGACATAGGAGTATAATGTTTTTTAATAAATCATATTGCAAGTATTTTATAAATACGATTACTATAATTCTATAATAACTTCAATATATATATATGCCTTGTGTACATTTTTGAAGTGTAAAAGTGTAATTGAAATGAATTAATCAATCTAACTTCGGGATTCATGAGCTGTTTTTTTTGTTTGGATGATTTAGAGGGGAGGGGAGGGGAAAATTTTTATCAGTTGCATTGAAAAATTAAAAAAATGGGGTTATAACCTTCTAATAAAAGAAGATGTAAGATATATAAAATTTTAAGATTGCCCAAAAAAAGATAAAAGAGTAAGAAAAAATAATTAAAAAATTAAATTGATTTTCTTAAAAAAAGTCCCTATAAATTTTAATTGGTACAATATTAATATTTAATTTTAAATATATGTAAATAAAAAGTACTTAAAATAAAACTTTATGAGTATAAAGCTAGAACCTGGACAATGTCATTTTGCAAAGGGGCCCCACATGTGCAATTGATGGGATGAGAAGTAATGAGATTACAAGATAGGGGAAGTGGCTTCAAAGAAAAAACCCCATCAAGCTTTAAAGTTAATTAAAAATGAAAGTAAGCTAAACACCCAATAATTGTATTTTTTCTCTTAATGAACTTATTATCTCATCTAATGGGATAATAAGTCCATTAGATAGGATAGCCAAACATGCCTTAATCATTATGATGGGTTGGTACTTGGTTGTTGGGGAGAAAAAAAAAAAGCTATTAATCAAAAGCGAAACATGGTTCATATTTCAAAATAGGGAAAATCATTTTCATACCCTTTTTAGAAAAATACTTAAAAAAGGCGCCGAAATCTGACAATCATTTCGGGATTTTGAGAATCTTTGCGTGAGTTGTTAATACGAAAATGATATAGTTGTTAACGGTAGGTCATTAACAACTAAATCATCTCCATTAACAACAATTTTCTAACAACTAAATCAACCTCATTAACAACTATATCATCGACTCTGCTTAACGATTATATCACCCCATAAACAACTCAAAATCCTTTAAAAGGCCCTAGGTCTTTTATGATATTTCAAAATCTTGGGAACCTTTTTTCATTTTGTTTTTATTAAAAGGGCTCCTAAAATGATTTTCCCTAAAAATATATAGATCCCAGACATGTTTATTTTGAAATCTTAAATTTCTTGGTGATAAAATCTTGACCATTTGAAATAATTTGGACGTTCATTTTTTTTGAGCAAAATATGATAACTTTTACCTGTTTTTTTTAAAAAATTAAATTATCAACTTAAAAAATTAAAATTATAAATTCTGCAAGATGAGAAGAAAATGGTCATAAATATATGCTGCCTTACGTGTCAAAATCACACGATTTTGACTGATGTGATGGTCAATGGTCATAGTTAAAATCAAAATGATCCATAAACGGTTAAATTGCAATTCTACCCATAAACTTCTTACAAGTGTACATCTATACCATAATGTAATCTTGAGGGAAAAATGTGACTGTCATTTGTTTGAGCTAACATCAGCGTCTTATAAGTTGTGAGCCCACGTCATTGTCCAAGTGGTTTTACTTTGACAATTCGAATTCGACGCTATCACCGGCTTCTTGCTGGACAGAGGAGCCACCTTGATCCTATCACAGGACACCCTGATCCTGATTTCTTTTAAGTTGGAGCCACGTCTACTAATACTAGGCACGTTTAAAGTTTCCTCGTCTCAATCCTAAACAACTGGGAAGAGAAAATTTCGTCCTGAAAATTTTTAGGAATGAAAAATTCAGGATCTGAAAATAAAAAATTGGGATCAGGATCAAGAATGAGACTTCCTGATCCCCACACACACAGATATATATATATATGTGTGTATATATATATATGTGTGTATATATACACACATATATATAACCTAAATATAAATAAATCTATTTGTGTGTGTATTTAAAAAAATTACTTATCAACATCTTCACATATGTCACATGAATAGCAAGCACCAACCAACTAATTGAATTGAATGGTGATATTTTGATTTCATAAATTAATAACAACAATGATTATTATATTTGATTATGTGAATGTATTGGACAAATCCAGAAGAAATGAAGCACCATGATTTATCTCTCAAACTTAAGGCAGGTAGCTAGGATCCTTTTGATTTTGATTGTGTAATATATTGGACTCTTGGATTTTTGATTATGTAATGTATTAGATGAGAACTGTACTGTCATTCAGTGACTTTATATTTATTCATTAATCAAGTACTGATAAAGAAAGGGGGAATGGTAATTTCATTATCCTAAGTCTCAAAAAAAATTTGGGCTGTATTTAGCCCACAATATGAAGCCCAATACGTGTCCATCAGAAGAAGATGAAGTGTTTCAAATTTTAAAGACATTGACCCAATAAAATGACTAGACACAAAGCTTATTGGATAAGCTTGCAAGTGTCTGGGTGAAGTGAACAAAAGCTTTTATTTCACGTTGGGAGTTAGGCTGAGTGGAAGGGGCTGCATTTCAAGTAAGTAAGGTGCCGAGTTGAGTCTTTATGGATGCGAACTCCCTAGGAGAGGTTCGCATGTATGCGCCGACAACGCCGATCCCAGGGAAGTCGAGTGGGCTAACCTGGATGCAAAAAAAAAAAAAAAAAAACTTTTATTTCCACAGATTAAAACTCCTCAGCTGGGGTTGGGTTTAACTGGTGAAGGGGTTAGACTTCCTCACTTAAAGGGAGGGGGTTTGATCTCTGAATTGGTCAAGACGCTGGTCGCTGGGGAGGCATCATAGGAGTCTAGGAAGCAGTGAAAACGCTAATAGAGGTGGAGACATGTGTATTTTCTAGCCAGTATACTTGTGGGCCGGCTCCAAGCGACTTGAAAAAAAAAAAAACTCCTCAGCCTCTCCATTATACCCTCATTTTCGTCCCTGTACCATGAAGTAATGGGAAAGGGGGCAAGAGAGAGAGAGAGGTGAGAGACCGAGAGAAACTGAATCGATGAAGGTCGCCGGAGAAGGGAAGAGGAAGAGTTTGAGCCCCACATGCAACCATAGATTCTGATCAAGGTGAGTCCCCTAATCTGTTCCCATCTTCAGTTTCTTTGATTGGGGTTGTTTAGGAGTGAGAGGGGCGACTGAAATTTGGTACCTATGAGAGAAATTAGCAATAGTGTGATAGAGATATAGATAGGCATATATTGAAGCTTAAATGAATAATAGTTGGAATTGCATGTCTTATTTGGTTCTGTTTTTCTGATGACTGAACCAAACCTCTCTGTTTTAATGGGTATGGCTTTGGGCTCTTTAATGAAAAGATAAGAGGAAATATATATGATTAATAGTGATGATTTAAGCTTGTAAGTTTGAGTTGTTGAAGTTGAAAAACTGACCGAGAGCTGTTGCCCAATATTTTCAAATGCTTATTAACTAATGGAGATTATTGTAATGTTTGGAAATGGTGACTTTTAAACATACGGAATTTCCTGAAGGTTGTGTGAAGCTTAGAGGAACCTATATGATATTTAATTGATCATGATGCATACAGGTGTGTGATGCTTATGATTTCAATGCTGAAAGGTTTGAATTTTAAGACTGGAAATGAAGAGGGACATTGTTGTTTAATACTTTTGAGAGATGTAAGAAAGGATATACATGATATTGCTATTGTTTGAGGCTTCCGAATGTTAGATAAGTATATTATATTATTAAAACAATATTCCTGATGTGGGATAAATTTTCAGAGTTCTAAATGTAGTGCTATCCGAATTTTTAATGCATATAATGGTCCTAGATAGTTGGATATAAGAGGGATGAAAATGATGACTTGGAGGTTAATATTGAAGCTGGAAACTTTGGAAGTGTAAGACAAGGGTGTTGTTAAATTCTTTTGAAGGATAATGGTACTTAGGATTGATGATTAAGTACCAAGTATTATCAACATAAAGTATATTATGAATGTTGTTAGATTTACAATGGGAGACCTGCTTTTTAAAGTGTGGAAAACTTTCCAGAACAAGGCATAAGTTTATTCAGCATGTGAGGAAGGTGTAAATGCTTAAATGAGATGGTTGTAGAGTTTTATAAATGCTATATTAAGGAAAGGTTGATGCATATCTATTAACCATTGAATCTTTGGGGATAAGGAATTTAAAGAGATGCCACTGTTATGAGGTTTCACAATGACACAAGTGCTCTCAATAATTAAATCGTACATAAGTTATGTCAAGTGGTTTTGTGAAATGTTTGATGGTAATGGAAGTAAATTATATGAATTTTCTTTTTTAATTCCCCTGTTCTGGGAAGCTGTTTTTTTATTTAGAGGGAGTTGGATTTTATTCCATTTGTTGCCTCCAATGAATTTAGTAGATAGAGTTGTATTGGATGAGAATGAGCAAAGAATTCCCAAGCAAGAGAACAAGTTAGAACTTAAAGTAACAAGAGCAAAGTTAGAGAACTAATCATAAGGGGTTAGAGCTTGGGAATGGAAGGGAGATTTAATATGCCATTAAAGTATAATATATAAGTATTAACCTACCCCTATATGTATATAAATTATAGGATTTTACTTGTGGCCAAGCCTACCACGGAATCAACAAAGAAAGAAACAAGGTGAAGGTAATTTGGAAGAAAGTACAATAGGTAGTAACTATTTTCCTCTCATGTTATTGTGCATTGGTTTCTGCATGTTTGTTTGTGCCATTTTGCTATAGTTAAGCATGAGAACATGTAAATTATCCTTGCATAGATATTTTTCATGGCCGTGTATAACAGTAATCTGCCTAGTATGTGCATTAGTTATTTATTCATTTTATCTATTGCTGAAATGAATGTGCACCAGTTATTTATACAGTTTAGCTATATGCAAGAGATTGTGCACCAATTAGTTATTCAGTTCTGTTATCAGTAAAATATATGTGCACCAGTTAGCTTTTCAGCTCAGTTACTCACTAGGTTTTGATCTCTATGACTTATTTTTACATGCATAGTTGTTAACCTTGTATAATTAAGATGTTGTAAAGTAGTTGCTACTGAGATTCTCTCGAATCTCACTCCTTTATTCCATCTTATACAGTAAAGGAAAGTATCGCTATGGGCAAGGGCATAGTGGTTGGTGGAGAGTGAAGGTGAATGGAGCTGGAGAAACATGCTATTTGGTTGCATATATAAGTTCTGTTATATTTTTGGTTATATTTATTTTGATATTGAAGTCAAAAATATGTATGTCACATTATATAATTTGGCGTGTAAATACCCTCCATAAGGAGTACTAAGGCTATGGTAGTCTAAAGGTAAGTGTCATCTATGGTGATGGCAGTAAACTTTGTTTCTAGTAGTAGTTATTAATGTATGCTTAATTGTAAGTTTAACTTTGTTCGAAATTAGGGCAAGCGTATCAATGATGCCCTTAGAATTTACATGCCAAAACTACAATATGTGAAAAGAGGTCAAATAGTTAAGTAGAGATAATGTTATAAGTGTATGAGTAAAGGTTATCCTTTAGTTTAAAGAGTGTAATATATATTACAGATTTGTAATATGAATAGGTTGAGTCTTGGTTTTTGTGACTAGTTAGAAACGGGGTAATTTGGCTGAGTTAGGTTATGAAATTTTGGGATGTCATAGTACGCATTCAGACCTTTAAAATGAGCCCTAATTCATAATTTTTGGATGTGTAGATTTAGAGATATGATTTTACAACGTTGACCTAGGAAAACTAAGAACTATTTTGAAAGTTACTCTGTACAATTTTGGTTTAAGTGAGTTTTTGGACCAAATGGGACAAAGCTGAGTCTGGGTCTTATTTTTCTTTCAAAAAGCTTTCCAAGAGCTAGAAGTAGAGATTTGAACCATTAATTATGGAGTCATAATGACGTATGAATTTTTAAAGTTTCAGGTAAATGTATTATTCATGGTACTCAAGTTTTGAGAAAGATTTTAAGTTTCTAGCTTAATTAAGGGTAGTTTTGAGTCACATGTGGTTCTTAAATGGATAAAATATTCTGATAAATAATCCTAGAGTAAGGTGTTATAATTTCCGTGTGCCATAAACAAGATTAAGTAACAGAGAAAGTATATGCTTTGTCCAGTTTACATATTTCAGTTTAGCTTCATAAGTTTATAAAGTATAGTTTTAGCTCCTTAAGTTAATATTAATATTGTAATTTTTCATTAGTTTCATTAACAAAAATAGATGAATTAAAGAATTTAAATGGTGACTCTATAATTAAACCCCTGAAGTATAATTAGTTTCATTGTTATTAAAGGTTCGAATTGTTTGAGTTACCATTTTTTTTGTTAATAAAATTAATGGTGTTAATGTTATAAAAAAATCAATGGTGTTAATGTCCTGATTCAACCTCACTATTTTTATTAAGGTGGAGTGACATTTTTTTTTCTCCCCGCACACTCGTGTGCACTAGTGCAAAAAGGGTTTTAAGACCGCCTCATTTAGATCGAAGTATCGACGCCCCGGTCTTAAAGGTATGACTGGTGGCAGTTTTGAAAATATAAAGAACTTCTTGGACTGGATCCTTTAATCATAGATCTTAAACATATTATTCATACCGGTTAACAAAAAAACCGGTCTTAAAAATGTTATTAAAAAATTGAAATATCAATTACTTTATAGAGAAATCTCGTACATGTCGACTTATATTTTTTGCGGTTCAAAATAATAAGGAAAAATTTAAATATAAAGGTCTAAAACTTTTAAGACTGGATATATATAAAAGACGATATTAAAGGTTATACTCTTAAGACCGGACATAAATTGTGGCCGGTACAAAATATTGAAAAAAAATTAAACAAAAATTAAATTAATTTTAAGACCGGTCTTAAATTTATACTTTTAAGACCGGCCTTTTAATAATTTCGGTCTTAAAATTAAATATTTTAAGACCGGACTTAAATTGTGCCCGTTACAAAATATTGAAAAAAATTAAACAATTCTTGTGATTCAGGCATTCCTCTTTCGGACTACCTCTCTCAACCTCTCTTCCTTTCTCGAAAATGAACGGAGAAAACGATTCTTGTTCTGTTTGTTCAACGCCAGTTACTGGTGTGACTGGTGTGATTCAGAATGAACCCTCTTCATCTCACAGTGAGCCTCATAACCACCCTGCACGCCGTGGTATAAGTGGCACACAAATGAAAGACGTATCTTTAAGTCGAACCTCTGGGTCAAAGCTCGATATTCTAATATCAGATTGCGCAGATGAAGATTCAAATATTGTCATGCTTGACTCGAGTCATGCCTAGAGTCATAATTTCAAAATCCATTAAGTTGACTCGAGTGATGACTGGAGTCATTATGAAGCAATTCCAAACAGAAAGTTCAATGAAGTGACTCGAGTCATGCCTAGAGTCATGCAAGTGATGACTTGAGTTATGACTTGAGTCATTGCTGAGAAATTTCAAACAGAAAGATTTGCGCTGAGATGACTTGAGTCATGACTGGAGTCATGTCTGATAAATTTCAAACAAAATCAATTTGCGCTGAGATGACTTGAGTCATGACTGGAGTCATGTCTGAGATACATGGATGACTCGAGTTGATTAATGATGACTCGAGTCATGATCAATATTTTGTGATGAGATGACTTGAGTCATGACTGGAGTCATGTCTGAAACAATTTTGAACATAAGCGAAGAGTGAAATGATGACTCGAGTTATACCAAGGATGCCTCGAGTCATTTTGTCGAGGAAGTCACTTTGCAAAGTTTAAGTACAGGGATGACTCGAGTTGTTTAATGATGACTCGAGTCATAGTCAATATTTTCAATTGTTTTCAAAGCTCAGTGACTTGAGTCATGACTAGAGTCAAAAATGTGATTTCACGACTTATCTTTTTAAATCAAATTATTTTGACTCGAATTCATTTTCACAATTGTCAATCATCATCAAAACATATGAGAACTAACATTCTCCCCCTTTTTGATGATGACAACACTTGTAATATGAATTTATACAATTTCATAAATGATTTATGACTCAAAGACGAGATGCCATTTGTAGAAACATTTGAAGTTCATGGATGGCTCATGTATTGCGGATATTAAATATAATGTAAGCTTAATAAAACTAATAGCATCTCGAGAATGAGAGAACAACTTAAATTGCAAACTTTGCACACCGAAACAAGTTGTAATAAGTTGAAACAAAGAAGAATTTGCGAAAATAGAGATTGCAAGGAACAATTGCGAAATTGAAAGTGCTAGAAATTGAAATTCAAATTGCAAACAACCATAAATTCAAATTGCAAACAACCATAGCTCTTCATTTCTTCTCATTCTCTCCCCCTTTGTCATCAGGCAAAATGGGAGGAGTGGAGGACAAGGAGGTACGCAAAGCCTGGAGGATAAGCAGAGGAGAGTAAATGGAGAGAGAGAGAGATGTTAGACCTGGCTATCACCCAAGAGGGGGGGGGGTGAATTGGGTGTCCGATAAAACTTTAGATAACTTTGAAAATCTTTTCGCAACTTGGTGAAATTAGTTTGTATGACGAATGATTTATAGAACAATAAACGAGTCATTCAAACATATATGCTTTGAGAATATAAGAGATAAGGGAAGAGAATATGCAAACTATGATTTATCCTGGTTCGGCCCAATCCTTGACCTACGTCCAGTCCCCAAGCTCCGCTTGAGATTTCCAATTCACTATCCTCTTGTTTAACCGGGCACAAGAGAAGCCTATACAAACGCACAAGTTCACCCGGGCACTTGTGAAGCCGAATCTCTCACCGAGATACTCCTTTCAATCGATTACACACTCGTACTCGAAGTTATCCTCTCACTAGGATACACTCCCCCTTACAAGCTGTAAACTGATAACCCAATCTCCAAGTCCCACGACTTGAGATTCTTACAATGATTTAACACTTAGAAATGCTCTCTCTAAAAGAGTAAATGAATAAACACTGAAGTACAAAATAATCTCACTCTCTAAGGTAAACTATATGATCATTGAGAACGAGAGCGTGTGAGCTAAATGTTTGATTCGGAAATTTGGCATTTCGACAAAGTGTAAGCTCTTATCTCCAACCTCTTCTATCTTGAATGCTTCTCCTTTTATAGTTAGTTGCAATTTATGACCGTTGAGCAATTCCTTCGAGTTTTGAATATGACCGTTGGCATAAACAAATATAGCCGTTGAAGCTTCTGACGTAATCATCAGCTTTTTGTAATCTGATGTTAATCCTTCACATAATCATCTGAAACTCAGTAACAAACTGATTAAAGATGATTAGGAATAGTAATGAGTGATGATAAAGATTAATGAAATCACAAACAATGATTTTGAGATTTCGGACACGGTGATTTTCTGATGCAGATATGTTAACTCGAGTTATTCCATAAAACTCGAGTTGCGTAACTCGAGTTACCCTTCGTAACTCGAGTTATGTTTGAGCGCCAACGTTCGATTGCTTTATTCGAAGACTCGAGTTATCTTGCCCAACTCGAGTTACTCGTTCATCTGACAGTGGCTCACAGTGTTTGCTAGCATTGACATTGATCCTCAATCCGAGCTTTTGATCATCTGGAATTTGCTCACAAAGATTATTAATAATATTGAGAAGCTTAGCAAGTGGTAATTAATTTGATAACGTTAACTTCAGAATTCTCGGAGACGTTGTGAATAGTGCTCTGCTACTTTGTTGATTCAAGTTAAAATCTCTTCTCAATATTCATTCTTCTCTGTCTGCCTCTCTGATTGATGTTGGCTCAAGTTTCCAGTCCTAACTTGTGTTATCCAAGCCTAGTTAACAACTCATTTCAAACTCATTGTATGTTGAGCGTTCTTGAATCATCTTGAACTGATAGTAACTTTCGAAGGCCATATCTCCATGGTATGAACTCCGTTTTAGTTGGTTCAAATCTTGATGGAAATCCCTTTGAGTCTACTTTCATATGCCACCGATGTCAGCTCAATCCGATTTGTATTTTGTGAGATACACTCAAAACACCAAAGGTTGGTCAGCAGTGTGGCGTGAAATTAGGATCCAACTTGTAGAATTAATATATCCTTCATAAGAACTGCTTTAGACTTGGATTATATATCAAAATGACGCATTGAGAGTCTAGTTTCATATGCCACTGATTTCACCTCAATCCGAGCTCTGGTTTGTGAGATATCATCAAAATACTAGACCTCGCCAGCTGAAACGCGAAAATGAGGTGAACGAGTTGCTTGATATACACCTTAACTCGAGTTTTTAGTGATAACTCGAGTTACTTAGTATAACTCAAGTTATATCAGTCCGTAAAACTCGAAACGCTGTAACAGAGTGGTTAACTCGAGTTGCAACCTCATGACTCGAGTTATATCAGTCCGAAGCTCCCTTTACGTATTTTAACTCCAAATTGACCCATTCCAACTCCCATTTGATCATGGAGACTTCTAGAATCAATCTTGGAACTTGTATAATGATATTCTCATTCCTTTTATCAAGTTCTTCCATCTTGTATCTCCCATCTTGATCAATCTCCATAATTTAACTCTTTCTTTCTTCTTTGGACTTAACATTTCAATTTGAACTTAGCTTCTTAGTTTGAACTTAACATCCCAATTTGAAATTAACTTCCTGCTTCCTTGACATCCTCTTTGCAAGTTCTTTTTCTTTGTGAACTCTTATTTTCTCCTTGATGAATCTCTATAACTCAACTCTTTCTTTCTTTTCTTCGCTTGATCATTCTTCATAATTTAACTTGGCTTCATCATTCTCTTAAAGTTCTACCTTCTTCAATATCTCTTCTTGAACTTGACATTTTCTCCAATTTCTTCTTTACGTAATCTCTTATCTCCTTCTTGATCTATAATTCAACTTGGACTAATCTACATTAAATACGAAGTTAGTCAATGAGGAGATAACTATATTACTCAATCTTTTTGCTTTTAATAATGGCATCTATATAAGACATCATCAAAACTAATCATAACCAACATTCTCCCCCTTTTTGATGATGGCAAATACTTTAAGAAAAATATGTTTGAATATGAGAATATATTAGATGCAACAATGAAACATATTTTTCTTGCCATTCTCTCCCCCTTATTTGTCATTAGCAAAAAGTTGAAGTAAAGAATAAATGCTTATAGAGCCAAATAGGAAATCACAAAAGAGATTAGAAAGAATTAAAGAACTGATTTTCTCTCCTCGATTTGAAATTGTTTTCATTCTAAATATGAAGCAAGTTGGAATGTTTTTATGAAAACAAATTTGAAAGAATTTGGAGAGGTTTTCAAGAAATCTTTCACACTTAAAGCATATAGATTACCAAACATGTGCAACACTTCTACTGAATATAAAAAGATAGAGATTAGAAATGCTCATGTTGGTTTTTTTTTTTTTTTTGCAAATTGATGAATCATTGATGAAGTCCAGTTGCTTGCTGTATGAAATTCGGTTGTGTTGCCATGGCTTGAGATGAAGCAATCGTAGGCTCTCTTCCTTGTTGTGTGAGATTCTTTGAAGAGGCTCAATAGCGGGATCATGAATATCTTGTATGAAAGTATTGGCTTCTTGAAGATTATCACATCCGAATAAATATGAATATGATCGGCTACCATCCTTTGCCTTTTCTTCAAGGATCATCTATGTACAGCATATCTCAGCTTCAATGATCGATCGTCAAAGTTGTAACACATAACAAAATCTTCTGCTACAAATTGAAAAATTTCTTTGCAAAAGAGATTTGTTAGTGCAACCAAATATCAAAGTATTCTTTTCTAAATGATATTTTAAAATAATGAAAGGAAAATATGATATTAACTCATCATCAAAACTAATAAAAACACAAGTGAATGCGAGATGAGTATGCTTAAAAGGGTTTTCTTCAAATAAAGGAGATGAGCTTCTAAGATATCAAACACATGTGAATGTGAAGCTCCCCTTAATAAAGGCATGATTAAAACATGTGTAGCTCCCTTTAATGATACCAAATAATGATGTGATACCAAGTGTTATGAGGTTTGGAATTCATCTAACTCCATTGGTCATAACATAGTATCTCGAAATTAAGAACTTTCAAGTACACATGGGAGGATTTGAAATTGGTATGAAAAGATCACTTATGCCTTTTATGAAGATAAAAGAGTTTTAAAGCATAAGGATCATTTTAAATAAAGATTATGCTCAGGCTAAGATTCTTGAAATAAGATGAATACAATCAAGTATGCCTAGCATGATTATGACATATGCATAATACAATACCTCACTTGAGTAATATCGTAATTACTCAAGTTATAAACCTCGAAGTCCATAGATGCATTCTTTGGATAGCAATTATCAATTGTTCTCGATGCATCTTAGAATCTAAAATCCCAAATGAGCTTTGTATAGGATTTCAAATTAGTTTTACGCTCACAAACTTCTCATCAAACGAGTATGCTCCTACACCTCTTGCTAGTGATGGTATGTCACTCAGGTATTGTCACAGAATTTGCAGACATAGCCACTGAAATGATCTATTCTGGTTTGCCTATGTTCTTTGTAACAGAACATATGGTCAACTCCTGCAACAACATATGTTCTTTGGTACCCAATGATTCTTGAGTCCACACAAGATTAGACATGATAACTCTTAAGCTCTTATATAATTTAACAATATGACATTGGAGCAAAAAGTATAACAATCGAAGATTAAAACATAGTTTTACCCAATCAAATAAATTCAAGCCAATGAAAATATGGTAACAACTAAATGATATCAAGAATGTTATTTCTCAATGACAATTTGTAAATACACTTTATGCAGAAAAGATGTCATTGATAAAATGCATGTAAGTTTGATCAAAGAGCATAGAAAATCTTATCCATAAAGATAAACATTTATCAATTCACAGTTTATGAATGAGCTCAGATTTTTCAAGAATGATAATGAAATATGCAAAGTATTTCAAATCTTGAATGTTCTTTCAAAATATGAGAATGCATTATGAAATCAAAGTTTCATGAATGAAAGATTCATTTTTTAAATATGTTTGAAAACAATGTTCATTTTAAACATGGTGAAAGTCAACATGTTAAAGAATAGATCAGAATGTTTCAAGATAAAGAGAACATGTGAAACATTGAAATCAACATGATGAGGAATTTTCTCAAAAGCAAAGGTCATGAAGATATAGCATTATCGAAACATGCTTAGCACAACATGAATATATGAGCACAATGACTCTTATGACCAAGAGATGATCTTGCCTCTTAGAGTTGAATTTAGAAATATATGAATGGTCAAGGCAAGAATATGAATATACAGCTATAGTTACTCAAAATATGGATGGAAACAAATGCTGATGTATTTGAGTAACGAAGTGGATACTAGGATTCATGGACGATGAAGCACAAACTCATTAGTCCAAATGACTAGAGTTCCATAATATTATCCCATAAGTTATTCCACTATAATGGTTAATGCAATAACATTTAATGCATTAATGAACATTCATAATGCTTGGAATAACTTGGCAATAAGGATTTATCCAACAAGCACAAGATTTTCACAAATTGAATTCTTTTCTTGAGTTAAGCTTGAAACTCATATAGATAATCAACTTGATTGAGAATAAAGAATGAGAAATTCAAGCATCATATTGAATATCAAAGATCAATATGTGAATGATAGGGAAAATTCTACCAAACAAATTTGAAGCTTGTCCAACAATTTCACTTTCAGTAACTTGAGTTATTCCCGGTAACTTGAGTTAGTTCTTCAACAAAAAATTTTCAACGAGATAACTTGAGTTATGAACGATAATCTGGAGTTGGGTAACTCGAGTTACACCGACTAACTCGAGTTTCTTTGGAATTCAAATCATACGAAAGTTTTCGCAAATACTATAACTTGAGTTATAAGAATAACTTGAGTTGTCCAACTCGAGTTATCTGAGTAACTCGAATTTCTTTGAAATTGAAATCATACGAAAAGTTTTCGCGAAAAATATAACTTGAGTTATAGTAATAATCTGGAGTTGTCCAACTCGAGTTACACTAACTAACTCGAGTTTCTTTGGAACTCAAATCTTTCGAAAACTTTCTCAAATAACATAACTTGAGTTATAAAAATAACTTGAGCTATGTAACTCGAGTTATACTCTATAACTCGAGTTTTTCTAATATTAAAAACAGACATGAAAGTCTTTGGCGATTTTATAACTCGAGTTTGTGCTTGTAACTCGAGTTATATCGATACCCAAATTCGATATCGCGATGATCTTTTTGAAACTTAAAGTACACCTCATAACTTGAGTTCTTTAGTGACAACTCGAGTTATGATGTTTGTAAAACTGATTTTCTTGAAAACCATAACTTGAGTTATGATTAATAACTTGAGTTACTTCATTCTAAAAATCATTTGTATGCATTTTCATAAATCAGAGTGAATTGAAATAAAAAACAAACTTTAGAATTGTGCATTTCAAAAACATGAACTCGAAAAGTTATGAACAAATGCACTTATGGTCCATTTAGCAATCGAAAACATTTTGAACCAACATAAATGATTGATTGCTAAAGGAATGCAATAATTGACAAGTATTCATTACCCAAACATGTAATCACAGTATGGGGTAAGAGTGAGATATCACCGTAATTCCTCTTGTCCTTATTGAAGCTTGCTTGGTTTAGATGGATTGAGGTAGATAAGTTCTCTTCCGACGTTCACCATCAACATCAATTGTATCTTGTTTAGCTTTCTCAAGACTTGAATCATTTCTCTATGTTGCATTCTTGAGAAGCTTTTTCTCATCCTACAAAACCATATAAATCTTTTTCTTTCTTGGTATCCAACCTTACTTGGATCCAATCATTGTTAGCTTGTAGGAATCAAAATAAAATTCACATGCTCCAAGAGTATAATTAGATTAGTTGAGCATAATAAATTAAACATGACTTTATGCATAAAAGAAATACTTTCTTTCCAAATCACCATGTATGCATAAAGAATTAAACTATTGAACATTGCAATCCCTTTATAAATTTATCAAGTGGATTTTTAAGGGATGTGAAAAAATCGATTTCAAAATAGTTTGCAATGCTCATTCCTAAGGTTATAAAATATAAAACCTCAATGAATATTTCAGATGATAGCAAGGAGGTTTTACCATTGTATACCTTTACCTTAGGTACTTGGAGGATTAGCTTTGCTTACCCACTGATTCTTCATTTGTTTTCTTGTGGGTGTATGCAAGGCTTTCTCAAGAGATATAGACTTCAATAGTATTCTTTTTGATATTTGAGAGATTCTCCTCTTCACATTCTCCTCAAAATAGTTGAACGATACTCTATGGTAGTCCATTCTTGAGGTGGAAAGTACTCCTATTTTCCATTGCTTTTCTTTGTGATTTGACTTTGTAATTTTAGCAATGGGTGTCCCGAGAGTTCTCCTGACTGAAGTGAATCTTCTTTTAGGTTCATGAGAAAGTCCTGGACTCTTCTTCCCCTTTGTACCTTTATGTCCATTGATTTTCAAATTATCCTGCACACACAAGGCACTAGATAGACATTTTGGTACCCACTTACACTTGGGTCCTTGACTTTGTTAGTATTGAACCTTGCTTGCCCTTTTGGAACCCAAACAAATTTGTTTCTCATACTAGAATTTCTTCTAATATAACATGTATGAGAAATATGGCCAGATTTTCCACAATAATTGCAAATAATAAAATGATGCTTATTATAAACAGTTTTGCAAGAATTGTACTGATCGAATGGATGCAATGTCAAATGACCCATATATGTATATTCTTTCTTCCCATATGATTTTCCAGCATGATTGAAAACATTTTTGTTTTTCAAAATAGAATCAGTAATTGGTTGAAAAACAATTTTATGCAAATGTTCAAAATCATTTTTCTTAACTACACAAGAAGAGTTGGAACTTTTTACCATAACAAGATCTTGAGCTCCGATAGTGATCTATCATAGTCATGCATGATGAACTCTTCCCGGAATCATCTTTCTCTTGTTCTTCCGTGTTGACCGAATCGTGGAAGCATTTTCTAATCTCACCTTCTTCATTCTCCACTTTCAATTGTTCATCAATGGATATGCGGCTTATCGTTTCGGATGAACTTCAACACTTTCAACTTCAACATATTTGTTAGAAGCATATATAGAATCAAGAGTATCCCAAATTTCTTTAGCACTAGAGCAACATTTGATTTTCTCAAAATCATTTTCGGTTAAAGCACCGTATAAGATTTTCATTGCTCTAATGTTCAACGAAAAAATTTTCTTTTCCTTTTAATCCAATCCTTTCTTGGTTTGACATCAAAAACATTCATAAAAACATTCCACATATAAAAATCAGTTGCTTTCACAAAACTAGTCATTCTAGCTTTCCAAAACAAAAAATCAATATTTTTGAAAAATGGTGGAACGGTATAATCAAAACCTTCGAAAGCGAACAACACCCAAACTCGGCCATTAACAACTCTTGAGACCGTTAAGTCCTTTAAACAAGAGCCCCGCTCGATACCAAATGTTAGACTCCGGCTATCACCCAAGAGGGGGTGAATTGGGTGTCCGATAAAACTTTAGATAACTTTGAAAATCTTTTCGCAACTTGGTGAAATTAGTTTGTATGACAAGAATGATTTATAGAACAATAAACAGTCATTCAAACATATATGCTGAGAATATAAGAGATAAGGGAAGAGAATATGCAAACTATGATTTATCCTGGTTCGGCCCAATCCGTCCAGTACCCAAGCTCCGCTTGAGATTTCCAATTCACTATCCTCTTGTTTAACCGGGCACAAGAGAAGCCTATACAAACGCACAAGTTCACCCAGGCACTTGTGAAGCCGAATCTCTCACGAGATACTCCTTTCAATCGATTACACACTCGTACTCGAAGTTATCCTCTCACTAGGATACACTCCCCCTTACAAGTCAGAATCGATAACCCAATCTCCAAGTCCCACGACTTGAGATTCTTACAATGATTTAACACTTAGAAATGCTCTCTCTAAAAGAGTAAATGAATAAACACTGAAGTACAAAATAATCTCACTCTCTAAGGTAAACTATATGATCATTGAGAACAGAGAGCGTGTGAGCTAAATGTTTGATTCAGAAATTTGGCATTTCGACAGTGTAAGCTCTTATCTCCAACCTCTTCTATCTTGAATGCTTCTCCTTTTATAGTTAGTTGCAATTTATGACCATTGAGCAATTCCTTCAGTTTTGAATATGACCGTTGGCATAAACAAATATAGCCGTTGAAGCTTCTGACGTAATCATCGCTTTTTGTAATCGATGTTAATCCTTCACATAATCATCCGAAACTCATTAACAAACTGATTAAAGATGATTAGGAATAGTAATGAGTGATGATAAAGATTAATGAAATCACAAACAATGATTTTGAGATTTCGGACACGGTGATTTTCTGATGCTAGATATGTTAACTCGAGTTATTCCATAAAACTCGAGTTGCGTAACTCGAGTTACCCTTCGTAACTCGAGTTATGTTTGAGCGCCAACGTTCTGATTGCTTTCTGTCTGAAGACTCGAGTTATCTTGCCCAACTCGAGTTACTCGTTCATCTGACAGTGGCTCACAGTGTTTGCTAGCATTGACATTGATCCTCAATCCGAGCTTTTGATCATCGAAATTTGCTCACAAAGATTATTAATAATATTGAGAAGCTTAGCAAGTGGTAATTAATTTGATAACGTTAACTTCGAATTCTCGGAGACGTTGTGAATAGTGCTCGCTACTTTGTTGATTCAAGTTAAAATCTCTTCTCAATATTCATTCTTCTCTGTCTGCCTCTCGATTGATGTTGGCTCAAGTTTCCAGTCCTAACTTGTGTTATCCAAGCCTAGTTAACAACTCATTTCAAACTCATTGTATGTTGAGCGTTCTTGAATCATCTTGAACTGATAGTAACTTTCGAAGGCCATATCTCCATGGTATGAACTCCGTTTTAGTTGGTTCAAATCTTGATGGAAATCCCTTTGAGTCTACTTTCATATGCCACCGATGTCAGCTCAATCCGATTTGTATTTTGTGAGATACACTCAAAACACCAAAGGTTGGTCAGCAGTGTGGCGTGAAATTAGGATCCAATTTGTAGAATTAATATATCCCTCATATGAACTGATTTAGACTTGGATTATATATCAAAATGACGCATTGAGAGTCTAGTTTCATATGCCACTGATTTCACCTCAATCCGAGCTCTGGTTTGTGAGATATCATCAAAATACTAGACCTCGCCAGCTGAAACGCGAAAATGAGGTGAACAGAGTTGCTGATATACACCTTAACTCGAGTTTTTAGTGATAACTCGAGTTACTTAGTATAACTCAAGTTATATCAGTCCAGAAACTCAGAAACGCTGTAACAGAGTGGTTAACTCGAGTTGCAACCTCATGACTCGAGTTATATCAGTCCGAAGCTCCCTTTACGTATTTTAACTCCAAATTGACCCATTCCAACTCCCATTTGATCATGGAGACTTCTAGAATCAATCTTGGAACTTGTATAATGATATTCTCATTCCTTTTATCAAGTTCTTCCATCTTGTATCTCCCATCTTGATCAATCTCCATAATTTAACTCTTTCTTTCTTCTTTGGACTTAACATTTCAATTTGAACTTAGCTTCTTAGTTTGAACTTAACATCCCAATTTGAAATTAACTTCCTGCTTCCTTGACATCCTCTTTGCAAGTTCTTTTTCTTTGTGAACTCTTATTTTCTCCTTGATGAATCTCTATAACTCAACTCTTTCTTTCTTTTCTTCGCTTGATCATTCTTCATAATTTAACTTGGCTTCATCATTCTCTCAAGTTCTACCTTCTTCAATATCTCTTCTTGAACTTGACATTTTCTCCAATTTCTTCTTTCTGTAATCTCTTATCTCCTTCTTGATCTATAATTCAACTTGGACTAATCTACATTAAATACAGAAGTTAGTCAATGAGGAGATAACTATATTACTCAATCTTTTTGCTTTTAATAATGGCATCTATATAAGACATCATCAAAACTAATCATAACCAACATTCTCCCCCTTTTTGATGATGGCAAATACTTTAAGAAAAATATGTTTGAATATGAGAATATATTAGATGCAACAATGAAACATATTTTTCTTGCCATTCTCTCCCCCTTATTTGTCATTAGCAAAAAGTTGAAGTAAAGAATAAATGCTTATAGAGCCAAATAGGAAATCACAAAAGAGATTAGAAAGAATTAAAGAACTGATTTTCTCTCCTCGATTTGAAATTGTTTTCATTCTAAATATGAAGCAAGTTGGAATGATTTTCTCTCCTCGAGGAAGTCACTTTGCAAAGTTTAAGTACAGGGATGACTCGAGTTGTTTAATGATGACTCGAGTCATAGTCAATATTTTCAATTGTTTTCAAAGCTCAGTGACTTGAGTCATGACTAGAGTCAAAAATGTGATTTCACGACTTATCTTTTTAAATCAAATTCTTTTGACTCGAATTCATTTTCACAATTGTCAATCATCATCAAAACATATGAGAACTAACATTCTCCCCCTTTTTGATGATGACAACACTTGTAATATGAATTTATACAATTTCATAAATGATTTATGACTCAAAGACAGATGCCATTTGTAGAAACATTTGAAGTTCATGGATGGCTCATGTATTGCAGATATTAAATATAATGTAAGCTTAATAAAACTAATAGCATCTGCAGAATGAGAGAACAACTTAAATTGCAAACTTTGCACACTGAAACAAGTTGTAATAAGTTGAAACAGCAGAAGAATTTGCAGAAATAGAGATTGCAAGGAACAATTGCAGAAATTGAAAGTGCTAGAAATTGAAATTCAAATTGCAAACAACCATAAATTCAAATTGCAAACAACCATAGCTCTTCATTTCTTCTCATTCTCTCCCCCTTTGTCATCAGGCAAAATGGGAGGAGTGGAGGACAAGGAGGTACGCAAAGCCTGGAGGATAAGCAGAGGAGAGTAAATGGAGAGAGAGAGAGATGGAGGTGTAGGTGGATAAGGGAGAAGTAGAGGTGAATGGGGGTTAGGAGAAGAGGGTGAGGAGATGGAAACACCAGAGGAGTGTTCATCAAACAAATCTGCAGTGTCACCAGAGTGAGTGGATTGGACAGTGGATGTTTGAGGAGAAGGTAAAATGATAGTGGGGGCGCGAGAGGAAATGGGAGGAATATAAACGGAGGAGTGGGTAAGATTGGAGTGGATTCGGGAGGAGGTGGAGATGTGTGTGGTGAAGTTAAGATGGGAGAGTGTGTGGGAGAAAATATGGGAGAATGGCGTGGAGAGGGATCCATCCTAGAGGGACCGATAGTGTCTTCCTTGAGTAGCTTGGAGAGCTTAGAATCCAAAAGCGATATAAACCATGCATGCTCTCAAATCTCGATCAAGATCTTCAAAGTGCCCCGCAATGACCTCAATTGACTCATCCTGATTCTATCTTTGCATTCATGGAGGTGAGTGAGGCAATCAATTTTCCAACCTCGATTCTAACTTATCGAAAGCTCATGATATTGAGCAATGTGAGTTGATTTGGAGAGTCTTGAAAGTCTCTTGCATAGCCTTGGTCACAATTTGCTTGATTTCAGCATTGAGATTTGAGGACCTTGGTGAAGGCCGAGAGGCGAGAGGATTGGACTTCAATTGGCTCGAGCATAGAAGCTCTAGACTTGGAAGGGGCTCGGAGTGTCCCGAACCTTCTCTAAAAGAGATTTTCATAAGGTTTAAATGGTGTTGACCAAATAATTGAGGCTTGACAGGTTTTTCAAAAAGATCAAGGTACCAAATTTTATTGGTATATAACGAAGAGACACCAAATTTGGAAATGGGATTGTGGCTGAAGGAGAGGATTCAAATTTGAATTTTTTCATTTCTTGATAGACCCAGTGTCCTATGTTAAAAGCCACTTTGTCAACCAGAGATGCAAACAGGCTGTAATCATTTGAATTGAAGTGAGTAAAATTCTTGCCTTTCTGAACTAGGTTCCTCGAATATATGTACCATAAGGCCCTATGAAGAGGAGGCATATCAACAGGGGAAAATTTAAGTTTCCCATCAAATGGAACACCAGGCCTCAGGATTTTGAAAAAAATTTCTTTGTCATACACAATGTGAGGCACAGGTGGAGGATTTTCAACAAAGATGAGGGAATTGATAATATTTGCAGATAGAGTAATAGGTTTCCCCCTAACAGATGTGATACACTTATCCTCAATGATATGACCCCTTTCATTGACCACATTGGCCATGAAATAAAAATGTTTGACTAGAGAAGCCAATAAATTCCTAAATTGATCTAGCCACGGGGATAAATCAAGATCACACTCATCCTTCAATTTGACTAAATCCACATACACCGTGGGACGAAACTTCTAGCGAGTATTTTTTCTTTGAATTCTAACATTTCGAATTTGACATTGGAGTGGGTTGACATACAAAATCAGAATTTGGAGGTTTCACAAGGTTGGGTGGATTAAAGATGTATTTGGTAGGTTCAGGTACCTTAGAGCCAGATGGAATTGCCTTAGAGCCAGCTTGATTCTTGGAGCCAGAGGCTTGAGCATCAGAAGCCATGGTGACTGTTTTCTTCTTCTTCTTGAGAGCACCCACCACTGGTTCCTTGTCTCTCCGCTTAGCGGCTTCAGGATCAATAGGTTTTGGAGGTGGAACCTCAGGAGGTTCTTGAATCATTAACTTCTTAGGCCTTTTTGAGGGAGTTTACGCGTATTTTTGTCCCGGAGCTTTGTCGAAGGCTTCCTCTTGTCTTTTGGGTCTTTTTGATTGAGGAGGGGATGAAGATACGGTGGCTTCATAATCGAGAGGATGATTCTTTCGTCGGTTTGGAGATTTTAGGAGCCATTGGAAGAGGATGCGAGAGGTAGGAAGAGGAGAAATTAGAAGGGCGATGAAGAACGCCTCGAGTTAGGGTTTTCGAAACGGCGAAGTGAAGAGCAACGGTGCGACGGATATATATAAAAATAGTATAACTCGAGTCATTAAATGAGTGCCTCGAGTCATATGTGAAAAATACTTAACCTTTCGCTTACCCGGTGACTCGAGGTATGACTCGAGTGATGTTCGACAAGCTTACGGTTGCTTTGAGTGTTGCCTCGAGTTACTTGGATGACTCGAGGAGTGCCTCGAGTGAACCTTTTCGACTCCGGTCATTTTGCGTTCCAATTGGTTTGATTGCCTTACGTGTTGAGAGTGACTCGAGGTAGTCTATCGACTCGAGTCGTATGCAAAATTTCATATCATTGTCGGTGTTTAGAATGCATCATGACTCGAGGCATTTATCAAATGACTCGAGGCATATCGATTAAGATCGATATATGGTTTAACGATATAGTCCTGCAAAAACATTCTGTAAACACTCCGAAGCTTAAGTTAGTTACTTTTAACTCATCAAAACATATAACTAACATTGTTGGAAGAGAATTAACTTACAATTCATTGGGATTTACCATTCCCAATTCTCTTCTTATGAACATGAATTGTTCTTTGGCCGGAGAGGTTTAGTGAAAATATCGGCAAGTTGCGAGATGTGTTGGGATGAACATCACTTTGACATCCTTTTTCTGAACATGATCTCTTATGAAGTGGTGCCTCACATCAATGTGCTTTGTTCGAGTATGTTGAACTGGATTCTTGGCCAAACTTATAGTACTTGTATTATCACATAAGATTGGTATCTCCTTCAAGTTGATCCCTAAATCGATATTTGTTGTTTGAGCCAAAGCACTTGTGCACAACAACTTGATGCGGCTACATACTCGGCTTCGCTTGAAGACACCGCCACACTTGTCTTCTTCTTTGAACCAAGATACTAGTGAACCCCCAAGGAACTCACATTGTCCACTTGTACTCTTCCTATCAGTTTTGTAGCCAGCATGATCTGAGTCAGAATATGCAACCAAAAATTCTTGTTGACCTTTTGGGAACCATAGACCCAATTCCTTTGTGTCTGATAGGTAGCGAAAGATTCTTTTTACATGTTCTGCATGTGACTCTTTTGGAGCTGATTGAAATCTTGCGCACATCCCTACACTGAATTGGATGTCTGGTCTACTGGCGGTCAAGTATAGCAAGGAACCAATCATTCCCCTATATTTGGTTATGTTGAAGTCTTTGCCTTTCTCTTCATCGGCATCCGAGAGAGGCCGTTGAGCTCATTGGTGTGTCTGCGCACCATTGCAATTTTCAAGGCCAAATTTCTTGAGCAAATCTACGAGATATTTTGTTTGAGAGATGAATATTCCATCCTTCCGTTGTTTAATTTGCAAACCAAGGAAATAATTCAATTCTCCCATCATAGACATTTCAAATTCTCCCCGCATTTTCTTGGAAAATTCTTCACAAAGAGAATCATTAGTAGCACCAAATATAATATCATCAACATATATTTGGACAATTAAAATTTCATTAGACTCATTACTCTTTATGAAAAGTATTGTGTCAGCTTTTCCTCTGATAAAACCTTGATCAAGAAGGAATTTGCTTAATCGCTCATACCAAGCTCTTGGAGCTTGTTTCAGGCCATATAGGGCCTTCTTGAGACGATACACATGATCTGGATGATTATCATTTTCAAAACCGGGAGGTTGTTCTACATAAACTTCTTCTTGAATAAAACCATTTAGAAAAGCACTTTTCACATCCATTTGATAGAGTTTGAAACCTTTTACACAGGCAAAGGCAAGAAGGACTCTTATGGCTTCCAATCTTGCCACTTTGGAGCATAAGTTTCTTCATAATCAATTCCTTCTTCTTGATTATAGCCTTTAGCAACCAATCTTGCCTTATTCCGGACAATGATTGCCGATTCATCTCGTTTGTTCTTGAATACCCATTTAGTGCCAATGACCGGATGGTCCTTAGGCCTAGGTACCAAATCCCAAACTTGATTTCTATCAAATTGATGTAACTCCTCTTGCATTGCTATCACCCAATCATTGTCTGAAAGGGCTTCATCAATCTTAGAGGGTTCAATGTGAGATATGAATGCAGAAAAGGTTACTTCATTCAAAGTGCTATTTCTGGTTCTTACTCCTTGATTTACATCACCTATAACTTGATCCGGAGGATGATTCCTAATGAATCTCCAAGCTTTAGGTTGAGATTGAAAATCATTTTCGAAGCATTTTCAAAAACATCTTGAGTTTTCAAGAGAGGCGGGAGTAGTCTTTGAAAAGAACTGATTTCTATAAATATTTTCTTCATCATCATCCAAAGGTTTCTCAGATTTGGTTTCACTAAACACAATATGAATAGACTCTTCAACAATACGAGTTCGAGTATTGAAAACTCTATATGCTTTACTTCTATTAGAGTAGCCAAGAAATATACCTTCATCAGATTTTGAGTCAAGCTTACCCAAATGATCCTTACCATTATTGTGCATGAAACACTTACACCCAAAGATGTGTAGATGACTCAGATTGGGCTTTCTTCCTTTGTACAGCTCATAGGGTGTCTTCTTGAGTTTCTTTTGGATGTATGCACGATTTGATATGTAACATGCCGTACTCATTGCATCGGCCCGAGAAGACTTGAGAAGTTTGATTCTCATTCAACATTGCTCTTGCCATTTTACGTGAGAACTCGATTCTTTCTCTCCACAACACCATTTTGTTGAGGAGTCCTTGGGGCGAGAGAAATTGTGGTCTATCCCATGAGCATCACAAAATTCTTCAAAGGCATTATTATCGAATTCTCCACCATGATCGTTCTTATTCACGAAATAGAGATACCTTTCTCATTTTGGACCTTTTTGGCAAACACAACAAACTGATCAAAGGTTTCATCTTTTGATGATAAAAACATAGTCCAACAAAATCTTGAGAAGTCATCAACAATAACTAAAGTATAGAGATTTCCACCAAGGCTTCTCACTCTAGCGAGTCCAACTAAATCCATGTGAAGTAGTTGAAGAGGCCTGTTAGATGAAATTTCATTTTTGGATTTGAAAGATGATTTAGTCTGTTTTCCTTTCTGACATGCATCGCATATCATATCATTTTTGAAATTTAGTTTTGGTAAACCAATGACCAAATCCTTTTTCTGTAACTTGTCAAGTTGAAACATATTGACATGAGCTAAACGCTTGTGCCAAAGCCAACTTTCTTCCAAGTTCTTGATAAAACAATTTTCGAGAGGAAAGTTCATTGAAATTGTTAGAGAGGTTTAGAGTATAACAGTTACCATCTCTAGGAGCTCTAAATAAAGCTTTTGATTTGAGGTTGAATAAGGGCAGATCATCTTTGCTAACGATCAAGCACTCCTTTGAGTCGAAGATGACAAGATTGCCTTTGTCAGTACTCTGACTTACACTGAGTAGATTATGACACAGGCCTTCTATAAGGTAGACGTCCTTGACTTGAGGTCCATTGATGTTCCCAACTTCACGAATTCCAGCAATCCTTCCAGATTGATTACCACCAAAAGTCACGGTGCCACCATTTTTGGTCTTGAGAGTAGCAAATTTTGTATGATCTCCGTCATGTGTCTAGAGCACCCACTATCAATATACCACCTGTTGGATTTTGATGCTCTCGAGACATACCCGCAGATCTCAATAAATCGGGTTTTAGGTACCCATCTTTTCTTGGGTCCTTTCGGGTTAGTTTGTGACTCGGGAACCTTATAAGATCCCTTAGGCACCCATTGATAGTTACCTATAGGTTTACTCTTTCTTTCCTTTTTGTGGAAACAGGAAGAAGTAGTATGACCTTTTCGGTTACAATAATTACAATGAGCAAAAGGATTTGATGAATGAATGGATTTTCTGAAATAGTTCATGTAGAATTTTTCACCAAATTTCTTTTTGCCTTTCTTCTTATCAAAATCAGGCTTATAGCCAATTCCGATCTGTCATTTGTGAATCTTTCTTTGTTTTAAAATAACATTGAGCATATCACTTCCTTTAGTGAATTTCTCAAGTGCTTTTGTAAGATGTATATTCTTTTTCTCTAAATCAACACAATCCTCACAAATGACATTTCCGAAAGATTATTAACTTGCATTTCAAGAGTGATGTTCTTATTTTTCAAAGCAATATATTTTTCAAAGCAAGTTTTTCAAATTCGATTGTACAAGACCATATTCAGCAAATAATTCATCATAGGATGGTTGAAGGTCATATACCTCATCATCATTTTCGGTTTGCTCCTTTTCTTGAGCTACTAGGCATATGTTGGCTTTTTCTTCGTCCTCGGCTTCATCATCGTCGGATGAACCGTCTCCCCATATGGCCGATACATAGGCTTTCTTTTTGAAGTTGCTGAATTTCTTCTTTTCTTTCTCCTTGTTCTTCAGCTGGGGATATTCTGACTTGATGTGGCCGGGCCTTTCACATTCGTAGCAGATTATTGGCTTTTTCGTCTCAACACTAGAGCCACCTTTGTGAAACTTCTTGAATCCTTGGTCCTTCTTATAGAATTTTTTGAACCTTCGGACTATCATGCCCAACTCTTCATCTTCATCTACCTCTTCATCATCATCACCTCATTTGCTTCTTTGGACGACTTTGAGAGCGATTCCCTTGTTTTTGCTTTGCGATCTCATCTAGTCCTTTTCGAACTTCATTTTGCCTTCACACTCGGACGGACATTGCCAAACAAGGCTGCTACGTAACTCATTGACTCTCCACGAGCTTCTTCAATAGTCATGTTACCTTGGCTTCCCATTCTTTGCTTGAGTATATTAAGAATCTTCCTCACTTGGACGGGTTGTTCATAGTCTTTACCCAAGGCGACGAGTTGGTTGATCAAGTGAGTGAACCTCGGTTGAAACTCAATAATAGATTCCCCGAGACTTTATACGAAGAAGATCGTATTCGATCATGAGGGTGTTTACTCTATTCTCCTTGACTCCGGTTGTTCCTTCATGAGCTATCTCCGAGCATCCCACATGGCTTTAGCGGATGGCAATGTACGAGATACGAAAATACTCTTGTTGACTTAATGCGCTTTGCAACATGAGGACAGACTTTGCTTGTTGAGAGTGATATTTCTCCTGTCATTGTCATCATAGGTATCTTCGAGGCTTTGGGATTCTAAGACCATTTTCGAGTATTGTTGGATTATAGTCTCCTATCTCGAATACTCTCCACAATCCATATTCGATGCCAAAACAAAGACTTTGAATTTGGCTTTCCCGGAATGAGTAATGCTCTCCACTAAAACCGGGCGGTGCTTGATAGAAGCTCCGTCAGGTAGGATTCCGTCCATACTGATCCTTCTCGAGATGTTAATCTCTTCAGAGAAGACCTTGCTCTGATACTAAATGAAAGACGGAATATCACCAAGAGTGGGGGTGAATTGGGGATATAAAAATTTTCTCGCGTAAATACTCTGTTAGCCGAATGTGAAACAGAGATAAACGAGTAAGGGTAAGAGAGATTGAACACAATGAATTTATACTTGGTTCGGTCCAAATCCTTGACCTACGTCCGGTCCCGGACTCTCAGGGATTTCACTAATCCAAATGATTACACACTCGTAACTCACGGAGTAATTCTCTCTCTAGAACTTACTCCCCCTTACAAGTTGTAATCAAATATCCCAATCCCAAAGTCCCAATACTTTGAGATTCTTACAAGAAGAATAATCAATGATGAACTCTCTAAAAGAGCAGATTAATAAACACTAAAGTATGATATATCCGAAGATATTAACTCTTTGAGTAGAAACAATAAATGATCTTAATTGCTAATTGAATGCACAGCGTTTCGGTAGGTGGAGACTTGAATGCTTCTCCTATTTATAGATTGGCAGCATTGATGACCGTTGAGAAGAACTTAATGAGCCGTTGTGGGTAATCAATATATCCGTTGTAATTTCTTGCTCGGTTTCTTCGTAAGCTTCGACATTCGACCGTTATTCTCCGTTGACATTCTTTATTCAATTTGTCCGTTGAGAGTCGAGTAAGAATGTTGTCTAGGAAATAGCCGAAATGCTTTTTGATTGTCCGAGTTCTATTTCTTCATTTAGCTTTGATATCGGGACATCATTTAATGCTTCGACGAGAATTCGCTTTTCATAATTTCAAATTCAAAACATGTTAAATATATCTGAAATACACTAGCAAACCGATTAAACTTGGTTAGGAACAATAATAATCAATTACATGAAACACCCATTACTTAATCGGCTAATATCGTTGCGCGAGATGAAGATTCAAATATTGTCATGCTTGACTCGAGTCATGCCAAGAGTCATAATTGCAAAATCCATTAAGTTCACTCGAGTGATGACTGGAGTCATTATGAAGCAATTCCAAACAGAAAGTATTTTCAATGATGTGACTCGAGTCATGCCTAGAGTCATGCAAGTGATGACTTGAGTTATGACTTGAGTCATTGCTGAGAAATTTCAAACAGAAAGATTTGCGCTGAGATGACTTGAGTCATGACTGGAGTCATGTCTGATAAATTTCAAACAAAATCAATTTGCGCCGAGATGACTTGAGTCATGACGGAGTTATGTCTCGAGATACATGGATGACTCGAGTTGATTAATGATGACTCGAGTCATGATCAATATTTTGTCTTTGAGATGACTTGAGTCATGACCGGAGTCATGTCGAAACAATTTTGAACATAAGCGAAGAGTGAAATGATGACTCGAGTTATACCAAGGATGACTCGAGTCATTTTGTCGAGGAAGTCACTTTGCAAAGTTTAAGTACAGGGATGACTCGAGTTGTTTAATGATGACTCGAGTCATAGTCAATATTTTCAATTGTTTTCAAAGCTCAGTGACTTGAGTCATGACTAGAGTCAAAAATGTGATTTCACGACTTATCTTTTTAAATCAAATTCTTTTGACTCGAATTCATTTTCACAATTGTCAATCATCATCAAAACATATGAGAACTAACACTTGGGACAAATACACATTTATTGATGAACAAACTTAGCAACAATTTGTTCAGCTGCAGACCACTCCTGAAGCTTTGGTGAGTTTATATTTAGTTTTGTTTGCCCTTTTTTGTTTGCTTATTAACCTGTGCGGATATGTGAATGTTGTTGTGTTCATCTAATCCTGTTAGTTAGATGGTTTGGTGTGTGAATAGAAGTATATATTTCCATCCTTTGTCCTACATCAGAGGAGTATGTCTTAGTTCTATGCAAGTCTGATATGTAAACCGTGAAAAGGTAAAATACTAAGTAGGTAATTAGGGAAATAATAATGGCATAAGAGTCAAACCATTATTATAGTCTTAGGTCTGTTATAGTAGGTAGTGGTTAGACATTGCTGTTAGTTAGTATGTTAACTTTGTAAAGGTTTCGGTGTAAGTTGTTATTAGGCCTTAAGAGTCAAGCCTCTAACTATATATAAGAGGTTACACTAATATGTGTAGGAACCAGTTATGATGATTGAATGAATTGACTGAGTTGGCAGCAGTTCTGCAACTCCCTTTCCTCTGTTTCTCCTAATTTCTTCTATAATTCTACATCATCCTTAAATAAAATGTTGAAACTTGATGAAGTGAATTTAACTAGTGTTTGAGGTTTATATCAAGCAGAAGTTCTCTAATTTTTGTCAGTGAGATGGCTAGAATTCATAATTAATAGTTGTTTTCAATTTTGATTCACAGAAAAGAAGGGAACAAGCACAGGAGATAGGGAGAAAGAATGATTTCCCGCATAAGGCTTACTAAACTTCTCGTTATCTGTATCTTACAGGAAGATCTTAAAAAGAACGAAGCAGAGGGATCTTTTGTGTCGGACGAGAGGAATGATGTTCTGACCGTTGCGACTGGAAAACTGGATCACACGGGGCGTGTAAGGGGGATTGGAGGACAGGTAGGTGTAATATCCTGAATTTCGGGATTAGAGACTTGAAAAATAAGCCTAAAGTGGGCAGACAACTAAGCCCGGTTCGGGAAGAGTCCCAAGAATGACGAGAGATAGGAAGCCTCTTAGGGACTAAGTAACTTGGCTAAACAGGTCAGTGGACCTAATGTGTATAAACCGTGGAATTAAAGTGCCAATGGAAAAGGGGCACAGAAGGCCCAGACGATATAAATTCGGTTGGAAAAGGTGCCACCTAACTATGTCCTAAGGTATAGGACAATTAGTTGAGTGAAAATATGCCTGCATAAGTAAGTATACAACATTTTTAGAGTAGTCAGGGATGCCCTGCATTATTGAAGATAAGGAGTCAGTGTAATCACCGCTGGAGGACATGTGTCACTGCAGGATTGAAAAACAAAAAGTAAGTAATGATTACAGGGGTAGAAAAGTAAATTCCTTACCCCTTAAGCATTGAATTTCGTCCACCCAGGAGAGAGAAGGAAAAATCAGATGATGTTATCTGTACTCAGGCCCAAACATAAAATGCGGGTCCCATAGACGATTGATCAATAGAAAGGGGACTGATAGGGACCAATTCGGGGCTTCGTTTGGACTGAATGAGATAAGTGTGGGGCCACTTTGGGAGGTCAAGGAGCGCCACATATGTAAGTCCATTCAGGAGAAAATATCTGAAAAGTTGAAGAAAAATACAAAGGAAAGAACCCGGTTACCTAGCGGGGCCCAACAAGTACCGGTAGAAGGAGATTGGACTGGATAAAGTGAAAAAGCCAGATAAAATGGATGAGGGCAGATTTGGTGGGGCCCCTTATGCGCCACCTAGCCCTTGAAATAATTAAAAATTTACTTGGAGGAAAAGAAAAGCAAAATCAGCCCAAAAGTCCAAGTGTGGGTCCCACTTTCCAGATAAAAAGGGATAAATCAGATAAATTGGGAAAATTAATTAAAAAATAAAAGGGATCATATTTTTGGGCCCAAGATGGCGCCACCTACCCCCCTAATCATTAAAAACGACTTGGGGAAAAAGAAAGAGAAAATAAAGGAGTTCCGGGCCAAAATAGGTAATTTCACCATTTGAAAAGTAACAATCTGCCAAACTTGGATAAGAATGCACCACATGTACCCTCCTAGAATGATCTAGAATTTCTTTCAAAATAAGTCAAGAGACCCTGATCCAATTTATTAATTACTGGACAGGATTCTACTCCGATTATTTTGGTGATCGTCGTACCTTTAACTATTATTAAAATCACATTCTCTCTCTCTTAACCCAAAGAGCATGAAATTTCCAGAGGAAGGAGAGAGGAGCTCAGCCAAGTTCCATAGCCAAATTAAGGTCCAAGCTTCATAAATCATCCACCGAACTTCTGATTCAGGTAAACACCGAAAACCCGAAACTTTGAACTTGAACTTGTGATTTTCGTTCAAGGGGTTGGGGCATGGTGTTGCAAACTGATTTTGATGTTTTTGATGGTCTCAAAGTGTTTAAAACATGATTTTGTATTGGGTTAACTCATGGTTTTATTTTCCAAACTCAAAAACATCGAAAAACCTCTAAGAACAAGTTTGTTGTTAATTCTGGAGATTCTGGCAGCGAACATTCAACCGGGTCCTAAAAATAGTAAAGGAACTTGAAATAATCTGAGATTTTACAGGTAGAAATTAACCTTCTTGAGCTTCACCTTGATGTATGATTTTGTATCATTTGGATTCTCCTACTAAGAGATAAAAATTTCTAAAGTTGACCCCGAAGCATCAGGCCGAATTTGGACTAGGGAGTAGACAAATGGCTACACGCTAAAATAAATGTCCTTTTGGGTTCTGGAAATATTTTCTTGAAAAATATACTTTTCAACGGTTCAAATGGCACTGGTTGCATGCAAATATGAGTTTTTTTAGAATTTATTAAAAATCATGGAAGTTGGGCCAGACTCACTGGATTTTCTGGAAAGTTAAAAGGGGCTCAGTTTTAACTAAAAATGTAAAGGTATTTTTGGAAAATGCTAAAATGTGGCCTTTTTGTGTTGTTTAGGGCTGAATCACACTTAAGGGAGCTAGTGGGCCCAATAAAATATAAAGATGGTACATACCCCCACCAGGTAGTAACTGTTTTACTCAAGTACTTTTATGTGATTGATGTATGTTTGTATTGCCATGCATGTTTGTATTTGTATTGTTGCCAAATATGTATACAGAGCATGTTGGGGTTCAAGTCCCTAACTATGTGGTTCCTAGCGCTGAGGATGATCAGTCTGAGGCTGGCCTTAATTTGTGGCTGTACGGGTTGATAGGTCTGGGGCTGTCTTGGTGCAGGCGGCTCTATCGGTCGTGACTTCGGTAAGTCCAGGGCTTGTCTTGGTAAGGCAGCCTGACGGTACGTGGAGTCAGTGATGTGTATGTTTCTTTTTGCATATGTGGTATGTTTGGCATATTACTGTGATTTATATGACATGGATGCATGCATACACTTTACACATTTAGTACATGAGTATTGACAGTTACTCTGGGGGCCAATATTGGACTCCAGACACTTTTGTAGTTAAGTAAAGGACCTTTTTGGAAAGGTAAGGCATAAGTGTGCAGATGAAGAATAAGGAATGCCCTATTATACTATGTACTTATATTTATGGGATGACTGTATATGTTATTTTGGTATTTACTTCCGGATGATTGTACCTTAACCCTTCGGGGACTTATATTTTTTGTTTATTTTACTTTTACCAGTATAGTAGATCATCCAAACTGGTTAAATACTCTGTTGTGCACACTCTGATACATGTTAAATGGACCTAATAACAAAGAAAGGTAACTAAGTGAAGGAATCCCTCTAACCCGCCACTCGAAAAGGCGAGGTCGGTAGGGGTGTAACAGTAGGCTTGAAGCAATACTTTGGTAAATCCAAACGCCATAAACAAAGTATGGTTACTTGGGAAGAGATGGAACAAACGGTGGGAAAAATAAATGAGGAAGTAGCGGCCAACGCAGTGGCTCAAGAAGCTTCATTTACTGCAATGTTTCAATCCCAGCTGAGCAAGATGAAGGAGGACATGGATAAAATGATGCTGCTTTTGAACTCTCGTTCAGAGACCAGTGTTCCCTTAACACATTCACTTGCACCTATACAGCAGAGCACTAGTGGGAGCTGCATTGTTGGACAGTCAGAGCAACCTTGTGACCTGTATGTGGAGGATCCTGATCATGATAGACGATTAGTTGCAAAAGGGACTATCCACAACTTGGGATCAACTGTGCACCACCAACAAATGGTTGATGATGAAGTCAGAGTGTTAATTGAAAAGGTGATCATTGATGCACCTCTCCCTCACCCAACTGATTGTTGGTCGATTTACTTGATGGCAAGTGAACCAATCGAACAAGTAATAAAGTGTAAGTAGAGTATCGTCCCACAGAGACTGAGATACCAAAAAGTGACGCTCGATTGCTATGATAGTTGCGCAAACAGAAAGTAAATATGATTGGTTTGAAAGGTTTTTGTATTTATGCTAATAACAGAAATAAACAGAGTATTATAGTTTTAAGAAGATATCAGTAAGGAGTTAGGCTGAACTCGGAATCACCCCTAAGTTCATCAATCCCCCAATTGCTCTACCCATCGCTATAGCATCCATACTATACAGCTTCCGCAATGCTACATCATAGCTACTAACTACAACGCTATTCGGTTAACCCACCACTATAATCTATAAAAGCTTCCGCGTCCGATACATATGATACTAAATATACTCCTTCCATATTCCTATGGCAACTTTCTAGTTAAATCTGCATTACACACAGGGTGTCATGGTTATGAGAGGTAAACCCATTCCTGAAGCCTACAATAATAGGTCAAACCTTGCACCGGCTGCCTAGCAAAGACTGTTTCTCAGAGGTCTAACCTCGACTCCTTCCTAGTAAGTCAAGGCCACAAATCTAGCCCTTAGCTTCCACTAATCGACTAGTAATTAATTCACTTATAAGCAAAACCAAATCTATTAAATTAAGAACTTGCAACTGGGTTCATTTAACACTTAAGAATTCATCCTCGTTCAGCCATAAGAAAATCAGTTCATGACTGACGAGGGAAACACAAAACAGATAGTAACAGAATAAACCATGATCTAAATACTAAAATAAAAGGAAAAATAGAAAGCATGACGAAGTTCCGACGGCGTGGAAGAAGCCCTGTCACGTCACCACTCCACGTCTTCTCTCTGTCTTACTGCAAGGAAGGATCTTTGGGTTCTCCCGGAATTCTCGTGCTTGTGAAATCGCTCACTCTTCTTTTGAGTCTGCTAAATGTGAAATCTCATTTTGGCTCTGTGTGACTCTCTTCTAGGGTTGACTTGCTGTTTCCTTTTATGCTCAAACTTTCTTGTGGCGCAAGTTCCAGCGAGCTGGGCTTTTCAAATCTGTCGAGATCCATCGCATCTTCTGACTATAGTAGATTGATTCTGCTGATCCTGCGGGATTCTTCAAATCTTTCAGTTTTGATCCTCCACATCTTGTTTTTTATTACTTCAGCAATCTACTTGTCGTTCGCGACCTTCGTTATTATCCCTGAAATCATCTAGATAAAAAGGTCAGAAAATATGCCGCATAGCATTGTGTCCTTTACTTTGCTATAGCTTTCGTGATCTCTTTTATTGAACTTCGAGTTGCTGTCAGAATGCTATAGCATAGTATCAACTTTGCTACACATTCTTTCTTAAAAACAATGTAACTTGCTCCTTTCTTAGCACATGTTTAGGCTGTAGATGGTTTCTATCCTTCAGTTCCCCATATCATGAATATATGCCTTTTTGCTTGGATTGTTTGCAGTTAAGCTTTCATTTACCATACAATTCAGTCATGAAATATAGGGAAAACATGGCATAATTTGTGCTCATCAAATACCCCCACACTTAGCTTTTTGCACTCCTGGGAAAAATAAGATGAAGCGAACAAAAACTCATAGTCATAGTACTCTTGTCTGTATAACCCTTGCTTACACAATTGCTTTCAGTTAATGTCCCCCATTCGGCAATCCCACTGCCCAATACTACAGCTCAAAATGCGTGGTATTGCTTAGATGAAGAAGCCTCAAGAGGCTCTCAAGTCCAGTGTTTACGCTCTATTACCCAGAGGATTTTAGTTTCTCTCTTGTCATACGGGCCCTGAAGTTCCATAGCCTTGTCAAAGTTCTAAGATTGCTTCCTAGATTCTGAGTATTCGTTCATCAAAAGGACTTCTTGGGTTACAATGGTGAGGATGGATAAGAGTTTGAGATGGAAGATGTTGGTGAATGCTATAGCAGATTAGGTAGACAAATATCTTGGCTTCAGCCTAGTGCTCTCCTTGAACTTTGTATTTCTTGCTGCTCTTTATTCTAGATCTTTTTTTTGGATAAGCAAAACAACAGCTCTTTTTTTTGCAGCATTTCATGGGAGCACTCTGCCCTAGCATTTTCACAGTATTCTTCTAGTTTTTCTGTCTATCTTGTTCGCTATACACTACTAGAAAAATAGAAAATAGCTACGGAATTTGCTACGCCACATTTTTCTGTAGCAATGGTGACAGATTTTGCTACGGATATTTAATTCCGTAGCAAAAAAATGAAAAATGGTAAACAATTGCGACGGATGTCCTCATCCGTCGCAATTTTGGACCATTTTTGGTCACTTTGCGATGGATCCTAGATCCGTCGCCAATTAGTGCGACGGATCTGGGATCCGTCGCAAGAAAGCGGCCAAAAAGGCCATCTTTTTATATCTTTTTGCGACGGATCCCGATCCGTCGCAAATTAGTGCGACGGATATGGGATTCGTCGCAAAAAAGGCGGCCTTTTTGGCCGCCCTTTATATCTTTTTGCGACGGATCCCGGATCCGTCGCATTAATTTGATCCGTCGCATTTGGCCGCCTTTTTGTGTCTTTTTTGCGACGGATCCCGGATCCGTCGCACTAATTTGCGACGGATATGGGATCCGTCGCAAAAGGCGGCCAAAAGGCCGCCTTTTTGTGTCTTTTTGCGACGGATCCCGGATCCGTTGCAAAATTCCACGCGTGAGTTGCGACGGATCTATGGATCCGTCGCAAAATGTCGGTGAGCACCGACAATTTGCGACGGATCCTTATATCCGTCGCAAAAGGGAAAGTCTCATTATTGAGACTTTGCCTCTGCCGCTGCACCGCGATTTCACCCCCCGCGACCCGCAGCTTCCCCACCGGCCCTCGGCTCCCCTCCGGCCCCCGCTCCACCCTCCAAGCCCCGCCCCCGCTCGGTCCCTCCCCAAGCTCCGGCCCCGCCTACGCCCCCCCCCCCAAGCTCCGCCCCCACGCCCCTTAGCCGCCCCTCCCTCTAGCTCGGCCCTCCCCAAGCTCCGGTCCTCACCCCCAAGCTCCGCCACCCCACGCCCCCTAGCCGCCCTCCCTCCACATCCGGCCCTAGCTCCGCCCCACCCCCAAGCTTCGCCCCCACGCCCCTAGCTCCCCCAACCTCCATTTCGTCCCCCTTCGCCTCCTTCGACTCCCCCCCCACACTCCTTGATCGTCGTCCTCTTGTCCGGTCACTGTCAGGTTAGCATGATGTATTTTTTTTATAACTATATGGAAATATCTGTGTTAGATTTGCTTTATTACATAATTGAAATATGCATGTTAGTAGAATATAAGTCTTCTTTTTTGTTTTAGTTTTACATTAGCTATTAATTACATAATGATCTTGATACTTAATGTGTTTATGAATTTGAATTATGATTATAGTTTGTATGAGGTTCCATGATTTTATGTGAAGTATTTTATCTAGCACTTTTTAGGAATTTAGAAATTTCAATTCTAATTTTGGTGTGATAAAATTATGATTTTGTATTAGTTGGTAATGATACATAAATCTTTAAATATGATGGTGTTGAAATTAGAAAAGTAAAGTGTTGAGAAATGAAATTTACGGATAAGACAATTAATTAATTAATGTCAAGTGGGAGGAAAAAGGTGTGACATTGAAAAATAATCACATTTGTATGTGTTATAAAAATTAGTGGAATTTACTATTTGATTTAGGCTATTACAAAAATGAGTGTTAGTAATTTGTTTAAAAATATTCCATTAAAAGTTTTTATTTGAATCTATCTTTAACAAGTTATACAATAAATTTGATTAAGTGTTAAATAATCTCTTTGATCTAGCCCATATATGTTAGAAACTCCAAAATACTTAGTATTCTATTCTTTGTTTGCCCCTCCACATGCGTGTCCCCATGTTCTGGTGTGCTATCCTCATTCTCTGGTTGCTTGCTGAAATATGTTATTTGTTCAATGCATGTGTTTGTTTTTCACTTTCTTGATTAAGTGACAATTGGTAGGCATAAGAGGCGACTTATATATATTTGTGGTATGTTGAGATGTTAATTAGGTTAGTAACTGAACTAGCTAGGAAGAATGGAAGGCAACCATGATAGAAGTTGGATGTACAATCGTCTAACTGATAGAAGACAAGTAAGAACAACATTCTTCGCGGGTTTGGAAGAGTTCGTCCAATTTGCTTTGGCGAATTCAAATAATTCAAGAAGGGAGATCAGGTGTCCGTGTGCCAAATGTAAGTGTTTAAGATTTACGGATGCGGATTACACGGTCGGGATTCATTTGTGTCAAAAGGGATTCATAAAAGATTATGAATGTTGGGAATGTCATGGCGAAGTCCGAGCGACACCGAGTGGTTATTACGGGGACAATAGTCATCGAGAAAACCTTAATCAATATGAGCAGTTGGTTATGGATGCCGCGGGACCGTCTATCGGCCAATATTTTGATCCCGTTACTCATGCTGAACCGTCATACATGGGAGAGGAGACCGGTACCCATCCTCAACCATCAAACATCGGTGAGGATCCTCATCCGGAAGCCGCTAGGTTCTATAAAATGCTTCAAGAAGCACAACGTCCTTTATGGAAAGGTTGCGACCACTTTGAAAATAGTGAATATTCATCGCTATCGGCTACCCTAGCAACATTAAGCTTGAAGACTGATCACCATATGAGTGAGAGGAATTACAACGAAATGATGCAGATCATGAGTAAGGTTGTTCCCAAACACAATAATTTGCCGAAGGACTTTTACCAAGCAAAAAAAAAAGGTGAAAGAGCTTGGGCTTGGATGTGAAAAAATTCATTGCTTGCCCCCGAGGATGTATGTTGTATTACAAGGATGATCTTGGTGACGGATTACAAATTCTGTGGACATGACAGATATAAAGTTGTGGGGAAAGGAAGGAAAAAGACTGTCATGCATTAAGCAAGATGTGGTACTTTCCTCGGTGCCCGGACTTACGAGATTGTATGCATCCGAACAAATTTGCTCACATGAGATGGCACCGGAGCATCGTAGGGATGAGAACTTTGTGATGCATCCATCTGATGCCGAAGCTTGGCGTAAATTAGACGAGGCGAATCCTTTCTTTGCTATGGATCCCCGTAATGTTCGTCTTGGTCTATGTTCGGATGGGTTTGCTCCTTTCAACAATACGGGTAGAAATTATTCATGTTGGCCAGTCATTGTGACTCCGTACAACCTCCCACCTTCTATGTGCATGAGAAGAGAGTTTTTCTTCCTTAACGCGTTAATCCCTAGGCCGTCGAACCCAAAAAAGAAGATAGATGTGTACCTCAGGCCTTTGATAGACGAGTTGAAAATGTTGTAGAGTGAAGGTGTTCTTATGTATGATATATCATTAAGTCAGAATTTCACCATGCGGGCGCCTTAATGTGGACGATAAATGATTTCCCCGCATATGGGATGTTGAGTGGGCGGCAAACGTCGGAAAGCTCGCATGCCCGGTATGTCTTGAACAGAACATGGGTTTTAGCTTGGAACACGATCGCAAGGTCGGTTGGTTTGACAGCACCGACGATTCCTACCCCGATCATTCATTTAGGAGAAATAGAAAAGACTTCACGCGAAGGTTGTCGAACGAGCAGATCCACCTCGTCGTTTAAGTGGACAAGAAATATGGGACAGGTCGTGCACATTCCGAGTGTCGAAGAGGGGCTGCTTCAAGCGAACCCGAGGGGTACGGCATTGATCATCATTGGAACAAACGCAAAGATCTTCTCGGGAACTACCATATTGGAAAGATCAATTGTTAAGACACAACCTCGATGTCATGCATATTGAGAGGAATGTGTTTTGCAATATTCTGTACACCGTGATGGACACCAAGGGCAAGACGAAAGACACAGTCAATGCAAGATTGGACGTTGAAGCGATTTGTAGAAGGCCTGCTTTGCATTTGGTGGACGGTGACACCGCACACTTCCAAACCCGAGCACCGTACACATTCAATAAAGAGCAGAATTTAGAATTGTTGCAATGGGTTAAAGATCTGAAACTCCCCGACGGTTATGCGTCAACCGGAAAAGATGTGTCGACATGCACGAGGTGAAGTTGAGCAAGATGAAGAGTCATGATTGTCATGTGTTTTTCCAGAGATTGTTGCCGTGGGCCTTCAAAGCACTACCGAAGCATGTATGGTCTATTCTAACGGAGTTGTCCATGTTCTTTAGAGAAATTTGTGCTTCAGAGCTTAATGTTGAAAAGTTACGACACCTGGAGGCGAGCATGCCCATAACGCTATGCAAGTTAGAAATGGTGTTTCCTCCTAGCTTGTTTGACTCAATGGAACATTTGCCCGTTCACTTGGCCTACGAAGCAAAGGTAGGAGGCCCGCAATGACGATATAAATGGATGTATCCGTTTGAGAGGTAATATATATATTGATTTGCGCTGTTATTAATTGACCGACATGGTACTTTAGCTCGAGATATTCCATTGTAGGTTTTTACGCACACTTAAGCACAAGATCAAAAATACAAGGTACGTTGAAGGATCTATCGCCGAAGCTTATCTAGTCGAAGAGGCTGCAAAATTTGCGTCATACTATTATCCCCCGAAATGATGTCAAGATGGAGAGGTGTACCTCGTAACGATGATGCCGGTGATACGAGGATCAAAAATCAATATTTAATTTTCCAGGGAGTCGTGGGAAAACGTTGGAAGTCAACTCTTGACGGAAGAGATAAGCGAGTTGCGAGTGGTACATTCTAAATAACTCGTGAAGAGGCGCAAAGTACCTAGAGTAAGTTTTTTTTTGTTTACTATTACGGTAAGTATTAAAGTATTAACTTAAGTTTTTTTTGTTACGCTTACTTCTCTAATTGGGTCCGATCGGGAAATCCTTCAATGTCGGTGTCCCAAGTTGATCAATTCACTAATTCGAGTTTCCAAAATGGTTTCGATCATATTTCTTGGAAAATCCATCGATCCCAATGAAGTTGCGTGGAGTTTATCTTATGGAGCTGCAATGACAGCTTACCCGATGCAACAAATATATAATCAATGGGTATCGATTTGCAACCGTTGACGCGAACGCAGTACACTATGTTGCAATTACGGTGTATGTTGTCGAGGTGACCAAATTGACGGGGTGGAGACCGACTACTACGGGAAGTTAGTTGAGATAATTCAGCAGTTACCGGTGGGACAAGGTGGTGACCCTTTTTAAGTGTGAGTGGTTTGATAACAATCCGCGTGGGACAAAAGTGGACAAACATGGAAATATTGAGATCCACTTTGGACAAGGAGATATTCGGTTGGTTATGACCCATTCATCCTTGCTCAACAAAGGAACAAGTTTACTATACACCATACCTACATCTCGCCAAGGGTGGACGGGAGTTATTAAAACCAAAGCACGAAATATTATACCAAAGTCGAAAGAGCGGGAATCAAATGACGGTATGGCTGAACCTTTCCAAGCGATGTGGAACATGTGCGCCCATAAACATCTTTGATGACGAAGTACCAAGCAATCTCTTTGATTCTCGTGCGGAGTTAGAGTTGATTCCTATACAAATTTACGATGAGAAATCAGACGATGAGGATGAGGTAGAAATGAGCTTCTCTGATAGTGAATCTGAGTTCGACGACTATGAGAGTTCAGATGAAGACATGCAAGTAGATGTCGATGAACAGGAATCGTCCGGTTGATTTGTGTTAGTTCTTTGTTTATGACGATATGTTATACTACATACTTTGTTTCTTTGCTACTTTGTCACATTAACTAATTTATATATATATATATATATATATATATATATATTTTGCCATGATGTCTATAAGTGTTCGGATATGGAGCATCCGGAGGACGTTCAAGTAGTGGACGTGGCGGTGGTCGAGCCCGACCCCGTACTATAAGAGGGGTAGGGGCGACGCCAACCGCTCCATATGGAGTGCGAGGGCTCGCCTCTTCTCCGGAGGTGCCACTATTTGATTTTTCGTCGTCACCGTCGGGATATTTGTCATCTTCACCGTCACTTTATACATCGTCGTCACCGGCGGCTACCCCCGATGCACAGCAAGGAGGACCACAGGTTTACTTTACCATTTCTGATTGATTTACATTTGTTTAGTTTCTTGAAACCATCTATGTACAAACATCTTCAATATTTCACATTTCTTCCTTAGCACACCGCATCGCCTCGAGCCACGTCGGGGAAGAAGGTAGTTCTTCAGAGGTACCAATCTAGGGCTCAAGAGATCCTGAGACAGGGTTTCTTTGGATCCGTCCTGACGGCAACGAGTAAGTCATGCCAAGTTACCTGTAATGTTACAATTTTCTTTTCTAATTGGTTTGTATGCTAATATTTGCATGATAATCTCTCGTTTTTAGATTTTTGCACGATACTCGGGTGGCGACTTTCATGTCGGACCAAATATTCCGTAATTACACTCAAGCTTGGACCGCGTGGACGAGAGATTCCTAAGAAGCAACGAGACACGTGGTTCAAGGAGTTCTTGGTAAGTTATTTTTTTATGCGTGTTAATTTAGTACTTTTAAAATTTTGAGCACTAATTGTTCGTTATTGATTTTCGGGATAAGCATATGACGTTGCTGAGCATCTTGAAAATCGAAAAAAGCTTATAACCACGCGGGCCATCATGATGGTGCGTCAAAAGCTCTATGCATTGAGAAGGTCGAGAGGCAAGACAGATTGGCTTCCACAGGACACTAGAGATGAATTATTTAGCAATTGGGAAAACAATGACATGTTTAAGACCATAAGTGCGAAAAATAAGCAAAATAGGGCCAAAATGGAAGGACCATCATATCTTTGGCGGCGGCTCCATATCAATTAGTGAGCATCGACGCAAAGTTGTAAGTACACGTTATTTTCTATTTACGTATTCAATATTTTGTACTTTGAAGTAATTAATTAAGGTCATCATTTGCGTTTTCAGGTAGAGTCTGGGGAAGCTCCAGCTGGATCGGTTGAGTGGGTTACCTTTCAGCGAATCCATTCCCGACAGCCTGAAGGGAGTGAGAGGCAATGGATTAATCCAAGGGCGCAACAAATAGCGGTTAGACATTTATTGCCTTTATTACTTGTTTTATGCACCACCATATTTATTTCATTTTACATGTCTTATTTGTTATGTATTTGTTTGCTTGTAGGAAAACTTTGAGAAGCCATCGCGGAGAGAGCCACACAAGTGAGGACCCCCTCATCCTCTATATTCGACAACGAGAGTCTTCTTTGAGGCTCCGGCGGATTTGACAAGAAAGGGAGGATCTTTGGATACGGTGAGTCTCGGCCACGGCCCGACGGACAAAGTGCCTCTCATCCGCACCGTAGGGGTTTGTTCGGTAAACATAATACATTTGTTTTTGATAATTTTCATTCTCTTGTCCATTCAAATGAAGTACAAATAATAAATGTACTAATCAATTTTGTAGATGAGCCAAGAAGATGAAGGCGTTGGTGGAGGAGCAAGCAACACGATGACCCGAACGGGAGATGATGAGCCGGCGGGCGACTCAGAAACGAGAGATGATGAGGCGGCCAGATGATTCGGAACAAGATCGATCAAGCGGCGTTGCGGCGGGAAAAAGATCGATCAAGCGGGTGTTGCAAAGCGAGAACGGGCGATGATGCGACGGAGATGACTCAAAATGAGTTGATGAGGGTAATGCGGCTTCAAATCATGTCCCTTATGAAAGACGAGGTTCCGGTCGACTCCTGGTGATGATGACCATCCTGGTAATGATGACGATGATCACAATCTTTGCTTTTTAGCCTACTTTTTTGTATTTGCTTGTTGCTACTACTTTTTTGTATTTGTTTGTTGCTACGGATTATATATATATATATTGTGTTTTCACTATGTAAACTCTTTTTTATCGTTAATATATTCATGGTACATTACTTTACTATTTGTATTCAATTTTCTATTAAAAAAATTTAAAATTTGCCACCGAAAAGAAAATCTCCGCAAATTCTGAAATTTGCTACGGAAAAACAAATGCGCTACGGAAAAAAATCCGTAGCACATTAAATTGCTACGGAAAAAATCCGTAGCAAATTTCAAAATTTGTGAAATTTGCTACGGAGAAAATATCCGTAGCAAATTTTCAAATTTGCTACGGATTTTTTTCCGTAGCAATTGCTACGGATTTTTAGATCCCCGTGGCAATTGCTACGGATGTTTAAATCCGTAGCAAATTGCCATGCGATATTTTGCTACGGACAAAATCCGTAGCAAAATCCGTAGCAAACATGTTTTGCTACGGAAAAATGGGTTTTAGTAGTGATAGCACACTCGTGTGGCTCAATGTGGTAGCAATGTGGAGATGATGATAGATAGGTTGTGTATGGGATTGATAGGTATGACATGAATGCCTTTATCCTACGAACTTCAAACTCAGATGCCAGATAGTTTATCAAAGAACTAAGACAAATCAAGGATCAAACATGGGCTAGCAGACATGCACACTTTAGAATATAACAATTAAGCTCAATTGAATCCTTTCATTGGGGGTTCTTCCTTTTAAACATCCTTCATCGCCACTTTACCCCGCATCGATTAGCTAGCACCATCAATTTCCCAAGCCTAAAGGTTCAGTTTCCTTAGGCAATCATGCTATTCTCCGTTATACAGACATTCCTTCTATTGCTACAAGATTCTGTTCATACTTTATCATGCAATTTGAAATTTTTTTCAGTTTGTGCAAAAACTACATGCAGAGTAATTAGGATCACACACACATGGAAATAGCAGAAAATAGGTTAAACCTTTTATCCCCCCACAGTAGAACGATGCAATACCCTCATTGCAGCAGCAACAATAGAGCGATAATCAATAATATGGTGCGCAATACGGGGCGGGTGGAAAATAAAGAGCAAGAGAAGCAAATTAATCCCAGCAGCATTCACAAAATTGCCCTGGGGCAAACGCCCAGGGCATTAGCAGATTGTCAGTTTAAATAGAAAGAAAATAGAACAAAAGCAGTAAAAGAAAAAAAAGAACTAGGGTGCGGGAGGGGGAAGAGCGGGAGCGCTGCTGGCGGTATCCTCCTCGGAGGATGTGTAGTCCACCCCGGTGACGATCGGAATTCTCGAATGCGACTGTGAGAGGGAGAGGGATATCGGCGGACCTCGACGATGAGCAGCGGAGAATGCGTGTGGGTCGATGTATATGGTCGTCAACTCCGTGCGTAATAGGCGAAGACGGTTATGGAACTTGTTTGTGGAGTTGGCATCGGTTTCTAGATGCTAGTAAAGGGGTGCATTGGAGATCATATAGGCCTTGTCGGCAGCAGAGGCATGGCCTGTGGAAGCTGAAGAGTCGGAGGAGTAGGAGGAGGACGAGGAAGTGGGAACGAACGCGGCAGGTGCGTGTGGCGGTGGTGGGTCAGGGTGACGGCGGGCGTAGACCGGTGGGGGTGCCTGGTGAAGCCTCGTCGTCTTTAGAACTCTAGGCATGGTAGTTGGGTAAGGGGGAAGATGGAGGGAGAGGGTCGGTGTGCTTGTGAAAAGACGTGGGAGGAGAGGAAGACGAGAATAGATAAAATAAAGGTAGAATTTTGAATGTGAACCGTCATGACTCTTTTTGACTATGAGTTGAGCTTAGTTGACGCGTAGTGGGCCCACACGAGTGGCCTACCAAATCAAACGTATGCACACAATGTTTATTTTAGAGATGAGGGGCGTACCTAACTAGCGTTCAGTGGGCTTTTCCGTATTGCCATTTTGGGGCCATAATGCCTTGTAGCATGTCGTAGCATGGACCCTGCTGGACTCGTTCCCTCCTGCTGTGATACTAAAGAACCACGAAATTGGGCTGCCTCCCAATAGTGCTTGCTTTAAAGTCTTCAGCCGGACTTTGCTATAGCAATTTAATCTTCAACGGTAGTCTTGGATGGCCGATCGCTTCTCTCTTTGCCTTTTCCATCATTTTCAGGGGTCAAGTACTTCTCAGCTGGGTCTTCGAATCTTGCAGTCTTAAGGATCGAGAAGGTGACCTGATCATCATTTACACGCATAGTAAGTTCTCCTCTTTCCACATCAATTAGCGTACGCCCAGTTGCCATGAAAGGTCTTCCCAGAAGAATTGGGACATCGCGATCTGCTTCAAAGTCTAGGATAATGAAATCCACAAGGAAGATGAACTTATCCACTTTTACCAGAACATCTTTGATCTTTCCTTAAGGTAGAACTATTGAGCGATCGGCCAGTTACAATGTAACTGTTGTGGGCCTGGCCTCCCCAACTACCAATTGTTTGAAAATAGACATGGGCATGAGATTTATGCTAACTCCCAGATCACACAGAGCTTTCCCTGAATATTGAGGTCCAATTGTACAGGGGATTGTGAAGCCGCCCCGATCTTTTAATTTCGAGGTAGCCGATTTGTTAGTATGGCACTGGCATCCACGGGTCAATGCTCTTTGTCTCAAACTCTTCCAGTCGTCTCTTTTTACACAGAATTTCCTTCATAAATTTCATGTAGTTGGGTATTTGCTCTAGAGCTTCCACCAGAGGAATTTTAATGTGCAATTGCCGTAGCATGTCGAGGAATTTCTTAAATTGTTTCTCTTGACCTTGCTTCTGTAGCCTTTGTGGGAAAGGTGGAGGTTGTTTTAGCATCTTGGAAGGCCCGAGATCACGATTATGCTTTGATGATGATGTGGTAGCATTCATTGTTGGGTATTGCACGTGATCGTCCAATGCTGCACGTGGAGGCAATGTTGCGGTGCTGAGATCTTATTCCGGTTGTGTCATTCTTGGTTGACTCTGCTCGTCTTCAAGAAGTTGTTCAGTACTTCCTTGCCTTTCCTTGAATTTCTCATATTTCGGATTAGTGACAACCAAAGGTTGCTTGGTTGCTTTCTTGGGTTCTAAGCTTTTACCACTTCGGAGCTCTATCAGCTTGACTTCCTCTCTTCCTTGGATCCTGGGGACTTCAGTGTCACTGGGCAAGGATCCTGAGGGTCTGTTGTTAAGGGCAGTAGCTAGTTGTCCCACTTGATTTTCAATATTTCTCAGGGTTACTTGCTGATTCTGAATGATTGCATCGTTTTTTGCCATATATTCCTTCAGAAGGGTCGACATAGAGTGTTGCGGGTCTGAATCACCACCCTGCTGCCGTGCTTACTGGGTAAACCCTGGTGGGTTTGATGTTCGGTTTGAGTATTATGGGCCCGATGATTGTCCCGCTGCTTGTGAACCTTGAGAATTCCATGAGAATTGGGATGCTGCCTCCATCCAGGGTTGTATGTATTTGAGTACAGATTGTTGGTGTTACTGCCCCTATTAAAGTTGTTGATGAAGTTCACAGAATCAGGGTTGGCGAAGCAGTGAGAGTAAGAGTGCTCTCCGCCACAGTACACACAAGCTACCTGAGATGGTTGCAGCGATGTGTTGCTTGATGGAAGGGTCAGTCCTTTCACCATATTGGTCAGAGATGATACTTGAGCTGTGAGAGCAGTCATAGCATCTAGTTCATGTATTCCTGCAACAGTTCGGGAGGATGTAGCTTTGTCTGCTTGCCACTGATGACTGTTCATGGCCATGCGCTCCAATAGGTTGTGAGCCTCTTCATAAGACTTCATTAGGATGGACACTCCAGAAAAGGCATCTACAATTGATCGTGTTTGTCCATCGAGACCTCTGTAAAATGTTTCTAACTGGACCCATTCGCACAGTCCGTGCTGTGGGCATCTTCTGAGGAGGTCTTTAAACCTGTCCCAGGCTTCATAGGTAGATTCACCAGATTTTTGTTAGAAGTTGGTGATGTCCCCTCTGAGTTGAGCATTCTTAGTAGGTGGAAAAAATTGAGCAAGAACTTACTCCCCAGATCATTCCATGTGGTGATGGAGTTAACAGGTAGGATGTTAAGCCACGTCCGAGTCTTGTCCCTTAGTGAGAATGGGAATAATTTAATCCGGACGGTGTCGGGTGGGATTCCTGGGATGACAAAAGAATCACACACCTCCATGAAGGTCTTGAGGTGCGGTGCGGATCTTCAGATGGAAGTCCTCCAAATTGTCCGGCTGCATTCAGCATTTGAATCATGACACCTTTGATTTCAAAGTGTCCTGCATTGAATGTTGGCGGTGTGGTGGCCAAATTCAGCTTGTTTAGATTTGGAATTCCAAATTCCATGATGGCTTTGTTCACATCTTGGTTTGGAGGTGGAGGGACCTGGTTATCCCCGTTTATTACTATCTGCTCTCGTTGATTCTGCTCGTGGTTGACAGGCATATCCGCTATGCTTGCTGAGTCAAAAGGTTGACTTCTTCGCTTCTACTTCCTACGCCTTTGCTTGTAGGTTCGTTCTATTTCAGGATCGTAAGGCTCTAGGTTGACTGAAGGCGAGTTGTGCATGCACTATAGAAGGTACCTGAAAATCAAGAACAAAGAAAAAATGAGCTTTTTATTAGGTAAATCACAACTATTAAGCAAAAGGGCGTCGTCACTAAGGGTATCAGTAGTCCCCAAGAACGTGCCAAAAAACTTGTTGGTCGATTTCCTTGATTGCAAGTGAACCATTCGAACAAGTAATAAAGTGTAAGTAGAGTATCGTTGATCTAACCATATTTTTATATGATTTTTTCATAGTAAAATTGGGATTCTTAATGCATTTTGTCATAGTTATTGAGCTTAAAATGTTTTTCTTATGATAAATTGAGATTAAGAGTAAATACATTAAATTAGGGTTAAGAAGGGCAAAATTGTCAAATGAAATGTAATTACTCTTAATCATTGATTTTCTAAGAATATTTGATGTTAGATGAATTATTTTGGATTGTAGATGCCTGAAAAGATTAAATCAAATTTTAAAATGAAAGTTTGAACTCAAGTTTTAAAATTTCAGTTTGGTCCCTACTCCGAACTTTTTAAATGTTGCATTTAGGTCCCCGCAAAGAAAAACTCAACGTTTTTGACTTAGGGCATCAAGAAATGAAGATTAAATGGGAGCTGAGGGAGCAATTAAAAAGGAAGGAGGGCCGACACATTAAAGGGGGAAGGCGCGTTCACACTGGGGAAAGACATTGAAGAAGAACGCATTCACGCTGGAGAGAACTTCATCGACTTTCACCATCGTCTTCTTCAACGCATCACCTTCACCACTTCACCGTCATCTTCTCCGCTCGCACCGTCGTGAACCAGAAAAACAGAAATGAGAGCCCAGCAACGTGAATCCTAGTCCTTCATCCTGAGTCCTTGATTCTTCATCGTCTTCCATCCCTTCATCATCAGCACCTCTGTCACCTCCATTGCTGCACCGTCGACCACCACCCATTCCCGTCCTCATCCTACATCGGACTAAATCAGAAGCTTGGGAGTTTCTGCTTATGGAGACTAAGACGCCATTTGGGAGCTTTGGGCTACTTTGTTTTTGACAAAGCATCGAGCTTGGGAGGAGTCTGGCATTGCAGCAACTACACAGCTCAAAACAGAATTTTCCGGCGAGTTCTTAAATTTTCCGGCGAGCTCTTGAATTTTCCGGCGAGCATTTCCAGATTCCGGCGAGCTAGTTTTCCATGGCTAGTTCATTTTCTCAGATTGTGTGGAGTTCTCTGATTGCTATGAGTGGCTAAACCCTTTGCTTCTTGGTGATGAAGAATTGTGGCTTGAGCAATTGTGCTTCAATAGGGGAGTTATTTAATTCAAACTTTTGCTTAGACTAATTATTTGATTTCCTGATTTAGGTTTATCATTAATTAGTTATGAGACTTGGATTATCATTATGTGTCCATGTGGATTGATTGTTGCAATTTTAATTGGATGATTATTTTGAAGTGCATATTTATATTTATCTCTTTAAATGCTTGATGGAATTATGTTTGCTGTGTCATGTTTATGAATGGTAAATATAGTTGATTTTAGCTTTTGAATAGTTCGTTAGAACATTCTAATTGAGAAGAACAATTTGTATCATCCCAATTTAAATTGAACAATAAGTGGATTTTAACAATATCTCAAGAGGTAGTAGTTTGCTATGTTTGTAGGAGCTAATATTAATTGAGATTATTGGACTCAAGTGTTATCTTGAGGTTGTTCTTTAGACTTAATGAAATTTTAACTCCCATATATATTTTTAGCAATGATAGCCATCTTCTTCATTACCAAGAGCATTCCTCATTAATCCTTTTTAATCCAAATCATTCTTCATTATTTTCTAAAAAAAATCAAAAAGAATAGAATTAGTTTCTTCTTATTTTAAATGAATTTTAGTTTATAGAAAACCAATTTCAAAACCCCATTCTAACCATGATTTTAGCACTTAGTTTAAGCTGGGGAATTCAAAATAAATTAGCTCCTTGATAAGAGAACGATCCCGAGTTATTTGCACTATATTGCATTTTAATTCGTGGTAAATTGTGATTTGACCCTGAGGCGACTAAGGTTTCTGTCAAATCAACCGTCCCACAGAGACTGAGATACAAAAAAGTGACGCTCAATTGCTATGATAGTTGCGCAAACAGAAAGTAAATATGATTGGTTTGAGAGTTTTTTGTATTTATGCTAATAACAGAAATAAACAGAGTATTGTAGTTTTAAGAAGATATCAGTAAGGAGTTAGGCTGAACTCGAAATCACCCCTAAGTGCATCAATCCCCCAGTTGCTCTACCCATCGCTATAGCATCCATACTGCATAGCCTCCGCAATTCTACAACATAGCTACTAACTACAACGCTATTCGGTTAACCCACCACTATAATCTATCGAAGCTTCCACGTCCAATACATATGATACTAACTATACTCCTTCCATATTCGTATGGAAAATTTCTAGTTAAATCTGCATTACACACAGGGTGTCATGGTTATGAGAGGTAGACCCATTCCCGAAGCCTACAATAATAGGTCAAGCCTTGCACCGGCTGCCTAGCAAACACTGTTTCTCAGAGGTATAACCTCAACTCCTTGCCAGTAAGCCGAGGCCACAAATCTAGCCCTTAGCTTCCACTAATCGACTAGTAATTAATTTACTGATAAGCAAACCGAATCTATTAAATTAAGAACTTGCAACTGGGTTCATTTAACACTTAAGAATTCATCCTCGTTCAGCCATAAGAAAATCAGTTCATGACTAACGAGGGAAACACAAAACAGATAGTAACAGAATGACCCATGATCTAAATACTAAAATAAAAGGAAAAACAGAAAGCTTGACGAAGTTCCGACGGCGTGGAAAAAGCCTTGTCACGTCACCACTCCGCGTCTTCTCTCCGTCTTACTACAAGGAACGATGCTGGGTTCTCCTGGAATTCTCGTGCTTGTGAAATCTCTCACTCTTCTTTTGAGTCTGCTAAATGTGAAATCTCGTTTTGGCTCTGTGCGACTCTCCTCTAGGGTTGACTTGCTGTTTCCTTTTATGCTCAGACTTTCTTGTGGCGCAAGTTCCAGCGAGCTGGGCTTTCCAAATCTGTCGAGATCCATCGCATCCTCTGACTATAGTAGATTGATTCTGCTGATCCTGCGAGATTCTTCAAATCTTTCAGTTTTGATCCTCCACATCTTGTTTTTTATTACGTCAGCAATCTACTTGTCGTTCGCGACCTTCGTTATTATCCCTGAAATCATCTAGATAAAAAGGTCAGAAAATATGCCACATAGCATTGTGTCCTTTACTTTGCTATAGCTTTCGTGATGCCTTTTATTGAACTTCGAGTTGCTGTCAGAATGCTATAGCATAGTATCAACTTTGCTACACGTTCTTTCTTAAAAACAATGTAACTTGCTACTTTCTTAGCACATGTTTAGGCTGTAGATGGTTTCTATCCTTCAATTCCCCATATCATGAATATATGCCTTTTTGCTTGGATTGTTTGTAGTTAAGCTTTCATTTACCATACAATTCAGTCATGAAATATAGGGAAAACATGGCATAATTTGTGCTCATCACTGATCAGCTAAAGGTTGTGAGTGATGTCAAGGGAACCTTCATCTCTTGGCCAGTGAAGCTTGTACAATTCTCTACTCTTGAAGCTCCATCCCCTACGGCTAAGTTGACTGCCAAGGAAAAAATATCCGATATGGTATCCAATAGATATTTTAAAGATAAATCTTGGTTTGTCAATAAAGTAGTAAGCCTCCCTGATATCCAACCGATTTTCATTGACCCCAATGATTTGACGTCCCTACTACTTCCTGGAAAGGAGCTTACTAATGTAATTGTTCAAATGTTTATAAAGTATCTTCTTCTATGAGTACATAATTTAAATACATCGTTTAGACACACATACATATATTCTAATTCTCTGATGTCATTATTGTAGGTTCATGCATGATGAATTGGAACAACAGGGCAGAAGCAAAGATTTTGGATTCTTGTGCCTAGACTATGCAAGTTCAACACCCTTGGTGGAGAGACAATGATACATATCAACGAGGGTGTGTGAAGTGAGAAAAAAGGTGTACTTGTTTCCATACTATAATAGGTACATATCACAATTCTTGTCTGCAATTAACTTAATTCTTCTACATATATCACTGAGTACTTGTTGTAAATGGAGTAAATCACCAAGAGGGAGGTGAATTGGGGATTTAAAAATTCTTTTCTAATTACTCTATTTTTGAATACTAAAATAGAGTAGTATAGAGTAGGAGAAGAAGAAGCAAGACACGAGGAATTTATACTGGTTCGGTCTAACCTATTGACCTACGTCTAGTCCCCAAACACTCTGGGATTTCACTAACTCAAATGATTACACATTCTGTTACTCTTAGAGTAATTCTCTCACTAGAACTTACTCCCCCTTACAAGTTGTAATCAAATATCCCAATCTCCAAGTCCCACGACTTGAAATTCTTACAATGAATGATTTTCAATAAATGAGCTATCTCTAAGAGTGGATAAGAATAATCACTGAAGTACAGATATATCAACAGATACTTTACACAAGAAACTCAAAGAGTAGTTGGAAACTTGAATGATTTTTGTTTTCTGCAGATTGGTTGTTGAGAAGAATTGAATGCAACTTTATTTATATGGAGAAAGCATTAAATGACCGTTGTAATCTTCAATGTGACCGTTGCCAGCATTAAGGAAGGATTAGGTTGAGCTTTAGTCTTCTTCTCTCTCTACTCTTTGCTTAATCCAGTTGCACATAAGTTTATGGTTGACTTCTTGAATATTAATCCATTGGAAGGGCAGTTACTGGATGAGGAAAAGAAACATTAATCCCTTTGCAACGTGTGAAAAATGATTGTCCAAAAGGATGCAAGTTTTCTAGACATTACATTTAATGTGCAGACGTCACTTTTTGCTTTTGTTCAAATCTTCATTTAACATCCTCTAAAACATCTGAAACTCACCAAAAAACTGATTAAACATAGTTAGGAATAGTAATAAGTGATGATAAGAAGTATTAAGATCAAACATGAAGATTTCACAAATTCATGCAATTTGATTTTCAAACTTAGCGACACAAACTCGAGTTTGTTCTTACAAACTGGAGTTTGTAGAAGTCCAAACTCGAGTTTCCAAATCCTAACTCGAGTTTCCTTCTTCCAGAGAAGAATGTCGCAAGTTGAGTTTTGAAGCACATTTTGAAACATTGAGCAAACTCGAGTTTATTAATGAATAACTCGAGTTTTGGACTTTTATAGTGAAAACATGTTTAAGTCCAAAAGCTCAAAACTAGAGTTTTCAAATCTTAACTGGAGTTTTCAAAATCACTGAAAAGAGCAAAGCTCTTTGTAAGACACAAACTCGAGTTTCCTTTTAAAATTGAAAACCTTTGAAAATCTTTGCTAAAGTGAAAACTGGAGTTTTCAAAACAAACTGGAGTTTTATCAAAGTGGGTAAAACATGATAACTTTTTGTCAAGCACAAACTCGAGTTTACAAATTGAAACTTGAGTTTTCTCAAAACTTTGGAAAACTTAGAAAATACTTGGCCAAGTGCAAACTGGAGTTTAACTAGATTTTGCTTAGGATGAAAAACAATTAGACTCTCTGCCAAGAACAAACTCGAGTTTTGAAAACACAAACTCGAGTTTGGTCAAGTTCACAAAACTTGACAAAACTCTTCATTTGGCGTAAATTGGAGTTTCCATATGAAAACTGGAGTTTGCTTAAGTTCAAAACTTTGGGAGCTCTCTGTATGACCAAAACTCGAGTTTACTCTCGCAAACTGGAGTTTTGCTTACTTTGGAAAATATTTAAGAGTCTCTGTATGGTGTAAACTCGAGTTTGTCTTAATGTGAAAAACTTGGAGTGCTCTTTGTATGTTATAAACTTGAGTTTGCCTATGCAAACTGGAGTTTTCTCATTTCATTAAAATTGAGCCACTCTCTGTCAAGTCCAAACTCAAGTTTGCTAACCCAAACTCGAGTTTGCCTTTGACAGTAAGATTTTCAACTTACCAAAGACAAACTTCATCTTGAGTTTACAATTATCAGTTATCATCAAAACACATAGAGAACTAACATTCTCTCCCTTTTTGATGATGACAACACTTGTAAACCAAAAGTTCAAGAGTTTTAGAGATTTGGCATTTGAGAAGTGAATTTTGCATTATTCAAAAGTTTTGACAAAAATGGCATTTTGAAATACTTGATTCTCTTGAAATTGCTTTGACAAGATTTGAATGAAATGCGAAGTTAGTCAGAAGCAGATATCAGAGTTGAAGTAAATAACATAAGCAGGATTGCATAATAAAAGACATTGTCATTTCGTTGAAGCAAAATGCATTACATCAGATAGTCAAAGTTAAAATGCACAAAAGAGAAACTCTTCACAAACTCTACAAATTCAAACTACTCAAGCTCTAATCTTTGCTTTTCTCTCCCCCTTTGTCATCTTCAAATGGGGGTGGAGTTGAGATAGGGGGTTCAGAGAATAGGTCTATGAGAGGAGTAGGAGGAGGGGAGTCAAATCTGTCAGTGGAAGCAAGAGATGGAGGAATGAATTTAGTGGTAGGAGTATGAGAGGGAGGTAGTATTTCAGTAGATGGAGAGGGAGGTATGATGACAAAGGAAGGGGTTTGTGGAAGAATCTCAGTAGTTGGAGTTTCAGGGTCAGAGTGAGAAGTAGGAATGTGAGGAGTGGTGAATGTGAATGAAGGTGAAGGTAAAGGTTCAGGGTTAGGCTTAAGACCAGCATCTGGACCAAACTCAGAATCAGAAGCACTGGGACCAGTAGGAATGTCATAACCAGAGGAGGTACCAGGGTGAAGAGCTTTCAAAACCTTGTCTAACTTATCACTGAGAATAGCATTATTGCCCATGAGAGTAGAAAGCTTGGCATCGTGATCCAGCATATGACCAGTGAAATCCTCAACTTTCTCCTTCATTGCATCCTATGCATCAACCATCTCATGGTTTCCCCGAGTCACCTCATCTACCAGTTTTCCAACCTCAACCTCAATTCTGATAGACATGGCAGCAATGGCAGCATCCACAATAGTCTTGACTCTAGCATCAAAGTCAGAGGGCATAGAGGATTGAGGAGGTGGAGGAGTTGACTAAGCCTCTTGTACTCTTGCATGGGATGCTCTGGACCTAGAGGGGGCCCTTGATTGGCCTGAGCCTTTTTCTTCAAAAGTAATCCTCATGAGGTTCAATTGCGATTTGCAAAATGTTGGAGGAGTTTTGATTGAATCGGGAGGACCAAGATACCAGATCTTGTGATAGAAGAGAATGACTGAAACAAGTGATGGGAATGGAATATGGGAAGGTTTATGAGATGAAAATTTGAACTTGACCATTTCCTGGAAGATCTAGTGGCCAAGATTGATAGGGACTTTGTGAACAAGAGCTGCAAAGAGAGGGTAATCCTTTTTTGCGAAGTGAGTGAAATTACCAGCTTTTTGAATTAGGTTCCTAAAGTAAATGTACTAAAGGGCTCTATTAATTGGTGGCATTGACACAGGAGTGAAAGAGAGTGAGTGCAACTCAGCTTCTAGGATAGGCTCATTTGGTCTGAGAATTTCAAAAATGTCTCTGTTGCTAAACTCAATTGTAGGAACAAGAGGGGGATTGTCAATTTTCAAAATAGAATTGAGGATAGATGCAGAAATAGTGAAGGTCACCCCTTTGACTATAGTAGAGACTCTTTCCTCAACTAAGTCACCCTCAAAATCTAAAAGATTGTCATAGGACATATTGAAATAAAATAGCTTGACAATATTGGGGGTATATGAGGCAGAGATAGACAAAAATGATTCATAATCTCATCTTTTAGCTTGGCTAAATTAACAAAAACCACAGGACATAATTCTTTCTTAAGGAAAGAATCCTTGAATTTGGCAGCTAACTCATTCGAAAGAATAGAAGTAGCAGAGGCAAACCCTGAAGGAGGAGAGTGATGATTGTAAATTTCTTCAATGGCATTGGGCACAATTGAAGGCTCCTCAGGTTGAGTAACAACAGAGGTTCCTTTGGATGAGGCTTGCCCTCTTTCTGATTCTTGAGCCTCAGAAGCAGTGGCTCTTTTCTTCCTGGGAGGCTTAGAAGCTTCAGTAGCCTTCTTCATTCCCTTTCCCTCAGCAGGTTCTAGTTCATGTCGCTTCTTGGTGTGAGCCTCAGAGGGATCTTAGATAGTTACTCCCTTAGGTTTAGGAGATGAAGTAGGTTGAGACGAGGGAACCCCAGGGATAGATTTGTCGACACCATAGTAGAAGCGTCTGGGTGTGGAATTCAACCTCCTAGGTCTCTGCAAGGGAGGAGGCGATGGAGAGGGTTCATAATCAGAATCTTCCTCTTGAGTTCTTGGAGGACGATTGGAGGCCATTTACGGGTTTTTGGAGAAGGGTTTGGTCGAAAATGGCAAGAGACAGAGAGATGGGAGAAGAGCTAGGGCAAAACTTGAGTTTTGAGTAGAGTGTAGATGAACAAGCAAGGCAACTCATATATATATAAAAGACGAGACAAACTCGAGTTTCTACTAACAAACTCGAGTTTGCATAAATGCAAACTTACATGGACTTCAAAGCATAGTTGCTCTCTGTCTGATGGAAACTCGAGTTACTCACTTAATGACTTGAGTTTTGAACTTCTCCAAAACCAAAGGTTGCTCTCTGTCCCCGATAAACTCGAGTTTGGCTTCTCAATCTTGAGTTTGCTTCTTTTGACAGAAAACTGAAAGTGAAGGAAATCACTAAGAGTGGGGGTGAATTGGGGATTTTAAAAATTCTTTTCAGAACACCCACACGACAAATGCTTAACCAAGATAAATGGAGGTAGAGAAGAAGAGCTTGACACAGAAGATTTATACTGGTTTGGTCTTAACTCTTGACCTACGTCCAGTCCCCAGACTCTCTGGGTTTTTCTACTATCACTCAAATCAGATACACACTCTGTACTTGAAAGTTATCCTCTCTCTAGGATACACTCCCCCTTACAAGTTGTAATCTGATAACCCAACCTCAAAGTCCCACAACTTTGAGATTCTTACAAGGAATGATTTACGTAAATGAACTCTCTCAAAGAGTGAATAAAGATAAGCACTGAAGCACAATGTATCAAAGATACAAATGAGAAATATAAGCAGTAAAAGACTGATGTTCTTGTGTGCGTTTTCTGTGTATGTCTTCTCTGCTTGCAGACTTCAAAGCTTCATGTATTTATACTGAATTAAAGCTTGTGAACGTTGTAGATCCGTTGAGACTTGATTTAATTCGAAAATATAGCTGTTGTGAGTGTGTCTCCATGAATCTAGTCATGAACAAATCTGTTTGAATATGGTCATTGCATTTGAATATTTGAAATTTGGCTCCTCAAGAAAGTCTCCCATGCTTCTATGTTGAGTGGAGGCTTGAAAATAATATTGTTCAGTTGCTTTAGTTGGTGGAGGCTTGCTTTCTGTCTTGGAGAATGGTGGTGCTGCCTTCCAGGTTGTAACCATTGTCTTGGGAGAAGAAGAAATAATATAATATTTCAAGTTGCACAAGTTGTTGTCTTAAAGTCTTCTTTAAAACAAACCTAGATCTTCTGAAATCTCATAAGCAAACTGGTTAAATCTGGTTAGGAAATATTGATATGAATCATATAAATCATAAGCAACCATTTCGCAGAATCAAGCTAAAGCATAAATCAAACTGAACAAGATACACTCAGATGCGTTCATCTATTCTGAAGTTCCAAGCTCGAGCTTACTTATCCAAGCTCGAGTTTGTTCTTCTTTTAAACCTTGAGTTTTGCCTCTGGAAGTCTCAAGCTCAAGCTTGTAAATGAGTAAGCTCGAGTTTAGCATTTGTCGGGGAAACATGTTTGAAATCATTTTAAGAGCCAAAATGGAAAAACGCAAGCTTGAGCTTATTAGTGAGTAAGCTCGAGTTTGGCACTATTCACGTTAAAAATAATTTTAGTTCACAAAATGCAAGCTTGAGCTTAGAGGTGTAAACTTGAGTTTGCTAAGCTCAAAATATGACAATGCTCTCTGTTTGACCCAAGCTTGAGCTTGCAAGGGCAAGCTCGAGTTTGTCACAAATGTTAAAATCTTTGAAAAGTTTCTGTCAGACGCAAGCTTGAGTTTACAACTCCAAACTTGAGTTTACTCTTTGAAAGAAAATTTGAGAGCTTTCTCCCTGATGCAAGCTCGAGCTTGGTATGCCAAGCTCGAGTTTACAACTTTTGTAAACTCACAAACTCTACAGTAAAAATGATAAGCTCAAGTTTAAAGGATTCTACCAGAGGTAAGCTCGAGCTTGTAACGGTAAGCTCGAGTTTACATATTTGTAAACTCATTGAGAAAAGTCTCTGGAAGAAGCAAGCTTGAGCTTAAAACTAATAAGCTTGAGTTTGCAATTTGAGTAACTTGATAAAATCATGAAACCTTCGTAAGCTCAAGCTTCCAGGTGTAAGCTCGAGCTTACTCAGAATATGAGTAAACTTTGAAAACCTTCAAGCTCAAGTTTATGGACCAAGCTCAAGTTTATGAAAAATGAAAAATAGCTTGGTTTGCTTTCTGTAAGGGTCAAGCTCGAGTTTGCATAGCCAAGCTCGAGTTTGGCGCTGACGGAATGTTTTTGAATTGAGATCAACATGTTTTACCAATCTTTGAAAAAAACATTCTCTCATGTTTACAATTGTTATTAATCATCAAAACACATTGAGAACTAACACAAACCTCAGTATTTTTAAGTATCCTGCCAAAAATATAACTAAGCACTGCGATGCTCAAGTTAGTTTATAACAATCATCAAAACCATAACTAACATTGAGAGAGATACTTAAAACTCATTTGGATTTACCATTCCCAATTCTCTCCTTATGAAATTTAATTGTTCTTTGGCCAATGGTTTGGTGAAGATGTCTGCAAGTTGAAGATGAGTTGGGATGAACATGACCTTGACATCCTTCTTCTGAATATGATCCCTTATTATGTGATGTCTCACATCAATATGCTTGGTTTGAGTATGTTGCACTAGATTCTTAGCCAAGCTTATTGTGCTAGTGTTGTCACACAATATTGGGATCTCCTTCAGGTTGATTCCCAAGTCAGATAGTTGTTTTTTGAGCCATAGGATTTGAGCACAACAGCTTGAGGCAGCCACATATTTATCTTCGGTAGAAGACACGGCCATACTTGTTTGCTTCTTGCTGAACCAGGAGACAAGTGAGCCACCAAGGAATTGACATTGGCCACTTGTGCTCTTCCTATCCGTCTTGTATCCGGCATGATTTGAATCTGAATATGCCACAAGATGTTCTGGTTGACCTTTTGGAAACCACAAGCCAAGGGTTTTTTGTTAGTTTTCTATGTGTTTTGATGATAACTGACAATTGTAAACGCAAGTTGAAGTTTGTCTTTGGTAAGTTGAAAAACTTACTGTCAAATGCAAACTCGAGTTTTGGTTTCAAAACTCGAGTTTTGACTTGACAGAGAATAGCTCAATTTTAATGAACTAAGCAAAACTCCAGTTTCCATTTGGAAACTCGAGTTTTTAACTTACAGAGAGCTATCCAAGTTTTCACTCCTAGGCAAAACTCCAGTTTTCATAAGAAAACTCCAGTTTGCATAATACAGAGACTCTTCAACATTTTCTTAAATAGACAAAACTCCAGTTTCCAAATGGAAACTTGAGTTTTGGTCATACAGAGAGTCTTCAACATTTTAGGGTTATGCAAACTCCAGTTTTGATATGGAAACTCCAGTTTTCAGTTTACCATGAGTTTTCTAAGTTTTCAACAGTTTTGGGAAAACTCGAGTTTCTATTTGGAAACTCGAGTTTGTGCTTAACGAAAGTTTTCAAGTTTTACTCAGTTTTTGAAAAATCCAGTTTTCATTGAAAACTCCAATTTTGACTTTGGGATAAAATCTTGAGTTTTCATACTTAAAATGAAAACTTGAGTTTAGTATGGGAAACTCGAGTTTTGGGTAACCGAAAAGCTTTGTGCTTTTCTTCAATTTTGAAAACTCCATTTCTCACTTGGGAAAGATTTTCAAAGGTTTCCAATTTTAACCGGAAACTCCAGTTTCAGCTTACAGAGCTTTGCTCATTTTACCATTTTGGAAACTCTAGTTTGCAATTGGAAACTTCAGTTTTGCGTTTGTGGACTTAAACATGGTTTCAATATAAAAGTCCAAAACTCGAGTTTTGATAAACAAAACTCGAGTTTACATCGCTTTTTTGAAAATCAACTTGCTCGAATTTCGAAATCTTCTGTTTGATCTTAATACTTCTCTTCTACATTCACTACTATTCTTAACTATATTTAATCAGTTTGTTAGTGAGTTACAGATGGTTTACAAGATATTAAATGAAGATTTGAGCAAAAGAAAAAAGTGATATCAGAACATTAAATGCAAAGTCCAGAAAACTTGCATCCTTTTGTACCATCATTCTCTACACGTTGCAAAGGGATTAATGTCTGCTTTCCCTAAGCAGTAGCTGCTCTTCCAACGGATCTATTACAAGGAAAGTCAACACTAATCCTCTGGACAAAAGGAATTAACTGAAGAGTAGAGAGAGAAGACACCAAAGTGCCTCCAACAACTAGTTTAATGCTTCAACGGTTATAATGGAGATTGCAACGGTTATTTAATGCTCTCTTAGTATAAATAGAGTTGCATTCAATTCTTCTCAACAACACATCTGCTGAAAACAAATTGCTTTCAAGTTTACCAACTACTATTTCAGTCTTCACTTGTAAAGTATCTTTTGATACATTGATATTCAATGTTTATTTTTATCTACTCTTAGAGAGAGTTCATTTATTGTGAATCATTTCATTGTAAGAATCTCAAGTCAGGGGACTTGGAGATTGGGATATTGATTGCAACTTGTAAGGGGGAGTAAGTTCTAGTGAGAGAATTACTCTTGAGTTACAGAGTGGGTAATCAATTGAGATAGTGAAAATCCCAAAGAGTCTGGGGACTGGACGTAGGTCAAGAGGTTGGACCGAACCAGTATAAATTCCTTGTATCTTGCTCTTCTTCCATATACTCTATTCACCTATGTTTTTAGTGTCGAAAAACGGAGCATTTAGAAAAGAATTTTAAAATCCCCAATTCATCCCCCCTTGGTGATTAAGCTCTACTTTCATTTTTGTGTCAGCAAGATATCTGAAGATCCTCTTCACATTCTCAACATGTGACTCCTTGGGAGCAGACTGAAACCTTGCACACATCCCTATACTAAATTGGATGTTAGGGGCGACTTGCTGTGAGGTAAAGAAATGATCCAATCATTCCTCTGTATCTTGTGATATTGAAGTCCTTGTCCTTTTCATCAGCATCCAATGAAGTGGTTGAGCTCATTGGAGTATTAGCTCCATTGCATTGATCCATCCCAAACTTCTTTAGCAGATCATTGAGATACTTGGTCTGAGATATGAAGATTCCATCCTTCTTTTTCTTGATTTGCAGACCAAGGAAATAGTTGAGTTCTCCCATTATGGACATCTCAAACTCTCCCTGCATATTCTTAGCAAACTCTTCACACAAAACATCGTTAGAAGTACCAAATATAATGTCATCAACATATATCTAAACAATTAAAATTTCACCAAGCTTATTACTCTTTATGAAGAGAGTTGTATATGATTTTCCTCTAACAAATCCTTGATCAAGAAGGAATTTGCTTAATCGCTCATACCAAGCTCTAGGAGCTTGCTTAAGACCATACAAAGCCTTTTTGAGATGATAAACATGATCTAGGTGATGATCACTTTGAAAACCAGGAGGTTGTTCAACATAAAATTCCTCCTGAATAAAACCATTTAAGAACATACTTTTTACATCCATTTGATAGAGCTTGAATCCTTTGACACAAGCAAAGGCTAGAAGAACTCTTATAGCTTCCAATCTTGCCACTGGAGTATAAGTTTCTTCATAATCAATTCCTTCTTCTTGATTATAGCCTTTAGCAACCAATCTTGCCTTGTTACGGACAATGATTTCCGATTCATCTCGTTTGTTCTTGAATACTCATTTGGTGCCAATGACCCGATGTTCGTTAGGCCTAGGTACCAAATCCCAAATTGATTTCTATCAAATTGATGTAACTCCTCTTGTATTGATATTACCCAATCATTGTCAAAAAGGGCTTCATCAATCTTAGAGGGTTCAATCTCTGATATAAAGGAAAAAAAATGACTTCATTCAAAGTAATGTTTCTGGTCCTTACACGTTGATTTACATCACTTATCATTTGGTCCAAAGGATGATTCCTAATGAACCTCCAAGCTCTATGTTGAGATTGATCGGGGTTTTCAAGAGTATTTTGAGGATCGGCCTCGAAAACATTTTCAGGATTTTCAATAGAGGCAGGAGTAGTTTTCGAAAAGAATTGATTTTTGAAAACATTTTCCTCATCATCATCCAAGGATTTATCAGTTTTGGATTAACAGAAAACAACATGAATTGACTCTTCAACAATACGAGTATGAGTATTAAAGACTCTATAAGCTTTACTCCTATTTGAATAACCCAAAAATATATCTTCATCCGCCTTGGGATCAAACTTTCCCATATTGTCCTTACCATTATTATGAATGAAGCACTTACAGCCGAAAACATGCAGATGAGCCAAATTAGGCTTTCTTCCTTTGTACAGCTCATAGGGAGTTTTGCTCAACTTCTTTCGGAGGTATGCCCGATTCGAGATGTGGAAAGCCGTACTCATAGCATCAGCCCAAAACACTTGGGAGGTAGAGTTCTCACTCAGCATAGCTCTTGCCATCTTGGTGAGGACTCGATTCTTTCTTCCCACAACACCATTTTGTTGAGGAGTCCTCGGGGTTGAGAAGTTGTGATCAATGCCCATATTATCACAAAAATCACTAAAGGTATGGTTTTCGAATTCTCCACCATGATCAGTTCTAATTCCTGCAATAGACACACCTTTCTCGTTTTGGACCTTCTTGGCAAAAATAACAAACTGATCTTTCATCTTTAGAAGATAAAAATATTGTCCAAGGAAATCTAGAGAAATCATCAACTATGACCAAAGCATAAAGATTGCCATCAAGGCTTTTTACTCTAGCTGGTCCAACTACATCCATATGGAGTAGTTGAAGAGGTCTATTAGTTGAAATCTCATTTTTAGATTTGAAAGATGATTTGGTTTGTTTACCTTTTTGACAAGAATCACAAATCATGTCATTTTTAAAACGAAGTTTTGGTAAACCAATGATCAAATCATTTTTCAGCAACTTGTCAAGTTGAAACATATTGACATGAGCTAATCGCTTGTGCCATAGCCAACTTTCATCCAAGTTACCAATAAAACAGTTTTCAGAAACAAGACCATTTCTATAGAGATTGAGAGTGTAACAATTACCTTCTCTAGGGGCCCTGAATAAGGCTTTAGATTTCACATTGTCTAACGGGAGAATATCTTTGCTCACAATGAAGCATTATTCAGAATCGAAGATAACTAAGTTACCTTTATCAGTGCTTTGACTTACACTGAGGAGATTGTGGCATAGTCCTTCGACGAGGTAGACATTCTTGATTTGTGGTCCTTCGTTGCTTCCAACTTCACTAATACCAGCAATCCTTCCGGATTGATTCCCACCAAAGGTCACCTTGCCACTAATCTTAGGCTTGATTGAAGCAAATTTGGATTGGTCTCTCGTCATGTGTCTAGAGCATCCACTATCAATGTACCACTTATTGGATTTCAATGCTCTTAGACAAACCTGCAAAACACCAAAGATCAGGTTTTAGGTACCCACCTTTTCTTGAGTCCTTTGGGATTAGTTTGTGTTTTAGGAACCTTATAAGATCCCTTAGGCACCCATTGATAATTTCCTACAGGTTTACTCTTTCTTTCCTTTTTATGAAAACAGGAAGAAGTAGTGTAACCTTTACGATTGCAATAATTGCAATGAGCAAAAGGGTTTGAAGAATGAAGAGTTTTTCTAAAATAGTTTATATAAGGTTTTTCTCCAAATTTCTTTTTGCCTTTCTTCTTATCAAAATCAGGTTTATAACCAATCCCTGATTTGTCATTTGTAAACCTTTGCTGTTTTAAAATGACATTGAGCATTTCACTACCTTGAGTGAATTTCTCAAGTGTTTTTGTGAGATACACATTCTTTTTCTTTAAATCAATGCAATCTTCACAATCAGTGTTTTCACAAGAAATTTTTTTGACTTGCTGTTCAAGAGTTAAATTTTTTCCTTTTCAAAGCAATATACTTTTCAGCAACCTTCTAAAATTCTATTTTTAAAATATTGTATTTAGCGAATAACTCATCATATGAAGGTTGTGAATCATATACCTCATCAATGTTTTCAGATTGCTTTTCTTCTTGAGCCACGTGGCATATGTTGGGTTTATCCTCCTCTTTAGCTTCATCTTCATCGGATGAACTGTCTCCCCATATTGCTGAGACATAAACTTTCTTCTTGAACTTATTGAATTTCTTCTTGTCTTTGTCTTTGTTCTTCAGCTGGGGGCATTCTGACTTGATGTGGCCAGGCTTTTCACATTCGTAGAAGATGATTGGCTTCTTTGCCTTAGTGCTGGAGCTATCTTTGTGAAATTTTTTGTATCCTTGGTCCTTCTTGTAGAATCTTTTGAATCTCCGGACCATTATTCCTAGCTCTCCATCTTCGTCTTCTTCTTCATCATCATCAGACTCCTTAGCTTCTTTGACAGCTTTAAGAGCAACACCTTTGCTCTTGGTATTGATCTCATCAAGTCCCTTTCTGAACTTGATCTTGACTTCATACTCAGATAGACTGCCAAAGAGGGCTGCCACACAAGCCATTGACTCTCCACAAGCTTCTTCAATAGCAGTGACATTGGCTTCCCATTCTTTACTGAGGATATTCAGGGTTTTCCTCACTTGGACAGGTTGTTCATAGTGTTTGCCCAAAGCAGCAAGTTGGTTGATCAGATGAGTGAACCTTAGCTGGAATTCTCCAATAGATTCCCCAAACTTCATATGAAGAAGATCGTACTCAGTCATGAAGGTATTGATTCTATTCTCCTTGATTCCAGTGGTGCCTTCATGAGCTATCTCTAAAGCATCCCACATAGCTTTAGCAGAGGTTAAAGTGCATATTCAAAAGTACTCTTGTTGGCTCAAAGCACTTTGCAGCATGAGGACAGCTTTACTGTTGAGAGTGATATTTCTCCTATCATTCTCATCATAGTCTTCTTCAGGCTTTGGAATTCTGAGACCATTTTCGAGTACAGTAGGATTGTAATCTCCTCTCTCGAACACTCTCCAAAGACCATATTCAGTAGCCAAAACAAAGACTTTGAATTTGGCTTTCCAAAAGGAATAGTACTCTCCACTAAATCCCGGTGGTCGGTTGATCGAAGCTCCATCAGGTAGAATACCATCCATATTGATCCTTCTCGAGATGTTAAGCTCTTTAGAAAAGACCTTGCTCTGATACCAAATAAAAGTGGAGCAAATCACCAAGAGGGGGTGAATTAGGGATTTTAAAAATTCTTTTCTAAGAACTCTGTTTTTAAGTATTAAAACAGAGTATAACAAAGTAGTGGGAGAAAGAGCAAGACACAAGGAATTTATACTAGTTCGGTCCAACCTCTTGACTTACGTCCAGTCCCTAGACACTCTGGTTGTTAAGAAGAATTGAATGCAGCTCTATTTATATGAAGAGAGCATTAAATGGCCGTTGTAATCTTTAATATGACCATTGCCTTCATTAAGGAAGGATTAACTTGAGCTTTGGTCTTCTTCTCTCTTTACTCTTTGGTTAATCTAGTTGCACAGAAGTTTATGGTTGAGTTCTTGAATATTAATCCGTTGGAGGAGCAGCTACTGGATGAGGAAAGGAAACATTAATCCCTTTTCAACGTGTGTAGAATAATTGTCCAAAAGGATGCAAGTTTTCTAGACATTGCATTTAATGCGCTGATGTTGTTAGTTCTCTAAAGGTTTTGATGATTACCAACAGGTTGTAAGCAAAGGATAAAGTTTTGCTTTGTAAATTAAAAAAACTTATTTGTCAAAGCAAAACTCGAGTTTTGGATTCAAAACTCGAGTTTTGACCTTATAGAGAAGAAATCAATTCTCCGATCAAAGCAAAACCGCCAGTTTTCTTTCAAAACTCAAGTTTTAACTACACGAGACTTCTCAATATTTTTGAGAAAGTCAAAACTCCAGATTTTTCATTGAAAACTCGAGTTTTGGACTCACGAAAGTCTCCTACATTTTGAGATTTTGAAAACCTCCGTTTTTGGCTAAAACCTTCGTTTTCAAATTAACTTGAAATATTCCAAGTTTTCACCAACAAGTGAAAAATCGAGTTTTGAGGCAAAACTCGAGTTTTGAGTTAGCGAAAGGTTTCGATCTTTGGCACATTTCCAAAACCTCCGAGTTTTCCATGAAAACTCCAGTTTTGGTTTTTAACAATGTTTTCACGGTAAAGTGAAAACTCGAGTTTTGATTTCAAAACTCGAGTTTTGATTTGACAAAAGTCTTTAAATTTTCGAGTCTTGAAAACGCGCTTTCTTCTAAAACCTCCGCTTTGTCTTGGCGCAAATTTACCCAAGTTTTCATGTTTAAATGAAAACTCGAGTTTTGAGATCAAAACTCGAGTTTTGGCCAAACAAAAAGTCGATACGCTTCAACGTTTTGAAAACCTCCAGTTTTGCAAATAAACCTCCAGTTTTGATGTTTTGGACTTAAATCAATTTTACTCATCAAAGTCCAAAACTCGAGTTTTGAAATCAAAACTCGAGTTTTAATTACAGAGTTTAAAATTCAAATCTGGCGAATCTGTGAATCCTTCTTGATTGATCCTAATACTTACTATTATCATTCTTGCATATTCCCCGCTATGTTTAACCACTTTGTTAGTAAGTTTCAGCTTGTTTAAACAAGATTAAATGAAGATTTAGTGGAAAAGCAAAAAGCATGTCGAACATTAAATGCTTCAACCATAAAAGTTGCATACTTCGGTAATCCATCTCATACACGCTTGCAAAGCATTAAAGAATGTTCTCCACTTCCAAACACGCTACACCAACGGATTGATTTGTCCGAAATCAACTCGACCTCCTACACAAATGGATTAAATGAAGACTAGTGAGAGAAAGCCCGAATTGCCTCCAACAGCTAGAATAATCCCTCAACGGATATATGAAGTTGGCAACGGTCATTAAATGATCTCTCGAGCATAAATAGAGCAGCATTCAAGTTTCCAAAAAAAACACATCTCATTTGAAAAACGAAAATCATTCAAAGCTCTCAACTACTCTCTAGTTCTTACGTGTGAAAGTGACTTTTGATGCAAAGCTTCGGTGTTTATCATAATACACTCTTAGAGAGAGTTTCATTCTTGTAAAGCATTTATTGTAAGGAATCACAAGTCGGGGACTTGGTGATTGGGTTCATTGATTACAACTTGTAAGGGGAGTAAGTTCTAGTGAGAGAATTACTCTTGAGTACGAGTGTGTAATCTTTTGAGATAGTGAAAAACCCGAGAGTCCGGGACCGGACGTAGGTCAAGAGATTGGACCGAACCAGATAAATCCTTGTGTCTTGCTCTTCTACTCTCATCTTAGCTCATCTCTGTTTTAGTGTTCAAAAACGAGCTATTCTGAAAAGATTTTTAAATCCCCAATTCACCCCCTCTTGGTGATTTAGCTCCACTTTCATTTGGTATCGAGCCTGGTCTTCTCTCCGAAGAGATTAACATCTCGAGAAGGATCACTATGGAAGGTATTCTACACGATGGAGCTTCGATCAACCGACCACCGGATTCATCGGAGAGCATTACTCATTCGGAAAAACAAATTCTCGAGTCTTCGTAATGGCTTCGAATATGGTCTCCGGAGAGTGTTTGAAAAAGGAGACTATGTTCGTTCAACTACTAAAGATGGAGTAAAAACTCCAAAGCGAGAAGAAGAATACGATGAGAATGACCGAAGCGGATTGTTCTTAACAAAGAAAAAGCCATTCTCATGCTCCAAAGTGCCTTAAGTCGAGTGAATACTTTCGAATATGCTCCAAGACTTCGCTAAAGCAATGTGGGACGCATTGGAGTTGGCTCACTAAGGAACCACTTTGGAGTCAAGGAGAATAGAGTTAACACCCCCTATGATCGAGTACGACCTTCTTCGTATGAAGTCGGGGGAATCGATTGATGAGTTCCGCTTAGATTCACTCATCTCGATCAATCAACTTGCTGCATTGGGAAAAATCTATGATGAACCGGTTCAAGTCGAACAATTTTGAACATTCTCGGAAGGAATGGGAAGCCAAGGTTACTACCATTGAAGAAGCTCATGGCGTATCAATGCAATCTGTCTGCTTTTTATTTGGTAGCCTATCGAATATGAAGGCAAGATCAAGTTCGAAAAAAGGACTTGATGAAATCCATAGTAAGAGCAAAGGCATAGCTCTTAAGTCTATCAAAGAAGCTAAAGAGACGAGATGATGAAGAGGAAGACGAAGAAAAAGAACTGGGCATGATTGTTCGAAGATTCAAGCGATTCTATCGAAAGGATCAAGGATACAAGAAGTTTCACAAAGGTAGCTCCAGCACTGAGACAAAGAAGCCAATTATCTGCTACGAGTGTGAAAAGCCTGGTCATATCAAATCTGAGTGCCCCCAGCTGAACAACAAGGACAAAGAAAAGAAGAAGTTCAACCGATTCAAAAAGAAAGCCTATGTCTCAGCTATTTGGGGAGATAGCTCATCTGATGAAGATGAAGCTGATGAGAAAGACAAAGCAAACATTTGCTTAGTTCTTTGAAGAAGAAGAGCAACATGACAACAATGATGAGGTATACAGTTCAAAACCATCCTACGATGAATTGTTTGCTGAATACATTGTTGTTCAAACAGAATTTGAAAAACTTGCAGAAAAATATCTTGCTTTGAAAAAGAAGAATGTAACTCTTGAACTGCAAGTTGAAAAGCTTTCCCATCTTGAAAATGCTTTGTTTGTGAAGATTGTCTGATCTAAAGAAAAAGAATTTACATCTTACAAAGGCACTTGAGAAATTCACTAGAGGAAGTGAAATGCTCAATGTCATCTTGAAAGAACAAAGATTTACAAATGACAGATCGGAATTGGTTACAAACCAAGTTTTGATAAAAGGAAAGGGAAAAAGAAATTTGGAGAAAGGAATTATATGAAATATTTCAAAAAATCTGTTCATTCTTCAAATCCTTTTGCACATTGCAATTATTGTAATCGAAAGGGTCATACCACTTCTTCCCGCTTTCATAAGAAGGAAAGAAAGAGTAAGCCCATGGGAAACTATCAATGGGTGCCTAAGGGATCCTACAAGGTTCCTAAGACACATACTAACCCCAAAGGACCCAAGAAAAGATGGGTACCTAAGACTTGATCTACTTTGTCTTGCAGGTTTGTCTAAGAGCATCAAATCCCAACAAGTGGTACATTGATAGTGGATGCTCAAGACATATGACGGGAGACCAATCTAAGTTTACTTCAATCACGCCCAAAGATGGTGGCAAGGTGACCTTTGGTGGCAACCAATCTGAAAGATTGCTGGAATTGGTGAAATTGGCAACAATGAAGGACCACAAATCAAAGATGTCTACCTTGTTGAAGGACTTTGCCACAATCTCCTCAGTGTAAGCCAAAGCACTGATAAAGGTAACTTAGTTATCTTTGATTCTGAGGAATGCTTGATAGTAAGCAAGGATGTTCTCTCTTTAGAAAATATTAAATCAAAAGCCTTATTCAGAGCTCCTAGAGATGGAAATTGTTATACACTTAATCTCTCTAGAAATGGTTCGGTTCTGAAAAATGTTTTGTTAGTAATCTAGATGATAGTTGGCTATGGCACAAGCGATTAGCTCATGTCAATATGATCCAACTTGACAGATTACTCAAAAAGGATTTGGTTATTGGTATTCCAAAACTTCATTTTAAAAACGACATGGTTTGTGATGCACATCAAAAAGGAAAACAAACCAAATCTTCCTTCAAATCTAAAAATGAAATTTCAACTAATAGACCTCTTCAACTACTTCATATGGATCTAGTTGGACCAGCTAGAGTAAAAAGCCTTGGTGGCAATCTATATACTTTGGTCATAGTTGATGATTTTTCTAGATTTGCTTGGACTATATTTCTATCTTCAAAAGATGAAACATTTGATCGGTTTGTCGTTTTTGCCAAGAAGGTTCAAAACGAGAAAGGTCTTTCTATTTCGGAATTCGAACGATCATGGAGGAGAATTCGAGAACCATGCATTTGCTTGAGTTACGCGATAACATGGGAATTGATCACAACTTCTCGGCCAGGGACTCCTCAACAAAATGGAGTTGTGGAGATAAAGAACCGAGTTCTTACCGAGATGGCAAGAGCTATGTTGAACGAAAACAACACTTCTCAAGTGTTCTGGCTGTGCAATGAGCACCGCTTGCTACATCTCAAATCGGGCATATCTCCGGAAGAAGTTGGGCAAAACCTCCTATGAATTGTACAAGGGAAGAAAGCCAAATCTAGCTCATCTGCATGTGTTTGGATGCAAGTGTTTCATCCACAACAATGGTAAGGATAACTTGGGAAAATTCGATCCCAAGGAAGATGAAGGTATATTTTTAGGCTATTCAAATAGGAGTAAAGCTTATAGAGTTTTTAATACTCGTACTCGAATTGTTGAAGAATCAATGCATGTTGTTTTCTGTGAATCCAAAACTGATAAATCCTTGGATGATGAAGAAGGAAATGTTTTCAAAAATCAATTCTTTTCGAAAACCACTCCTGTATCTATTGAAAATCCTAAAAATATTTTTGAGGCTGATCCCCAAAACAATCTCGAAAATCCTCATCAGTCTCAGCCTAGAGCTTGGAAGTTCATAAAGGATCATCCTTTGGACCAAGTAATAGGTGATGCAAGTCAAGGGGTAAGAACCGAAACAAAGACACTTTAAATGAAGTAATTTTCTCTGCATTCATATCTCATATTGAACCCTCTAAAATAGACGAAGCCCTCTCGGACAATGATTGGGTAATAGCTATGCAAGAGGAGTTACATCAATTTGATAGAAATCAAGTTTGGGATTTGGTACCAAGGCCCAAGGACCATCCGGTCATTGGCACCAAATGGGTATTCAAAAACAAACGAGATGAATCAGCAATCATTGTCCGTAACAAGGCAAGATTGGTTGCTAAAGGCTATAATCAAGAAGAAGGAATTGATTATGAAGAAACTTATGCTCCAGTGGCAAGGTTGGAAGCCATAAGAGTTCTTCTAGCCTTTGCTTGTGTCAAAAGATTCAAGCTCTATCAAATGGATGTAAAAAGTGCTTTTCTAAATGGTTTTATTCAAGAGGAAGTTTATGTAGAACAACCTCCTGGTTTTCAAGATGATCATCATCCAGATCATGTTTATCGTCTCAAAAAGGCATTATATGGTCTTAAGCAAGCTCCTAGAGCTTGGTATGAGCGATTAAGCAAGTTCCTTCTTGATCAAAGATTTATTAGAGGAAAAGCAGATACAACTCTCTTCATAAAGAGTAACAAGCTTAGTGAAATTTTAATTGTCCAAATATATGTTGATGACATTATATTTGGTGCTTCTAATGATGATTTGTGTGAAGATTTTGCTAAGAGTATGCAGGGAGAGTTTGAGATGTCCATGATGGGAGAACTCAACTATTTCCTTGGTCTGCAAATCAAGCAAAGAAAAGATGGAATCTTCATATCTCGGACCAAGTACCTCAATGATCTGCTGAAGAAGTTTGGGATGGATCATTGCAATGGAGGCCGACACACCAATGAGTTCCACCGCCTCACTGGATCTTGATGAAGAGGGCAAGGACTTCAACATAACGAAATATAGAGGAATGATAGGATCATTGCTCTATCTCACGACAAGTCGCCCGAGACATCCAATTTAGTGTGGGTATGTGTGCAAGGTTTCAATCGGCTCCCAAGGAATCTCATGCGAGAATGTGAAGAGGATCTTCGGATACCTTGCCGACACAAAGACTTTTGGCTTATGGTTTCCCAAAGGTCAACTCCGAACATTTGGTGGCATATTCAGATTCGACCATGCGGCTATAAGACGATAGGAAGAGCACAAGTAGCCAATGCGAATTATTTGGTGGGTCACTTGTTTCCTGGTTCACAAAGAAGCAAACAAGTGTGGTCGTATCATCCACCGAAGCTGAATATGTTGCTTTGCCTCTAGTTGCTTTGTGCTCAAGTCTTATGGCTCAAGCAACAACTATCGGACTTGGGAATCACTACGAAGGAGATCCCAATACTATGTGATAATACTAGCACGATTAGTTTGGCGAAAAATCCAGTTCAACATACAAGGGAAAGGAAAGAAGATTTCTGAAGATTCTCAGCCCGTAAAGAAAAAGGCTGCGACGTCTGCAAGAACAAAGAGAGCTTCTGTATCACAACCCGGTCAATCTTCATCCAAAGCTCCTTCATCGTCTTCTAATCACCAAGAAGCGGTAGCCTCTCCAATCATGGCCAATGCCATATCGATATTTATCTTCATCCTTCCCCACCTCCAGGTTTTAGAATTATCTCTGATGGTCTTTCTGTTGAACAAAACAACAAATTCAAGGAACAATATATGAAAAGAGAATTTTGTCCCGTAGTAGCTGTCATTCTTGCGGACTATCTCAAGGAGTGTCATTTGAACTTATCTCCTAGGCTAAAACCCTATGAGTCTTTCATTTCTATATCTGCTCCTTTTGCTACCAATCTTGTCGATTATTTTACTTTAATATGGAATATGACAATGAATTGGATTCTAGTGGTGACATAGTTGAGGAACGAATCACTACTACGTTAGGGGTGTCAAATTCACTTTGTCTCCTACCATTCTCAACAATATCTTAAAGATTGACAATCCACCTCCTATTCCCGACATTTCCTATAGCAATCGGAAATATTTGGGACCCTCGGACCCAATGAGCCCTTTCCTCAAGATCGCTTCACTTGCTCACTTTCAACCCTGGGTCAATGTCCAATACAAATCGAGTCTTGTGGTATATCTATTCACGAAATTTCATCCGAAAGGTGGAAATTATACCCACTTTGCTCAAAAAGATTACCCTCTCTTCGCTGCCATTGTCAATAAAGTGCCTTTCAATCTCGGTCACTGGATCTTCCAAGAAATGACCAAGTTCAAGTTTGCTCGTCGGAGGCTTTCTCAATACCGCCAGTTTTCTTTCAAAACTCAAGTTTTAACTACACGAGAGACTTCTCAATATTTTTGAGAAAGTCAAAACTCCGTTTTCATTGAAAACTCGAGTTTTGGACTCACGAAAGTCTCCTACATTTTGAGATTTTGAAAACCTCCGAGTTTTGGCTAAAACCTTCGGTTTTCAAATTAACTTGAAATATTCCAAGTTTTCACCAACAAGTGAAAAATCGAGTTTTGAGGCAAAACTCGAGTTTTGAGTTAGCGAAAAGGTTTCGATCTTTGGCACATTTCCAAAACCTCCAGTTTTCCATGAAAACTCCAGTTTTGGTTTTTAACAATGTTTTCACAGTAAAGTGAAAACTCAAGTTTTGATTTCAAAACTCGAGTTTTGATTTGACAGAAAGTCTTTGAATTTTCTGAGTCTTGAAAACTGCCAGTTTCTTCTAAAACCTCCAGTTTTGTCTTGGCGCAAATTTACCCAAGTTTTCATGTTTAAATGAAAACTCGAGTTTTGAGATCAAAACTCGAGTTTTGGCCAAACAAAGTCGATACGCTTCAACGTTTTGAAAACCTCCAGTTTTGCAAATAAACCTCCGTTTTGATGTTTTGGACTTAAATCAATTTTACTCATCAAAGTCCAAAACTCGAGTTTTGAAATCAAAACTCGAGTTTTGAAATCAAAACTCGAGTTTTAATTACAGAGTTTAAAATTCAAATCGGGCGAATCTGTGAATCCTTCTTGATTGATCCTAATACTTACTATTATCATTCTTGCATATTCCCTGCTAGGTTTAACCACTTTGTTAGTAAGTTTCAGCTTGCTTAAACAAGATTAAATGAAGATTTGGTGGAAAAGCAAAAAGCATGTCGAACATTAGATGCTTCAACCGGAAAAGTTGCATACTTACGGTAATCCATCTGTACACGCTTGCAAAGCATTAAAGAATGTTCTCCACTTCCAAACACGCTACACCAACGGATTGATTTGTCCGAAATCAACTCGACCTCCTACACAATTTGGATTAAATGAAGACTAGTGAGAGAAAGCCCGAATTGCCTCCAACAGCTAGAATAATCCCTCAACGGATATATGAAGTTGGAAACGGTCATTAAATGATCTCTGAGCATAAATAGAGCAGCATTCAAGTTTCCAAAAAAACACATCTGCTGAAAAACGAAAATCATTCAAAGCTCTCAACTACTCTCTAGTTCTTACGTGTGAAAGTGACTTTTGATGCAAAGCTTCGGTGTTTATCATAATACACTCTTAGAGAGAGTTTCATTCTTGTAAAGCATTTATTGTAAGGAATCACAAGTCGGGGACTTGGTGATTGGGTTCATTGATTACAACTTGTAAGGGGGAGTAAGTTCTAGTGAGAGAATTACTCTTGAGTACGAGTGTGTAATCTTTTGAGATAGTGAAAAACCCGAGAGTCCGGGGGACCGGACGTAGGTCAAGAGATTGGACCGAACCAGTATAAATCCTTGTGTCTTGCTCTTCTACTCTCATCTTAGCTCATCTCTGTTTTAGTGTTCAAAAACAGAGCTATTCTGAAAAAGATTTTTAAAATCCCCAATTCACCCTCTTGGTGATTTAGCTCCACTTTCGAGATGTCACTTTTTGCTTTTATTCAAATCTTCATTTAACATCCTCTAAATCATCTGAAGCTCACTAACAAACTGATTAAACATAGTTAGGAATAGTAATGAATGATGAATTTAAGTATTAAGATCAAACATGAAGATTTCACAAATTCGTGCAATTTGATTTTCCAACTCAGAGACACAAACTCAAGTTTGTTCTTAAAAACTGGAGTTTGCAGAAGGCCAAACTCGAGTTTTGGACTTTTATAGTGAAAACATGTTCAAGTCCAAAAGCTCAAAATTGGAGTTTTCACATCTTAACTGGAGTTTTCAAAATCACTAAAAAGAGCAAAGCTCTCAGAAGGCACAAACTCGAGTTAACTAAACCAAACTCGAGTTTCCTTTTAAAATTGAAAACCTTTGTAAAACTTTGCTAAGTGAAAACTGGAGTTTTCAAAACAAACTGGAGTTTTCTCAATGTGGGTAAAACATGATAACTTTCATCAAGCACAAACTCGAGTTTACAAATCCAAACTCGAGTTTTCTCAAAACTTTGGAAAACTTAGAAAATACTTGAGCGGTGCAACCGGAGTTTGCTTAGGATGAAAAACATTTAGACTATCTCGCAAGCCCAAACTCGAGTTTTGAAAACACTAACTTGAGTTTGGTCAAGTTCACAAAACTTGACAAAACTCTTCATTTGGTGCAAACTGGAGTTTCCATATGAAAACTGGGAGTTTGCTTAAGTTCAAAACTTTGGAAGCTCTCTGTATGACCAAACCTCGAGTTTACTCTCACAAACTGGAGTTTTTTTTTTTACTTTGGAAAATATTGAAGAGTCTTTGTATGGTGCAAACTTGAGTTTGTAAACATAAACTTGAGTTTATCTTAATGTGAAAAACTTGGAGTTCTCTCTGTATGTCACAAACTTGAGTTTGCCTATGCAAACTGAAATTTTCTCATTTCATTAAAATTGAGCCACTCTCTGTCATGTCCAAACTCAAGTTTTCCAATCAAAACTCGAGTTTGTCTTTGACAGTAAGTTTTTCAACTTACCTAAGACAAACTTCAACTTGTGTTTACAATTGTCAGTTTTCATCAAAACCCATAGAGAACTAACACAGCTTCCATGAAAGTAGCATCGATCGAGAATTGCTCCTAATAAAATTATGTATGGTCATTGTTGCACAAACTATGTGGATTTGTGTTTGGTACCTATATTTGCGCATTTTTTGTAGGATTTCAAACCTATTCTTCCACACCCCAAAAGTCCTTTCTATAGTGGACCACAAACTTGAGTGATAAAAATTGAAGGCCTCTTTTTCATTTCCAAATCCATGTTGATGCCTGAATTCTGCCAGGTGATAACGCTGACCTTTGTAGGGACCAAGATACCCAACAGGTGTTCATATCCAGAATCGACCAAATAATATTTGCCTAATAAAGGGTGAAAACATTTTGAAGGTGTGAGATAAATTCAAATGTGAAATGCAAACATAGTTATTTAGTTGAAGTATATGAAAAGATACCTTGAGGTGGATGAGGGAAATTCATAGAGGAATTTGACTTGACTTGCCAATATTTCTTGAACCCGTGAATGCCCTGTGTGTGCACTAGTATTACGCGGTTCTTTGCACATATAAGGATAAACATATTGACACAGATACACACATAATTGTTCAGCCTCTGTTTGCTCTGCATCCATATCAGATAATTCTTGAGACTCGTCATCTTCCTCTTGTTACTCTGACATAATTTGTTTCCTCCAGTTTGACATTGCTTATGTATCTTGTGAGTGTAATTAAATTCATATGTAAGCATCATATGTGACAAAAGCGAATGTCTATATTTAATTTGCAAATGAAATGCATCAGAAAGCATCAAACTAACAAGATTCTTCAATTCCTAGTATTGTAATCTGGATGATGAGAAAACAAATGTTTATCCTCATAAGCATTCATGCCTACAATGAGCTATAAAAAGAAAGAAAACACTTGTTATAACACAAGTCCAAGATCAAATGGGAGATCACAACTCCTCTCATACTCTAGCTCTTCCTTGCCAATAGGGAACTATTACATGATTTTCAAATTTAACCAACTAAACTGTTGGAAATTAAAGATGAATAATTTAAAACTTGAAAATATAATGCCTTTTACAGTCAAATGTCAACAAAGGAAAGGTGTTCTATATTTAATTTGCAAATGAAATATGACTAATTTTGTTTGATTCTTGATCAACCATACATATGCCATGAAAAAAAATTATTCAATTGCATTGTATACAATCTTCCACTGTCTTTTCACATTCAATATAACAAGCCAATTTGAAATGCATGTGATGTAATATCATAATGATATCCTCATATCAAACAAGCCAAAACAGATTATCACACCTTCAGCAAATGAGAGGTTCTTTCAACCTGACCATAATGTCTATTTATATTAGCTTCCACTCGAAAGACACATACAAGAGCTGCTGAGAAATACGAATTGAGCCACAAAGAAACCAAATTAGGTGAAAGGGATCCTATATCAGTAGAGTATTGAAATGAAAACCACACTAAGATTGTTCCGGCAGCAAACAGAGTAAATATGGGACACACAGAAAGATTTAAAAGATTTAATGGGAACACAGAGCATAAACCAGCAGCAGTTTCTTTTCTAAATGAACCCAATAACCAAACAATGGGAACACAGAGCATAAACCACCAGCAGAGAGAGAGAAGACCAGATCCATAGTCCACAGATCTTAAATTTGGGATGAAGAAAACCCGAGATGAGGAAAGGAAAGGCGAATTAAGGAAATATACCTTCAACCTCTGGATCGATGAGCAGACCAGATCCACAGTCCATAGCTCCCGAAGCTCGGTTAAATGTAGAGATTCGCCACACCAGACCGCCGGTGAGAGAGAGAGAGAGAGATAGCGCAAGCCACATATCCGACGAGAGACACACACACTAATAGTTCCACGAGAGAGAAAGAGAGAGAGAGAGAGCAAGAGAAATTTGATTGATGGTTGAAAGGCGAAGCTCAGTTAATTACTCTGCTTCAAGTTCAAGCTCAAGTAGTTGGCGAAATTAAATGAGCACCTTCAAACCAGGTAGTTGGCAAAATTAAATGAGCACCTTCAAGCTGAAGCTCAAGCAGGCGAGTTGGTAGCAACAAATATATTTTTTTGGCAGAGTGGGAGAGATGAGGAGCTTATCAATAAGCTGCTGTTGATAAGCTAAGAAAACCAACTTTTGAAATAAGCTCATATAAGTTGACAAGCTTAATTGGCAAACTTTTGTATCCAAACGGAAAAAAAAAACTCATAAGCTAGTTTCAAACAGTGAATAAGCCCATAAACTCTCCCAAAAAGCTCTCCCAAACATGCCCATTAGCATACAAACTAAAGATAAAAAAACCATAACATTACTAGTAACTTTACATGACTTACTCATGGGTGCCGACAGACGGATCCACACCAACCCTGTCACAGGATCAACTAATCCCCAAACTGGTCTATCAAAGGAACTAGCTTCCCCGACCTAGCTCCGAGGTGACACAGTGTGCTGAAGGAAGAAATGTGAAGTATTGAAATGTTAGTACATAGATGCTTAAAGAAAAAAATATGTAAATCAATCAGAAATCGTAAAGTAAACCTGCTCTGCCCCTTGTTGTGGATAAGTGGGAGTGGCAGGCACACCTATATCGCCCATAACGGAGTCGGTAGTAAATGGTGAAGATGAGAAGATGACATTTATGGTGGCGCCAGCTCTGGGGAATAGCTAAGCCCTCTGCCTACAGAGGGGGCAGATGATGTCGCCCTACACCCTCTGATAGGACGGGGCCGGGCTCTACCACCACTACAACGACTACCTGAACGCCCTGCTGAATGCTCCATCTTTGAACACTTATTAAGATTATGTCAAAATATATATATTAATATAAGAAATATACTTAATATGTCAATAGCAAAATAACGGAGTATCTAGTATAACAAATCGTCATAAACAAAGAATTAACATAAATCAACCGGATGATTTCTGTTCTTCGACCTCTGCTTGAACACCTTCCTCTGGAGTCTCATAGTCGTCGAATTTAGATTCACTATTAGAGTAAATCTCTTGTGCCTCTTCGTCTGATTCTTCATCATCAGTCTGGATAGGAATCAACTCTAACTCCGCAGCGGAATCAAAGAGATTGCTTGGTATGTCATCCGCTGAAATATTTACGAGCAGTGCATGTTCTACATCAGCTTGAAACTGTTCAGTCATAATTTAAAATTTGCAATTTCAGTCATATAGGGTACTTAAACGTTTTTATATGAGATTTTTCCTTGTAGATAAAAAGAATGTTAAAGTATACTCTTAGTCCTTAAATTTACATGAGGTATCATTTTGATTCTTTAAGTTTAAAAATTGTACTTTTGGTCCTAAAATTTTAACACTGTTAATGTGGTTAACGGAAAATGCTAACATAACAAAGCAAGTTTAAATTTTGAATTTTGAATTTATCATTATTAATTTCAATTTTAGAAACTTTTGTGCGATTAATTTCTTTATCAAACAGAGATATTGATAATATAATAAGAACAATAATTGATCTCAATTCACTCATTATTGCTCTTTACCTCTCATCCTCTCATACTCCCTACACATGAATAATTTAATTTTCATAAAATAGGTCAACATCATCTTAAAATTTAGCAATTTTTTCCTACGCAAATATTTTTAATGTTTATTTACATATATTTTTTATTTTATTCATTGGACAAATACATCTAAACACAAGGCAGTAATTACAATTTTATTGAGAAAACAATGTTTTTATTGTATGAAATTGCTTTGGAGTCAAAGTTCTTATAATTGATTTAATTAATTTGTTAAAAACATTTGAACTGTTTAGTATTTGGGGGCAAGAGAGAGTATCAAAACTCATTAGTGCAAGTTCTGAAAGTATATTAGGTTTTGTTTTGTGAATATGAAGATAAAACCCAATACTACTATCATACTTGATAATCGTTGAACATGGAGCAAGAAATAAGATTAATGGCAGAACACTTGTGTTTTTGAAAGATAATTAAACATCATAGAGGTCTCCCAAAATCCTTCATTATACGTCTCTTTTAACACACACACGTATGGGAATTGGTAAGAATGTAAATTATTTGTCAACATTGATAAACATAGTAACCTATATGAGGCTAAGATATTGTGTTCACGGGTCGCAAAAGCACACATGGAAAATTCAACGCTCCTGCTTGCATTTACAAGATGCCAATGTAAAAGCCCAGAAATGAATATATACTTTATTCTCTTTGATACTAAGAATAAATTCACATGATATAATTTTAAAAAGTGAGAATTTTAAAATTAAAACAAAAAAAGAGGCGTTTTACCGGCGGGAGGAGGACACAAAGGAAGGACAGATGGCAGATGGTGGACGGAGCACAGACGGCGGCATCGAGCGCAGAGGACTGGAGAAGAGAGAAAAGCCAGAGCAAACGCAAACTGAGGAGTAGATCAGAAGATGAAGACAAATTAAAAGGCCTGATTTGCGATGGAACGGAAATCCGTCGCAAAACAGGCCTTTTTACGACCTATTATAATATCTCGAATTTTGAGCCCTGAGAATTGAGAATAAGCCTAAAATTAGGTGGACGACTAAGCTCGGTTCGGGAAGAGTCAAAAGAATGACGAGAGATAGGAAGCATTTCAAGGACTAAGTAACTTGGCTATGCAGGTCACTAGACCGAATGTGTATAAACCGTGGAATTAAGGTGATCCTAACTATGTCCTAAGGTGTAGGACAATTAGTTGAGTGAAAACAAGCCGGTATAAGTAAGTATACAACATTTTCAGGGCAGTCAGGGATGCCTTGCGTTTTTGAAGATAAGGAGTCAGTGTAATCACTACTAGAGGACACGTGTCACTGCGAGGTTAAAAAAAAAGTAATGATTACAGGGGTAGAAAAGTCAATTCCTTACCCCTTAAGCATTGAATTTCGTCCACCCAGGAGAGAGAGAAGAAAATCAGATGATTTTATCCATATTCATGCCTAAAAGTAAAAAGCAGGTCCCACAGGCGATTAACTGGTAGAAAGGGGACTGATAGGGACCAATTAGGGGCTTCTTTTGGATTGAATGGGACAAGTGTGGGGCCACTTTGGGAATTCAAGGAGGCGCCACATATTTATGTCCATTCAGAATAAAATATCTGAAAAGTTGAAGAAAAATACAAAGGGAAACATCCTGTTGACCAGCGGGACCCACGTGGACCGGTAGAAGGAGATCGGACCGAATAAAGTGAAAGTCAGTGGAAAAGATGGAGGGCAGATTTGGTGGGCCCAAAGTGGCACCACCTAGCCCCCATAATGATTAAAAAATAGATTGAAGAAAAATAAAGAGAAACATCAGGGCAAACGTCAAAGTGCAGGTCCCACTTGTTGGAAAAAGAGGAATTAATCAGATAAATTAGGAAAAATAAAATAAAATTATAGAATCTGATTTGAGGGGTCCAAAAGGAGACACCTAGCCCTAGGAACCATCTAGAGAGCTTGGGGAAAAATGAAAAGAATAATAAAGAAGTTCTGAGCCAAAATTGGTAATTTTCGTAAATACTGGGCCAAAGTAGGTAATTTTCTCCATTTGTAAAATCTGAACAAATGGAGGGGGTTGCGCCACTTGTCCACTCCCTGGAGCCCTCTGGAATTCTCTGGAACTTCTTGGTAAATAGGTCAAGAAGCCTGATCCAACTCATTAATTACTGGACAGAAATAAACACCACTTATTTTGGACTGCCTAGATCTTTTTGGCTATTATTAAAAGACATGTGCTCTCTCTCTCTCTCTCTCTAACCAAGGAGCACGAAATTTTCAGAAGAAATAGAGAAGAGTTCAGCCAAGTCCCATAGCCACAACAAGGTCCAAACTCCTAAGATCTTCAACCGAACTTCCGATTCAGGTAAACACCGAAAACCCGAACCTTTGCAACTTGAACTTGTGATTTTCGTGCAAGGGGTTAGGGCATGGTTTTGCAATCTGATTTTGGTGTTTTTTATGGGCTAAAAGTGTTCAAAGCGTGATTTTTTATGGGGTTAAACTATGGTTTAAGTTTCCAAACTCAAAAATACCGAAGAACACTAAGAACAAGCTTATATGTTAATTCTGGAATTTCTGGCAGTGAATCTTCAACTGAGTTTTAAAAGTAGTAAATGAACTTGGTTTAAACGGAGCTCTTACAGGGAGAAATCAGACATCTTAATGTTCACCATGATGTATAATTTTGTGTTATTTGGAGTTTTCTTCTAAGAGATAAAATTTTCAAAAGTTGACCCAGAAGCATCAGGCCGAATCTGGACCAGGGAGTAGATAAATGGCTACACGCCAAAACAAATATCCTTTTGGGTTCTGGAAATATTTTTCCTGGAAAATAGACATCATACGGGTTCAGATGGCGCTGGTTTAATCCAAATATGAGTTTTTTGGAATTTATTAAAAATGTTTGAAGTTGGGCCGGAATTTATGGATTTTTTGGAAAAATGATAAAGGGCTCAGTTTTAAAGGATAAAGCAAGGGTATTTTTGGAAATACTAAAAATAAGGTGTTTTGGTGTTATTTAGGTATCAATCATACTTGGGAGAGCTAGCAGGCACATTAAAATTGTAAGACGATACATACCCCACCAGGTAGTAACCACTTTACTCCGGCACTTTTATGTGTTTTGATGTATGTTTGTTTTGCCATGCATCTTTGTATGTTTGTGTTTCCAAATATGCATACAGAAAATGTTTGTGATTGTGTCCCTAGCGTTGAGGGTGCCCGCCGGGGTCTGCGTATGTAGCAACTCAACAGAAACGGGTTTGTGATTCCAGTAATTACGGGGCCTGTCTTGGTAAGGCAGCTCGACGTTGCGAAGACGTGTTATTGTATATGTTTCTATATGCATATGCGGTATATTTGGAATATTAATTGTGTTTACATAGTTGCATGGATACACCTTACACATTTAGTGCATGAGTATTGATGGTTACTTTGGGGGCCGATATTAGACTCTAGAAGCTTCTGTAGTTGCAGGGGAGCGTGCCTGATATAGAAGACCTTTTTGGAAATGTGGGGCCTAGCAGTGCAGTGAAGAATAGGGAATGCCCTATCGTATTCTGTATTTTACTTTTGGATGACTGTATTATTATTTGGGTATTATTTTGGGATAACTGTACCCTTAACCCTTCGGGGACTTTTATTTTCTGATTATTTACTTTTACTAGTACAGTGGATCGTCCAAACCGGTTAAATGCTCTGTTACGCTCACTCTAATACATGTTAAATGGAGCTAATAATGAAGGAAAGGTAATTAACACTAGTGCAAAAAAAGACTTTAAGATCGGACAAAAGAGGCATCGTAAGACCGGACCATCGACCGGTCTTGTTCCTGCCGGTATTAAAAGTCCACATTTAAGACCGGACTATAACCGGTCTTAAAGAAACTCTTTCAGACCGGACATTTAAAAAATTAGGTCTTAAAAGTCGGACTAAATAAGGCTGAAATATTTTTTGTTCGGTCTTAAAACTCAACTTTTAAGACCGGACAAAAATATACCCGGTCTGAAAAATAGCGGCTTCTAAGACCTGACGACTAATTATACGCGGTCTTAAAAGACTAACTTTCAAGACTGGACAATAAATTGTCCGGTCTTAAAAATTGAATTTTAAGACCGGACGTATAAACACACCGGTATTAAAAACAAACTTTTAAGACCGGCTTAATATCAAATATGTACACATGACCTTTAAGACCGGACATATGGATACATCCGGTCTTAACAGTTGAACATTTAAGACCGGCCTATTTATTACCGGTCTAAATTTTCCCGAATGTTTTCCCTGTTCTGTTCTTCCTGATCAATATTCACAAATCCACCACCCAATCCAGCACATAAAAGTCGATACTTTAAGTATAAGCTATGAACAATTATGAATAAATTGAACTGGGAAAAAGAATACAAATAATATTCACCATGAGTTATGTCGCTTCTTAAATTAATGAATATATTATGACTACAACACCTAAATTAATTTATACAATAAGATAACTTAATTACTTACAATCCAAATACAATCAGTTACAAATACAACATACATGCCCAATATGTCCAAGATATGGGTGGTCCCGTCGAAGAAATCTCCTATGTCCAAGATAAATCGTCTTTCTTCCATGTTGAAGTTGATGGTAGCGTGTGCCTTCTTCACAAACCGGACATGCTTTATGGCCTTTTACACTATACTCGACAAGTTCCCATATCTTTGGGAAGTCGTTTATAGTACAAAAATATCATGGCTCGTAGTTTAAATACATCCTTCTTGAAAGAGTCAAAAACATCGACACCTTCTTTCCACAACTCCTTCAAGTTTTTGATCAAGGGCTGAAGGTAAACATCAATGTCATTTCCGGGTTGTTTTGGTCCCGAAATCAACATAGACAGCATGATGTACTTTCATTTCATGCATAACATTGGAGATAAGTTGTAAATAATAAGGAGCACATGCCATGAACTATGTATGCTGCTAAGGCTTCCATATGGATTCATGACATCCGTGCTAAGGGCAAGCCTAAGGTTCCTAGGTTCTTCGCCGAAGTTCAGAAATAAATTATCGATTTTCTTCCATTGAGAAGAATCGGCCAGATGTCGAAGCTTTCCATCAGAAATTCTCTCATCTGAATGCCACCTCAAATTCTTTGCATCATTTTCATTCGCAAACAACCGCTTGAACCTTGGTATGATTGGAAGATACCACAACACTTTTGCAGGCCCCTTATTTGACTTGTACCTTGGTGTTTCACATATCGGACAATTCTGCTTCTCTTCAAACTCTTTTCTATACAATACGCAATCATTCGAGCATGCATGAATCTTTTTGTACTCCATCCCGATGGACGAGTATTTTCTTAGCATCATAGTATCGATGCGGCAACACATTCTCATCCGGAAGCATGTCCTTAAAAGCCTCAAGCATTTCAGAAAAACTCTTGTCGCTCCATCCATGACGTGCCTTCAAGCTTACCAATTTTGATACAGCGTTCAACAATTGGTATTTTTTACAACCAGGGTATAGCGGGGTCTCTGCATCACTACACATATTACCATATGAATGTGATTGATGAAAAGCCTCTTCTCCTACATCACGAATAATGTCTTCTATGTGATCATCCATATCCGTGTCATTATCATCAAAGGCCACTTCCTCATGTTGAGACCCACTTGGTATTTTTTCACCATGCCATACCCATACCGTATAAGTCTTACAAAATCCTTCACAAATTAAATGTGTGTAGATAACCTCGGGACTTAGTCGCTTTGTCATTCAAACATTTTACACAAGGGCAATAAAACTTCCCACTATCATCATGGGCATTTTGTTTAGCAAATTCTATAAATTCCCTCACCTCATTCTGATATTCAACACTCGTCTGTAACGCAGTTATCCAGCCGTGATCCATAGTAGAATTCCTATTTATGACACGGATACAAAATAAGGAAACACCAAATTCATATTTATGCTCAACGAAGAAACTTGCCCATTAAATGCATAACGAAGAAAAACTTTTGGTCATAAATATCATAGTGAATCAAAGAAGTAAAATTAAAGCATGACGAGGAAATTAAATGCATCGTGTGAAATTAAATGTGGACTCACCTGTAGCATATAAATTCAAATGGTTTGCGGAGTCTTTCTTCTCCCGCCACGAATGTTGATGTTGCGACAGACAAGAGTAACCTAAAAACATGTGTTGGTCGAGTTGGGTAGGTCAAAAGCGCAAATATAATCTTCAAAATACAATATTCATTAACAACGGAGAAACCCACTAGAACATTTCATCGATTTTGTTCAACCCATAAAACCATAAAGTTATTTAACCGAAACACCTCTTACGGCTTGGTCGATAGACGTTTAACTAAGGAACCGAAAGTGATTGTCGAGAGAGCAACGCGAAGCGATCGACGAAGCAACACAAAAACACTGAGTAATCACTTTCGGTGTGACAAGAGAAGTTCTGAGAGGGAAATTTGATATTCCGCGTGTCAGAGACATGTTTTAGTATTTTAGATTTTATTAAGACCGGTTAATTAAAAAGTAGACGGTCCTAAATATATAATTACATTTTTAAGACCAGACGTTTACAAAACGCCGGTTCTAATTTTTTATTATTCATTTAATTTTAAGACTGGAGTTTTATTAAACATCCGGTCCTAAAAGTCCTCATTTTTTAAAAACAAAGATGATTGACTTTGGCGAGCAGCGAAGAACTCAATGAAAAAAAAATTAAAGGAAAACTTGAGAATATGAACAAAAAAAGATACAAGCTTAGCGGTCCTAATGTTTTATTATTCATTTAATTTTAAGACCGGAGTTTTATTAAACATCCGGTCCTAAAAGTCTTTATTTTTTTTTTTAAAAAAAAAAGAGGATTGGCTTTGGCGAGCGCAACAGCAACTCAATGAAACAAAAATTAAAGGAAAACTTGAGAATATGAACAAAAAAAGGACACAAGCTTAGTTCTTAATGCTTCATACATTACTGGAGAATATGCACGTACACAAGAAAAAATACAAACGAAAAACAAGCATAAAATTATCAAAAACATGAATCTGACTAAACATCCTTGGCGATATCGGCGTGAAAAGCATTAAATTCCCTCCGGATATCAGCAAGTTCCTGTCTTATTCGCATCGGCCGCAATGCATCATTAGAGGAAAGATGAGAGGGGTCGGTAGGCGCGGGGGCTAACTGGTCGGAGAGGGGGAGCGGAACCTCTTCATGATCCGAAGGGTGGAGGGGGTGCGGCAATCTCTTCATCATCCGAAATAACAATGGGTCCAACGACCCGAGACTCCTCTATCACAATAGAATGCACTCTTGATGGAGGAGGCGCACCGTATAACGATCTACGGAAGGCAAGAGCATCAGGAGTAAGAGCACCCCTACGAGCGGTTCTCTTGTATCTAACCATGGTTTGAGCAGTTGGGGCAGAGAGCCACATAGTGTGGAGTTACGAGATTGTGAGGAGTTACTAATGACAGAGATGTATATATGTTGAGTTACGAGGTATGAGGAGTTTAATAAGGACAGAGAGGTATGAGGAGTTAATAAATATGCGGTCTAAATTGTTTTTCAATTTTTTCAATTCAATTGATTTTAAGACTGACCATTTAAAATATATCCGGTCCTAAAAATCTATTATTTATTTTTTCAATCAATTCAATTACTTTTAAGACCAACATTTTGTCTTATATCCGGTCCTAATTTTTTTTTTCAATTCAATTTTTTTTAGAACGGATATTTTACAATATCCGGTATTAAAGGTTCCCCAAGTCGTATCCCTACACTCTCTTTTCAAATGAATGATTCAGAATCTATTCGACTTCTAGATAAACTTCCCAACTAGGCGTCTCCTCGTATTCTGAGGAACTATGTGTCTCCTCGTTATTGTTTCCGGCGTTTCACATTGTTCGGGCAGGGTTATCTATTTAAACCCGATGTTACTTTACTTCCTTCACATTCATCCCCATCACTTCTGAAACATCCACAGTAATGGATGCTCCACCACCACGAGTTTCTCCACCACCACCAGGTCCTCCTCCTCTGTTGCCTCCGGAACCGACAATCCACCAGATGATTCAGCACATCCTGGCCCACCTCGATCATATAGATCGACGATGCGGCCAGCTTGCTCAGGTCTATCAAGCCATCAACGCAAAGCTGCAGGCGGTACTCAATGCCCAGGACATTGAGTACCATCCTTCAGATGACGACCTCTCCGACGACTCCCTCCCCTCCGACAATGATGGGGGGAGTAGATATTTCATTTTATTTTTCTATTTTTTTTGTCTGTCTTGTTGTTGCTGCTGCTCCTCACGGGGCAGCAGTAAAAAAATATAAATTAAAGATCTTTTTGTTTCCATATTCGATCGCCTTGTCCTTTTCATTATCTTCTTTCTTTTTCCGACAAAAAAGGAAACAAACAAAACATTGTCCTCCTTAAATCAACATTAAAAATTCGTAGAATACAGTTAAGAACATACAAAAAAAACAAAAAACAACTGTTTACCTTATTCGAATAAAAACAAACAAAGTGACTATTCTTGTCAAGGTTGGACCGTCGTTGTCTTCGGTGTTACCTCGACCTGAGTTGAATATTTTCAGTTTCCTTTCAGTATCTTCCTTATTTTTCGGACAAAAAGAAAAGAGACAATGAAAAGGGAAACCGATAATGCTTTGCTCAACATCATGAGAGGTAACATTGATGACAACGAGGGTCCTAGCTTGAGCGAACGCCGAACCTCGGTCATCTGGAACTCAAAAAATTTGTTAAACGTAAAATGCGGATGTTCAAGTAAAATGTGATCCTAAAACTCTAACATTGAAGAACAAATTTTTAGAAGACTTTTAGGACCGGATGCTTAAGTAAAATGCGGTCCTAAAACTCTAAAATGAATTTTTAGAAGACTTTTAGGACTGGATGTTCAAGTACAATGCGGTCCTAAAACTCTAAAACGAATTTTTAGAAGACTTTTAGGACCAGATGTTGAAGTAAAATGCGGTCCTAAAAGTCTAGCAATAGTTTTTTAGAAGACTTTGAAGACCGGACGTAATGATTTGTCCGGTCCTAAAAGTCTTGCCATATTTTTAGAAGACTTTTAAGACCGGACAAATCATTAAGTCCGGTCCTAAAAGTACAACCATAATTTTTTTAAAAAAATTAACGAAGACTTTTAGCACCGCAGGTTTAATAACTATGCGGTCCTAAAGGTCTCGCCATATTTTTATGAACAAAGACTTTTCTCATTTACAACATCATGTACCTCAAATTTTAAGCACAAATATCTAGAATGAATGAACAAATTTATTTTTGAATTACACAGTGTGTATGTTTATTTACTGAAAGAAGGAATATCACTAAGAGGGGGGTGAATTGGAGATATAAAATTTTTCGTTAGAATCCTTAACCGAATGTAAAACAGAGATAAACAGTAGTTTAAGTGAGATTGAACACAATGGATTTATCCTGGTTTGGTCTAAATCCTTGACCTACGTCTAGTCCCCAAACTCTCCGGGATTTTCACTAACTTCAACTGATTACACACTCTGTAACTCTCGAAGCAATTCTCTCTCTAGAACTTGCTCCCCTTACAAGTTGTAATCAAGTATCCCAATCTCAAAGTCCCAATACTTTGAGATTCTTACATGAAAAGATAATCAATGAAAGACTCTCTAAAAGAGTAGAATAATAATCACCGAAGCTTAATATATCCGAAGATATTCTCTCTGTAAGTCGAAAACATAAGTGTTCTTAATGACTAATTGAATGCACAAATGCGTTTCGATAGTTGGAGACTTGAATGCTTCTTCTATTTATAGGATGGTAGCATTGATGACCGTTTAGAAGAATAAATGAGTCGTTGTGAGTAATGAATATATCCGTTGTAAATCACTTGCTCGTCTCCTTGTATTTCTTCCGTTATTCGACCGTTATTCTTTATTAACATTCTTTGTTCGATATGTCCGTTGGGAGACAGTGAGAATGTTTTACGGGAAGCGACCGTAATGCTTTTTGTATGTCCGAGGTTTATTTCTTCTTTCGGCTTCGAAATGCGGAAACACATTTAATGCTTCGGACACATATTGACTTTTCGTGATTTCAAGTTTAAAAACATGTTAGAAGTATCTCGAAACACACTAGCAAACTGATTAAACTTGGTTAGGAATAATACGAATCAAATACATGAAACACCCAAGACTTAATCAGAAGGAAATCAGAATGCGCAGAAAGACTTTTTCGAAACTGATATGAATAACTCGAGTTGCTTCATATAACTCGAGTTACTTTTAGTTCGAAGACATTTGAATGAAGAACGAAACTTGAGTTATAGTTACTAACTCGAGTTCCACAACTCGAGTTCTTTGTATACAACTCGAGTTCCTTTAGAAATTAATTATTCACGAAAATCTTGGCCGGGATAACTTGGGTTATGGTCATAATGGAGTTGTCCAACTCGAGTTACTTAGGATAACTCGAGTTCATTTGAAAATCAAATCATTCGAAAGTTTTCCGTAAAGACATAACTTGAGTTATTAAGATAATCGGAGTTGTCCAACTCGAGTTACAAAGCCCAATTCGAGTTTAATTTAAAATTAAATTATTCTGAAAAACTTTCCCAAAAATACAACTTGAGTTATAAACATAACTTGAGTTGTGTAACTCGAGTTAGTATCTACAACTCGAGTTTTATCGATGTTGAAATCGAGAGAGAGTTTTAGGCGATTCGATAACTCGAGTTCAAGCACTCGTAACTCGAGTTATATCGGATAGCGAAATTCGATATCGCGAGAAGCTTTTTGAAAACTGAAGTACGATGTCATAACTTGAGTTGTTAAGTGACAACTCGAGTTATGCAATGTTTTAGGCTTATGAAAAACTTGAGTTTCGAAGAGGTAACTTGAGTTGGGTAACTTGAGTTGTTCTCAACAACTTGAGTTATATATTTTACAAAAACATTTAACTAAGTTTAAATTGCAATCTGTCTTCAACCAAGATTTTGTCAATTTAATCAAACACTTTCTACAATTGTTAGACATCATCAAAACACATAGAGAACTAACATTTACAAATGAATGACTTGTTCGAAAAAATAAACAAATTTACATAAAATTAGTTTTGCTACAACATATATTTACATCCACATTTAAGACTTAATTAGGCCATACGAGATATTCACAAAACACATTGCGTATGTGCTCCACTTCATTATCGGGACGGGGACCGAAGCTCTAAACATCCGTAACATCAAAGACAGAAACCGAATTAACTTGTGTGCATATTTCATTAAGCCGTAAATTGAATTCAGCCATAATATGTAACATCAAATACATTTACCTTTGCTAACAATTTTGTCTTTCCTCCCCTGATAACATCATACATGTGTTTCATGACGTACATGCCACATAAGTTGGACTGTTTTGGTTGCCGATAGGTCTAAAACGAACAAGAAATATAGGATAAGTGACAAGAAATATAGCATATATATAGCTTACTGACCAAGTTCACAAGGCAGTGTTTCAGTGTCCAAATATGTACTAACCTCTGGGGTGTACCAGTTAGGTTTAATAGTGGCGTGAGACCCACGCTTCATTCTTACCTTGACTTGGTAGGTCAACATGGCACTATCATCAAAATCACAAATTTATCAATAAAGTTCACTGAATATGCAACGTAGAGATTTCAGACAAGAGAATCAAAATGACATGCTTACTTGTTGACGGTCTCCACCAATATATTATCTGGCTTATTGTGAGTGGAGCATAAGAAGATAACTTTATGATCCTCCATGCACATGAGGACCAACTGCTAGTGACGGCTGAAAATTCATAGCAGTAAAGTACTCAGAGATATATGTAGATGAATTAAGTGAATTGCAAACAAGAATTGTGATACGTACCGTGGAAGTATGGAAACAAGAATACCTTTCTTATCAATTCACACACCCCGGTTGACATGTATTCTTGTCGATCTTCCGGGCCGTTGTACTTGCATAGGCCGGGCACAAGAATCCAAAATCATTGATTCTCGCCTGTTTGTCCAATTCTTGATGCAAGAACCTAAAATAATGACATCGATCGGGGAATTAGTATATATGTATGTGTGTAAAAACGATGCGGTTAAATTATGTACTCATCATAGAATCGATATATTACTCCATAAACGGTTGAATGATTGGATTACTAAGCTCCTGTCCAGGAATCAGCAGGGACATTACATCTATTTTGTCAATGTAAACATCTACAGGATGAGGGATGCCTACTACTTCTTGGACAGGCCACGATTTATCTATAAAATAATTATTGTTTGCCAAATCGTTATTTTTTGCTTGGCGATCAAATGAGCGATGGGGATGGAACTTGAGGAGGAGGGATGCGGCTTGAGGAGGGGATGGAACTTGAGGAGGAGGGGATACGGCTTGACGAGGGGATGGAACTTGAGAAGGAGGTTTCTCCGATCTGCTTTGTCCAATAATGCAGCTCCCCTAGTGCTCGCCGCATAACCGCAGGAGAATGTGTGACAGGAACACTGCTCTCTGGACGAGAGCTAAAAATCAGCCTCATCTGATTCATTTCCTCCTTCATCTGGCTCATCTGGGATTGCCACATTGCTTCTTTAGCCGCTGCTTCCTCACTTAATTTGGCCATCTGGGATTGAAGCATTGCTTCTTTAGCTGCACCTTCATCACTTAATTTGACCAGCGTCTGTTCCATCTCCTTCCGGGTAACCATACTTTGTTTGTGGCGTTTGGATTTACCAAAGTATTCTTTCAGGCCTACCCGTCCTCCAACCCCCCTTACACGCCCCGTATGATCCTGTTTTCCGGTCGCAACGGTCAGAACATCATTCCTCTCGTCCGACACAAAAGATCCCTCTACTTCTTTATTTTTAAGATCTTCCTATAAGATACAGATAACAAGAAGCTTAGTAATGAAACATGTTTAGTAACTAAAAAATAACAAAAACGATACTTACAACTCTTTTAGCAACTACACGAGTTTGTTCACTCGTGTAGGCGCCGCTTGGCTTTTTCCGAATATGCAACCACAACTCCTCGCGACGTATAGGAGATGGCTGATCAACTACGGCAGAAGGATTGGATTCAGCTTCATCTTGCAATCTCTTCCGCTTGGCCGCCATCAATTCTTTTTTGGTCATTTCATATCCGCCGCAAGAAGCCCTATGCAGGCAATCATTCTTTCTCCTTATCTCCTGTGCTTTTTCCCTTCTTATCTGTGAATCAGAATTGAAAAAAAATATTAATTATGAATTCCAGCCATTGATGTCTAACAGAAATTAGAACACTTCTGCTTCATGTGAAGGTCAAACATTTGTCAAATTCACTTCATCAAGTTTCAACATTTTATTTAAGAAAGATGTAGAATTGTAGAAGAAATTGGAAGAAACAGAGGAAAGGGAGTTGTAGAAATGCTGCCAACTCAGTCAATTCATTCATTCATCATAATTGGTTCCTACACATATTAGACTAACCTCTTATATATAGTTAGAGGCTTGACTCTTAAGCCCCAATAACAGCTTGCACCGAAATCATTACACAGTTAACATACTAACTAACTAACAACAATGTCTAACCACTACCTACTATAACAGAACTAAGACTATAATAATGGCTTAACTACATATCCGCACAGGTTAATAAGCACACTAAAGGGCAAACAAAACTAAATATAAACTCACCAGAGCTTCAGGAGTGGTCCGTAGCTGAACAAATTGTTGCCAAGTTTGTTGATCAATAAATGTGTACTTTTCCCAAGGATGTTCTTGAGGCAGAACCTCGGCAAAAATATAGGTGTTAGCTAGAAAGGTCTTAAACTTCCTCCACCGATCAGCACAATAAGACAAGGTCTTGTCTTTCAACTTTTTGCAGTCAGGGATAGTGTATGTAAGTAGGATAGTGTCCCAAATAGGATCCTTTATTGCGCCACGGTCCACACTTTTCCACTCATCTGTCAAGATGCTAACCTTGTTGCATGCTAAATAGCCAACAAAACTAGTATATTTGGATTTATTGGGACCGAAAGTTTGCAACTTTTCATCAAACTGAATCTCTAGCCTTGAGCCTCCCGTCCGACTTAGGGTTACATCCTGCATTCGTGTGCCTCTTCTATCACGATGTGTAGGGCGGTTACGAGGCTCATTGTGAGATGAAGAGGGTTCGTTCTGACTCACAGCAGTAACTGGCGTTCCCGGAACAGGAGTATAATCGTTTTCACCGTTCATTTTCGAGACAGGAATAGAGGTAATGCAACAAGAAGGGTTTCGCAACGTAAACAGAGGTTCTTCAGTGATAGTAACAAAAGCTTTCGCGCGAAGAAATGTATATTTGGCGGTTCAGATTCAAGACCGGATATACAAAGAGATGGTCTTAATAATTAACATTCAAGACCGGTCATATTAATCTCCGGTCTTAAAAGTAATTAATTTTTATACGCACTCTTTTTCTATATTTTATATCGGCCGCATTTTATGTCCGGTCTTAAAAGAATTACTTTTAAGATCGACTTTTATATATGTTCGGTCTTAAAAATTTATTACCTTTTTATTTAAATTTTTCCTTATTATTTTGGACCACATAAAATATTAGTCCGGTTGTGTGAGATTTCTCCATAAAGTAATTGATATTTGAATATTTTTTAATAACATTTTTAAGACCGGCTTGGTTTTTAACGGGTCTTAATAATATATTTAAGACCGAACAAAAAATGATCCGGTATAAGAAGTTCTTTATATTTACAAAACTGCCACCGGTTATAAGAAGTTCCTTTTATTTACAAAACTGCCACCGGTCATACCTTTAAAACCGGTGTGTCCAATGTCCGCTCTAAATTAGGCGGTCTTAAAACCTTTTTTGTACTAGTGTAAGTAAAGAAATCCCTCTAACCCGCCACCCAAAAGGGCGAGGCCGGTAGGGGTATAACACCGATTAAGAAATTCCATCACAAAACAATGTCATCTTGATGCCGTTTTGCGACGGCGTGATGACACAGTCGCAAAATAGCGCCTTCTGGGTGCCTTTATGCGCCGGATGTTGACACCGTCGCAAAACAACGTGACTTTTCACGTTGTTTTGCGACGGTTTTTTTATTTTCATTGCAAAAATTGCTTTTTGCGACAGAATTTAAATTCCGCCACTATTTTACTCTTTTTTAGTAGTGATCGTTACATAGCTAAGAGATATTATTTAAGAAATTTAAAAAAATTCTTATAGAAATTGGGAGGTGGACATATTGAAAGATATTGAAAGGTCAATAATGCGTTATGTTGATATGACAACTTTAGTGTAATTTTTTTCCAACACAAATTTATTACCACATTCAATCAATAAAACCTCTTCTAATATTAATAACCAATGACTGCACCTTTATTTAAGAATCCGAAATGTATATAATACCATTATATATTAAGAAAAAAAAAATTAAAAATCATGCCCCCATTATTTCTGCCCTTACACTCCAATGCATAGCAAAGTACTGTCATTATAATGGGCCCAACACTTTTATTTATGGCCCAAAGGAACTATAAAGGGCCAGGCCCAAAACATTCAGCCCAAAACGATGGGATCACCAAGTACTATGTCTTTGATATTGAGCACCTCCTCTGGCACATCCATTGCATGAATTATATCATCCTTCCCATAAATGACCTCAAGTGTTCTGCACATTTTCCATAACACATCCCTCACATCCCTGGAAGCTATGCTTCCTTCTTCATTCACCACTAATCTCAGAAGCTCTTTCCTTTTCTCTTCACTCTTCTTCTTTATCTTCTTCAAAATCATCTCTTCTTGATCACTAACTGCTCCACTCTCATGAATTAACCGCAAGCCTACTGAGTTCACCAGTTTCCCTTGTTCTTTCTCCCTCTGCACAACCCCACACACACATCCAAACTTTATGTTGTGTTTATTATTCTTAATCCAAACTACACATGAAAATCGAGAGAACAAACATTAAATGGAAGGGACATTTTGATATTGTGATGTCCTCTAATGTACTTTGTAATGTTCCAGCCTCCCAAAGGTCCTTTTTTTTTAATCATTAGATTCTACATAAAATAAGTGACATTTTAATATATTGTGCTAATGAAATGGTAATGTTTTGTATTTTTTAAATGATTTTTCAAAGATAAGTACTATAAAATTATGCAGTTTTTATTTATATTATTTGAAAAATCGTATATAAAAATTAATTTGCCCAATATCATTACTGTAAGATACCAAAATGTCACTTGTAGAATATATAATGGTTAAAAGAAACAAGACAAAAGACATTTAAAAAGTTACGGCATTATTAGAGGGGACATATTTGAAGCCCCAGATCCCCGAAAATATCAACTGATCTCACCTGGTAGCCATTGACATCATTGAGATATCGCCCATAAAGACCAAGAACCTTTAAAAGGTTGTTGCATTCTGAACTTTCAGCTATGGCTTGAGGAAGCTTTGGTCCAACAAGATACATAGCTGACATGACAATTGGTGCTAAGCCTACTGATGTAGTTCCATTACGCTCGTATTCCTCTATGCTTGGTACACTCTTGCTTCTGCACCATTCTGCTTCCTTTAACATGGACCGAAGAAAATCCACCCACTGAAAACAAGAAAATAAAAAAATAAACAATGTCGATATGTCGTCATTAACGTGGATTCGGGATGTATGCTGCCTCTGTTCTAAGCCGTTGATTGGAAACCCAATGGCTGTAATTTACGACAACGTGGAACCAATATGTTGAACAAATTATTTGCAACAATTTTGGCAACAAATTATAAGGTCTCGTATGAGATTTCTAGCCGCTGGATTTGCAATCAACGGCTCAGATCAGCTGTAGCAGGGGGCAGCAGGCACCACGATTCCCATTAACACACGCATTATACAATTGGTCAAAGGATTTTGTCTAATAATGAAACTAATAAAGAAAATTGGAGATCATCTATTGAAGACTGTAACAAGATTGAAATGATTAACTATTATCTTACCTGCTGAATTAAGTGGTTCAGGACACTACGTTCTTGAACCTTAAAGGCTTGAGTTGCAGTCTCATTAATTGTTCTCTTTAGCACTAAGAATAATATCTTCATCGTCTCAGAGCAACTTTCTTTGTTGACATCTATGTCCCACCTGTGTTCCAGTGTTTCCAAACACAATCTCATATATGCACATATTGATATTGCTAAGAGAAATTTAGATGTAGGTACTATATATACTTCTCCAATAACTTTATAAGGTTTATTTGTTCCTCTTCATTACTCCAAACGTCGAAGAAATTATCAAATACAGATGTGAGCAATCCATGCTTTGCCCATGCTAAACGTGCTTCACCGTGCTTTGGAGAGGGAAGTGTTGCTGCTGCTGACAAGAAGGAGTATACAACACTCGTTTTGGAAACTGGAAAATGAAGCTTTTCCATTCCACTCTCCATAAACCACCTGATTGTAATGATATATGATATGTTAATAAGTGATAATTATTCTAGGATGCCAATTACTATCTATGATCCTTAATACATGAGTTAGTTGGGAGGTTGGATTTAATCCTAAATATAAGACCAAAATCCATGTCTGTCACCCATATTTATAGTTTTTCCTAAACTAGCTCTATTGAATTCACAGTATCTTAAGGTATCTTTATTAAGAGTTGGTTTCAATGTAAATAATTTAAAAGGATATTTTAGGGAAACTAAAACACATTTAATAAACAAATAATTTAACTAATTAATATTCTTAATCCCAAAAGATATTATATCAAGGACCGAAGTTAGCATTAAACAAAATTAACAGTAGAAGGTTGCTTCTTTGCCAGTAAGAGGAAACCAAAACACACACACACACACACTCACTCAAGCCGCCATGAAAAATATATTCACCTCTTAAATAGCTCGAGTTCGTCCCGAAATATTAATTGGCAGTGATTGAAGTTTTTAACTCCTAGTTCCAAGAATTCTTTGCTTCCGAGGTTCGAAGAGCTGAATATATAGGAAGATGATAAATTAATATAAGTAACACAAAAGAAGCACCCAGGAGGATGGCATTGAGGAAAAAATGGAGTAAGAGTTGACATTATACATGTGTGTATGTAATGTACCTATATGAAGATTTTAAAATTCTCTTTTGATCCACCTGGTACTGCTCTATAGATCTTCGGTTTAATATCAAATCCAAATAAGCATGGTGAGGAAAACGCAGAGCAAAAGGTATCTGAAAATAATAAGTGAAATTAAAATGTGTTTCTAATTTGAGCTTTTTATATGTAGTATGCATTGAGATCGATCAAACTTCAGAAATGCAGAAAAGTTGAGAATCAAAATCAATTTGAGATTAGTTACTATGTGTATATACCTCGTGATCAACATGATTAGGAGGTTTATGGTTATTTTTTGAGGAAGTGGACAAATATTCCTGAAGAAAGTGTCTTGTCCAGGTGTTTAGTTCCTCCAAGACTGATTCATTTGAATCTAATGCTATTTGTGAAGCTTTATGTAACTCCAAAACAGACTCAACATCGTTCAAGTAACCCTGTAGAGTATTGCAAAATTTATCTTCTGAAAACCGATCAAGTGCATCTGAAATGTACACAAATATCAGATTTAGGCTTTTTACTTTTTTATATATATCCTGTATATATATTATTAGCTACACAGAATGTGTTAAGAAAGCCACAAAACCTGAGGAAACATCATATCCATGCAAACGTAGTAAACGAAATGCCAGGGCACATGTGGTGGGTTCTAAAAATATATCATCTTCTTTCTCCTGCCACAATCTGTTTGAAAATCAAATAGAAAATGAAAATACATTAATTAGTTTGTTGCTCCTCTTTCTTCCCACAACAAAAATTATTTTAAATTTCAAGCAAATGGTATATGGGGATACTTTAGTATTACCTCCAGGTATAGTCCAATACACTTCCGATTTCATCTTTAAAATGGCGATTAATCCCTTGTTTTTCAAGATTATCAACCATATGGAGTCGAGCATACACATCAAGAGGATGTACTGTTGGAACTGAACAAAATTTTTTGTTAGAACCCAAAAATTAATTTAATGCAAAAATGAAGACAAATCCATCAAATTAAAGTAAGTTTTGAAAGAAATAACAAACCAGCATTCTCAAATTTATCCAGCAGTGAAACTAGATAATCAAGGCAATGTGAATTGTTAATATGAGTGTATGCTGCTGCGGTGGCCGCCGGAGAATTGAAAAGAGAGCCATTCTTTCTTTGAAATTTCATAGCCGTTTCCCAATTCTGTGATTTTCCAAATCCTTCTGAAATGTACGCCACATAGGCCTTCCATCCTTCTGAGTTGCTTCCCCATCCACTGTAATTGTCATACACCAAAGAGCTCAAGTATACTTTCATTTAGGATTAATACTATTATTGATCTGTACGGCTTGAACAAATATTGATTTTGGTCCATATAGTTTCAAATCATATTGTTTAGCCCTTATAGTTTTGGTAGTCTTGGTTTTTAGTCATTAAAAATATAGCAGGGACGAAAACCAAAACTTGATAAAAATATAGGGACTAGAACTAAAACTCACTTTGGTTCATAACTAAAAGTTTTAGTTATAGTCCCTATACTTTTGTCGAGTTTTAGTTTTTTGCCCTTATAATTGTGTTAACTTTAGTTAATTCCATTAAACTCATATCAAATTCTTATTAAACTATAGGGCTAAGAACCACAATCTGAAACTATTTGGACCAAAACAAACACTCAGTCAAACTTAAGGACCAACAATAACATTAACCTCTTTCTTTTAGAATAAAACATTCAATCTTCAATATGATTGTGAAGTTTGAATATTTATGGCTTGTTAATAAGTATTAAGAGGCTGTGGGAAATTATTGATATCTTTGATCCATGCATGATGAAGAACTCCCCGGTGAATGTTTTTGAAGATGATGACTTTTTAAAAAACAAAAACAAAACCACAAATTTGATACCTTCGAAGCTCCACTTCCCTCTTTTGCAAGATTTTTTCTAAAAGATTCCCGCTAAAAGGAAGATATAGATCCTGACTTTGGGCTTGCTCAATTAAATGAGTAAAGATGATATCATATCCAATTGAAGAAAGTTGTTTATCATCGTCAGCTGCAGCAATGTTTGATTCAATATATCCAAGTCCTTCAACAAAAGAAAATCTCCTAATTATTTCACTATACGCTTCTTCAAGTGCATCTGCTCGGAAACACCAATGATTTATAATATTCACAATAAATCTTCTATTCCTATTTATGAATCACTCCCAATATGTTTCTCAGTAACTAAGAAAAATATTAAATCTCATTAACTATGTCTTAATATTTAATAACTTCCCAAATTTATACCTATCTATTATATACCATGTCCTATGAATGTAAAGTCTACATATTAATAAATGAAGAGTAAAATTATATATTCATATGAAAAATATAATGACGTGACTTGTAAATTGGACAAAAAAAAAAAATCATTCTGCCTCATAAATATATAGGACCATAGAAGTACATTACTACCTCTATTAATTTGCTGTTCTCCAACACTCCATTGCTTAAGTGCAAGAACAGAAGCCAAAGTAGATAGAAGAGAGTCTTTGGTCAACAACTCATTGCCATGAGTAAGACCCCATGATCCATCCTTGTGTTGATTTTCTAACAACCAATTTAGGGTTTGAGGAAAAAGAGGGGCTTGATGAGAAGAAGGTGAAGGTATCATTGCCACCCAAGCTGTATCATAATAAGATTTTGACAATTCAACCTTATCAAACATCTTCTTTATTCTCTCATTGTTACCCTCTAATAACTGCAATTAATACAATTCACCATCTTATTATTATTATTATTGCAAAGGAAAATTGGTTGCCATATTGGAGTTAAATCTTTGTAGATACAAGAAATGGAAAAGGTTGATAATTTACAATATTGTTGGTTCCGTTCCCAACTTTGTCCTTCGCAGTGAATCCAGGTGAATTTGCTGGAAGATGTGATAATAAAGAAAGACGTTAGACTTTATTAATCATGTAAACTACACATAACACCCCCCCTGCACATATATTTTGATAAAACCAACTGGCGTTGGTCCTAATGAAAAGGGCTTTTTTTTATTTATACACATGGTCTCAAGTTTGAAACCATGTGAACACAAAAAATGCATCTGGGAGAGCTACCCTCACTTAGGCCTAAAAACAACTCGAATTTAACCAAGTTAGATAACGGCATAAACAAGGTATATAGTTATAACTTATGGAGAAGAATCAGGCATTTAAATTCTGTCCGTCATATACTTTTGTTAAATCAAATCAAAATATGTGTTGTTAAATTTTGAAAGGACTTTAATTATTGGTAGTATTAATAATATTAAGTTATAAGTACAAAAATAATGTAAGTTATATAATAAATCATACATGAAAAGGAAACTCATTTGCGCTGACTTTATTTGAACAGAATAATAATACAAGTTTTCCTAAAAGTGTTTCGAAACAAGCTATAACTATCCTTTCCGCAAGGATTTTGTAATAAAAAAATAAAAAAATCTCAACTGTATTAAATCATGGTTACAATAATAAACACAAGCATTGAGGGTATTACATACAAACGGCAGTTAAGGAAAATGCACATATTCACTTTTTGTAACACCTACTGAGCAACTCCTCGACCTTAAAAAACAGAAGGAAAAAAAAAATTCTCCCGAACGTCACTTTTCTAGGTTAAATATAATTCATTTCCCACCGATGTTTAAGATTTAAACCCATTTGAAAACTCCATCATGTTTTTTACAGCCAAGCAATGCAAAGAGTGTTTGTGTGTGTGCGTGATTGAGAGAGAATGAAACCCGGAGAAGCCGAAAAAGGCAAGTGACGGTGCGAGAGAGACATGGTGGTACCCAGAAACATGACGAAATTTTTTCTCTTTCTTCTTCCTAAGAAGAATGCAAGTGTCTGGTATAAGGTGCTCTCTTAGACATATATAGGAGAACAGAACAGTTCTTTTTCAAGTATAATTTTACTTTCAAACAAAAGCATAATGAACTTTTGAATTTTACTCTTCATTTTTCAGTTTATCATTGCTATCAGAAAGTCAAAAATGCTATTCAAGTTCTTTTACGACTTAAATTCATTGGGTACTTCTGACTCCTGTGTCAGAGCCACATGACACGCATCTAAAAATAACTCTTTGTTGTGCGTATAGTTTTTAGTGGATTTGAATCATAAACTTTAACTCATTGTAAATCATTCTTTATAGACTACAATACTCTAACCACTTATGTTTTGCCTTAGTTATTATAAAAACCTCCTCTCAATTTTGAAAACATATATTTTAGTCCAAACCATTAATACTGTTAAAAAAGATTCATAAAGTATATTTGTTAATAAAAAACCCCTTATTATACCAAATCCCTAATTTATCTCTTAAGATTTATATTTGTTAATGTTATATTAAATATTTTACTAAATTTGGAAAAAAAAAAGTAATTTTTATGTGAAAATTATAAATACTTTATCAAAAAAATTTGTAATTTATTTAATAAACATAATTTTAATAAAATATAATTTTAATATATTAATAAAAATATCTTAAAATGATATCATTTTATAATTTTTCATACTATAATTTTATAATTTAATTGAAAATACATATATACGATTGAAAACCATTTTCTAACATATGCATTTAAAAGATTATATCATAAGTACGTTTTAATAAATAAATGAGATTAAACATGAAAATTTATTGAAAAAAAAGTTACAATTATAAAATTAATTAACTTTTGCAATACAATAATCAATTTAATAGTATCACAAAAATTTGAAAATATATTTGAAAATTGTTCTTAAATTTTTGATAAAGATATGTGATTAAATGTCTCTTAAGTAATATTTATATTACGTAGGCATTTTGGCTAAAATGATAGGCCAATACTGTGATTTAAAAATCAATTAACAATTGGACAGATGAAAATTTATTCTCAAAACTAAAAGGGAGCTTTATGTAACACACATTTGATTTTAAGGAGGTCTGCAAACAATAGGCTAATTGCTACATATCTCATCACTATTAAATACAATTTATGGATTTTAAGGTTCACAATAGGCTAATTGCAGTTTAGTTTTAAACTAACACGTTTCTTATTATTGGAATGATACTTGATAGCACTCACTTTAATTTCGGGGCAAAAATGACAATCAGTCCATTGTTAAATTCTTAAACATTTTAAAAACAAATAAGGTACGCATATTTTTTTCCTGAGCACTTAGTTTATGACCATATTACATTATCATAATATGTTTATATAAATATTTTATTTATAAAGATCGAATCATAATGATTTTATATCGCAACTTGATCTTCTATATTCCAGTTTATTTAGACTTGTAAATTTTGATTGATGTGAATTGATAGGATGGTATTGATATTTTAGAATTTTTTAAATAATTATAAAATAGAATAAACATAATTTTAGTATTTTTGACTAATTATATTACCTTGAATTAGTTTTAAAAAATTATTTTGTCTTTTTTTGTTAGAATAAAAGTGGAAACCATAAGTCCATAACCACTACCTGAACATTGTATCACTTTATTATCATCGGTTCAGCGACCATTTTATTCAGAATTTTGGTAAAGCAAATTAAACTAGTTGGAGAGACAGTTCTTTCAGTGGCAATCCAGATTTAATTCTATCTTTGACGTGAAGACTTCTACTCTTCTGAAGATAGTCCAACATGCGACCGAAGATTGAGTTCCAATATAGCCACCTTTCTCTCATTAAAATATCTCTGATCAAAATGAGTCAGTGAGTTTTTTTATGGGAGATCGGCGGTTATACTAAATCCGAATTTTCACGTACATGTTGAACTATTTTCAATAAACTTATTATTCCTAATTTATTACTCTCAACTCCTTTGGGGAAATTAAAGAAAATAATTAAATTAATTGAGAGTTTGTGTGAAGGGTTGTTAACCGTTAGGGTTAACAACAGTTAGTTGACCGTTAGGGTTGTTAACGGAGGGCCAAAATTGCTCCAAACAAAAACTTCCGGGGCAAAGTTGAACGCAAAAAAACTAACAGGCAAAATTGCTCCTGGGGGTGTACTTCCAGGGCAAAATTGCTACTTAACCCATATAATATTGTAATCTTCTTGTTCTTCTTTGCTGAAAAAAGCAACAGTAGTATTGATACAATGCATTTAAAACAAGTCTTTATAGAATGATAATATATTATTTAAATATTCAAACCTTTTATATTAATCAAATAGGAAAAATGGTTGCACATTATTTTGCTTAATTCATTTAAGTTTTTATCATGAGAAAATTAATAAATCCCTAACAAGTTGCATTTTCATGAGCCAACAGTGTATCATATTTCTTCGGCCTTATGTAATGCTTGGGAGTCACACTAGTTTAGTTTTAAGCTAACACGTTTCTTATTATCGGAATGATATCTTAAAAACAGTCAGTTTAATTATACGCACACACGCACACCATGCTTATAGTCAGTTGGTTTGTATAATTTTCAACAAATTGAATAGTCTCAAGACCTAATTGGTCCATACATATTCAACATTCTGTCCGTCATGCTCTTAGTCTGTCAGTTTCCAATTCTATGAACCTTAGACAGATAATTAGCTAGTACGTCTCAAAAGGGACCACTGGTATACTCAACAAGAAAAGTGTCCTATATTAAATAGATTGCGGGTCAAATCAAATCAAATGCATACCTAAACAAACTGTAATATAATATGGGTTAAGTAGCAATTTTGCTCCAAAAGTACACCTCCAAGAGCAATTTTTCATGAAAGTTTTTTTGGGTTCAATTTTGCCCCGCAAGTTTGTATTTAGAGCAATTTTGCCCGAGGTTAACAACCGTAATGGTCAACTAACCGTTGACCATTACGGTTGTTAACGGAGGGGCAAAATTGCTCCAAACACAAACTTGCGGGGCAAAATTGAACCCAAAAAAACTTCCAGGAGTTGACCGTAGGGTTGTTAACACAGGGGCAAAATTGCTTCAAACAAAAACTTCGAGGGCAAAATTGCTCAAAAAAAAACTTTCGGGGCAAAATTGCTATTGAACCCAAAAAAATGTTAAAAATGTTATTTATGATATCATATATATTTAATTCTTATTTATATAATATCTAGGGGTGAAAACGAGCCAACCCAAGCTTCATCCCTTAACATGCCAGACCTGTTCGGCAACAAAGTGGTCAAAATGGCTAAAGGCTATTTTTTCGGCCTATGCCTTGTTAAGGAGGTGTATATTTTTAAAAATTTTATAATTAGACTAACAGGCCACAGGCCTCACTGCAAAACAAGTCTACTTCAAATATGCCAAAAATAGGCATAGTTCAAATAGACCGAATTACATAAATCAGCGAAGGCAGAGATAAAAAAGGGTTGCATTTTCATTAACGAGTTAATATTGCAAAATTAAATATTAAATATAAAAAAAGGGTTAAGGACCAATTTTGCCTTGTAAGTTTTTTTTTTTGGAGCAATGTTGCCCCAGAAGTTTTTGTTTGGAGCAATGTTACCCTGAAAGTTTTTGTTTGGAGCAATTTTGCTCCTTTTTGTTTGGAAATTTTGCTCCTTCGTAACAACTAACAACTAACGAGTTGACCGTTATGGTTGTTAATGGAGAGGCAAAATTGCTCCAAACAAAAACTTCCAGGGCAAAATTGAACACAAAAAAACTAACAGGGTAAAATTGCTCCTGGGGGTGTACTTCCGACGCAAAATTGCTACTTAACCCATATAATATTGTCATCTTCTTGATCTTCTTTGCTGAAAAAAGAAACAGTAGTATTGATACAATGCATTTAAAACAAGTCTTTATAGAATGATAATATATTATTTAAATATTCAAACCTTTTATATCAATCAAATAGGAAAAATGGTTGCACATTATTTTGCTTAATTCATTTAAGTTTTATCATGAGAAAATTAATAAATCCCTAACAAGTTCCATTTTGGGAAAATCTGTATGAGGACCCTTTTAACTAAAATAAACCCAAAAAGGACCCTATGAGTCTGACATTCCCAAAACAGGCCCTAGGGGGGATTAGGATTGAATTGTAAAGAGAAATTACCAAAACTGCAGAGATTGAACACCATCTTTAGTTAGGGGTGTTTTGGTCATTTCATTTAACATTCACATCTCAAAAAGGGTAGTATCAGACTCATAGGGCCCTTTTTGGGTTTATTTTGATTAAAAGGGCCCTGGTACGGATTTTTCCTTGCATTTTCATGAGCCAACAGTGTATCATATTTCTTCGGCCTTACATTAAATTTGAATTGGATATTGAACGCATTTACATTTTATTACATATCTTCAACTTTAGTTAGTACGACTGAAGAGGGACCACTGATCTACTCAAAAAGAAAAGTCTCCTATATTAAATAGATTGCGGGTCAAATTAAATCAAATGCATACCTAGACAAACTGTAATATAATATTGTAATCTTCTTGTTCTTCTTTGCTGAAATAAGCAACAGTAGTATTGATACAATGCATTTAAAACGAGTCTTTATAGAATGATATTATATTATTTAAATATTCAAATTTTTTATATCAATCAAATTGGAAAAATTGTCGCACATTGTTTTGGTCAATTTATTTATGTATTTATCATGAGAAAATTAATAAATCCCTAACAAATTGCATTTTCATGAGCCAACAGTGTATCATATTTCTTCGGCCTTATATAATGCTTGGGATTCACACTTGTTTAGTTTTAAACTAACACGTTTCTTATTCTTGGCATGATATCTTCAAAACACTCACTTTAATTATATATACACGCACACCATGCTCTTAGTTAGCTGGTTTGTATAATTTTCAACAAATTGAATAGTCTTAAGACTTAATTGTTCCATACATATGCAACATTCTCTCCGTCATGCTCTTAGTCTGCGACTCAGTTTCCAATTATATGAAACCAAGGCAGATAATCAATGACCACGTTGTTGTCAAGTGTTGAATTTTAGTATGCATTTGGTTATTGATAGAGACAATTATTACATGTTCCTAAAATTCATCGCTCTCTCTTTCTTTTCCAATAATTACGGCTGAAAACCCCCCAGAGCATCATTCAAGAAGCATTCACATTGCAAAAAATAAAAAATAAAATCATTTCACTGTAACTAGAGAAAATTGCTGAAAATGTCCTTCGTTACAAAATCTATTGCAAAAACTACCTAAGGATTTTTGTTCTTAGGCTGACTCAACTCATCTTCTGTCGGTGCATTCACATGTAATATAGTTGGATATAAATTGCACACAGCTCAATAAGAGTTGCAACTGTTGAAGATCGGTTGAACCTGAGTCCTCGGACAAATTTCTTATACTTTGTATAAGAGTAATTAATTATATTCTTAGTTGTATGGGTTAGTTACTCTAACCAACTTAGTTAGGATTCCATGGGTTCAATGTATCTGACTTAGTGACTCACAGCTGTACATGTACTGTAGATGATTTCACATTGTTTTTTTTTTTTGCTCAAATGGGACATCATATATTACCAGAACAATTCAGTACATATTAAAATGCAATATAGAGAAGGGAGAAATACATCAGAACAAACAGAAAGGAAATCAAGGCAACTCCTAACGCTGAAAAAGACATAAACTCAAGAAAGGGAAATAGTCTAGCAAAATACATTACATCCCCACAATTACATAACAAAGCAGAGGATCATCATCCACAACAATATTAGCCTCCTGAGTATCCAAGGTTAGAAGAGACAACAAAGGTGTTAGCTAGAAGACCCACCCGATCGGGCACACCTCCTTGAAAGCATTTGCTACAAGTAAATCAGCAACTCGATTATCCCTTCTAGGGATAAAAGATAACGAAAACCCAACTTTGTCAGATAAGAGACAAATAATATCATGAATTACACTCCTACACTTCCATTCACATAAATCAGAAGATTTAACATCAATACAAGAAATCAATAATAAGCAATCAGATTAAAAAATAGCTTTATCAAGACCTAAGTCGATAGCTATCAACAAGGCCCTCTTCAACGCTAATGCCTCGGTCATAAAGTCTGAGATAGACTTAACCTTATCAACATACCCCCACTGGAAGAAACCATAGCAGTCGCGACACACAATACCAATAGCAGCTGGAACCTTATCAGATGTAAAGGCTCTATTGGTATTAATTTTAACCACTCTAGGATCAGGGGGGACCAAAGCATACTAGGAGAGGGAGCCCTATCCACATATTCCTTCTCAACCCCAAGATACTCCAGGTTACCCCAAAACTCAATATTATGTTTTTTAGCAAATTCCACAACAGCAAGTGGATTAGGAGCAAGATGGTTAAAAAAAAATCATTCCTTTGCTTCCATATAAACCATAATAACCAACAAACAAACGAAGAGTCGTAAGGGTTGAGAGCATTCGGACCTGAAATTTGTAGCCCCCATACATTAAAATTAGTAACACTAGAAAAGTCAAAATGACCCCCAAGACTGCTACCAAATCATGTACAACGGGTCCAAGGACAACGGAAAAAGAGATGCTCAATACTCTCTTCAGCTTCCTCACAGATAGGACAGCTTTTCAACTGGGAACGCTTCCTCTTAAATAGCGCAGCATTAGTGGCCAGAGCATTATTTAAAATGCGCAAGATGAACTGTTGAACCCGAGGTATTACTTTCAATTTCCAAACAGAATTCCAATAGGAGGGTGGTAAAACCAATGAAGAACTCACCCTATTAACATCAAGTAACGCCTTTTCTTTACTACTTTGGTACCCCAATTTCACCAAATATTCTCCTTTCTTTGCATAGGTCCAAACCAATTTATCCTCAAGACCATTATTTGGAATAGGAAGAGAAAGTATGGCCCGCTTCACATCATCCGATACTAAATGAGAAATAGGGGCAAGATTCCAAAGGCCATCAACAATCAAATCACTAACTCTACCATCAGTCACTATGGTATCAACACAATCAAGAGGTTTCTCAGGGAAAATGACATCCGGCACCCAATTATCTCCCCATATTTGAATAGCGTTCGGAACCCAAATCCCATCTCAAATCAGCCCGAAGGACTTTTCTTCCATCAACAATACTTGACCAGCACCAGGAAGCTTTATACCCTTTCCCCACATCAAGAAATTCGCTCTTAGGGAAGTATACACTCTTCAAAACTTAAGGCCATGAATCCTTAGGCCTCATCATAAGCCGCCAAGCTGTCTTAGCTAATAATGCGTCATTCATAATAATCAAATCCTTAAATCCCATACCACCCTGATTCTTCCCTTTAGTTAGGAAATCCCAAGCCTTCCAATGAGTCTTAGAGCCAAATGCATTCACATCCCACCAGAAATTAGCAATCAGGCTATGTATTTCTTTACAAGTCTTGAGAGGGAATTTAAAGCAGTTCATTGGATAAATAGGAATAGCTTGGATCACCGCTTTAATCATTACCTCACGGCCAGCGTAGGAAAGAAAAGAATGACCCCATCCCTGAAGCTTACTTGTAACCCCTCTCTCTAATATAGGCAAGAGCTTGATGATTGGTTTTACCCCAAATACTTGGAATACCTAAGTACTTCCCAGGATCCCCAGATGCCGGGATATCAAGAATATGACCAACAACAGCTCTCACATCATTCGGAGTATTAGCCGAGAAAAGACACTTGATTTGTCTAAGTTGATAACTTGACCACATGCAAAACAATATTGTCGAAGAAGATAGGCCAAGTAGAGGCAATTTTCCTTAGAAGCATTCATATAGAAGAGGGCATCATCCGCACACAAAAAAAAACTATGAGTTAGGATTGGATAACTCAATCTTAGCTTAACACCAGATAACTTCTTGGACTCTTGATTCTTACTAATCATACTCGAGAGCACTCTGCAACTAAAATGAATAGATAAGGGGAGAGAAGTTCCCCCTGACGCAAACCTCTGGTAGGGGAGAAGGAGCTAGCCGGATCGCCTGAAATGCAAATATTCATCTTGACAGACCTCACACACTTCATAATCAGAGACACCCAGGGAGCACAAAAACCAACTCTTAACAAAGTCGATTCCAAAAAATCCCATTCTACCCGGTCATACGCTTTACTCATATCTATCTTAAGTGCAAATTCGTACTTCCCCCTAGATGTTTTCCTTCTTAAATAATGATACACTTCATGGGTAATAATAATGTTATCCTGAATACATCTACCCAACACAAAAGCACTTTGAATACATCTAGCCGGACCAGGAGCTTTGAAGCTACCAAGACTAAAAGCGGCTTCTTTGATTTCTTCTCTAGTAAGGGGTAGCATCAGGAGATGATTCATTTCTGCTAATATTTTACAATCAATGAAACCCAATACAAACTCTAAGCTGTTCACGCTTGAAGAAGAGAAAAGTTGCTGAAAAAAAGTGGTAATATTTTCCTTCAATTTCCTGCCGCTCCTCTAACCAGCTCCCTGCATCATCCTTAAGTCTAACAATACTATTCCTCTGTCTTCGCTTAATAGTTGACATATGGAAGAACTGAGTGTTCTTGTCCTCTTCCGAAAGCCAATTCACTCTGGACCTCTGAATCCAAAATTTTTCTTCCAATGCCAATAGGCGCTCAATGGCCACTTTGATATCACTAATATCTTCCACATTACCACTATTCGGCCCTACCAGAGAAAGAGAGGCCAAATGAGCCTTTAGATCTGCAACTAATTTCATATTATTAGGAAATTCTTTTTTACTCCATTTCACAAGCCCATCCTCACAACTTAGGAGCTTACACACAAAATCAGAAATAACCGTGGGAAATTCTCTGGATGTCGCATTCCACCAGCCCTCAATCACCTGACAAAAATTAGGATGACTAGTCCATGCTGCTTCAAATCTGAAAGATCGCTTCCTTCTGTGAGGGGGAGGAAGACAATTAACATATAGCATATGGTGGTTCGATCCTATAGGTTCAACATTAAGAACTTGCAAATTAGGAAACTGTTCCCTTAATTGCCAATTCCCCAACGCTCGGTCAATACGTTCATGAATGGTGTCGGGGGGGTCCCTATTATTGCACCAGGTAAATCGAGCCCCAAAAAAACCCAAATCATTCAGCTCACATCCAGCAACAAAACGTTTAAACTGCATTATTTTCCTCCAAGCTCTTCGACGCCCACCGCTCTTTTCAAGTTGAGACATAATATCATTAAAGTTTCCCAAACATAGCCAAGACCCAGTGATATTCCTACTAAGTCTAGTGATCTCCTGCCAACACAATTTCCGGTCTTCTTCAATTGGAGGTCCATACACAAATGAGATGAACTCAGGGGAATCAACCAGATTAGAGCCTACACGAGCGTGTATTATATTGGTTGAAGAAAATAAGACATCCACTATAACTGAATCATTCCACCATAAAGCTAACCCACCACTACACCCTCTTGGGTCAACTATCCATTCCTCTTGAAATCCACAACATCTTAGAATTTTCCTCACATATTTAGCCTTCTGTTTCGTTTCCATCAAGAACACAATTAGGGGGTTTTTTTCGGAAGCACTCTTCCTTTAGATTCCTAACTGTCAAGGCAACCCTTAAGCCTTGACAGTTCCAGTCTAACGCATTCATGATGAACCAATGGGTGGTCCCATCCAGCCACCGGCGTTTTGATCAGAAGAAGAAGGAGTCTCATAAGTCCCCGTACCTGTAATCCAACTCTGAGGGAAGTCAATCTCAATCTGGTTTATCAGATCATCCGCCAGTAATACCTGGTTCACAGCAGATTGTCTCCGGATCAGGGATTTGAGATGCCTGAAATTCCTTCGTCTCCCACTATGAACTGAACTCCCCGACTGTGTAGGCGAAATAGTAGCAGGAGATTCACCAAAATTTAATTTTCTATGTCTTTTAATAGAATCAACCTCCAATAGACACTCACCAGGCCTTTTAAGATGAATTCTGTTGAGTGACAGGGCCATAGAAGAAATCAGTGAGAGCCCAGAATTATTAGAGATAATAGGTTGAAAGGGTTCCGGGTCACCAAGGAAGTCCACTCTATACAGAGGATTAATATCAGGCTCTAAAGGGCTCCCATTCACATCAAAGCCGAGGCCCAATTCAGAAGCAGGATCCAGCGCAAGCCCATTCGGTTTGACCACAACTAAGGCCTCTTTAATCCCATCTCACCCACTATGGTCTAGCGTCACGGGTAGCACGTCTTCAAAAGGGCTCAACTCTTCAACCAATAAGGACCGTTGACTAGCAGGAGTGTTCAGGGATTCAGAAACCGGTACAGGCGCCGGATTCATCTGACAGGGATCTGACACGGTATTGCAAGGAATCTCACCAAATCCCCCCATCGTCTGACAGCTTTTAAACCTAGTCTCCGAGTTGCCTTCCAACGGAACCATAGGCCCCGACGACCAGCTCCGACACGACACAGAGGACTCCAACAAGGCTTCATCTTTTGCATGACCTGGGTTTTCTGAGGTGTCACCTTCACACTAGTCCTTCTTGTGAACCACCAAAGCATCTTCGACATTGCGCATAGCAGAAGTACTAAGCCAGCTTCCAAAACCACGATGCTCTGATTCCTTACTCTTGCTAACTTAGGGGTGTTTGCATCCCCTTCCTTCATGACCAATTCGACCACAGAGAGCAGAAATTTTGGAGCCGTTCATACTTAACAGAAATCCACGCAGGGTCTTTTTTTCCTCTTGGAACCCAAAAGCTCGGAACTAAGGGTTCACTCAACTTAATCACTGATCTTACTATGATAAAGCCTCGTCCTAGTCGACCATCAAGTTTAGTTTTTTCATACATGACAGTTTCGCCGACCACGTTACCAAGTGTCCTCGCATTAGACTCATTGAAAGTTTCCAGTGGGAGATCGTGGAATTGAACCCAGAAGGGAGTCTCCGCAAAGTTTACATCCTCCAAAACCATAAACTCTTCCCATCGTTGCAAGACTAACAGACAACCCAGTATTGACCAAGGTCTCCCTCTTAGAATATGAATAACATCTTTCCTATTTTGAAAATGGAATAGGAAGACAAGCTTACTTCGGTCCAGCTCATGGATTTCCAATAACATATTTCACATTGTTGGATATATATATTAGATAAAGTGCACAGTAACTGCACGAAGAATGCTTCCCATTATTTGTTTTGTGTATTCTCCTCTGGGACTCTGCTCTTTCTTCCCTTTGGGTAATAAATTTTATAATGTGAGACTCTGCAACAATGTTTCCTTAAGATTATTCTATAGATTACATTTTTCATTCCTATACCGTTTTTATTTGCACCCAAATGTCATGTATATGATACAATAAATATTTATCCGTTCGACAAATACACTTTATATAGTAAACTGTATATTTCACGTTATAAACCATTTGTCTACTGAAACCGGATCAAGTATATACGAAAAATTATATAGAAAAAAAAAAGATAAGAAAATACCATTTGAATTTCAAAATTCTTAGTAAGTGATTTTCTACTAAAATGAGTTGTCAATTACTATATTCTTATATTTAATATCTATACTCTTGTAGAGAACAAAACTGATATGAGATTTTGAAATTTAAGTGATATTTTCTTATCTTTTTTTCTAAATATACAAATATCAAATTTAGCTGTTTTTCTTTGATTCCTTTAACCTATATAGAAGTACACTTTTTATCCTCCGATTTGATACAATATTTTAATTTAGTCTTTTATTCTTATAAAGCTTCTTGTCAATCCTTTGACCTAACACCGTTAGACTCGAGTGATAATTTTTGCGTGTCAATCATTTTTTTTCTAAATAGTTGAAGTTAATGTGTCAATATTTGTAAGTATTTTATCAACACTTAAAATTTCAATGTCGTCATATAAGGACAAAAGTACATTTTGTGACACACACACACATATTAGATTCAATTTATGTTTCATTAAATGCTGACTATATTGAAATATAGGATTTTCCCAAAGTGTTTTGTACACAAGAGAGGGTATCCTTAAATAAACAGAGTTCAGAAAAGCCACAAAAAATACACTAAAACAATATAAATATGTGTCTCCTCTAAAGATTATTTAAAGATGACACTTTATGTGAGAAAAAGTTTAAAATTAAAGTTAAGCTAAATATAATATTGACTAAAAAATTCATCACATACAAAAAGATGTAAGAAAAGAAGTTTCTATAAATTAGACACTTGATGGAATTATCAAAGGAAACATACTACATTTTATTGAATACCACCTTCTATATTGGAAGCTGATCACAATTTATAGGGAAAATTCCATTTAAATACCAAATGAATTTGTAAAACCTCCAGAAGTCGTCCGAATTTGTAAAAAGACTGAGAAGTGATAAGGACTTTTGAGGGTTATGCAAATTCAGGTGACATTACCCTTTTGCCCTTAGTTTTAAATTAAAAAAAAAAAAAACCTCACCCCGTAACCTTCGCCGGCGGCCCCCGCTGACCGCCCACTGCCGCCCGGTTCGTGGCCACCCCTCCGCCCACGCCGGGGAGGCATTCTCGCGAGAATGCCCAAAGGCATTCTCAAATATGAGAATGCCCAAAGGCATTCTCATTGAGAATGCCCTCCCCCAGCGGCGGTGGCCGACTGCCAGCGGGGTGGCCGGTCGAACCGGCGGCCGTCGGTGGGGTGGCCGCCGGCGAAGGTTGTCCGAGGTGTAGGGTTTTTTTTTGTTATTTATTTAAAACTAAGGGCAAAAGGGTAATTTTACCCGAATTTGCATAACCCTCAAAAGTCCTTATCACCTCTCAGTCATTTTACAAATTCGGAGGACTTCTGAGGGTTTTACAAATTCATTTGGTATTTAAATGGAATTTTCCCCAATTTATAATCACCCATTATTTTAACAGAAAACATAGATACTAATTAAAGGACCATATAACCTCAATTATTGACTTAAAAAACATAGGAAAACAAAGCTAAGGGCAATATCCGATGGGAACTAAACAAAGGTCATTCTTTCTCTTGACTGCAGCAGCAAATTTCTCAGTCATATCCCTTTGTTCATGCTTTTCCCCAATAGGAAGTTGCCAATCAAAATGATAAAGCAGATTAGCGATAAGCAATTGTAAAATATTAATTTGACATATCTCACTGTTTTCCCTTGGAACTAACAGCACAGCAGGTGGATGTAACCTTAAAGTTTCTCGAATCACTAAAGCCACATATTTTAATTGATCAAGTTCTGACTCATCGACGTATCCTTTTTCTCCATAGACCCTCCGTACTTCTTGCTGTGCCTTTTTCATGACTTCTGGGTTTTTCATCATTTTTGCCATTGCCCATTCTACTGTTGTTGCTGCTGTTTCAGTTCCACCAACAAACACATCCAGAAAAGAATTAGTGTAACACCCCAAATTTCGTAGCATAAATCGTGCCGGTGACACGTGGTTTTATAAAAAATTTCAGAGCTTTGAGGTGCTACAGCTTAGCGAAATGCGGAAACAGAGAGCATGTACTAAAAATTTGAACAACGAATTTAACAATGAGTAACTGATATAAAATACTCAGACATATGATGATGCCTGACGTATACTGATATATTTAAAATATCCCGAAGGAATGTTTATGTGATACAGTAATACAAAACTTTATAATTACAATTATTCTATGTAACTATACCCTCTTCAACCGAGCCTTGAGTAGACTTGGGGCATAGAACCTAACTTAGTTAAATCATCCCATTTGGCCAGGCCGGGTAGGTCTAGTGGGAGTCTCACTGAGTATTTACGGCGACTAATTGACTGAACCATATAGACGACCCTTTCTAGTTTAAGCACCAAATGATATGAGGTAACTCTATTAGATTCATGCTGTAAGGTAGGTTCTGTTGACTTTCTTCCTGCATTTCTTTGACCGGTACCTTCTCACGGCTCCATCTACTGGTGCCTTCTCTGATTCATGATTCTTCCCTGTCTATTCAGTAAGGCTGAGGTCCAATGCCCATCAGACCTCAGGTAACGGTTAACCTCATGCTTATGTAAACAATGTGCCTGTTTGGAATCAACGTTAGGAGAGCGTTAGAAGCGTTAGCGGTAGAGTTAATGAGCGTTGGAGAAAAAGCTCAACGTGGTGTGTTTGGGTTGTACGTTAAATTCACTGGACTTAACATCAAAAAAGCTCAAAAAGCCCGTTAAGGAAAAAGCTCCAGAACCCAGCTTTTTCCATAACGCTCTCAGCTTTTTGACGTGGGCCCCGCCACTTCTACCACTATCAATCCAAACACAAATCATTATCTATAACTTGACTTTTTTCCCATCGAACTTTTTTTAAAGTCAGATAGCTTTTAAGCCACCGCTCCTACCGCCAACCCAAACAGATCCAATATATGCATCACAGGTATTCATGTCATTTTAACAAATATCACTACAAAAGCCCATAACAGATGTAGGAAATACATATATGTATGTAAGGCAATAACAATACATAGCCCCTGCAGTATGTTTGTTACCCCAGTCTGCACATTCACCGGTGCCACGATGTACAGTCGTGTCCATAGCGCTTAGGAAAACGTTTAACGGTGTTATCAAGACCATAACCCGTGTAATCATGATTGTATCAAAAACAATTGAGACAGAGTCTCAGTATAGGAACACAACAATCATATATAAGCATATCACAAGCATCAAAGTCAGAGTTACAGTACATCGCGAACGTACCTTCGTTGATGGTACTTCGGTACGTTTTGCGGAAAACAGCGGTATTTTTGACAGCGGTGCAACAGCGGCACGACAGTGATATGATTATCACAGATATCCTATAAGGATAATATTTATCAACTTTTAGTATCATAACAGGTATTTTAAGTACAAATTACCATTTTGCCCCTAGTTTGCCTAATCGGTGAAATTTCGCCAGAGCTTCGCTACTTTGACCCTATCTCTCCAAAATTTTGACATATCTATTTTCCCAATATATTTTTGAAATAAATACCATATTTACCCCTAAACATGATATCTAAACTATCTGGGAAATTTAAAGATAAATCTAGCATTTCTACTGTATCTACTGATAGAACTACCAAAGCTTAAGACTAGAGACCGAATAACTTACCCAGGGCTTTGCTACTTTTTCTCTGAACTCCTCCTTCTCTCTAACCTCTCTCTAAACTCGGTTTTGGTGTGGAAAGTGTGAGGAGAGGTGACGGTTATTTATAGAAGAATTTGTGACACTATTCATGCCTTTTTCAGACTGGATTTCGACCGTCGGATCTCCTTTTGACACGTGGCTTCATCCTTGGCCATTAAACACCTTGGCCGACCTCCCCCGATGTCATCTTGCAAACGATGACGTCATCCAGGTGATGTCATCACCTGCTTTATGAGCCGGTACTGATAAAATTCCCAGTTCGGTGTTCTACTCGCGTAATCTGGAAAAATCTTAAAAATCCGGCAACACAGTGTTGAAGGTTTATTAATCCTCTTCCAAAGTACTTGGGTTAGATAAATTTTTGATCCCATTAAGGGTATTCCGTTGCCTGCCGAACATTTTTGGACAAACGCCAACGGTTACGGAAATAACTTTCGATAGCACCAGCTTCTGGACAAAAATTCACTGGTTTATAATATGTCTTGACCTAAGAAACCTAATTCATGGTTTGTCACAACGGTCTTGTTTTCTATGGATTCTCGTTTCTACTATCTGCCCTTTTTCTTATTTACCCTGTCTCTTATTTACTCCGTTGGTTTCAGAAATGACTTCGGAGATAGCTCACTCCGAGATAAAATTTCACTTGTTTATATTAAGTCCAGATGTTACTGACTTAGTTCACCTATTTTGAGGTAGGATTTAATCTCTACCGGTTCTCATTTATCCTGTTGGTTCTTTACAAAATATCTCATTTTATAATATTATTAAATTCTAAATATCTAGATATTATTTTGAAATAACCACAACCCTTTTTTTAACTATTTTTTAATTATTATTATTATTATTTATTTAATAATTTATCGGCCCTCCCCCTTTTTATTTAATTATTTAATTATTTCCTAATTAATTTACTTTATATCTTAATCTACGTAATTAGTCATTAATTGCTTAATTAGTCACTTACTAATTGTTGATAATTTTCTTAATTAGGATTAATTATTATCTCACAACTATTTTACTGACATTGGTATTTTATATCTCATGCATTATATTAAAAATCACGGGGCCTAATCAGGGTTTCTAAAATAATATTAAATTTTATCTTTATGATTTCCAAGGAAAATAATTTATTAAATTGCCAAAATTAAGGACAATACTTTCCCTAATTTTTAAATAAATATTTTATGCCTCTTGGGATTTATCATAATATTTTCAAGCTATTTTATGCCCCATAAATGCATTTTATGGATTTTAGCTCTTTATCTCTTCTAACTTCCATAGAAATTACCTTTAGAAAATAAGATAATTATAATTTATATTTTTGAGACCACATATTCACCTTTATATTTTTAGTAGTTCTTTACTAAAATTCAATATTTATTTCAGGTCGCCTTTTATGATATTTTATATATATATATATATATATATATACGCTTCATATTTTTTACTCGGGCATTTGAAGATTATCGGATGAGAATAATTGTTATATATTCGATGAGAGCATGATTACATTTATAGACAAAATAGAGATCTAGATTTGAAATTTGAAAAACTAACATCCTAACAATAATCTCCTATAATCTTTAGGTTTAGTTAATCCCTATAATTATGAGACTAATAAAATATTCTAATAATAACATATTCTACAAAGATTCAAATTAAATTACAACAAAGAAAACATGTGCAGATCTCGTAAACTCAAATTAACCCTAAATTACAACAAAAACACTTATAGCAAAAATCACAAGCCAAAAATCGAGTGAAGATCTAAAACCCGAAACCGTTTCGTGCTTCATCAACTCCTTCAAACCAAATCAAATAAATAAATAACTAGAAATCAAATAAAGAAATAAAAGGAATCGTAGATCGAAGACTTACATTGTAGAAATCGCAGATCTAGGACTGCGAGTAGAAATCACAGATCTGGGACGGAGAGTAGAAATCGTAGATCTAGGACGGCGAGCAAGCACGGTGGGCGACGAGGCGAGCAAGTACCATGGCCAACGCGACGAATGAGAGTGGTGTCCGAAACGGCGAGCAAGCAAGATGGGGACTGAGTCGATAGGGTTCAACGAGAGAAGGCAGAGGGAAATACCTGAGAAATTATGAGAATGTGTGTGGACTCGAGCTATTTATTTGTTTATGGCAATTTTGGCGACCTAATAGAAATTCAAGTCGACAAAATTAAACAATTGGCGACACAAAGTAAATTCGGTCGCCATTTTTTGAATTTTGTAAATTCACAAATTGGCGAACCTGAATTTAATTTCAGTAGCCAATTAAAAAAATATATATATATATATATATATATATATATATATATATTCTAATGGCGCCAAAAAATGTATTTACCATTTTTTTTAAATCGGCGACTTGAAATTAAATTCAAGTCGCCAATTGTTGATTGTTGGCGACACGAATATTATTCGGTAGCCAAAAGTCACAAATTGGCGACCTAAATTTAATTTCAGGTCGCCAATTTTTTTTTTTAATATATATATATATATATATATATTATAACAACGCGCAAAAAAAATGTAGTTACCATATTTCTTTTTTCTTTTTAAATCGGCGACACGAAATTAAATTCGGTGTCGCCAATTGTTGATTTTTTGGCGACTGCGACGAATATTATTCAGGTCGCCAAAATTCAACAATTGGCGACCTGAATTTACTTTTAGGTCGCCAATTTTTTTTTTTTAAAAAAAATATTGCAACGGCGCCAAACAAAAAATTCGCATATATCCCATGGCGCGAAACAATATACCCAGATTTTAGGCGTCCTTAAACAATGTTAGGACGACAAAAATCAATTTTACAAGTCCTAAACTCTAATTCATGACGCTCAATGCTCTATTTCCTTGCAAATAATTACAAGAATGCCACCGCCTTCATTTTTTACTTCATACTTTTAGATCAGGACGTCGTTTAAGGTAGTAATATCCAATTTTTGTAGTAGTGTGCTGAGCAGGAGTAATTGGAGTTGGTGGTGGAGGAAGATTATTTTGTTATTTATTTTGTGATTGGATAATTGTATATTATTTTGGCCTTTTTGGGCATTGGTGGATAACTGTATATTTAACCCTTCGGGGATTATATTTTGCTACTTGCATTTAATTATATCAGTATTGTCTGAAATCCAACCGGGAAATGCTCTGCCGCGATAAACTCTTATGCATGCTAATAAATAGTAAATTAGATCTTATATATATGGTATATATAAAAGGGAATCCCTCTATCTGTCACCCGAAAGAATGAGGCTTGGTAGAAGTGTTACAAATAGCGTCAAGAATTTCTCTCACCACACTTAGGTGTGAAAAGTCAGATATCATGCTTCCAAAGATTCAACTGCAGAAAACGATGTTGTCCATCCCACTCCATTCCCAATAAAATTTATTAAAGAAAAAGAAAAACATGAGAATGAAAAATAAGCTCTCACCCAAAATCAACTAAATCGGGACAAAATCAAAGTATTTGCAATTTTTTTCTGAGTAGACCACAGATATGTTCATACGACAACTCATTGATAGGACAACCTTGCTACCTCCAAAGGACGATTTCTTACGTCTGAAGAGCCAGCTTTCGATCAAATTGACAGGAAAGACGATGACGTTCTGCTTCCGATCGAAGGAGCTAGTGGAGGTGACGAATCTGTGCGAGGATCTGAAGCACAAGGTGCTGGAGATTTTGGAAGTGGAGGTGTATCCGAAGGAGGACCGAGGATTCAGATCTGAAATGAAAAAGTGGATCTGAAGAGTATGAGAAGGGAAGTTTCGATAGACCTATAAAAAGAAAGAGGGAAGGGCATGTTGGGAATTACAAAAAGTTTAACATTTTTATTTTTTAAATGGCATGGGGCCCACCCCTAAAAGTAACGTCAGTTGAGGGTATTTAACGGCATGAGTATTTTTGCACTCATTTTAAGAATTCATGTGCATTTTTGCACCTCCAAAACACATTGAGTAAAAGTCCATGTGCATTTATGAACCTTTACCCTTAATTTATTTATGTATTAATCATGAGAAAATTAATAAAACCCTAACAAGTTGCATTTTCATGAGCCCACAATGTATCATATTTCTTAGGCATTCAGTTATTGATGGAGACAAATATTATATAATCCTAACATTCATCATTCTCCTTATCTTTTTCAATAATTACGGCAGAAAACCCAGCACATCATTTTAGAAGCATTCACATGGCCAAAAAAAAAAAAAAATCACTGAAACTAGAGAAAATTGCTATAAAAAAAAAAAAAAAAATACCCAAGGACGTTGGCTGTTAAGTTGACTCAACTCATCTTCAACAGGTGCAATTTTCTTTCAACTATGTATGATATATCTTCATTTAGCTATATACACATGTCTTCCATGTGCATATAGTTGGATATAAATTGCACACATCTGTATAAGAGTTGCAATTGCTAAAGATAGGTTGAACCTGAGCCCTCGAACAAATTTCATATGCTTTGGGTAGTCAATTTTATAATGAGAGACTTTTCATCAATGTTTCCTTAAGATTATTCAATAGATTAATTTTTTCAATCCTATACCGTTTTTATTTGTTCCTAGATGTCATGTATAGGGGACAATAAGTTTTTATCCGTTCGACAAATACATTTTATATAGTAAACTTTATATTTCACGTCATAAACCATACATTTTGAAAACGTATTTCTTTAGGAAGTGGACAAATATTAAAGAGTTTAGTTCCTCCAAAACTAAATCATTTGAATTTAAAAGCTACATGTGAGACTCTATGTAACTCCAAAAAAGCCTCAACACCCCTTTAATCTTGAAGGGAATCATAAAATTTGCCTACTGAAAACCGATCAAGTGTATATGAAACATTATATAGGAAAAAATAAGAAAATACTCCCTCCGGACCTAATTATAGGACAACATTTGGGAGTTGACATTGATCCTAATTATAGGACAAAGTTCTAATTTTTGTCAATTTCTTTCCAAAATATCCCTATTGATACGTTTTTGATAATAATTATACACAATAATAATTTAATAAAGCACTTATATATTCTATAAAGTGAATAATGTTTGTAGCTCATTAATTCCACATACACCAATACTACTTTTTTTAAATTGTTTTAATAAAACAATTTTGAGCAATTTTTGTCATATTTAACAATGGCATTACTATTAAATTAAACTTACAACCTTTAAGAGTAGATTGGAAGTTGTTAAGGGAGATCGGCGACGTCAGAATGTGAAAGCTTGGAGAAGTCGTGTGTGAGGTAGGAGATGTTCAATAAAGAATAGAGAATCAAAGTAACTAGATGCCATTTTAAATTTTACATAAGGGTGTTTTCAGAAAATAACTATAATTAACTAATTTAACTACTATCCTTAATCTTTCCAAAATTAGGTAAATATGTCCTATAATTAGGATCGGATGGAGTACCATTTGAACTTCAAAATTCTATATAAATGATTTTCTACTAAAATGAATTGTCAATTTTCTAAATAATCATTAAGGATTTTAAAATTCAAGTGGTATTTTTTTTTTCAAATATATAAATATGAAATTTAGTTGTTTTTCTTTGATTCCTTTCACCTATATATAAGTACGCTTTTTATCCTATGATTTTATACAATATCTTAATTTAGTCTTTGATTCTTATAAAGCATCTTGCCAATCCTTTTACCTAACACCGCTACTCTCAAGTTATACTTTTTTTGTCAATCATTGTCATTCTAAATAATTGAACTTAATGTGTCAACATTTGTAAGTATTTTATCAACACTTCAAATTTCAATGTTGGCATATAAGGACAAAAGTACATTTCGTCATACATATAAAATGTATGAATGTATGTGGACAAAATTAGATTCAATTTATTTTTCACAAAATGCTGACTATATTAAAATATAGGATTTTCCCAAAGTGCTTTGTACACAAGAGAAGGTATCCTTAAATAAATAGAGTTCAGAAAACCTACAAATTAAATACACTAAAATAAAATAAAAATGCGTCTCTTCTAAAGATTATTTAAAGATGACACTTCATGCATGTGAGAAAAAGTTTGAAATTAAAGTTAAGCTTAATATAATATTAAAAAGAAATTTCATCACATACAAAAAGATGCAAGCAAACAAGTTTCTGTAAATTTGATACTTGATGACATTATCAAAGGAAATAATACTACAATTTATTGAATACCACCCTCAATATTGGAAGCTGATACAATTTATAATCACCCATTATTTTAACAGAAAACATAGATACTAATTAAAGGACCATATAACCTCAATTATTCACTTAAAAAACATAGGTAAACAAAGCTAAGGGCAATATGCGATGGGAACTAAACAAAGGTCATTCTTTCTCTTTACTGCAGCAGCAAATTTCTCAGTCATGTCCATTTGTTCATGCTTTTCCCCAATAGGAAGTTGCCAATCAAAATGATAAAGCAGATTAGCAATTACCAATTGTAAAATTGGTGTAGCAAACGACATTCCTGGACATATCCTCCTTCCCGCACCGAATGGAATAAACTCAAAGTTTGTACCTTTGTAATCAACCAAACCATCAATAAATCTCTCAGGTTGAAATTTCTCTGGTTCATTCCAATAATCAGGATTTCTTCCAATGGCCCAAGCATTGACCATCACTCTTGTTTTTTGAGGTATCTCGTAGCCATTAATTTGACATATCTCACTGTTTTCCCTTGGAACTAACAGCACACCAGGTGGATGTAACCTTAAAGTTTCTCGAATCACTAAAGCTACATATTTTAATTGATCAAGTTTTGACTCATCCACGTTTCCTTTTTTACCATAGACCCTCCGTACTTCTTGCTGTGCCTTTTTCATGACTTCCGGGTTTTTCATCATTTCTGCCATTGCCCATTCTACTGTTGTTGCTGATGTTTCAGTTCCACCAACAAACATGTCCTGAAAAGAATTAGTGCCATCATTTGTTAAAGGTGAATAGTATGTATATTATGTATGTGTCTATAAGAGGAGCGGATGTCTATAAGAAGAGTGGGTGTCTCCACTAACCCATCTCTCCATTTTCTCTTCATTAAATGTCTCAATCATTGGATTGTGTTTTAATGGTTGAAATTTAATGCTATATATTAAATAGTAGTATATATTAAATGTAATAAAAATTTACAATTATAATATTATTACATTCCATTAAATCTCACCTTTTAAAACATGATCCAATGATTGAGATATTAAATGGAGAGGGAAGTTAGTAGAGAGACTCATTTCCTGTCTAAGAGTGGGTTCATTGCAGCTAATAAGACTTCACAGTTTTTGTGGATAATTACTTCCTCTAGCCTTAATATAAGATCAGATAACTAATTTGTGGATATTAAGAAATTTTTTAAAATTAGTCAGTTGTAATAAATGGGTGTTGGTTTCACTAAAATACAGAATACACATTTAATCATGTTCATTGGAAGTATCTTTTATGAAAACTCAAATAATATGTGCAATCAAGAGGGGTACTTTAGGAAAAATTTACATATTTGAGGGATAAAGAGTGGATTAAGATATTATATTTAAAATCTCATTGCCTACCTATTATATTTGGGAGCAAGGCAGTAATAACCTAGTCCTTGTAGTAATTAACAAATGGTCAGATCAGATAAGTATATAATTATGTTCAAATGGTAAATAAATATTTGAACTGATCTCTCTGAATTAAACTCGTGTATTTTCATAAAGGCTCGAGGTGGTATTTCAATAATATAAGCTGTTGTGGTGAATCAACATATCAAACAAAGATAGAAAGCAATCAATTGGAATGCTCTATTAAAAGAAGTCACGCAAAAGTCAAATTATGTACCAGCATGGGGTATTGATAAAAAAAAAAAAAAAATTACTCCTCTAGTCCTTAATATAAAACTTATTTACTTAATTTGATTAGATTAAAGAAGTTAGTTAAGTTATTTAATATGATATGTTTTTTTAAACACCCCAGTCATCTTCCTCAATATATGTAAATTCAAAAAAAAAAAATGACAAATATGAAAAACATGTCTTATATTTAGGACTAAAAACCAACTCTCTAAATATGTCTTATAATAGGAATAATACATTTCATAACAAACTAAGCATGAAACATTGGATATAAATCATACATACAAACGTGTGTATACATAGTGATGATTCATTAAACTAGGACTTACCAGGAGAACAGCTTTGATGTTGTCTAGAGTTAAGGGAACTTCAAGGTCACTCTCTTTCTGAATCCTAAGAAGAACATCAACGAAGTCCTGTTCAGTATCTGCCTCTCCCATATTGCCACTCTTCTTCACTAAGTGATCATTGAGGATATTAGTGAATACCCTATCAAGTTCTTGACGCGTCTTTTCAATTTTAGCTTTTGTGCCGCTGATCAAACGAAGGAACTTGAGTGAAGGATAGAGATCACTAATCGATAAGCCACTCACAATCTCTACCGCGTACATCACAGCCACTAGAGCTTCTTCAACGTTACGAGTCTTTTGACCGAAGGCCGCTCGAGCAATTATGGAGTTTGTGAGTGGATAGAGTTTCTGAGTGAGATTCACAACTGAACCAAATTCAACATATTGGCAAATATCCTTCACTAAGGCAGAAACTTCCTCTTCCCTTATTTTTCTGAATGTCTGGACCCTCCTTGAAGACAAAAGCTCCAAAGTACAGATCTTTCGAAGTTGCCTCCAATAGTTTCCATAAGGAGAGAAGACTATGTCTGTGCTATCATAAGCCAAAGTTTCACTAGCAATAATTTTGGGTCTGTTGGCAAAGATAGTGTCATGGGTTTTCATGACTTGCTTGGCTACTTCTGGGGAAGAGACTATGACGTGGGACACGTGGCCGAGCTGAAGGTGCATTAGTGGTCCATACTTGTTTGCCAAGTCTCTAAAAGATTGATGGGGTAGTGACCCAATCAGGTGAAGGTTTCCTATGAGAGGTAGTTTCCATGGTCCTGGGGGTAGGGCTCTGGGGGATTTCTTAGATGACAAAAGTCTGTGAATCATTAAGAGGAAGAAAAGGAAGGTGAAGAGGATGGAGTATGAGATCTGAATCTCCATTGATGATGAAGGCTATGAAAATGGTGGATAGTTCTGAAGCGTAAGGATTTGAAGAAAAAGATCAACTGGCGTGGTTTTATAACCAATTACGGGGCTGAATTTTCAAATATATGACATAATTAATTTGAGCAAAATGCATTAACCACCCTTTGTTTTGTCTAAATTATAGAAACCTTGTTTTGTTTTGAGAATTTTTTTGGCATCAATTTGTTCCCTTTTATAAGAGACACTAATTTGTTTGAAATTGTTATCATTATTTTTCAATTTTTCCCTATTATTAATTATTGGTTAGCCTCAAGTCACTCACTCTTTTTCCATTAAGAAAGGTGTTTTTAGAAAATAATAGCAGTGTTCTTAAAAATTTATGGATTTTAACACATTTTAACCAATGTTTTAATTTAGATAATATACATATTTGTATCTTATGAACAGGATGAAAGGCAGGAGGCAATGTCTAATACTAGTAATTTCAGTTGAAGAAAATTCCCTCCAGAGAACAATTTCTTCCCCAATGGATGCTTACCTCAGTCATAAAAAAAGTCAAAGGATATATATATTCTGTTTTCTGAACGAGATTAATAAAATAAAAATATTATATTTAATTGTTTTGAAAACTTTATCCATTGTAGTAATAATAATTGTTATTTCAAGTGAAATGAATTCGATTTCTCTAATAAAGTGGACGTTGAATATTATAAATAAAAAATTATATTAAAAAAGGTTATGCATAACTCCAGTAATGTTTGAGAGCTAATCCATAAAATGAGGAAGAATATTAAATAAGAAATAAAAATAACTTGAGAATTTCATTTTAGTTGAATGCAATTTTGAATTTTCTTACAAATATTTTGATTTTGTAATTAATTTTTTCATAATAAATTCTTTAACCTGGCATCCATCATCAATTATAGGTTCAAATGCCGAGAGATTGAGGCTTAGTGATGGAGTCCACCCAAAAGAGTTGTTTTATATTGCATTACAAACTATTCTAGGTTCATTTTACGTGGAATAAGTTAAATGAATTATTTTTTTCTTATACACCCGAAAGCAAAGTAAAATGAATAATAATAATAATAATAATAATACAGTTTTACCCCAAAAAAATGAATAATAATAATAATAATGCACATGGAGGAGATTGGACCAGAGGTAAATGGGTGATCCAAGATTATAGAGGAGGTAAGGGCAAATAATAATAAATTTTTAAGGCCAGATTATAGATCTTCTCCTTTTCTTATCTTTCTCTTTTACTTTTCAGAATATTACGTCCACGATTAGATTAAAAAGGATGATTAATATTTAATATTTTATGAATTTATTAATATGAATAAATAAATAATTTTAAATTGTTAAAGTTTGATGTCTATCTTGGAAAATAAAATAGATATGTACAATTCTTAACGGCAGTACCAAGAAAAGAAAAATTTTAAATTATAAAATTGAGTAAAATAGATTGAATACCCTCTATTTTACTTAAATTACACAAACATCCCCTCTATTTTGAAAATGTATCTAGACCTGACCTGAAATTAAAATACATGTTGCGAAACCTCACTTACATGTTTGATATTTTATTTCGGTAGCGTTTGGAAACTTTCCAAAACTTAGGTTTTACGTAAGTCAAGGTAAATATGTGAGACGAATTTTGTCTCGGCTTGTGCAAAAAGTATGTTTTGAGAGTTTTCCAAACACTACCGAAATCAATCCATTCAACCGTTAGTTGATCATTAGCTTTGACAATTAAACATTTTCTTTGACCGAAAAATACCCGAATTTCAACAAATGATTAAACATTTATATTTGTTTAAAAACATTTTCATTTTAAAACAAAAATGAATTCTAATACATATATGTTGAAAATTTCCAATATATAATAATTTTTTAAGTTTTATCATAATGTAAAATTTTAATTTTTTATCATTTTTATTGAAACTTATTTATTTAGTATTATTTTAAAGGACTAAAAAAATATTTCTTTATTTTGTTGCCATGACACCATGATTGAAAACATATTTGAAAGGAATATTTTTATTTTCCATATGTTAACAATAATGTAAATTTAAGATATTATATAACTTATTTTAATTTTAATTTTAACTTTTTAAATACATTTTTTGCACAAAAATTTATATACATGTTTATTTAAGTATGCATCTATTAAAAGTATTAATCATATTTTTTAATTAAGTTTTCTATGTGTGCGTTAATTTAATTAATTAATTTGTTATCCCAGTATGAAAAAAAAAACAGACACCTATATGCAAAAGTGAAAAACTAAATTAAGAAAAAATAAGAAAAATCTTAAATAATGTAAAAAAAGTTTAGGCAAAATTAGGTAATTAGTAATGATGAAGGGTGAATTATTAAATAAAAAATATTTTAATATAAAATTTTAATTAAAAATAAAAATCTAGTAAATGATTTGGACTTAAATGTATACTTTAAAAATAGATAAAAGATTTGTATAATTAAGAAAAAAACATAACGGATGTCAGAGTATTTTACTATATAAAATATTAAATTTGAACCATTTTTTTTTCATCTAAGGTTGTGGATGAGATATTGAGAAGAATAAGAGAAATATGAAAAGGAAAGAGTTCTCCTTCCAGTTCCCAAATGTTGTAATTTACCTTCATATTTTCCAGTTGTGCCATACCAACACATCTATTAAAGGGAACCAACATCACAAAATATAATTTTCTTTAAATTACTTAAACCTAACTAAATAATTTGAATCAAGATTACATGCAAATCACTTTTAAGAAATTGAAGCAAATGAGTTATTATTTTATTATTTTAAATGAAAATTTTTCAAACAGAAATATTTTTGTGCATGATGCATGTCAGCAATGTCGGCCGCTTTTCAGAACACACTGACTTATGACTTATTGGAACAGCAACATCAACCCAGCTCCTTGTTTTTAATCTTATAATTTTCAGTAAGAAAACTAAATAAAAGCCTAGTTCGTTTTGGTCGAAATAAAACACTAGTTTATTAGAATTTAGTAGAAAATTTTAAACAATGTGCTTGAACTTTATTTTAGGTGAATATCTTCTCTCGTGTGTGTGTGTGTTTTTTTTTACAAGTTATTTAACATTATTATTCTTTTATACAAGATTTTAGGCCTACTTAGGATTATAACTTACATATTTGCATGAGAGTTCTAATAAACACACATTTTTGTTGTTGAATATCACTTTGATCTCATTTACAAAGCAGAGAAAAAAGAATTGTCTCATCTTAATTAGAAGCCATGTCATTAACATTTTATCATTAACTTCTCATTTTACCCCTCATTAAATGCTATGTACTCCGTATTTCTTTTTGAGGATATATAAATTGGAACACTGTATAATACTAATGGTGTATCCTTTTTTTCCTAATATAGTACAAAATTAATTGGCTAACATATACATTTAGTTCTCTAAGTTTACATTAAATTTTAGTTAAGGCAATTTTATGTAGTGCGTTTTAGTTATTTAATGCTAGCATCATTAGTCTCATTAATGAAAACTATCAACTTAATGAATTTAAATAATGACTCTAAAATTATATGTTGACATGTTAATATTTAGTTTAAATTTTTTATTTGAAAATATTTAAAATAAAACTTAATAAAAATGCTGTCTGATATAAACTTTTAACAATATCACAATTGATAATGAGAAATGAAAACCCACGAAGTTTAGGTGCAATGGAAGGGTCTGGTGACTTTGGTCCGTCATACCCAATTATGCCTTAAAAAATAATGAGAATGAAATTACAACTTTTCCTTTAATTGAGGAGACCCATCACTCACTATTCTAAGTCGTTCATGTGTTTTAATCATTATGATGGGTTGGTTGTTGAATAAAAAACCTATTAAATCGAAAGAGAAACATTGTTAATATTTGAAAATGAGGTTTAAACTTCTCATGTTGCATGAGAAGAAGAAGATTCGTACACACACATGAAATAGTGGGACTCACATATATATATAATTCTAATTATATATATATATATATGTGGGTCCCACCATTTCATGTGTATGTGACATGAGAATACACTTCTCCTACAACATGAGATGTGTTTTTCCCTTTAAAAATATGTAGATCCCAGACATATTTATTTTTAAATCTCAGTTTTCTTGGTGATAAAATCTTGACCATTTGAAATAAATTGGACGTTCATTTTTTTTTTAGCATAATATGATAACTTTTACCTGTTTTTTTAAAAAGGGTTAAGGTGCAGATTTGCCAACGAACTATTACCTGAGGAGCGTCTGGACACAAACAACAATTGAAGGGGCAAACACCAACAGAGATGAGACCCATGCGAGCAGCCGTTGTGGCAGCGGCGGTTGTTGTTTGTGGCATCGGAGGCACGCAACTAGGGTGTAAGGCGCGTGCCGGTCGAAAGATGTGGACTGCTGGAAGAGTTCAAGAGGGTGAGTGGAACGCCCAGCAACAATGGAAGCTTTGGAGACGCTGATGTCGCCAACACTGTAATAGTCAATGGAAGACGAAGACACCAAAGTGATGGGGTAATAGTTCGTTGACGAATCTGCTCAAAATTATGTTTTTTTTTTTTCACTTTTTGATAGTTTGTTGGCCAATTTGGTTCCTTCAATTGTTTTTTGTGCCAAATGCTCCTCGGGTAATAGTTCGTTAGTAAATCTGCACCTTAACCCTTTTAAATATTTAATTATCAACTTAAAAATATTAAAAATATAAATTTTGCAAGATGAGAAGAAAATAGTGATAAATATATGCTGCTTTGCGGGTCAAAATCACATGGTTTTGACTGATGTGATCGTCAAAGTTAAAAATCAAAATGATCTAAGCATAAAGGATTAAATTGTAATTCTAGCTATAAACTTCTTGCAAGTGTGCACCTGTAGAGTGGAAAAATTCATATGATGGCTTTTGAAAGGGTACTAAAATGTGACTGTTATTTGTTTGAGCTAAACTAACATCAGCTTCTTCTAAGTTGTGAGCCCACGTTATTGTCCAAGTGGTTTTACTTTGACAAAAGGAGTATAAAAATGGAAAAGTCTCAACATGCATCATGAATCTGATTTATTATACTACAACATTGTTATCAACAATCAAAAGCGTGGAAGAGCTTTACATTGGTTGTATTTTATTCCTTAAAGACTTTAAAGAGATATAAACTCCTTTTCACTGGTTTAAGAAAAAAGGCATCTTTAGATAAGTCAAATAGTTTTCAAAAAAAAAAAAAAATATATGCATTGGAGAATTAATTCACATAAGCCAGCATTGAAAATTACTCTCTCATTGATCATTATATTTGAATTTGTATATTTTCAAATACAAAGAAGTACTCTACATTTCTTGGCAAACCACCACATGTTCTTCGATTTAATCTATGTAGGTAAGGTTTTATGTTGAGGGCAATATCGAGGGACTAAGGATATGTTTGATAATATGCTTTTTAGAACAGTTTATTGTGGGGGAAAAGAAGAGGGGGGGGGGGGGGGGAAACAGAACAAATTGTTTAAAAATATGCATAGAGTTATATGTTATGAAAAGCAAGAAAATCAAAAATAGAAATAGAAATAAAATTTAAAGTAGTTTTGAAAAAAAGACAGAATATTTTTGTTAAACATAATCACACTAATAAAGCAAACGATGTTTTACCCTTCACCTCACCATTTTAGATATTTATTTTAAAAGAAAGATTCAAGCAGATTTTCTTTAAAAACTTTACTTTTTAAAACTTGTTCTAAACCATTACTTTGCATAATTGATAATATGCTTTTTAGAACAGTTTATTGTGGGGGAAAAGAAGAGGGGGGGGGGGGGCGGAAACAGAACAAATTGTTTAAAAATATGCATAGAGTTATATGTTATGAAAAGCAAGAAAATCAAAAATAGAAATAGAAATAAAATTTAAAGTAGTTTTGAAAAAAAGACAGAATATTTTTGTTAAACATAATCACACTAATAAAGCAAACGATGTTTTACCCTTCACCTCACCATTTTAGATATTTATTTTAAAAGAAAGATTCAAGCAGATTTTCTTTAAAAACTTTACTTTTTAAAACTTGTTCTAAACCATTACTTTGCATAATTGTTTTAAGAGGAAAAAAAAATTACAGATGAAAATTCATCTAAAAAACCAGATAATAAAATCAAACAAGCTCTTATTTTTTTTAGACACACACACACACACAAAATTTTTAAAAAAATAATGATACTGTTATATTCCCTCATATCCTAAATATAGAAACTAGTTAACTGATTCTCACAGATCAAAAAAACTAGGTAAATTAATTATTTATTAAAACTGTATGTGTGGTATTTTTCTTAAATTGCCACTCCTTTAAATCATTGTTATTGTAGTTTATTAGCATATATCTTATACATTAATCATACAATAATATATTATAAGAATAAATTGAGAAAAAAATACGAGAGACAAAAGAAATTGAAGTATTTGTATAAAGTTCAAATCCTTAGAGCATGCAATAACAATATAAAATTTTAAGCAAAGCTTTATCTTTCTCATCATAATCCTATCCAGTTCAACTTGGATTGGTTAGACTCTAGTAAGGTTTTCTAATATTAGAGCGTCTGGTTTTAAAAAACCAAGAAAACAAAAGAGCAGTCAGTTTTTGTTCAAAAATAATGGAAGTCGAAGAAAATTGTGTTCAAACTTTGAAATATTAGAGAGATTAATCAACTTCAAATTTAGAAATACATATATTTGTTGTTGATTTTTAAATGGACCTGTACCCAATTTTTGCTGAGCATGTAAAGTCATCAAGAGAGTTCTCACATTTTTTTCAACGAAAATTGGAGGTGACCCTGTTGAATTTCTCATAGTTGACATCATTACAATTATAGCCACTACTACAAAAATCGCAAAACATGATGGTTATTCATTGTCAAACTTTATAGTTCTGAATCTTCATCTACGCGGTTGCTATATTACGGGCACAAATGAAAAATTGTCATAATTATAATAGAAAAAAGGGTTACGGCATCCTATTTTTTTGCCTTTTCAACGTCTTTTTTCCGCGGGACGCCTATCTAGGGGCGTAGTAGGTATAACTTAAGTTATAATTTTAGGACGCAGTAAATTGTACCTTATAGCGTCCTAGATCTTTAGTTGGACGCCATAAGAGAACTATGTAAGGCTACTTTCACCATACTTATTACGGCGTCTAAACAATTGTTTAGGACGCTGTAAGTCCACTTACAGCGTCTAAATACTATATTGTAGACGCTGTAAGTTACCCTTATAGCGTAGTAAAAATTATTTAGGACGTCGTAAGTATTATTTTTTAAATAAAAATAGCTGCTTCGTGTATTCACTACCCACAAAAGTCCTACATATTAGTAAGCATTAATCACCACAACGTGATAAAATAAACAATACCTATGTGCTAAAAGGTTAACTCAGCTAACCTTATATTTTTTGCTTGAAAGTGTAACAACAAAGTGTAAGTGGCTAACTTCAAATCATTTTAACCAATTTCCTCTAACTAATTTAAGTGGTAACTACTACTACTATATACAACAATCACCACAAAGTATCAAAAAGTTGTCTAGCTCCCTGCTACTAATTAAGCAATATAAAATTGTCCATAATAAATGCATAAAATTCCCACATATTATTTCAAATTGAGAAAGAAACCTACGGGAAATAAGCAAAGGAGTCCAAATTTATATTATGTTAGTATGGATATTACTACTTTGAAGCTTTCTATATCATGACGAAAAGAACAGGATAATAGAAATCAACAGGCAATCAACAAGCAAAGAATATATAATCTATTCTTTGTTGATCAAGAATCCCCACCCTCATGGTTCAGAAATTATGTAGCCTGAAGCACACTGATATTTTCGATAAATATTATGAGAAGATGATGACACATAATCAACACGCAATGGCTTTCTCAATCAATTGCAAAATTTGCTTGAGCTCCGTAAACTGGTAAAAAGATCTAAATAATCAAGTAAAAAACCTAATACAACTGACCTCATGATATAGACTTCTTGGGAAAACTCTTTCTTCCAATCTGAACTTACATTCTCAGCCTTGAGAACTTTAATGGGCACCTCCTGACTATAATATGTGCCTCTAAACCTGTTTTAAATGGAAGAGTTGGTTACTTGAAGAATAAAACAATATCTGACAATGATGTAAAAAAAAAAAAAACTATTAAACTGTCATAAAGGAAGACAAATATTTCTAGATTACTCACAGTTCACCAAATGATCCAGATGCAACTTTATTTCCATACTTCAAATGTTTAGGCTCTATTTCCCAAACATCTGACCCATCATTGGGTATCACCAAATGACCTTCTTCACTTTTCATCTCCACTTGATCAGTCTTACCAGCATAAAATTTTGATTGCTGAGTACAAAGTGCATGCCTCTGAAAACAAACCCAAGTCGGATATAACTCAAGCATATATTATAGAAAACAAGGAATATTGAAATCCAGGAGGGATAAAATATCTGTACGTCATTTGACAGAAACTACAGATTTCACATGCTAGATATTAGTCAAGTAGTCATCTATGAACACAATAAAGCGTCTGACTTACCTCAATCAACAATACTTCTTTCTCCAAATCTCCTTTAAGCTGCTGTGTTTCCTCTTTCAACATCAAGTCTACCAATTAGAGCCCCATAAATTGAACTGTTAGTCCCTTTAAGTACTAGTGAAAGTGAAGACAAAAGTCACATAAGCAGAACAGACCATTCCAGAACCAAGCTTGTTAGGCTGGTTCTTGTAAACCCAAAGATTTTTTATGACGTAGTTTAGAATTAGCTAACTCTGGAATTTACAATAATCCTTTTTAGTAATTATCCATTCAACATGTAAGTATGGCACATAAACTTTGAACAAAACTGATCATTTTGATTGATGTTATGCATCAATATCACCTGATTCAACAAGTTGATTATAAATGATTACCAACATACCTCGTTGGGCCATCCATCAACAACAAACACGTCTAATGAGTAGCCATCAGTAGTGGAAAAGACATGTGCCTCTCTAATGTTTAAACCAATTTTAGCAAGCAAAGAAGTTAACTGCAGGATGAAACAAAAACCATGAAATTTTGAAAATCAGTCTCATGCAAGTTTAAATAAGTAGGCTGCAAGTCTAACAATATAAGCTTCTTTAAGTGCCTGTTCCATTGAACTCATGCCTTAGGCAACCATCAACCACAAGTTGCATATGCTCTCGTATGGATATTATTTTTATTAGAAAACTTATCATATACTTAACTGAGAAGCTTTGGCTTGTCATCTGTAGAAAAGGTGATTTCATGCATGGGCCTCCATCATTGTCATTGATAGATGTTTATATTTTAATCAAGTACAAAGTATAGTTAAATGCTATCACAAATCAATAGCAGAAATGTTACTAAAGAAGTTCAAACATTAATACGAGGTTAGTCAGGAATATTTAGAAGAAGTTCTAAAATTTTGTACTATTCCGTACTTTTCCCTTCAAAAAATTGAAATTTTCCTTACTAGTCCAGAAGATAATTGATAATCTTCAGCACCTCAAGTACATCAAAGCTTATCATAGAACTTGAGCCAGTTATGGTTGACTCGAGTTTGTGCTAGGCTGATAGTTTTCAAAGTATTTTGAACTTAAAGTGACTCGAGCTTGTTCTCGAGTCTAAGTACTTTAAACTCGAGTTTGGCTTATGGAACATATTTCAAATATGGCAGTTAACTCGAGTTAATCACTTCATAACTTGAGTGGACTTGAATTCAAATTATTTTCAAAATGCTATCTTGAAGTTTATTTCGAAAGATAAGCTTGACTCGTGCCTATACTATTTAACTCAAGTCATGCACTTGAATGAATCATTTTTACCTCGAGTTTAAATCTTACAGAGACATCTTCATTTAAACTTCAAACTCTTTTTCAAAGAAGATGACTCGAGCCTAGAGTAATTGACTCGAGTGTAAGACATCTCTGTTTTTGAGATCACCGTGTCCGAATTTACGAAATCTTCATATATGATCTATATACTTCATATCATCTTTTATTACTATTCCTAAATATGTTTAATCAATTTGTTAGTGAGTTTCAGATAATCAAATGAGTGTTTAACTAAAGATTAGCCATAAAGCAAATGATGATGTCAGAAGCATTAAATGCTGGGTCCAGAAAATGAAGCACGATTTTAGCAAATCATTTTCTGCATATTCCAAAGGGTTTAATATTTTCTTTTCTCATTTGGATACCAGATCATCCAAAGGATATATCTCAAGGAATGTCAACTAGAATGTCTGGACACATTGGATGAGTCAAAGCATCAAACAAGAATACCCCTGGTTCAACCTAACGGCTCTTTAATGCTTCCAACGGCTCCATCAAGTCTTCAAACGGTCATTCCAACATATATAAGCTAAAGCATTTAATTCTCAACAACTAAGAGAGTCAAAAACACAAAAACAATCAACTTGAATTTATTGTTTCACTTTGAAGTATAATATCTTCATATATAAATATTCTTCAGTGTTTATTCAACTGCTCTTTTCACTACTAGAAAATGTAGAATTTGCGACGGAATTTACGAGGAAAAAAATTCCCTGCGAAAAAGGAAAAAAGGGAAAAAAACTTCCCTCGCAAACAAAGGAATTTTGCGAGGGAAAAAAACTTCCCTCGCAAAATAAAGAAATTTTGTGAGGGAATTTGTTTTCCCTCACAAATTTGTTGAATTTTGTGAGGGAGTTTGTTTTCCCTCGCAAAATTTCTGAATTTTGTGAGGGAATTTTTTTTCCCTCACAAATTTAAGTAAATTTGCGAGGGAATATGGCTTCCCTCGCAAAATTAACTCATTTTGTGAGGGAACACATGTTTCCCTCGCAAAATTAAGTCATTTTGCGAGGGAAAATTGGTTTCCCTCACAAAATGAGGGACTTTTTTCTAATTATCTTTCTGCGGTTCACTTCTTCTTCCAACCAAATCCCTAATTCTAGAATTCTGTCCTCCCTTAATCTGACTCCTCCGTCGCCCTTCTTGCCAACACAGTTTGTCCGCTGCTGTCTTTCTGTTCGCCGGCGTCTCCTCATCTCCATCATCGCCAGATCTGGATTCGTCTGGGTTCACTACTAGGGCTAACACATTTTATATGTTGGATTAGCCTCAAGACCGCGACTTGCAGCAGCTTCACGCCTCCTGGATCCTGGGCATCGATTTGCATCAATGAATAGCGCTATGAAATCGGCACTGGTTAATTCGAAAAACACCTATATGTCTCTCAGGGATTCCCTCTTTCATTCCACTCCCATCTTGGAACGAAAAAAGCGAAATCATTGGGACTCTGTTAGTTTATCTATTTCCTCTCTACCTGAATCTCATGTCTATATTTTGCTTTCTCACTGTATTCCTATTTCCGAGTAATTAGTAATTCGGTGAATACCTCTTGCCCTTTTCCATTATGCAATTATGCACCATTAGAATTGAGATTAAATTCGTGTTTTATTTTTTCCCTAGTATCTTCTACATCTTAGGCTCTTGTTGAATAAGAACTGTGTTGGACTGAACCTGTTTGATTGCAGAGATTCAACCATTATTCAAAAATATGTAGAAGGATTCATACTAAACAGACATTATTGCGCAATATGAATGCTTACGTAGACTTCCTGCTTCAGGTTCACAACGCCACTATCTCATCCTATTCTCACGCTTCCCCTCCCCCCAATTGATTTATTTCCGCCTTGTTTATTTCATTTTTGAGGAACGCTTCAATAACTTGTTATGGGGTGATATTAAATAAAATAAGAAGAATGGAGGAGTGCTAAATGTAGGAGAGAGTTGATTGGTTTGTTTTGGTAAGACCTAGGAAAACAACTTACATTTTTTACAGATAACTTACATAACTAATTTATTCAATTTTTGCAAATAAATAGTGGTTATTCAATCTCTGCAACTAAGTTTTCATCACAATGAATGCTTTCAATACTTAAGTTCCCCAACCTCCTTTTGGGTCTGCACCTATGTTCTTATTCTTTTGGGCATCATTATGATAAACTTTTTTATTTCGTAATTGAAAAATCTACCAATCTTATAAAAAAAACATACTGCATCTGAGAGAAAACACGTTTGAAGTATTATTTGAACAAATGATACATGACTCTCTTTCTCTCCTAGTTTTCCTGCTTATGCTGTTTTCTACTCTTGGTTATTTCAATTTTTCATAAGGCCTTCCGCAATGATAGTTTTACCTGAGTAAATTCAGTGTCTAAACACTCAATTCTGGAAATGTGACTACTGTGGCTGCTGTAATGTCTGGAATATTGCTTATTGTTTCCTTTAACTGTTGTAGTGCTCTATAATGTTAATTTACATTAAGGATGAGATTGATGTAGAGCTGGAAGGATGAGATTGATGGGGATGATCCATCTTTAAGTCGAGGCACCTCATGGTTTAGGAAACCATGTTCTGCCAAGGGCCATGGAAGGAACAGAAATGGCAATAAAGAGTCTCAGTATTATCGCAGAAGTAACGATATTTAAAATAGTTGTGCTGTGAGAGAATATCAAATGTTTCTGTTAGTACTGATGTATCAAACTTTGTGTGCGCTGTTTTCTCTTTGGAAATTTTCTAAAATCTTGTTCTGTCCATCTAGTACTACTATGGGTGATTGAGTTTGCCTTTGAGTAGATATCATGGAGCTATTTGGTGTTTTAAATTATCCCATAAGCTCTCTTGAATAAGTTTTCTCTTTTGTGAGTATATGCTTTTCACAAAGCAGCAAGTAAAAAAATGTCGATTTCTTACCATACTCTGATGCGCGCAATTATTCACAAGATATCTCATAGCTTGTAAATCAATGAGATATATTATTCAATTGTCAATAGTGGAAAGTTATAGTATTAAAGACAGATTTCTTTGTGATAGAGGCCCTAATCAACATAATTTCTATGTGTAGAAGTTTTATTCTTTTTGAAGTTCTCTCTCTGTTTCCCATTGATTAATGACAAGTAATGCTATGGACGCCAAATTTATGTACAAGTATTGGTTTAGTCGTTTGATGTTTAGTCATTTGTCTCTTGAATTCTCGCTTGTAAATTGAGCGATCTGTGTAATGTTTCTTATATTGGATTTATCATTGAATTTTCAGTTTGTTTTTCTTGCTTCCATTAAACCATAGACTTTATGCATTTTTGTTGCTTGTCATTGTTTTGGTTGTCACTCTTGTTAAGACTCGTGAGAGTTTGATTTGAGCTTGTGATTTTGGAATTTGGAGTTCAATTGGCTTTTGTGGTATTACTGTGTTCAATTTGTTAACATTTCATTCTGAAATTTGAATTGAAGAATGTGGTTCAGAATTACTTAATGTTTTGTGGTCAAGTTGGTGACTTTGTGTGCTTTGTCTTTGAAAGAAACTTTGCCTTAAGTTTCAATAAAATGAGTAAAGATAAGGTGAAAGCTTCTTGAGATAAAAAGAGCACAAAAGTGTTCATTGACTTATGGACACAACAAAACAATATGTTCATTCTTCACCTTTAGACATCATATTTTCAACGATATGTAGAATGTGTAAATAATAGAAAATGCTACTTTATTCTTCACCTTTAGACATCATATTTTCATCCCGAAATCATGTTAGATTTCTTTGTTTTTTTATTTGGGTGTCTATAACGCTTTAGTTGCTACTCTTTGATCTGAAATTGAACCTATATGTATCTGTAAAACTGATTACTTGAATGCAAGAAAGTTGAAAATGAGATTAGTAGACAGATAATTACTGAAATAAGAAATCTAATGTCAAATTCTTCATGCTTAATTTGGATTTCTGTACCTCGTATAATTATAGTTTCATGATAATCTTGCAGTATTTCAATCAGATTTTGACAATTGTGCTTGAAGCCCATTCTGGCATGTGTCAAAAACATTTTTTTAAAAAAAAAAAAAAAAATCTGAAATGTTGTTTGTGTGCTGGAATGAGTTCGCAGTGCCGGTGTCAACATGGTTATAGACCTAAAAATATGTGTGTTTGTTCTTATTGAATTGCAACGTATTTTGCTATCAATCGCATACCATTATTCCCTTGTCCATTTAAATAAAGTACAAAAAATAAACTGACTTCGTAATGTTGGTTTTGCAGAAGATAAGAGGGTAAAGGCGTTAGAAGCGAAGGTGAAGGAGCAAGGAGAGATGATTACGAGATGCAGGCACTTCTTCAGTCCATATTGAAGGACAAGGGTATGGGGTTGCCTCCTGGTGGTGATCATGACCGGACTACTGCAGTTTAGACTTTTGTTTAGTTCATTTTGGTTGAAACATTATAATTTGTAATATTTTGTTTTTGCAAGATAAACTCTTATGATTGTTACAATTTATTTTTATGATATACAAGTCTTTTTATTTTCTAATTTTAATATTTTTTTATGTAATTATTTTATTTTTTATGATTTTTTATATTTTTTTAAAAAATTAATTAGAATTTGCGAGGGAAACCTCTTCCCTCGCAAACTCCCGCAAAATTGAGAATTCTGCGAGGGAAGAGGTTTCCCTCGCAAAATTGAGGATTTTGTGAGGGAACACCCTTCCCTCACAAAATTTTGGGTTTTGCGAGGGAACATTCTTCCCTCGCAAAATTTGAAAATTTTGCCCTCGCAAATTCCAGGATTTGCGAGGGAATGTTCCCTCTCAAATTCCTGAATTTGCGAGGGAAAGAAACATTTTTACGACAGAAAATTGGTTTGCGAGGGCGTTTTTTGCGATGGAAACTTTTCCGCCGCAAATCAATTTTGCGACGGAAAATAGCTTTTTTGCGAGGGAATTTTTCCGCCGCAAAAAACAGTTTTTTTTTATAGTGTTTAGAGAGTTTATCTTTGATTATCAATCATAGTAAGAATCTCAAAGTATTGGGACTTTGAGATTGAGTTATCAGATTACAACATGTAAGGGGGAGTATATCCTAGTGAGAGGATAACTTTCGAGTACAAAGTGTGTATCTAATTGAAGTGATAGTGAAAATCCTAGAGAGTCTGGGGACTAGACGTAGGTCAACAGTTGAGACCGAACCAATATAAATCTTCTTTGGCAAGCTCTATCTCTCTCTCTCTCTCTTTCTTTGTTATATTCTATTCTTCGCTATTTACTGGGTGTTTCGAAAAGAATTTTTAAAATCCCCAATTCACCCCCCTCTTGGTGATATTCTGCCATTTACATAAAGATGGTAATTAATATGAACGTATGGCAAGTAGTAAAAATATTATTTATAAAAAATTATAATGGGATGCTATATTCACTTACCTACTAAACTTTGAGTTATAACTTACTTCTATCTATCATCTTCAACCTTATATACTCACTCCTTAATGTCATACCCTAAAAATTTAGGGGTGACCGGCACAAAATGTGAGTAAACTCACATTCTTTAAGCCTTAAACTTATAAATGAATATTAAATACTACTCATAATATCATTAACAACTTCATAATTAGTACACTAATCCCAAGCATGCCTAAACCATATTAAACTCATATTACAGTAGTAAACCTCATGTAATTACAATATTAAGTCTCTTGAAGAAATTTTGGCCCAATAAATTTGACATCCCAAAAATTCAACAAAATACAAGGGGAGATACACTACAAAAAAATAGACCATTAGTAGCAGTTAAAATGACATATTTGTAGCAATTTTAACCGCTACTAATGACATTTGTAGTAGTTAATCTAACCGCAACAAAATCCACTGTGGCAAATCTATTTATAGCGGTTAAAAAAACCGTTACTACATATATCATGACCGCGACTGTATCTGTAGCGGTTACAAATAACCGCCACTATATGAGGCCAGACTGACTCCTTGTTTGATAATTAGTCGCAGTTATAAAACCGCTACAAATGGAGATCAACCACATTTGTAGCAGTTACATAACCGCAACAAATTATATTAAAAAGTAGCGCCAAATGGTTTCAAAATTTGTATCGGTTACATGATCGCCGCAAAATATTCCCGCCAATTTTTGAGAAATATTTTGGCGCCAATATTTGTAGCGGTTCTTAACCGCTACAAAAAAACATCGCACCATTTTTTGGGAAAAAATTGGGCGGCAATTTTGAGTATTTAATTTTTGTAGCGGTTTGAAATCGCTACAAAATATTCCTATCATTTTTTGCTTTTTGGCGCGTTGTCATATTTTTGTTTGTTTTTGTAGCGGTTTACTAACCACTACAAACAGATGGAATTTTTTTAAAAAAATTATTAATTAAAGTAATTAGTTAAATATTGTATTAATAATAATTTATATTTTTTGTGAAAATAAATTATATTAAAATATGATATTTGATTACATAAGGTTAATATATAATAGAAAACAATGAAAATATGTAGAAAGTAGAAAGAATGTGTTAATTAAAATATAATTAATTCTATAAAAATGTGTGTGAAGGTGAATCGAATAATATATACGAGAAAGTGGAAAGAAAGTGTAAAAAAATACGAAATGCACCTGCAAAACAACAAAAGTTAGTATCAGTAGGGGGTAGACGATAAGCATTAGAATTGATACGGTTGAACGACACTTACCCCTTCAAACACTAAAGCTATTTGAGAAAACGTAAAACTATGAGTAAATATGAAGAGACTAAGTAGGCAGCAGAACTAAAGCATATTAAATGTGGGTGGGTGGGGGTATTTATTTTGATATCCTGCGAATCATTTTGTAGCAGTTTAGTTGTCAATTTTTGTAGCGGAGTTAATTAGTAGCGGTTGGTGACACGTTACTAGCGGCTTTTTTTGTAGCGGTTTTATAACCGCTACAAATATTATTGTGGTTTTTTTTTTTAAAGAAAATTACAAATTAACTATACATTGCATAATCTTTTTTCTCAATCTTCGTCACCATCCTTACAAAGAAAGTTTGGATAAAATGTTGCGTGTGAGTTGAATATGTTTGAACACAAATAAAACTTTGGTTAAATGTTATTATTTCATAAAACGTATATTAAAAAACTTACCGAACTATAGGTAAATTGTCATCGCCGTCTGGGAAGAAGTTTTCGAAACTGGCTGGCAGGAATGGCTCACAATCATAGGCGACGTTATCATCATCGCCCATATCGTAAAGGTCCCGAGGTTTTAAGTGAACTACCATATTCTAATCCACGTGCCTCTCATCGGCGACATAATAAACCTGTTGGGCCTCTGAGGCAAGAATATACGGCTCGTCATCTTCAGACAGACCAGCGTGAATAGGCCGGGAGAAATTCACCGATGTGATGCCTAAGTCGTCAGTCATGAGTCCCTAGGGCGTTGTCGTATTTGCCCACAAACACTTGAACAACGTCACGGGGAAAAGGCCTTGGTAAGTTATCTTGACCACATCAAGCAGCTTTCCATAATACGGGACGTCAACGAATTGCATGTTCCCATCACTGCTGCTCACATAACTCCTCGTCCCAAACGTGCCATATACACCCGAGTTTTGGATCAGCAATCCCTGATCTCGTGAAACGGTGCAAAACTTGAAACCATTGACATTGTATGCCATAAATCTTTAAGCGTGGTCAAGCGGGCCGAGTGCGAGAGCTCTGAATTCTTGTGAGTGGGGGTTGTGGTCATTCATTATTCTCCTCCTAAACCAAACGGGGAATTCTCTGTGGACCTTTCTATCAATTTCAGAGGATGTCTGCATACGGATCCTCAGTTGACGCTTCACATGACTTCTGAATTCCCTGCAATTAAACATGCGATGAAGAGCATGAAATTTGAGTATAAAATGTAAGGAAATATATAGGATAACATATATATTATATATGTGTATATATATATATATATATATATATCTTTATGGAATCCTTACTGAAGGTACAGTTCAACTGTAATACCCCAAAATTCCTATTTATCTACTACATTTTGATAAATAAGGCATATTAAATAAAGGTGAATATGTGTCTCAAAATTTTGTAATTTGTTAATTATAATTTTTGGGCAATTTTTCCCTTGAAACTAAATTAATCAAGGGCCAATTTTAAGATTATAGTTAGGGATCATAAAATACAACAAGATTATCATAGTAAAATCTAACTCTTGTTTAATCAAAATAAGCAAGAAAATGCTATGAAAGCACTTAAACAAATTAAAGGAAATTATCAACAATTGATGAGCAATTAAACTTACACTAATTAAAGTGTTTAATTAAATCTTCAAAATTCATCAAGAGACAAATTAAAAGCATAGATTGAGGGATGTCTCAAATTAAAAATAAAGGACCTAAAGAGATGGAATTAAGTTTGCTAATAATGCTCTAATAGCCTTGATTAAATAGCAAATTAATTAACCTATGACATTTGCAATAAAGGGACAATCATCTTTTAAACCTAAAATTAATTGATCTTTGAACATACCATCTCATTGTAGGTCACGACAAACGTCTTGGTTCCTGCCGTGTGATGGACCCTCTGATGTGACCGACTTCTGGTGTTCCTCTCATGACAAGACTGCAAGGAGCAAAGAAAACAAAATGTTAAGTGGAATTAATTATAGGTTTAAATGATTTCTTGTAACCTATATTTCAAGTATATTTAAACTATAAATTAAGTTAAACTATTAAATAATTTAAACCAAATGTAAACAATAAATTAATTTAATCAATATTTATATTTTTAAACTACACTCAAACAAAATTAATTTAAAGAAATTTGTCACAATAAATTAACTCATGTTTTAAAAAACTTAAACTACGATTAATAAAAAAACGTACTGTCCATCCGGACCCCTTCGATAGTGGAAAAACCCGCCCATCATTTGGGTCCACGCCATCCGGGACGTTCTCGATCAGCTGCTGCAGAGGCATAGTCGAATCTCCATTCTGCGTGGTGTAGAGATGACCCCTTCCCCATTTTCATGAGTACGTACCTCTTATGGATGGCTCGCACGTTCAACTTTTTCTGTATCATAATTTAGTTAGTGATTAAGTAAGAAATAAATAAATAAACCACAACTTATTACTATTAATATTTGAATTTAATTAAACAACATAAGTTACCTGCACAACGTCAGAAAACGCTTTGTCCTTGTTCTCCGTCGGAATCTTTCTCCAATCATTGAAAAAGATCAGAAACCATGCCCAATTCCCGCCAAATTCTGACAGGAATCGGTTCATCAAATGACCACCTTTGCCGATCGGCTGGTCCGTGTCCGTGTTCCAGGGGACTATGACGCGATGCTCGTCCATCTGAGTGACCGCGACAACATCCAGCGTCCTCCTATTGATGTTTCCATGTTCATCTGCACAATTATAAACACATTGTTGTATTGCGTTTAAATAAATTCAAATTAAACGTAAGAAATTTAAATTTAATTTTTTGACAAAAAACTGATTATATTTACCTTCGACATCCACCGAAAACCCGGTGGAACGCGAAGACGACGGTCGGGGGTTCCCCTGGTCCCGCTCATTCTCCTTATCAAGAAACCACTTCGCCTCGGCTATGGGAATCTCAATAAGGATCTCTGGATTTTCGTCCACGTCGCTGATCGACAGACTTGCACCCTTTTCACCCCTACGGTCTCTAGGTTTGGGATTTCCTCATCTGCAAAGAGGGCATCAAACTCCCTCCCCTCTACCTGAAGGGGCGGAGGGGGGATATTTACAGGCCCACGTCCTCTCATACGGCCCCCTGTACTACTACTGCCCCTTATAAGCCTTCTCTCCCGTTCAAAAACTTTCCTTTTTCCCTTATCTTTAGAAACCATGATGTCGAAAGGTACAAGTTGAAAGGTTAAAAAGTGAAAAATCAAAACCTTGCGCGCAGGATTTTCAAAATGAGAGGAATTGTTAAAAAAACCGCTACAGTTGTAGCGGTTATTAAATATAACCGCTACAAAATTATAAAACTTGTTGTGGTTCAGACAAAACCGCAACAAAAACCGTGACAACTTTGCCTCGTTCTTCGTGAAAACTTGTCGCGGTTACAGAACCGCGACAAATTAGAGACTTTTACAATTCTGTAGCGGTTAGAGTCAAATAACCGCAACTAACTAGAGCCCCTTGCTATTCTGTAGCGGTTATAGCTTAACTGCTACAAAGTTACTTTTGTGGCAAAAAAATCCAAATTATTTGGTTAGTCAGTCAAACCAATTAGTATAGTGAAAATATTTAAAATAATAGAACTTTCAATTAATTAATTTATCTTCTTTAGTTTCCCCAAAACACACGAAAGTAAAAAATTAGGATTAATGAGTTTACAGAAAATAGTCTAACATGCACATGAAGATTCACATTCAGTATAGCCACCAATATCCCTTGAAAAACTCACTGACTCATTTTGATCAGAGATATTTTACAGAGAGAATGACGGCTATAATGGAAACCAATCTTTGGTGCTGGTTGGACTATATTCAGAAGAGTATAAGTCTTCACGTCAGAGAAAAAACTAAATCTGGATTGTCACTGAAGGAACTGCCTCGGCCAGAAAGAAGAGAGAGGCAAATAACTGTCACTATCATCTCTCGACATAAGAGATGAGGGCTGCAGATATCTGCATGTCTTTGACTTCTCAGCCGAGAAAGTTTATTCAGCGACAACGCAGATTTTGTATTTTCTGAAAATTTATAATTAGCTGTACGGACAAATTAACTATATATAGCATAAATATTTGTAGCGGTTAATGAACAAATTGCTACAAAATTATATTATCTGACGCGGTTGTAGCTTCACTTCACAACCACCGTGACAAAATGTTGTCATTCTGCTATCCAGTAACGGTTTCTTTCATATAACCGCTACAGAATTACAGTGACAAAGTTCACGCCATTACGCGCCAACGCTGGCGCCAAATTTGTAGCGGTTTTTCTAAAAAAACCTCAACAAATGTTGCGTCACAGAGATTCGCGTCATAACGCGCCACGCTGGTCCCACATTTGTAGCGGTTTACTTTAGAGTAACCGCTACAAATATCTCAGCAAACATTAATTTGTTGCGGTTCATTAAAAAACCGCTACAAAAACGTGGTAAATAATGATTTTGTAGCGGTTATTTATGACCGCTACAGATAGACCGCGACAAATGATAGTTTTTTTTTTTTTGTAGTGATAAGGATCCTGCCTATAGGTTAGATGGAGCACCTAAACAAGATTTACAAAGAGCTTAAAAGTTTACATTTAATTAGGATTTGTTCAAAAGGCACTTCAACTTCAGTCTAGCTGAATTGACCTTACTGATCACCAAGAGGAACATAACCAGCTACACTACTTGAGGCCAAAAATATTTTCGGTAAATAACGTCTCATTTATATAATTTAATAAAATACAAAAGAAAATAATTTAAACATATTCATCTTTTAATAATAACAATATGACAATAGATTGTAATTTCTATATCATATGATCATGGATAAAAATAAAACTCCATATAAGATGTGTTCATGATGCAGGAGAAGAAATTCATAATATTCAGGATGTGTTCATCTTTTAATAAAATACTTGTTTATTATTTGTTGCAAATAAAGATTATGGATGTGTTCATGATGCAGGAGAAGAAATTCATAATATTCTTATTCATGAGCCATAGGCTACTACTCAAAGTGAAGAACAATCAAATGTCGTTAAACTTGATGATAGTGACAAAGATGATGACAATAATAGTCATCGTACTAATGTCGCTTAGTGATATGCTTTTTATGTTTTACGTGAGTTATTTGTGAACATAGTTTGCTTTTAATTATGAATTAGTGATTATGTTTATTTATTGGATGATTCGTGTTGTAATTTACTAATTATATTTTTTTAAAAAAAATGGAGGAAAAATAATTAAAATTTAGAATAGTAATTTTCGGGTCCTGGAAGGCTGGCCCTGGCGCTCTCGGGCCGGGCTTTGAAAAACAGATGTTTTTCTTACCTCGGACCCTAGCCCTTCACAGGCCGGCCCTAATTCCCACTCTGAGTGATTGAGGCTTAGTGATGGAGTCCACCCAAAAAGAGTTGTTTTAAATTGCATTACAAACTATTTTGGGTTCATTCTACGTTGAATAAGTAGAATGAATTATTTTTTCTTATACACCCGAAAGCAAAGTAAAATGAATAATAATAATAATGCAGGTTTACACCAACAAAAAATGAATAATAATAATAATAATAATGCACATGGAGGAGGGAACAGAGGTAAATGGGTGATCCAAGAAGATTATAGAGGAGGTAAGGGCAAATAAATAAATAAAAAAATTGCCAGATTATAGATATTCTCCTTTTCTTATCTTTCTCTTTACTTTACAGAATCTCATATCCGTAGATAAAAAAGGGTGATTAATATTAATATGAATAAATAAATAAGTTTAAATGGTTAAATTTTGATGTCTATCCGGCAACAACAAAAAAATGATATGTACAATTCTTAACGGCAGTACCAAAAATTTTAAATTATAAAATAGAGTAAAATACACCCCTATATTTTACCTAAATTACACAAACCTCCCTCTATTTTAAAAACGTATATAGACCTAACTTGAAATTAAAATGCATGTTGCATAAACCTCATTTACATATTTGGGATTTTATTTCAATTTACTCAACCGTTAGTTGACCATTAAGTGTGAGAATTAAACATTTGATTTGACCGAAATACCCCTCTTTCAACGAATGAATAAACATTTTTTTTGGGTTAAATAGCAATTTTTCCCCGGAAGTTTGTTTGGCAGCAATTTTGCCCTGGAAGTTTTTTTTTGGAGCAATTTTGCCCCTCCGTTAACGGTCAACTAACCGTTGACCGTTGATGGAGGGGCAACATTGCTCCAAAAAAAACTTTCTGGGCAACATTGCTACAAGAAAAACTTCCAGTGCAAAATTGCTCCTGGGGGTATACTTCCGGGGTAAAATTGGTACTTAACCCTATTATAAAATAAACTTTAAACTATCAATATATTCATAAAATAAAATACTATGAGAATAGATTTGGCAATAGTGGAGTATAATTAAGAAATCATCACTAGTCTTGCAAATTATCAACCTATATTCCATTCACATGAAATCATCTATTTTTATTTTCTATTAATGTTGATGCTATTTGATTTCAAACTCTATCCATATAACCATTATCTACTATTTTTAGTAAATAATTAAATTAAAAGAGAAATTTCGAAATTAATTAATAAACAAATAAACAAATAATATTAAAATAATATTATAATCAGTAGAAATACCTGATGGCTAAGTAGGGATGGATAGAAATAAAATCCAACCTCAAAATATAGAAACAAAGTCAGAAACATCTGGACTTGTTATGAACAAGTGAAATTTTATCCCGGAGTGACCTGTCTCCGAGGTCAGTTCAAACCAACGGGTATTTAAGACACGGGGTAGGAGAGAGAAAATGCGGATAGGGAAAAAAGAGGCAATACGAAAAACAAGTAGTTGCCGCGAATTAGGAATCTAGTGTCTTGAGTCGAACGTATTTCAAACCGGTGGATTTTTGTCTAGACGCCGGTGCTTTCGAATTTAATTCCGTAACGGAGGGCGTCGTCCTAAAATGTTCAGCAGATAACGGAATACCCTTAATGGAATCATAAATTTCATTAATCCACATATTTTTAAGGAGGAAGTATAGACCTTCGTAACTCGTCGTATTTTTTGAGATTCGTCAAGATTACGCGATTCGGACACCGATCAGGGAACTTTATCGGTAAGTCAGCAAAGATGACATCATCCTCTTCTAGAAGGATGACATAAGCGGGACATGTGGAAGGTCAAGATGGTGCCACATGGCGAAATGCGATCCAACGGTGCAAGATCGATCCGAAGTTGTAGGTTGTTTAATGAAGTTGCATGGTTTTTAACCCGAAAACCTCTATAAATAGGAACCTCTCTTCTTCTCATTTCCCACACCAAAATTTCAAACCTAGAGAGAAGTTAGAGAGAAGGAGGAGCCCGGAGAAAGTCTAGCGGAGCCCTGAGTAAGTTTTCTGGTCCCTAATCTTAAGCTTCGGTGTTTTCTTTCGGTAGTTATAGTAGGAATGCTAGCTTAGTCTTTAATCTTCCAATATATTGTAGATATCATATTTTTGGGTTAAATATGATATATATTTCGAAAATCATGTTGGGAAAAGAGTTCTAGCAAAATTTTGGAAGATTAGAGTCAAAGTAACGAAGTTCTGGCGAAATTCCGCCGATTAGGGGGTCAGGGGCAAAATTGTAATTTGTACCTAAAATGCCTGTTATGATGCTGAATGTTGATAAATATCATCATTATAGGATATTTGAATTAATCGTCCATTGCCGTACCGCGCTGCGCGCCGTTGTCGAGAAAATACCATTTTTCGTAAAACGTGCCGTTCACCGTCAACGAAGGTACGTTCGCGTCTTTGTAACACTAGCTCTAATGTTTATTATATGATTGTTGTGTAGTAGTGTACGAGGTTATGCTATATACACGATATGTTACATACGAGGTTATGTCACATACGAGGTTATTATTGTTGTATCATACGAGGTTATGTTACATACGTGGTTATTATCTTGTATACGTGGTTATGTGTTTTTAATCATACATCTGTTGTGGACTGTTGTATTGATTATGCATGTCGTGTATATGTAGTCGTATTTAAGCATGAGGTTAACCGTTACCCGAGATCCAAATTGCAATCGGATCTCGCTCTTATCATTGCGTCGGTTCGGAGAACCGAGAACCGAGGAGAAAAGTGAGCGGCCGCACGAGAGACCCTGAAAGACTTTCTTCTCGTTGTTATTCATTTTGAAAACTCTCGGTCAATGTACCGCTTCGTCAGAATCAGCCCGGACTTACGGCAATTTGAATAAATGTATCGCTTACTCAATTGCTCCGATGCTCTACTCTGATGGAAAAAAATATATACTGCTTTTGGAAATGAGATGTTACAACTCTCAGGAATATAATCAGGATTAAGAGCACACTTGTCAAACTCTTCTTTATCAACACCACACTTTCTAATGAAATTATGAAGGGCTATTATTGTTGCAATAATAATTTTCTTCTGTTTGATTAATGAAAATGACTTTATATCACGTAAGATGTGTCATCTATTCTTCCAAACTCTAATCGTTTTCTCAATGACATTTCTTAGTGAGGAATGTGCATAATTGGAAACTTTTTATAATCCATTTGGTTGACTACAACCTCTAAATCAAGAATGTGATACCTTTTTCTTTTAAATGGTGCTAGATACCCTTTCATGTTAGGATATCCAGCATATATTACATAATACTTCCCTAAAAAAATAAAAGATTTATTATTAGTTCGTATACAATTTTAATTAAATAGATATAAAACTTAAATAGTTTATATAAAAAGAATCACATTTTATGATTTTATAAAAAAATCATTTGATGTGCGAAAGAAATCTCCTTTAGTCCTAAAATGTGTAAAAGTATATTAGAATCTATTGCAATTTTTGATAATATTGTTTTTTGAAAATATTGAGTAATTTTAAATATATCAAATATTATATCTAATTTTTTTATTTACATAAATTAGTAACATATAATTTATTAGTAGAAATAGAAATGTTAAAAAAATTTAATAAAGTGAAGGAATAGCTTCAATTTGCAACAGTTTTTTTTTTTTTTTTTTAACATGTAAAAATCGGAAATGAAAACCAACAAGGTTTGGGTACAACCGAAGGGTCTCTGGTTCCTCATACCCAATTATGCCTTAAAAATAATGAGAATGAAATTCCAACTTTTCCTTTAATTGATGAGACCCATCACTCACTATTCTAAGTCGTTCATGTGTTTTAATCATTATGATGGGTTGGTAGTTGAAAAAAAAAAGCTATTGAATCAAAAGAGAAACATGGTTAATATTTGAACATATATAGATCCCAGACATATTTATTTTTAAATCTCAATTTTCTTGGTGATAAAATCTTGACCATTTGAAATAAATTGAACGTTAATTTTTTTGAGCAAAATATGATAACTTTTACCTGTTTTTTAAAAAATTAAAATTATTTTTTAAAAATTAAAATTATAAATTCTGCAACATGAGAAGAAAATGGTGATAAATATATGCTGCATTGCGGGTCAAAATCACGTGACTTTGACTGATGTGATGGTCATAGTTAAAATCAAAATGATCTAAGCATAAACGATTAAATTGCAATTCTACCCATAGACTTCGTACAAGTGTACACCTATACCATAATGCAATCTTGAGTGGAAAATGTGACTGTCATTTGTTTGAGCTAACATCAGCTTCTTGTAAGTTGTGAGCCCACGTTATGGTCCAACTGGTTTTACTTTGATGATTTGAATTCGACGCTATCACCGGCCTCTTGCTGGACAGAAAAGCCACCTTGATCCCATCACAAGACACCCTGATCCTGATTTAAGTTGGAGCCCCACATCTACTAATACTAGGCACGTTCAAAGTTTTCTCATCCCGATCCTGAGCAATTGGGTATGTCAGATGAATAGCAAACGCCAACCAACTAATTGAATAGTGATATTTTGATTTCAATAACAACATTGATGAGTATATTTGATTATGTGAATGTATTGGACAAATTGAGAAGAAATGAAGTACCATGATTTGTCTCTCAAACTTTAGGCATGTAGCTAGGCTCTTTTTGATTGTGTAATATATTGGACTCTTGGATTTTTGATTATGTAATGTATTAGATGAGAACTTCGAACAAAAAAAAAAAGTATTAGATGAGAACTATCATTGAGTGACTTTTGAGTGAGTAAACAAAATCTAAGACCAAAATCATTATATTTATTCATTAATCAAGTACTGATGAAGAAAGGGGGAATGGTAATTTCATTATCCTAAGTCTAAAAATAAATTTGGGCTGTATTTAGCCCACAATATGAAGCCCAATATGTGTCCATCAGAAGAAGATGAAGTGTTTCAACTTTTAAAGATATTGGGCTTGTTTGGAGTGACCATCAGAAGAAGATTTTTTCTTTGATTCTTTTCATATGTTTTAAGTCAAAAAGTCTTTCCAAAATTCCATAATGAACTTTTTGATTGACTTTTACCACCATCAATCCAAACACAAATCATTATCTATAACCCGACACAAAAAGCTTATAGGAACCCAAACAGGCCCATTGACCCAATAAAATGACTAGACACAAAGCTTATAGGATAAGCTTGCAAGTGTCTGGGGTAAAGTGAACAAAAGCTTTTATTTCCACAGATTAAAACTCCTCAGCCTCTCCATTATACCCTCATTTTCGTCACTGTACCATGAAGTAATGGGAAAGGGGGCAAAAAAGAGAGAGGTGAGAGACCGAGAGAAACAGAATCGATGAAGGTCGCCGGAGAAGGGAAGAGGAAGAGTTTGAGCCCCACATGCAACCGTAGATTCTGATCAAGGTGAGTCCCCTAATCTGTTCCCATCTTCAGTTTCTTTGATTGGGTTTGTTTAGGAGTGAGAGGGGCGATTGAAATTTGGTACCTATGAGAGAAATTAGCAATAGTGTAATAAAGATATAGATAGGCATATATTGAAGCTTAAATGAATAATAGTTGGAATTGCATGTCTTATTTGGTTCTGTTTTTCTGATGACTGAACCAAACCTCTCTGTTTTAATGGGTATGGCTTTGGGCTCTTTAATGAAAAGATAAGAGGAAATATATATGATTCATAGTGATGATTTAAGCTTGTAAGTTTGAGTTGTTGAAGCTGAAAAACTGACCGAGAGCTGTTGCCCAATATTTTCAAATGCTTATTAACTAATGGAGATTATTGTAATGTTTGGAAATGGTGAATTTGAAACATACGGGATTTCCTGAAGGTTGTGTGAAGCTTAGAGGAACCTATGTGATATTTAATTGATCATGATGCATACAGGTGTGTTTAACTATTTGATTTCAATGCTGAATGGTTTGAATTTTAAGACTGGAAATGAAGAGGGACATTGTTGTTTAATACTACCTCCAGTCTTAATTATAATTATAACAACTAGTTGATTTTTTTTTTTTGAGAAATTAAGGAAGCCAAATAAATTACTTAATCATTTCATATGTTGTATATCCTTAGATTATAAATTAGTTTATTAGTTAAACTAATTAGTTTGAAGAAAAAAATATAAATACTCTAAAGTAATTTAATTAACTTCCTTAATCTCTTCAAAAAAGTCAACTAGGTCTTATAATTAGAACTATAGGGAGTACTTTTGAGAGACGTAAGAAAGGATATACATGATATTGCTATTGTTTGAAGCTTCGGAATGTTAGATAAGTATATTATATTATTAAAACATGCATAAAGTCTATAAAATGATTATTAAAACAATATTCCTGATGTGGGATAAATTTTCAAAGTTCTAAATGTAGTGCTATCCGAATTTTTAAAGATAAAATCATTAAATTTAGCACCACTAAATGGATAAAGTATATGTTTTGTCTTTTAAGTTTACATATTTTAGTCTAGTTTCATAAGTTTATAAAGTATAATTTTAGCTCCTTAAATTAATATTAATATTGTTATTGTTCATTAGTTTCAATAACAAAACAAAAAAAAGGTGAATTAAATAATTTAAATGGTGACTCTATAATTAAACCCCTTAAGTATAATTAGTTTCATTGTTATTAAAGGTTCGAATTGGTTGAGTTAGCATTTTTTTTTTCGTTAATAAAATTAATGGTGTTGATGTTATGAAAAAAATTAATGGTGTTAATGTCCTGATTCAACCTCGCTGTTTTGAACCCCTGTCATGAGTGGAAAAGCTTAAACGCCCCCATCAATCACCATCTAGCCAAGAGTTCGAGGGGTATGGTAATAAGGAGTTGGCTTTAGTCCGCTGCGCGATTCGTCAGCTCCCATCCGCTGCAATGAAACAGCATTGTTTGGCGAAAAAAACTGAGGTTGATGCTTTATTTTTATTTTTTTAATATTCGGATCTTGACCGTACTAAAAAAATTTCGGATATTGCACGATGCTTAAAAAAATCTTTTATGATCTTAAAAAATTATTTTAGAATCTTCAAAAAATATTTTAGGGTACTAACTGATACTAAAAGGATACTGACGGGTACTAAAAATACTTTATGATCTTGAAAAAAATTTTGAGGTACTGATTGGTATTAAAAATATATTTAGTGATACTGAAAAAAAACTTCATGATCTTGAAAAATTATTTTAGAGCCTCACATCGATCAGTGGGTATCGAACCTCCTCCCTTTTAAGGTGAAGGTTGACGTCTTAGCTAACTATGTCAATCCTCATTGGGCTATAATATGATCATCTCATCATGCGGACTTACACAACAAACATTTTTTTAAAAATAAAAAAAAAAAAAATCCGAAATGGGGTGGGATTTGAGGCTGTAAAAGCCTGTGCTTGAACATTATTTCATAAATACACATACATTTAATTATATCCTCGCTCCATTTTAAAAGTAAAACAACTTTTTCAAAGAATTATATTTCAAAGTTTAAAGTTTAAACTATTTTATAGAATTTTAAGTGTGATTAATGTCTTTTTATTTAAAATATTTGTAAAATACATTGCCTCCCTGAAATAACAAATAATTAATTATTGGTATGGTCACGGGTGGAAAAAAGGCTTTTAAGATCGGACGAAAGAGGTATCGTAAGACCGGATCTATGACCGGTCTTGTTCCAGGCGGTCTTAAAAGTCTGTTATTTTTAAGACCGGATGCGCGTCCGGTCTTAAAAAACACTTTTATGACCGGACTTTTTAAACATCCGGTCTTAAAAGTCCATTTTTTAAAAAAAAAAAAAAAAGAATGAACTTTTAAGACCGTATATATTTTCAAGTCCGGTCTTAAAAATTCCTTTCTACGAAAAAAAAAGGTGAGATTGTAGACGCCTGAGCCGCCGCCTCAGACTAGAGAGAACCCTGTTTCCAGATCTTTCACCAGAGGAACTAAAACAAATAGATTCGAGAGGAAAGTACCTAAGCCGCTGCCTTTAGAGAGAACTCGAGAAGAGGTAGACGAACAAGAAGGAACAAAGAAAATTTTGGGTGGAAGAAAAAAAAAACGATACAAGGACGAGAGAGGGAGGTCAGGAGAAGAGTAATATCATTTTGCGTTCCTCGAAGAAGTTATGGGAAGCCATTCATCTATCTTCTTCTACTCCTTCGTTCACTTATCTATATGTCATTTTTGTATGTGCACATCTCAATATATTCAACAACAAAAAATAACAACAAACAAAAACAATCGATCGAGAACGCAGAAATAAGCAAAACAGACATAATAGGTTTACCTCAAGAGAGGCGACGATTACGACGAGACTCGTTCCCCATGGAAATCAAGTTTGGAGCTTTGTCGTCGTTGAGAATGAGGAGATGAGCAATAAAACAAAGAAATAAAAAATTGATATTTAATTTCAAACTTAAGCCAAAATCTACGTCAATGATTTACTACCGTTGCGTTTCTGTTTCCGTAGCTCAACAACAAAATATATATATATATATATATATATATATATTGTTGTTGATATATATATATATATATATATCTCTGTTGAGTTATATATAATATATTATCTAGATATATATAATATATATATCTCAACAATCCGATAATATTCTCAATTGTTTGTTGATATATATATTATATATCTCAACAACAATTTGTTGATATATATATATATATATATATATATTATATTGTTGTTGAGCTATGGAAACAAAAACGCAACGAACACGAACTCAACCGCATGAATCGTTCTCGGATTGTTGTTGAGCCACATATCTCCGAAATCCGAGGCTACGGTAGCCACCGTGAATGTGCGGGGTGGGGAAGTGAAAATGAGAAGAGAGCGGAGAAATCAATGGGAAGTGGGGGAGGGAACTAGAAAAGGAATAATGAAAATTCAATTTTCGTTTGCCACGCCTAATGAAAATCTTTAAGACCGGTTGTTATCAAATAGAAGTCTTAAAAGTTAAACTTTTAGACTGGTTCTTTGTAACATCCGGTCTTTAAAAAATTAGACATTTTATTTATTTTTTTATTTTTAACTTTTTAGACCGGATATTTAAAACATCCGGTCTTAAAAGTAATATATATATTTTTTAAAAAAATTTAGACTAGTTCTTTTTAACATTCGGTCTAAATAGTTCTCTTTATATTTACAAAATTGCCACGGTCATACTTTTAAGACCGGATCCTTTTTAATCCATTCTTAAAAGTGTTCTTTATATTTACAAAATTGCCACGGTCATACTTTTAAGACCGGATACTTTTTAATCCGGTCTTAAAAGTGTTCTTTATATTTACAAAATTGCCATCGGTCATACTTTTAAGACCGGATCTTTTTTAATCCGGTCTTAAAAGTATTCTTTATATTTACAAAACTGCCACCGGTCATACTTTTAAAGACCGGATCCTCTATAATCCGGTTCAAAAAGTTCTTGATATTTACAAAACTGCCACCGGTCATACTTTTAAGACCGGTGCGTCAATACTCCGGTCTAAATGAGGCGGTCTTAAAGCCCTTTTTTGCACTAGTGGGTATTGAAGATGGGGTAACTTAAAAAGATCCAGAATCTTAACGGCCCAACTCTTTTGTATATATTTATTATAAATCTTAGTTTTTTTTTTTTTATGACCATTATTCTTAAAATTCTAATCTCTACTACCCCAACTTTATACTCCTAGTGTCCCTTTAAAACCTACTACGAGTATTTACTATCATATTTTCGGTAAAACTTTCTTTTTAAGCTTATTAGAATGCTTTCTAATCACAAACAACTCATGTATTTTTTATTTTATTTTTTTCATTTCAAACACCCAGCTTTTATTCCCATCAATTTTACCATCACTTTTTGTCTAATTAATCTCAAATATTTGAATTTTTTTGGGGTACAAGTTAAATATTTGAACTTAATAAATGTTGGGACATATCTAGTCAAACGATGGTGGATTAAAGCCCAAACCCAATTCAAGTGAAGCATAAATGATACTACCTACCTACCTCCGGTTCTAATTATAAAAGCTAGTTAACTTTCTTTAGAGAGGTTAAGGAAGCTAAATAAGTTACTTAATCATTTTATATGTTAAATATTTTTAGATTATATATTAGTTTATTAGTCAAACTAATAAGTTTAAAGAAAAAAATAAAAATAAAAATAAAAATACTTTAAAGTAATTTAGTTATCTTTCTTAATTTTTCCAAAAAAGTCAACTAGCTCTTATAATTAGGATCGGAGGAAGTAATAAAGCAAAATATGAGTTGTACATGTGCGATATACACTTCGAATGGAAAGGGAGTTACATAGCTGCATGATGAACATGATATATGGGATAAGGAATTAAGAGAGTCAGCTATGCAAACAATGGATTGGCTATCTCTTAAAAAAAATTGCTCTCTCATCTTAGAGTCTTCCTCTCTTCTAGTTAGGTCAATTTGTTGTGTTATAATTGGAGTATATAAGTTTTTCCTCTCCTAATAAGTATGTTTGCTAGGATTTAAACTTTTATTTTTCTCCTTATGAAGGTGACACTAGTACAAAAAATAAATTTAATGACACCAAACAACGTGTGGTTTTAGAAAAAAGAAGTTTAGACGATGGCATTTTTAAAAATTTGGTTTAACATTCAATGACTGTTTTTGAAAACGGTTGTTAAAAGCTCCTTAACAACTGGACTGTTATAAGAAAAAGTAGTTAAAAGTTAAGCCAAAAAATTAAAAATTAAAAAAAATTAATATTATTTTCGTCACAGTACATCTTGCTTACTTCCTCCATATTAACTCTGTTCATCTAGGAATTTTCTGATGATGTGCCACTTTTTGATCATGTCGAATAATTTTCCTGTGTTGTAACTGGGTGGCCATGGTGTCCAATTTTGTTGGCCAGATTACGCCAAGTTTGGCTGCGATGAGGTTAGCTTCGGAAACAGAGTCGTCACAAATGGGTATGACAATGAGGGTCCTGTGCTGTCCAAGCTTGGTTCATGCTCTAGGACAGAGCTCCACAACATTTTTTTTTTTTAAAAAAAAAAGACTAACAACGATTGTTACAAGTCATTTTGTGGAGCTTGAACCAAGCTTGGAAAACACAGGACCCAGGACCCTCCGTATCATACCCACTTGTCACGATTCTGTTTCTGAAGCTTACCTCATCACAACCAAACTCGTTGTAATCTGACCAACAAAATTGGAAACCATGGTGATAGGACAAAACTTTATAGCCTATAACTTCGCAAGTACACGAGCTGTATCCAGTAAAAAAAAGTAAGTAAAGTATCCAAACTTTAGTTACGCATTAATTTTACACTTTCTTTTAAGTTGAACAAACCAAATTGAATTTAATTAAGAGAAAAGAAAATCAAAATAAACTAGCTTCCACAAATATTAAACAAGCAACCCAGAGTTATTAGTCCCTTATTAGCTTCATAAACTTTGTTTTCACTAATTTAATTAGCCTTAATGTCAATTTTGTCAATATCGAGTAAAAATAGATATAATTACCTGTCGGTCTACTTACAACCATCTCTTGAGTATAACTTGTTATGTCTAAGATAGTTACTTAAGAGGATACAAAAATCGAACACACTCTTCAACAATTAAATGGGGCCATTAGATATATATCTATCTTAATCGCAAATTAAATCGTAATATAATCATATATTACTTAATCTCAGAGCCTAATTAAAATTTTCTTCGTCAAAGTAAACCCTAATACTCAAATTCATATTCAATGATAGTAGATCACTAAATAGATAAAACTAAACAAGATTAAGATTAAGTAACCAAAATTAATATCAACTTTAACTAAACAATGAAAACAAACAGAGTCTAATCCACCTATAAGTTCATAGTTCCTCTAGGATCAAAAGAGACATTAGCCATACACGATTTTAATAAACATCACAACACAGAAAACTCCATAGTCAAATTCATATGGAAAGAAAAACCAAACACTATTAACCAAAAAACCAAATCAGCCACGATGTAGCTTCAATCAGATCCTCTGGTTCAGATTCTGTCCGTCATGGTCTCCTTTCCAGCTGGCTCCTTCTGCTCAGTGCTCTATAGGCAAATCTTGTTCAGTCCGTGGCGCTGGCTGGAGATAATGCTCGTCGGTGACCTGTGGTGGTGAATAGCGCCATCGGTTAGAGAGGAAAAAGAAGGATAAAGGTCTGGACCCACGGCGCTTCTTGCTGCTCCTTTGTTCTGTCGTTCACTGCTCAGACACTTCCCCCAAATGCCGCCTCTCCTCCCTTTTTTCCTTGTAGCTTCCCTTAGGGTAAGTTTGGTTTGAGGGGAGGGAAGGAGAAGGAAGGGGAGGGGAGAGAAAAATGTGATGGAGAGAAAAATTTTGTAGGCCCCACTACACTGAATTTTGGTATAATTTTCTCCTCCCCTCATTTTTTTTCTCTCCCCTCCCCTTTCCTCCCCTCCCCTTCCCTCAAACCAAACTAACCCTTAGTTCTTCAATTCCTTCCCCACAAAAACGGTGTCGTAGGCTTGTAATTGCTTGGGTCAATAATTTCCTTTCTCTCAAAAAATGATGACGTTCGCTTTAGCTCCTTCCTTTTTCAAACATTCTGATCTCTTTTCATTCCCACATGATCCACGTCACTTGAGAAACGACAAATAAATATTTAAAAATAATAACAAACAACTAACATAAAGCAAAATATAATCTGCATATTTTTACTTTTCAAAACTAAAAACTATTATTATTATTCTTAAGCTATTTTTATTTTATTTTAAATCCAAGATATTTATAATCAAAATCCCAAAAATAATGCACCATTTTGATTTGATCTTATAATAATATAATCTCAGAAATTTCTCTAAATTGTATAGATAACTCTCAAAATATCTTCAATATATACTTTAAATATACTAAACTTGGAAAGTTATCACATGGTTACCCAGTTATTATAATATCATGATTTTGGGTCTAGATATTTGAAGAAAAGCATATTTTAAGTAGACGACTAAGACTAGTTTGAGAAGTGTGACCAATATTATGATGGGAATTCCCCTTGATCTTTGACCAAAAAAAAAAAAGAATTCCCCTTGATGCTGGCAAATTTGGGTTTCTGGAAGGCAGTTGGAAGGCAGTCAGTTTGTTATGTGCCTTTGACTAAGCAAATTGTATCCAATGGCTATGAAATTTTTCATATTTGATGTAAACATGATTAGCTTTAATTTGATAGGTTATATAGGTGAATTGGACCTATATACCATGAGTTATGAATTTTTGAAGTTAGTCTTTGATTCTAGACTTTTGATTGATGAACTTGGGACAGATCACATGTGTTTTGAAAGAGGAATATCACCTAAAGGAGGGTGAATAGGGTGATTTCATAATTCTTTTTTGATTAGTCTGATGAGTGTGAGAAACAGAGACAGAGCAAAGCGCAAAGAGAATATGGGCACAAAGGATTTATACTGGTTTGGTTCAAACACTTGACCTATGTCTAGTCCCTAGACTCTCTGGGTATTTCACTATCTCTCAAACAACGATTACACACTTTGTACTCGAAGTAATCTTTTCACACTAGAATTCACTCCCCCTTATAAGTTGTAATCGTATACTCACACTCAAGGTCCCTCTACCTTAAGATTAAACTAATAATGAATTAAATGTTTAAACTCTCTCATAAAGTAGAAAGAAATAATCACTTAAGTACAAATATCAAAAAATACTAAGTAAAATGAATGAAATAGTAAATCACAATATATTCGATTAAATGCTCAGATGTTTCGATAGTTGGCGAATTGAATGCTCTCGGCTTTTATATCATCTGCCATTAATGATCGTTGAAGAGCTTTTAAGATAGCCGTTGAGAGTCTTTGATTATTCCATTAGACACAAATCGCTTTCGTTAGACATAGTCAAATGTTGCTTTATTAATTTGCTTTCGGATTATCGTCGACAGTCTTTGGTTACATGTTAACTCTGAAAAGATACTTTAGCCCTTTCGCCGGAATGGGTATGTCTCGTAAGAATGATTTGGTCTACTCTGATTTTTATTTTGTGTTTGTGCTCTGTTTTCTGCAAACATTAAATGCTCTGACTCACATTGCTTTTCGGCTAATCAACTCTTAAAACATTCGTTAATGATATGAAATCCACTAAAAAAGATGATTAGTAATAGTGAAAATAAGATTGAGTATGATATAAATAGAAACAAATGATAACAAAATATTTGAATTTACGATTATAGTTACAGCAAAGGTGTCAAGTAGCTGATGAACAATGCTCGAGTATGATTCCTTGAGTACTCAAGTAAGCATTCAAAAGTTGCTTCATAGAAGTCCAACGTTCACCCATACTCGAGTAAGAAATATCACATGCTTGAGTAGGTCTTCAGCAAGATCATAACAGAGGCTTCACAACGTTAATACTCGAGTATCATATCCATCATACTTGAGTACCATACTTGGGTACGTTGATTCCTGTACTCAAGTATCCTATGAACTTAGCTGAAATTCACACTAAGCAAAACATTAGCCAGACTATACTCGAGTATAGTTTTCCTTATACTAGAGTACCATACTCAAGTAAGAGTAAAACAGTGCTCGAGTAATGTTTTAACAGAGAGAAAATATAAGTAATGAAATATACATACTCGAGTAAGATGTTACCTATACTCGAGTAATACTTACCTTATACTCGAGTAAGACTTTGATAAGGGCATTTACTTATGCAGAAGAACCTTTTACTTAAGTACACCAATAGCTATACTCGAGTAAGCAAAGAAGCTTGCTCGAGCATACTGTCTGAACTTTGCTAGTTTTGAGCTTATACTTGAGTAACAAATATTGCATACTCAAGTATACTTCCTCTTACTGATCTATGCTTGAGTACACTTGAACAAATACTTGAGTAAGAGCCTAAAATCACTTAATCAGAGATGTTAGACTAAGCATACTTGAGTATACATAAAACCATACTTGAGTATTGTTTTAGCTTAGCTATTTTTTACTGATTCAAAACCTTAATAATTTTAAAGTCTTGTTATCATCAAAACTCATAAACCAAGAACTAACATTCTCCTCCTTTTTGATGATGACAACACTTGCTAAAATTTTAAAATATTTAAAAATGTTTTGAGATCAGCAAGGAAGAATATGAAATGCAATACAATAGGATAAGCATGAATGAGCATAACTTGATTGCATTGATAAGATAAGATGTTAGTACATAGCAATAATCATACTAACAAGATATAAACTTAAACAGTCTCAAAGTCTCAAATCACACTACTCTCCCTCTTTGTCATCAATCAAAGAGGAGGGAAAAGGAGGACTAGATGGCATAGATGAACAAGGATTAGATGGAATAGAAGGAGGAATAGCCAAAGGAGGGTCAACTGGAGCAGTGGAAGATGATGGAATAGATGAAGTCGAAGGCTGAGAAAACAACTTGATTCCAAGACCATCCAAAGTCATATCAATCATGAAAACTTAATGTTGAAGATCCTTTTGTTGATTAGTCAAAGTTTGAATTTCCTTCTTTATCTCATCTTGTTGATCAAGGACAATCTGAAAATTCTAGTTGATGTTGCTCTCTAAATTCATCAGGCTACTTGCGAGAGACTGGATTAGATTGATGTTTGAGTTATTCACGATCTCTATCTTGGCCTGATTAACAGCATTGGCCTGAATCAGCGAAGTGAGAGCAGCTTGAATGACTTGGCTAATGGAAGTAGCAGCGAATGATGGAGCAACAACAAAAGCAGTCAGAGACCCAGCTTGAGAAGATTGAGCCTTATCTTGTAGTATGGAGGACGAGACCATAGTCTTCTTCACACTTCTTGAAGGGTAGGAATATCACCTAGAGGGGGGGTGAATAGGTGATCTAAAAAATCTTTTTGCTAATCGCACACAGATGTAAGTAAAACAGAGATAGAGAAGAGAAATAAACACAAGGCAATTTATGCTGGTTCGGTCTAACACTTTGACCTACGTCCAGTCCCCAAATCCTTTGGGTATTTCACTAATCACAATTGGTTACAATTATACACTCTGTACTCGAGATGATCCTAATTCACTAGGACTCACTCCCCCTTACAAGTTGTAATCGTACACCTACACTTAAGGTTCCTCAACCTTAAGATTTAAACCAAAAATGGAATAAGTGTTTAAATAACTCCTCACGAGTAGATAATAAATGAACACTGAAGAACAATGAATATCCGAAGATATTAATGAAATAAATGAAACAGCAGATTGCAGTATGTTCGAATTGAATGCACAACGTTTTGGTAGTTGGCTAATTCAATGCTTCCGCTATTTATAGATGTTGCAATAAATGACCGTTGGTGAAGCTTGAGAATTAACCGTTGAGAGTCTTGAATGTTTTCGTTAGACAGATGAAGCTCGTTTAATACTTTCGCTATTTAAATACTCCAGGTGGATTTCTTAGTCGACATTCTTCTTCATTCCTTTTGTTTTGCCCGTTGTGAGATGGCATTTAATGCGCAGACGGAATGTAGAAGAAACCTTTACATCGATCAGAGTATTGGTTACAGAGATTATCACTGCTTTGGCAACTGCATTTAATGCTTCTTTGACATAATTTGCTTTATGCAAATTTGTTGTTTAATCCATGCTAAAAGCGACTGAAACTCATTAACAAACTAATTAAAAGCATTTAGGATTAGTAATGAGTAACATTAAGAAGCAATGAAATTAACATAGTGATTATATAAATTACGCAGTCGGAAATTTCAAAACAGTGGGATCTTGCTCGAGCAACAATCCATGCTTGCTCGGGCAAGCTTCTCTTGAAAAAATTAGGAATTGGTCTTTGTGACTGATGCTCGAGCATGGGATTTCCTCTGCTCAATCATGGTGCTCCAGCATGACATATTCATGCTCGGGCAAGACCTAGACAAAAGCGAAGATAAGATTTCAAAACGCTGTTGCTCGAGCATAAAGGTCTTCATGCTTGGGCAACAGATCGCTCATGCATGAGCAAGCCATAAGGCATGCTCTGGCAAAGGTCTGGCAGAAGCGAAGAGAAGAAAGCTTGACGACGCTGCTCATGCAAGCTTTTCCCCTTGCTCGAGCATGGTGTTCGAGCATGCTTTATCATGCTCGGGCACGACTTGACCAAAGGCGAAAGGAATGGAATTCAGATATGCTATTCGAGCATGCGTTTACCTCTCCTCGAGCATGGTGCTCGAGCAAGCCTACTTCATTGCTCGAGCATGACTCTTTGACTTGCATATTCTCGCTTCTGTCTCGATGCTGCTCGAGAATAGAATTGCTCCTGCTCGAGCATGATTGCTCAACTTATAAATTCAATGCTCTGTCTCGACGTTGCTCGGGCATGGCCAATGCTCTACTCGAGCATGACTGTTCAAAATCCACTTCTTCGTTCTAAACCCCGATGATGCTCGGGCATTACACATGTGCTGCTCGAGCAAACCATAACTTGGACAAATATGACTTAATTCAATAACTTAGAATTTGTAATCATCAAAACACCGAGAACTAAATGCTCTTTTCCAAAACTTATAAGGAAACATGGCTTTATCATCAGTAAGATGCCATATGTTGTTCAGGGCAAGAATGTGAGAAACCAGATTCAGAAAGGGAATAGTTGCTCGCAGTGCAGTACCAGCTTGAAATATGAAAGTAGACATCTCATCCAAAATCCACTTACCTAGATTTCTTGGCTCCTTAGCAATGACAAAAGCGAACAAGTGATAATCTTTATGTTAGTTCTCGGTGTTTTGATGATAACAAATACTAAGGTTTTGATTTAGCTATTGTTGCCCAAGTAAGAAGTATACTCGATCAAGAGTCTGCCTCTACTCGAGCACACTCCATACAACAGTGTGTTAAGTATTTTATAGAAGCTTACTCGAGCATCAGATAGGTAACGCTCGAGCAGCCTACTCAAGCAAGACATTATTTGTGCCTGAGCATGGTCGAGCTAGAAAGAAGAATACTCTCTGTCAAGCTGCTACTCGAGCAGCAGGTAATAATGCCCGAGCATGATACTCAAGCAAAGGTAAATCTATACTCGAGTACTATCACTAAAGTAACATTCTTTCTCTTTGATTGCCTAACACTCGAGCAAGATTTCTATGTTGCCCAAGCATGGTACTCAAGCAGAACTATCAGCTTACTCGAGCAGTCACAATCCTCCATCTTAACTGGTCTCTGTCTGAGGTATACTCGAGCAAAGTCTAAGGGTTGCTCGAGCATGCTACTTGAGCATGGTAAATGTGGTACTTGAGCATACATATTTATTTCATTGTTTCTTCTGTCTAAGTAATGTTCGAGCAAGTTCTCAAGTATACTCGAGCAGTCTGCTCAAGCATAACATAAATGCTACTTGAGCACCAGCAACAAACACTTCTGATTCAGTAAAGAATTCAATGTTACTCGAGCAATAGAAATTCAGTGCCCGAGAATGGTGCTCGAACATGGGCTCGATATTACTCGAGCATGAGTGACTTTTACACTTTTGCAAAGGCTATTTACACATGTCTGCTCAAGTAACCAAGACCATCTACTTGAGCATGATTCTTCGTCTATCAGAACGTACAGTAATCGTGAAATCGTGAATAAGATTAATTTGAGTTAGCATTCGTATATATATTTAAATCTCACTTAAATTACTTCTAATCATCTTTATGAGTGATTTGCAGTAGATTAATCTTGTTCAATTTGAGATTAGACAAAAAGTTATTCATTGTGTCAAAAGCATTAAATGCTTATTGAGAAAAGCAAAGCTACAATCAGAATGAGATTTTGTAGCGAACGAAACCATTCCTACGAGGAATACTTATTCCGGCTATCATTCTGAGTCACCCTCTGCACAAGTACATTCGACGGCGAATGCATTTAATGAAGCAACGATGGATTATACTCAACGGAAATCATTTGTGCCTAACTTAATTATGAAGAGACACAACGACTATATTCAAGTTCTTCACAACGACATTAATTGAAGATCGCTATAAATGCTCACTACATTTAATTTCACCAACTACTGAACAACCGAAACTCTGCGCATTCAATTTGTCTCAGTTTTTACTTACTGTTTCATTAAACTCTCTTAATATCTTCAGATATTTTCTTGTACTTCAGTGTTCATTAATTATCTACTTAGTAAGGAGTTAAACACTTATTTGATTTTCTGTTTAAATCTTAAGATTGTGGAACCTTAAGTGTGGGTGTACGATTACAACTTGTAAGGGGGAGTGAGTCCTAGTGTGATAGGATCATCTCGAGTACAAAGTGTGTAATTGTAACCGTTTGAGGGTTAGTGAAATACCCAAAGTATTTGGTGACTAGACGTAGGTTAAAGAATTAGACCGAACCAGTATAAATTGCTTGTGTCATGTCTCTTTGTCTCTTCTCTGTATCCATTTTTATTATCTGAAAGAGAATTTCGAAATCCCTTATTCACCCCTATGTGATATTCTATCTTCATTTGGTATCAGAGCGTGGTTTCTCTGTTGGGCTTAACATCCTGAGATCGATCATGGAAGGAATATTACTTGATGGAGCATCTATCAATCTCCTCCTGGCTTCAACGGTGAACATTATGCCTTCTGGAAGGCCAACTTTAAAGTGTTTGTCATAGCGACTGAGTTTGGCTTATGAAGAGTGTTCTAAAGAGGAAACTATGAACCTGTTTCCGTTGAAGATGGAGTTCGTATCACAAAGCTGGAGGAAGAGTATGATGAGAATGACAGAAGACTTGTCACTCTAAATAGCAAGGCTATCTTAATGCTTCAAAGTGCTCTTAGTCAACAAGAATATTTTTGTATTTGCAATCTGTCAACTACAAAGGATATGTGGAAGGCGTTGGAAATAACCTATGAAGGAACTTCCGGCATCAAAGAGAATCGTATCAATACCTTGACAACCGAGTATGATCTTCTTCAAATGAAGATCAGTGAATCCATAGATGATTTCCAACTTCGCTTTATCATTTGATCAATCAATTAGCAGCCTTGGGTAAAACTTACGAGCAAGCCCCTCAAGTCAAAAAAATCCTCAATGTCTTAACAAAAGATTGGGAAGCTAAAGTCACAGCTACCGAAGAAGCCCGTGGATAATCAATGCAATCTGTAGTTGCCTTATTCGGAAGCCTATCTGAATATGAAAGCAAGCTCAAATTTAAAAAAGGCTTGGATGAAATCAACACCAACAAAAGCAAAGGTGTAGCTCTCAATGCTGTGAAAGAGAAGGAAGCTAAAGACGAAGATGATGATGATGATGACGACAGAATGGGCATGTTTGTGCGAAGATTCAAGAAGTTTTATAAGAAGGATCAAGGCTTCAGAAATAGATTTCAGAAAGGAAGCTTGAGTAATAGACGCGATTTCAAAGATAAAGATCAAATTATTTGTTATGAGTGCGAGAAGCCTGGCCATATTAAATCTGAATGCCCGCAGTTAAAAGGCAAAGAAGAAGAAGTTTAACCACTTCAAGAAAAAGGCCTATGTGTCTACAATATGGGGAGACAGCTCCTCGGACGAAGAAGAAAGTGAGGAAGACGAAGTTGCTTGTCTCGTTGCAGAAGAAGAGTAAACTGAAAACAATGATGAAGAGATATATGATTTTGAACCCACTTATGATGAGTTACTTTCTAAGTATAATGATTTACATTCTGAATTTAAAAAGATTGCAAAAGAACTCATTGCTTCCAGAAAGAAAATCAAATTTCTTGAGCAACAAGCTAAAGATATTCCTCCTGTTTCCGAAAATGTGATTTGCAAAAACTGTCTGGATCTTATAAAGAAAAACTCTTATCTTACGAAAACACTTGAGAAACTCATTAAGGGTAGTGAAATGCTCAATGTGATTTTGAAAGTTCAAAGGTTTACAAACGATTGATCAGGCATAGGATATAATCCTACTTTTGACAAAAAGAAAGCCAAAAATAAAACTGGTGGAAAATCCTATTTGAATTATTTTCAAAAATTTGTTCATACTTCAAACCCTTTTGCTCACTGTAATTACTATAACCGAAAGGAACACAGTACCTCATCTTGTTTTTATAAGAAAGATAGATGAGATAAACTTGTTGGCAACTATCAGTGGCTACCTAAGGGAACCTATGTTCCCAAGGCCCGATCTAACCCCAAAGGACCCAAGAAAAGATTGGTACCTAAAACTTAATCTCTTCTGACTTGCAGGTTTGTCTGAGAGAATCAAGAACCAACAAATGGTATATTGACAGTGGGTACTCCAGGCACATGATGGGAGATCAAACCAAATTTGTTACAATGAGATCAAAGATGGTGGCAAAGTCACCTTTGGAGGTAACCAATCCGGAAAGATCTTTGGAATTGGCGAGATTGGCGCAAAGAATGGACCTTAGATCAAAGATGTGTATTTAGTGGAAGGTCTCTGTCATAACCTCCTGAGCGTTAGTCAAAGTGCTGACAAGAATAACTGGATCATTTTTGATTCAGAAGAATGCCTCATTATTAACAAAGATGATCTCCCAATCGATAAAGGTAAACTTAAGGTATTATTTAAAGCACCTAGAGAAGGTAATTGCTATACCTTAGATTTACCTAAAGTTAGTTTTGAAAAATGTTTTGTTAACAACTTGGATGAAAGTTGGCTGTGGCATAAGCATCTGCTCATGTGAACATGTTTCAACTGGACAAGTTGTTAAGAAAAGATTTAGTTATTGGTTTACTGAAACTACGATTTAAAAATGACATGATATGTGATTCTTGTCAAAGAGGTAAACAAACTAAATCATCCTTTAAAAATAAGATTGAAATCTCGACCAATCGACCTTTTCAACTACTTCATATGGATTTAATCGGACCGGCAAGAACAAACGTGATGAATCCGCAATCATAGTCCGTAACAAGGCTAGATTGGTTGCCAAAGGCTATAATCAAGAAGAGGGTATTGATTATGAGGAAACGTATGCTCCAATGGCTAGATTGAAGCTATATGAGTACTCTTAGCCTTTGTGTGTATCAAGGGATTTAAACTCTATCAAATAGATGTTAAGAGTGCCTTTCTAAATGGTTTTATTCAGGAGGAAGTTTACATTGAACAACCTCCTAGTTTTGAAAATGATCCTTATCCAGATCATGTTTACCGTCTCAAGAAAGCCTTATATGGTCTTAAACAAGCTCCTAGAGCTTGGTATGAGTGGTTAAGTAAATTTCTTTTGGATCAAGGTTTTGTCAGAGGTAAAGCAGACACAATACTCTTCATTAAGACTAACAAGCGTAATGAAATCTTAATCGTGCAAATCTATGTGGATGACATAATATTTGGTGCTACTAATTGTTGGAAATTATGCCCTAGGGGCAGATCATTGTACTTTAACGTTATTATTAATTAAAGTATTTCTCCGTTTAGTTATCATTTCATTTGTATGTTTATAATGATACCTGTATCCTTGGACATATCTTATAGATTATCTTAAATGTCCCTGGTCGTTCACCTACGCGGGAGCGAAGATGAAATAAGACCAGTATGACTTTGATGAGTATAAAGATACGATTCAAAGTCATAGGCACTTGTAAGAGTACAAGTTGCTGGACTGACCCACTATGAGAAAGCTGCATGGATTAAGTCATAAGCTTTTCTCATGTATAACCGCATCACAATGCCCTTTGACCTGAGATCATCATGGATTCCTACATGAGAGTCGTTGATCTTTGACCTAGTCAAAAGTCACCTTTGACCAGGCGATGATAAAGGCTTTGATCGGGATCAGTGATTTTCATGCAGAGGAATGTGAATGGTCAAGATGAAATTTGTCCCTCACATTTGTAGAGAGATAATACTGGGCCCTCGATAAGTGAGTCTGAGAAATGTATGGCCATACTACGATGGAAAGGAGTTTCCATTTCAGTTATTAGACCACTTAAGAATCGAGAAAGTAATGGTCAAGAATAGGAAGTTGACATTATCCATGCCTCATCCTTGACCAAATTATCGTGTGACAAAATGGACGTGACATGGTTGTATGATAGGTTGTATCATATCATCGATCCCCATATGAATTGGGTAGTCGCAATGTCTTGCTAGAGGCCGCTTGCGACTTGTGGGCTGGTACACTATTGGCTCGCTGCCAATCTCATGTGGGCCTGCAGGGTCGTACACAAGAATAACCCAACACAAGCAATTATGTCCAGATTCATTAAATCTTAGATATGTCTAAGATTTAATGAAAGCAACGTTTTCATCTAAGAAGGATATATGTATATATATATATATATATTATAATTCGAAATTAAATATTGTTAATATTATATAGATTATAATATTATTATATAATATTTGTTTTGTATTTAATTTATTTGATAAATTAAATACCTAAAACGAATAGAGATATAATATCTCATTTAATGTTTAAAGAAAGATATTATATCTTAGGTTTAATTTAAATTGAGATACAATATCTCATATTTAATTAAATAGATAGATATCATATCTTAGATTTAATTTATTAAGATAAATTAAATCACCAGGCTTTTAATTTGGATTAAATAAATAGATTAGATTAGATCTGTTGAATGATTTAATTAATATATTATTTTAATCTAAATTCGAATTCAAGATTATTTAAGACTAATTTTGAATATTTTAATACGGCTCATTAGGGTTTTAGAAACTCTATAAAAGGATGATGATCTAGTCATATTAGACACACGAACGAATTGAAAGAGCCATAAAAAGGAAAAACCCTAGAGGAGAGACGTGAGACGCAAAAGCTTGAAGGCGCTAGCACGCTTTCCCGTCCGTGTTGGAGTGTTGTTCAAAGTGTGGATACCGGTAGAGGGAGTGGATTCGCAGAGTCGGCTCCTGTTGATCGAGTAGGTAGCCCACAAGATCAAATTGAACGAGACGCTCACGAGTTCGCGTAGGTACGGTTCTTTCTAACCCGATTTAAACACCATTGATAGATCCTCCTTTGGGATTTGCAACTTTTTAAATGGATGAAATCCTTTCGCTGTGTGTACGGATCCCATCACTAATGACTCTCTTTGTGAGGAATTTTCCAAGAAAATGCAGGGTGAATTTGAAATGTCAATGATGGGTGAGATCAATTACTTCCTCAGACTGTAAATCAAACAACGAAAAAATGGGATTTTCATCTCTCAAACAAAGTATCTCTGTGATTTGCTCAAGAAGTTTGGGATGGAACATTGCAATGGAGCCGACACTCCAATGAGCTCAACTGCCTCTCTAGATGCAGATGAAGAAAAAGGCAAGGACTTCAACATAACCAAGTCTAGAGGGATGATCAGATCATTGTTGTACTTAACCGTAGGTAGACCCAACATTCAATTTAGTGTGGGTATGTGGGCAAGATTTCAAGCTGCTCCAAAGGAAACACATGCCGAGTATGTGAAGAAATTTTTTCGATATCTTGCTAACACAAAGGAGCTCGGACTATGGTTTCCAAAAGGTCAACAAGAATTTTTGGTAGCATATTCAGATTCGGGTCATGCTGGCTTCAAGACCGATAAAAAGAGCACAAGTGGTCAATGTCAATTTCTGGGTGGATCATTTGTCTCTTGGTTCAGTAAGAAACAAACTACGGTTTCTATCTCATCGACTGAAGCTGAATATATTGCCGCTTCAAGTTGTTGTGCTCAAGTCCTATGGCTCAAGCAATAACTATCTGATTTGGGAATCAATCTGAAGGAAGTTCCAATTCTCTGTGACAACACCAACACAATAAGCTTGGCGAAGAATCTCATTCAACATACAAGGACCAAGCATATTGATGTGAGACATAAGGGATCACGTGCAAAGAAAAATGTCAAGGTGATGTTCATTCCCACACATTTACAACTTGCAGACATATTCACAAAGCCCTTGGCTAAAGAACAGTTCACATCCATTCGAAGAGAATTGGGCATGGTAAATCCCAACGAACTGTAAGTAATCAATTTCATTAGTCATTTATGAGATTTAATCGAATTATGATTACTTACTTAAGCATCGAAGCTTCTAGATTTATTGTTTACAAGATGCTTTATTCCATAGCTGAATAACAGAGATTAACAGAGGTCCTCATGCTCGAATAAGCATTCCTAGTATGCTCGAGAAATGACGGGAACAACTCTATGCAAAATCAAAAGCTTCCAATTGTGCTCGAGCAACAACGAGAAATGAGCTTGCTTAAGATATATATTAGAACCCTGCTTGAGCATCAACATATCTCTCTACTCGAGCAGTGTTGTTGTCATATGATAAATATTGATCTAGATCCTTCTCTATGGCTTCAAGAATCAAAGTTCAAATCACAGGGATTCAAGTGTTCTCAAGACACACTTGATGTGAGGTATTTTTGTTGGATATGATTAGTTTTGATGATGTCTTATATAAATGCCATTATTAAGAGCAAAAAGCTTGTATACTATATTTATCTCCTACTTTGACTAACTATTATATATTTAATGTAGATTAGTCCAAGTTGAATTATAAAGATTAATCAAGAAGGAGATAAGAGGTTACGGAAAGAAAAAGAAGAACTTGTAGAGAATATCAAGGAAAGGATTTTGGGAATGATCAAGAGAAGAGAAGAAAAGAAAGAAAAAATTGAATTGTGGAAAATGATCAAGGAAGAAGAGAAGAGAAGAGAAGAAAGAAAGAGTTGGTTTATGAAGAATGATCGAGAGAAGAGAAGAGAAGAAAGAAAGAGTTGGTTTATAAAGAGGAAGAGAAGAAAGAAAGAGTTAAGTTATGGAGAATGATCAAGAGAAGAAGAAAGAAAGAAGAACTTGCTTGATGGAATGAGAAAATCATTCTACAAGCTCTTAGATTGATTCTAGAAGTATCCACGATGATATGGAAGTTGGAATGGCTCAAATCAGAGTTAAAATAAGCAAAATCAAGCTTCGGGATGAATTAACTCGAGCCAGGATGTCTAGACTCGAGTTAGAATGGTTTCTACAGTGTTTTGGGCATCTGGTACAAGTTTACTCGAGCCAGGAAATCATTGACTCGAGCTAGGGCCTTGACTCGAGTAAACCATATTGCTGACTTGAGCCAATAGTGATTCTCAAACCATTTTCGCACTCTGGAACAAGTTGACTCGAGCCAAGGTTTCAGTTGACTCAAGCCAAGTGTCTTTTCAGCAACTCTGTTCTACTCTGTTTCACGTTTAGCTCGGGCGATGTCTGGTAATTCAATGATATCTCCCAAACCAGAGATCAGATTAAGGTGAAACAATGGCATATGAAACTAGACTCCAAATTCGTCATTTGGATATAAAATTCAAGCCCAAAGGAGTTCAGATGATAGAGATATGAATTTCACAAGTTGGACCATCAATTCACGCCACACATCAGACCAAGCTTTGGTATTTTGGGTGTATCTCACTATATAAAATTCTAATTGAGCTGAAACTAGTGCCATTTGAAAGTAGACTCCAAATTAGTTCCATCAAGAGTTGAACCAGTCAAAACAAAGTTCAGACCAGGGAGATATGGCCTTCGAAAGTTGACACTGGAAATTCTAGAATCATATCAGCATAGGCTCAATTTTCTGGATATAGCTCACATTATACACAACCAAATGAAGTTAAACCAATTCCATATGAATGTAGACTCAACAAGTGTTTCACAAATTTTGGAAGCAACAAAGTTTGATGGGATCTTACCTCGAGCCAAGGCTTTGTGAACCTCGAGTCAAAGCAAGGTAGAGAGTTAGACATTTTGGGAGAGGTTTTTACCTCGAGCCAGAAAATTCACCTCGAGTCAAATGCTTATGAAGCTAATGGATCAATTGATGATTGACTTGAGCCAGGATTTTGGTTGTCTCGAGTTTGGGCACATACTCGAGCCAAGGATATTGCTGCCTCGAGTCATGTTGTGTTAAACTTCTCTATGCTTTAAACGATGGATTGACTCGAGCCAGAATTGGTTTTAACTCGAGCTAATTGCAAGTCAGATAGCAATGATCTTTGGAGAAGACTAATTGACTCGAGCCAGGATAAATATTGACTCAAGCCAATTTCTCTCAGTTTGAAGTTCACCGTGTCCAAATAGCTTAAATCATTGATTGTGATTTCATTAATCCTTATCATCACTCATTATTATTCCTAACTATGTTTAATCAATTTGTTAATGAGTTTTAGATGATTATATGAAGAATTAACATCAGATTATCAAAAAGCAGATGATGATGTCAGAAGCTTCAACGATAATAGTTCTCCAACGGTCGAATAGTTCCAACGGTCATATACGCTCACAACGGTCATATTCAAACCCGGAAAAATTGCTCAATGTTCTTCATTGACTATAAAAGGAGAACCATTCAAAATAGAGATAACGATGAGAGCTTACACTATCGAAATGAATGATATTCTGAATCCAACATTTAGCTCACATACTCTCTGTTCTCAATTCTTGTATAGTTCATCATAGAGAGTGAAATGATTTGTATTGTACTTCAGTGTTTATTCATCTTCTCTTTTAGAGAGAACATTTCTGATTATTAAATCATTGTAAGAATCTCAAGTTGTGAGACTTAGAGATTGGTTTATCAGTTTACAACTTGTAAGGGGGAGTGTATCCTAGTGAGAGGATAACTTCGAGTACAGAGTGTGTAACTGATTGAAAAGAGTATCTCAGTGAGAGATTCGGCTTCACAAGTGCTTGGGTGAACTTGTGCGTTTGTATAGGCTTCTCTTGTGCCCGGTTAAACAAGAGGATAGTGGATTGAAAATCTCAAGTGGAGCTTGGGACCGGACGTAGGTCAAGGATTGGGCCGAACCGGTATAAATCACGCTTGCATATTCTCCTCCCTTATCTCTTATATTTCCAAAGATATGCTTATTTGAATATCTAACTGTTGATTTAGAAGACGCGAAAAGATTTTCAAAGTTTCAAGTTTTTAATCTTTACCCAATTCACCCCCTCTTGGGTTCAGCCGGTTCTACAATTTCTAGCTCTTTATGTTTTCTATTAATTATCTTGGTTCCGTTTCTGCCCGAGCAGGCCACATAGTTTTCCCGAGCAACTACGGTGCTCGAGCAATGTTGCTCTGTCATTTGTTTAAATTCTCATGTTTCTTGATTTCCTTCTTTCTCCATCCGTCTTGTCTTTCTCCTTTTCTCCCAAACCCTACTTCCTCTTCACTCTCCAAACCTCTACGATCCTTGTCAATTTCTTTCCAATCCTCTTCATTCTCACATTTTCATATGGCTCGCACAATAGGAGGTTCTCGCAATCCATCTCCGCCGAAATCACCCGATCATTCGCTTGTCAAAAAATCTTGGATTTCATATAGGAGCAAACCTCAAAGAAGACGAAGACTTCGATGAAGCCGTCGAAGAAGACCTAGTCGCTAGCAAAACCCTTAGCGAAAAGCAAGACAACAGTGAAAAAGAAGGCAAAAGCATTGGCTTTTGAAGATCAACCCAAGCACCGTATGAGGTTCCAAACTCAGTCATTGCCCTCTGGTAAAGGGAAGAGTACCAGGACCTCTTCTCCTTCCTTGTCTGATTCTGAATATGTTGACGCTTACAACTCTCAAAATCCTCAACTTTCGGTGAGTCAAAAATCTAGCAAGAGACCACAGACATCGAGCAGTCAGAAACAACCATCGGTTAGTCGGGAACATGCCTCTGGGGTTGGTTCAGATGGTCCTACTGCCTCTCAATTAGAAGGAAATGTACTTGAACCTTCACTTGGTATGATTGTTGATCTACTTGTGGTTGAAGATTTCCAGAACTTTTCATTCTACTTTGAACAGAGACCATTTTGTCCAATTGTCTATGTTAATTTGGCCTATTTTAGATATAAATGTAATCTGGATCTTACTGAGTGGCTTCTACAATTTCTACCTCTGCTTCGTATTTGACTTCCTTATTCACCTGAGGTTGTTAGATGTTTCTACTATCACATGCATTTACAACAAAAGATTAATGAGGATGATGATGATACACTGGTCACAAAGATTCGAGGCCAGGAGATTAAGATTACTACTTCTGATTTAAACGTTCTTCTCGGTGTTGTTGATGCCCCTGAGGATCCTCCAAAATTGTCTGATGCTGAATGCCACATAATTCTTCTTTCTGACATACCATATGATGGTAAGAAGGTCAATGTCTCATCGACAATGATGAAAGATGAGTATAGAGTGTTGTGGTATGTGTATAGTAAGAGTCTGGTGCAGAAAGGATAGAGCTTTACCACTTTGTTAACAAGGACTTCGAGAGGTTTGCTTCAATCATTGCTAAGGAGCCTAGGAATCTTGGCAAATGGATCTTATATGAGATGATCACCTTTATATCAGAGGCCCCTGTAAGAAGAGAGCCACTATACCTTATCCTTCTTTGGTCTCACACATTCTACAAAAACTTATAATATCTGGTATCTTTCTGACGACAAAGAAAAGTTTCCAATGAGATTTGGCACCGAGCATATGGTCAGGATGAGAATCTCATTCATTGAAGCTACAACAAAGAAGAAGATAAAGAAAGAAAAAACAGTGGTCAAGCCTTCGACATCTAAAATTCCTGATGAAGCTGAATCTTCTCAGGCTCCTTCTACATCTGCAGCTGCTCCACCTTCTTCCACCAATGCCTCTATTCAAGCCATTGTCGACCAGGTAGTTCAGAAGGCCATTGCTCCTTTGATTACTCATTGCAATGAGGTTGTCTCTGTGCCCAACAATTTTAAACAAGTCAATATCCATATGGTCAAAGCCATGGGTGAAGAATTGGAGTGATTTACTACTCAGATAAACACAAATTCTCAACATAACTTTAAGTTTCAGACAAACTTGAAAGAGGTAATGATCAATCTACAATAGCATGTCTATAATCTTGACAAGTCAATGGATGCCTTGGGGATGAAGCTTCACTCTCAATCATCTGCCTCTAGTTCTGTTCCTTCATCTTCTACTTTTCCTGAGTCTCAGCCTATAGTTGCTCCTGATCTTGTCTCTGAGCCTTCTCCTGAACCTTCTGAGCCTTCTTCTGCCCAGCCATCCTCCTTAGCCCTTACCCTTTCTGTTCCCCTCCTCTTTGACTGATGACAAAGGGGGAGAAGAAAAGATATGACACTTCTGGTTCTATCACTAATGTTTACTATCAATGAAATAATGTGTTTATGGCATCTCTGTTTCTTTCGCTACATATTTCATCATCCGTGCTTACTGACATCAAAACCAAGTTTAAAACTTATCTAAAATCTTTTCAAAGTATTGTCATCAGAAAAAGGGGGAGAATGTTAGTTCTCGGTGTTTTGATGATAACAAATAATAAGGTTTTTATTTAGCTATTGTTGCCCAAGTAAGAAGTATACTCGAGCACACTCCATACAACAGTATGTTAAGTATTTTATAGAAGCTTACTCGAGCATCAGATAGGTAACGCTCGAGCAGCTTACTCGAGCAAGGCATTCTTTGTGTCTGAGCATGGTCGAGCTAGAATGAAGAATACTCTCTGTCAAGCTGCTACTCAAGTAGCAGGTAAGTAATGCTCGAGCAAAGGTAAATCTATACTCGAGCACTATCGCTAAAGTAACATTCTTTCTCTCTGATTGCCTAATACCTGAGCAAGGTTTCTATGTTGCTCGAGCATGGTACTCAAGCAGAACTATCAGCCTACTCGAGCAGTCACAATCCTCCATCTTAACTGCTCTCTGTTTAAGGTATACTCGAGCAAAGTCTAAGGGTTGCTCGAGCATGCTACTCGAGCATGTTAAATGTTGTACTCAAGCATACGTATTTATTTCATTGTTTCTTCTATCTAACTAATGCTCGAGCAAGTTCTTAGGTATACTCGAGTAGTCTCTTCAAGCATAATATAAATGCTACTCGAGCACCAGCAACAAAGACTTCTAATTTAGTAAAGAATTCAATGTTACTCGATCAATAGAAATTCAGTGCCCGAGCATGGTGCTCGAACATGGGCTCGATATTACTCGAGCATGAGTGACTTTCACACTTCTGCAAAGGCTATTTACATATGAACCCAACAGCTAGTATTTTCGAATTGATTAAAGCCTGAACGGATCTTTAATGGTCATAACCTTCAATCCAGTATAAATACATGAAGGTTTGAAGTCTACAAGCAGAGAAGACATACATAGAAAAACTCATACAAGCATATCAGTCTTTTACTGCTTAATTCGCATCCTGTATCTTTGATACATTGTACTTTAGTAATCATCTTTATTCACTCTTAGAGAGAGTTCATTTATGTAATTCATTCATTGTAAGAATCTCAAAGTTGTGGGACTTTGAGGTTGGGTTTTCAGATTACAACTTGTAAGGGGGAGTGTATCCTAGAGAGAGGATAGCTTTCGAGTACAGAGTGTGTATCTGATTTGAGTGATAGTAGAAAAACCCAGAGAGTCTGGGGACTGGACGTAGGTCAAGAGTTGAGACCGAACCAGTATAAATCTTATGTGTCAAGCTCTTCTTCCTTATCTCCATTTAGCTTCTGTTGTGTGAGTGTTTTAAAAAGAATTTTTAAAATCCCCAATTCACCTCCCTTCTTGGTGATTTCCTTCACTTTCATTTGGTATCAGAGCCTGACTATCTACTTGAAGGATTAACATCCTAGATCAAAAGATCCAATGGAAGGAATTCTACCCGATGGAGCCTCAATCAACAGACCTCCAGGTTTCAATGGAGAACATTACTCTTTCTGGAAGGCTAAATTCAGAGTCTACGTAATGGCAACTGAGTATGGCCTATGGAAGGTGTTCGAGAAAGGAGACTATGTTCCAGCCTCAACTAAAGATGGTGTCAATACTCGTAAACCAGAAGAAGCGTATGATGAGAATAACAGAAAGCAAGTCACTCTCAACATGAAGGCAATCCACATGTTACAAAGTGCTCTAAGCCAAAAAGAGTATTTTCGAATTTGCACTTTGACATCTGCCAAAGTTATGTGGGAAGCTCTTGAGATAGCCCATGAAGGGACAGCTGGAATCAAGGAGAATCGAGTAAACACTCTCATGACTGAATAGGATTTATTTCGTATGAAGTCTGGAGAATCCAATGGTGAATTCCATCTTAGATTCACTCATCTGATCAACCTCCTTGCTGCGCACAACCACGCTTGTTTGCTTCTTGCTGAACCATGAGACAAGTGAGCCACCAAGAAATTCACATTGGCCACTTGTGCTCTTTCTATCCGTCTTATAGCCGGCATGGTCCGAATCTGAATATGCCACCAAATGTCCAGGTTGACCTTTGGGAAACCACAATCCAAGGGTCTTTGTGTCAGCAAGGTATTTGAAGATCCTCTTCACATTCTCAGCATAAGACTCCTTTGGAGCAAATTGAAACCTTGCACACATCCCCACACTGAATTGGATGTCAGGGTGGCTTGCAGTAAGATAGAGCAATGATCCAATCATTCCTCTATATCTTGTTATGTTGAAGTCCTTGCCCTCTTCATCAGCATCCAAAGAAGTGGTTGAGCTCATTGGAGTATCGGCTCCATTGCATTGGTCCATCCCAAACTTCTTCAAACAGATCATTGAGATACTTGGTCCGAGATATAAAGATTCCATCTTTTCTTTGCTTGATTTGCAGACCAAGGAAATAGTTGAGCTCTCCCATCATGGACATCTCAAATTCTCCCTGCATATTCTTAGCAAAATCTTCACACAAAACATCATTAGAAGCACCAAATATAATGTCATCAACATATATTTGAACAATTAAAATTTCACCAAGCTTATTACTCTTTATGAAGAGAGTTGTATATGCTTTTCCTCTAATAAAACCTTGATCAAGAAGGAATTTTCTCAATCGCTCATACCAAGCTCTAGGAGCTTGTTTAAGACCATAAAGGGCCTTCTTGAGATTATATACATGATCTGGATGATAATCATTTTCAAAACGGGAGGTTGTTCTACATAAACTTCCTCTTGAATAAAAGCATTTAGAAAAGCACTTTTTACATCCATTTGATATAGCTTGAATCCTTTGACACAAGCAAAGGCTAGAAGAACTCTTATGGCTTCCAATCTTGCCACTGGAGCATAAGTTTCTTCATAATCAATTCCTTCTTCTTGATTATAGCCTTTAGCAACCAATCTTGCCTTGTTACGGACAATGATTGCTGATTCATCTCGTTTGTTCTTGAATACCCATTTGGTGCCAATGAACAGATGGTCTTTGGGCCTAGGTACCAAATCTCAAATTTGATTCCTATCAAATTGATGTAACTCCTCTTGCATAGCTATCACCCAATCATTGTCTGAAAGGGCTTCATCTATCTTAGAGGGTTCAATATGAGATATAAATGCAGAAAAAATTACTTCATTCAAAGTGCTGTTTCTGGTTCTTCTTGATTTACATCACCTATTACTTGGTCCAAAGGATGATTCCTTATGAACTTCCAAGCTCTAGGCTGAGACTGATCAGGATTTTCAATATTATTTTGGGGACCAGCATCAAAAACATTTTCAGGGTTTTCAATAGATGCAAGAGTAGTTTTCGAAAAGAATTGATTTTTGAAATTTGTTTCCTCATCATCATCCAAGGATTTATCAGTTTTGGATTCACAGAAAACAACATGCATAGACTCTTCAACAATTCGAGTACGAGTATTAAAAACTCTATAAGCTTTACTCTTATTTGAATATCCTAAAAATATACCTTCATCCGCTTTGGGATCAAATTTTCCCAAATTGTCCTTACCATTATTGTGGATGAAGCATTTACATCCGAAAACATGCAGATGAGCCAAGTTTGGCTTTCTTCCCTTGTACAGCTCATAGGGAGTTTTGCTCAACTTCTTCCGGAGATATGCCCGATTTGAGATGTAGCAAGCCGTACTCATTGCATCAGCCCAGAACACTTGAGAAGTGTTGTTCTCATTTAGCATTGCTCTTGCCATCTCGGTGAGGACTCGATTCTTCCTTTCTACAACACCATTCTGTTGAGGAGTCCTTGGGGCTGAGAAGTTGTGATCTATACCATTGTTGTCACAGAACTTGGCAAATGCATGATTTTCGAAATCTCCTCCATGATCAGTTTGAATTCTTGAAATTGAGAACCCTTTCTCGTTTTGGACCTTCTTGGAAAAACAAACAAACTGATCAAATGTTTCATCTTTAGAGGATAAGAAAATAGCCTAAGCAAATCTAGAAAAATCATCAACTATGACCAAAGTATAAAGATTGCCACCAAGGCTTTTTACTCTAGCTGGTCCAACTAGATCCATATGAAGTAGTTGAAGAGGTCTATTAGTTGAAATTTCATTTTTAGATTTGAAAGAAGATTTGGTTTGTTTTCCTTTTTGACAAGTATCACAAATCATGTCGTTTTTAAATCAAAGTTTTGGAATACCAATAACCAAATCCTTTTTTAAGTAATCCGTCAAGTTGAATCATATTGACATGAGCTAATCGCTTGTGCCATAACCAACTATCATCCAAATTACTAACAAAACATTTTTCAGAAGCAGAGACATTTCTAGAGAGATTAAGTGTGTAACAATTTTCATCTCTAGGAGCTCTGAATAAAGCTTTTGATTTAATATTTTCCAAAGGGAGATTTTCTTTACTTACAATCAAGCACTCCTCAGAATCAAAGATAACTAGATTACCTTTATCAGTGCTTTGGCTTACACTGAGGAGATTGTGGCAAAGTCCTTCCACAAGGTAGACATATTTGATTTGTGGTCCTTCATTGTTTCCAATTTCACGAATGCCAGCAATCTTTCCAGATTAATTTCCACCAAAGGTCACCTTGCCACCATCCTTGGGCTTGATTGAGACAAATTTGGATTGGTCTCCCGTCATATGTCTTGAGCATCCACTATCAATGTACTACTTGTTGGGATTTGATGCTCTTAGACAAACCTACAAAACATAACCAATCAGGTCTTAGGTACCCAACTTTTCTTGGGTCCTTTGGGGTTAGTTTGTGTCTTAGGGATCTTGTAAGATTCCTTTGGCACCCATTGATAATTTCCTGATGGTTTAATCTTTCTTTCCATTTTATGAAAATAGGAAGAAGTAGTATGACCCTTGCGATTGCAATAATTGCAATGAGCAAAAGGATTTGAAGAATGAACAGATTTTCTAAAGTAGTTCATATAGTTCTTTTCTCCAAATTTCTTTTTCCCTTTTCTTTTATCAAAATTTGGTTTGTAACCGATTCTTGATCTATCATTTATGAATTTTTGTTCTTTCAAAATGACATTAAGCATTTCACTTCCTCTAGTGAATTTCTCAAGTGCCTTTGTAAGATGTAAATTCTTTTTCTTAAGATCAGGGCAATCTTTACAAACAGCATTTTCAAGATGGGAAATCTTTTCAACTTGCAGTTCAAGAGTGACATTTTTCTTTTTCAAGACAATATATTTTTCTGCAAGTTTTTCAAATTTTGTTTGAACAACAATGTACTCAGCAAACAATTCATCATAGGATGGTCTTGAATCGTATACCTCATCATTGTTGTCATGTTGCTCTTCTTCTTTAGCAACTAAACAAATATTCACTTTGTCTTCCTCATCAGCTTCATCTTCATCAGATGAGCTATCTCCCCAAATAGCTGAGATGTAATACCCGGATTTTAGCAAATCTGGAATTTCTGAGATAAAGGAAAATTAATGAATATTTTAATGAAGTAAATTCATGAGATAAACTGTTACAGAAAATTGTTATAATTATAGAGTAAATTTTCAAAAAGTTACGGAAAATCATGAACAGAATGACTAAAAATGATATAATGGTGATAAAAACAATCTAAAAATATTATGATAAATACCGAAAGATCATGAAAAATTATAAGAAAAATATGGAAGTGTTATCCCTAATTATAAGAATTTAATAAATTATTTCAGAGGAAATAACATGAAGAAAAGTTTAAAAAGCATTTCAAAATCATAAAGTAACCTGATGGGGTAAACATTTTTAACATTTTACATAGGATATAAAATGACAATATCAAGATAGAAGTTTGTAAGATAACAATATACTTTAAATTAGTAAAGATAAATATATGAAGAAACCTTATCCTAAAAAGATCACTAAACGAAGAAATTAGGTCGATTAAGCCCTAACGGGCGGGGTAAAACGAGAATTTTTGGTAAAAATATTATATTTTTAAAAAATGGAAAAAATTATGGAAAAATAATTAAAACTGAATTTTTAAAAGAGGGGGCGAAATTATGGTTATTTTTAATTAAAAAGAATTGTTTAAATAATTAAAATGATAATTAGAATAAAATAATAATATAATGCGGTGAGTCGGCATATAGACAAAGCCGAGGGGAAAAGTTAGAAATAAATTCTACAGGTAAACCCGAGAGGTAAAAGTCTTTTCAGACTGATCAAATTAAGAACAAGTGAATTTTTACACGAAGAAAGAATTTACCGTGCGTTGTTTCCGCAACCGAAAACCCTAATTTCAAATAAGACGAAAAGTTGATTAGATAGAGTAGAGTCGATAGGCAAAGTGAGAACCTATAGAAACAATTGCGTCTTTTTAAACACGAGATTAAGTTAGGCAACAACCGGACGTTTTACGATTCGGTGAATTGTTGTCCGTAAGTTGGTTTTATCGGAAGCGATTTCCGTAATCGGACGCGTTTGTCCGAATATCTTCCGACGCACCGAGAATACCTGGATATGATCAAAAAGAAGATCCAAATAGATAATATGAAAGAGGATGAAAAGACCTTCAAAGTTACATCCCGGATTTTTGAGTTTCTGCAAAATCGTGCGAAACGGACACCGATCGGGTAGCTTTATCGGGTCGGAGGCCATAAAGCAAGAGCCATCATGGATGACAACTCATCCATTAACTTTTGGGCTCTTTGATGTCGAACAAGACCTTGAATGGTCAAGATTGCTTCTCCCAAAACCCTAGATCCAACAGCCAGAATCATATCTGAAGACTTTTTGTTAATACCCACCTTGTCCCTCCCTTCTTCTATAAATAGCAAGCACCTCTCCTCTCATTCTTCACACCAAAATTCGAAACCTAGAGAGAGGTTCTAGAGAGAGAAGCTCTGGAAAAATTCTGCCTTACTTCGAGTAAGTTCTTCTGTCCTTAGCTTTTAGTTTCCGAAGTTCTTTCGGTAGTTATAGTAGAACTGTTGTTTTGATCTAGGAAGTTTCAGAATATATTCCTATACTTGTTTTTATGCCTCATTGCATTGAAAGATGCCCGACGAGGTAAAAACATAGTGGGGATAATTTTGAAATGGAATAAGGTCAAAGTAACGAAGTTACGCGAAATTCCGCCAAATAGGGGTAGTAGGGGCAAAATGGTCTTTTTCACCTAAAATGCCCGATATGCTGCCAAATATTCATAAGTGTGTTATTATTCGATTAGAATACTTCGACGTCGAACCGCCGTCGAAATTCCATCGTTCCGCCGTTTGTTTGCCGTTGAGAGCCATTTGTTTATTTGTTTTACGTACGGCCGTCAAAAAAGTACCGTTTTTAGCCGGAAGAGACGGATATCTCGCAACTAAGGTACGGATGCGTACTTTGTAACCCTAACTCTATGCTGCTCATATACTTTTGCGTTATAGATACGTTCATAGACGAGGTTACGTTGAGAATCGTCGAGATACTTACAGACTTTACCCACGGATTATAGTATTGGTAATGCCGTTTGAGTTATTCCTAGCGCGAGGACACGTTGGAGGCGTGGCACGGTTATGTGCGAACTAGTCGAGAGAGACTTTACATACTTTGCTTTGTGCTTATGTTCGTCCATGTTATTGATCATACATCTCTGTTGCTTTTGTGATGATATCTTTGTATTGAAATGAATATCTCGTTGTACGTATACTATTTTATTTGAGCATAAGGTTAACCGTTACCCGAGATCCATATGTGGAATGGATCTCGGCTGTAGCATCGTGTCCGGAGGACCGATGTTTGGCGATCGAGGCTAGCAAAATGGAGTAGGCCAAGACGTGTCTACATTATCTATCGTTTTCTTTAGTTTCTTTAACTTTTGAGAATTTTGGATGACTGTAATCCGATACAATTACACTATGGTCCATATTTTGAATGAAATGTAAATTACTTACTCGCTCCAATGCTCTACTCTGACTACTCTGCTTGAAATATTTGGAAACGTTTTAAAAAAAAAATTTCCACCGTTTTCAAATGGGATGTTACAAACAAATATTCGCTTTGTCTTCCTCATCAGCTTCATCTTCATCAGATGAGCTATCTCCCCAAATAGCTGAGACATAGGCTTTCTTTTTGAATCGGTTGAACTTCTTCTTTTCTTTGTCCTTGTTGTTCAGCTGGGGACACTCAGACTTGATGTGGCTAGGCTTCTCGCACTCAGCAGATAATTGGTTTCTATGTCTCAGTACTGGAGCTGCCTTTGTGAAATTTCTTGTATCCTTGATCCTTTCGATAGAATCTTTTGAATCTTTGAACGATCATGCCAATACCTTTCAAAGGTTTCATATTCAAGTGAAACCTCAAGGTTTCTGATAAAACCTCAAGGTTTCAACGCGACTTCAGAATTTCAAATCTGACGAATTTGCAATACCTTCTTGTTTGATCTTAATACTTTCTATGATTATTCTCTAATGTTCCTAGATATGTTTAACCACTTTTTTAGAGAGTTTCAGATGAATTAGAGAATGTTTATTGAAGGTTTAAAGCTAAAGCAAAAGTGATGTCAGAACATTAAATGCAAAACCCATAAAGTTGCATACTTTTGGGAAATTCATCTCGCACACGCTTACAAAGAATTAAAGAATGATTTCCACATCCAGAAACAGCTACTCCAACGGATTAATTTGCAGGAAGTCAACTCTGAACTTCTGCACAGCTGGATTAAGTGAGAGAAGACACCAAAACTGCTTCCAACAGCTATATTCCTCAGAAATGCACACAACAGCTATATTTTCGAATGGGTTCAAGCCTGAACGGATCTATAACGGTCATAAGCTTTAACTAGCATAAATACCTGAAGATTTGAAGACTTCATACGAAATACGAGTACACGGAAGCGAGAAAAACGTAGGGACACAAGCCGACATCTTCAAGATGCTAATACTCGATTTTCATATCATTTACTCTCTTTCTTAATGTTTACATAGCTTATCATAGAGAGTGAGATTACTTGTAATTGTACTTCGTGTTTATTCATCTACTTCGAGATAGAAGAGTTATTGTATACATCTTACCATACTATTCGAGAGTTACTCAAGATTGGGTGATCTTGAGTGGGAAACACATTGTGTTGATTACAGCTTGTAAGGGGAGTGAATCCTAGGAAGAGGATTACTTCGAGTACAGAGTGTGTAATCAAGCAAGTCTATTGATTACAGTTTGTATATATGGGATACTCTTGATTTTATATATGCCTCTAACAATTGTGTTGAAGTTGATAGTGTTGATAGTTCATCCAAAATTATAAACTGCACATCTATGACTGATGAACAACTGAAGATTGAAGAAGGAGAAATCATTGAATACTCCCATAATCCAGTCAACACAAAGGAACAAGAGGAAGATGATTCCCAGGAAGAGCTCATGGACGATTGTGATCAATCATTATTTGGAGCTCAAGATACACATGTGGTAAACAATTCCAATTCTTCTTGTGTAGTTAAGAAAAATGATTTTGAACATTTGCATAAAATTGTTTTTCAACCAATTACTGATTCTGTTTTGAAAAACAAAAATGTTTTCAATCATGCTAGAAAATTATGTGGGAAGAAAGGATATACAAATATGGGTCATTTGATATTGCATCCCCTCAATCAGCACAATTCTTGCAAAACTGCTCATAATGCACATCATCATATAGTTTGCAATTATTGTGGTAAATCTGGTCACATTTCTCACACATGCTATATTAGAAGAAACTTTAATGTGAGAAATAAATATGTTTGGGTTCCGAAAGACAAGTAAGGTCCAATACTAATGGTGAAGGACCCAAGTATAATTGGGTACCAAAATGTCCATCTAGTACTCCATGTGTGCGGGATGATTTGAATATCAATGGACATCAAGGTACGAGAAAAGAGGAAGAAGAAGCCAAGAGTTTCTCATGCACCATTGAAGAAGATCATAGCATCTATATCAAGCAAGAGAATTCTCAGGGCACCCATTGCTGGAACTACAAGGGCAAATCATAAGAAGCAATGGATGCAAGCAAGAAGAATACATTCAGCCTCAAGAATGAACTACCATGAAGTACCATTCAACTATCTTGAGGAGAATAAGAAAAGAAGGATTTCTCATGCTCCAAGGAAAAGATTTTTGCGTTCTGCATCATATGAGAAAGCGTTGCTTGTTCCCAAGACTAAATTCAAAAAGACAAAGTATCAACGAATGATAAATTGGGTGAGCGAATGCAATCCTTCAAGTACCTAAGGCTAAGGTATGCAAAGGTAAAACCTCCTATGCTATTATTTGAAATATTCATTGAGGTTTTATATCTTATAGTCTTAGGAATAAGCATTGCAAACTATTTGTTTTTAAATTGGGTTTTCACATCCTGATATATGTCTTTTTAAACAGATTGCAATGTTCAATATATTGAACTCTTTATGGATTCTTGTTGATTTGAAAAGAAAGTATTTCTTTGTGCATGAACTCATGATTAATTCATTATACTTTGCTGTTCTGAATTGACTATATTCATAAGAGCATGTGAATTTGATTTTGGTTCCTACAAGCTAACGATGATTGGATCCAAGTAAGGTTGGATACCAAGAAAGAAAAAGATTTATAAGGTTTTGTACGATCAGAGAGAGCTTCTCAAGAATGTAACATAAAGAAATGATCCAAGTCTTGAGAAAGCTGAACAAGCTATGCTTGATGTTGATGGTGAACATTGGAAAATGAGTTATTTACATCAATCCATCTCAACCAAGCAAGCTTCTATGAGGACAAGAGGAATTACGGTGATATCTAATCCTTACCCCATACTGTGATTATATGAAATTCATTTTTGGGTAATGAATACTTGTCCATCATTGCATTCCATTAGCAATCAAACATTTATGTCTTTCAAAATGCTTTCAGATTGCTAAAAGGATCAAAAGTGAATTTGTGCATAACTTTCTGAGTTTATGCTTTTGAAATGCACAATTCTAAAATTTGTTTGGATTTCAATTCACTAAGTTTTATAAAAATGCATAAAAATGCTTTGACAAATACTCATACTTTGATTGCATTCAAATAATGTTTCAAATTGGAAGCTAATATTGTATATTGAATGTTGGATATGCTTCAAATTTGTCCAATTGAGTTTTCCCTATCATTCACACATTGATTTTTGGAATTCAATGTTTTTGCTTGAACTCTTTAGTTTCATTATATAACTAGTTCGATCTTATGTCTAACAAGTTAATCACATATGAGTTTCAAGTTTATCTCAAGAAGAGAATTCAGTTTGTGAAAATCTCATTGGATAAATTCTTATTGGTCAAGTTACTCCAAGCATTATGAATGTTCATTAATGCATTAAATGTTAGTGCATTAACCATTATATGGAATAACTTACTAGGACAATATTATGGAACTCTAATCATTTGGATTAATAAGTTTGTACTTCATCGTCCATGAATCCTAGTACTCCTTGTGTTACTCACATACATCAGCATTTGTGTTCATCTATATTCTGAGTAACTATCTTTGCATGTTAATACTCTTGCCTTAAATGTTCTTATATTTTCAAGACTCTACTCTCTAAGGCAAGATTATCTCTTGGTCGATAGCAAAGTCATTAATCTTATATATGTTGTGCTAAGCATGTCTTGATAATGCTTTACTTTCATGACTTTGGCTTTTCAAAACATTCTTCAACATGTTAACTTCAATGTTCAACATGTATTCTAAAACTGAAGCATACTGATATATTCATTAAACCTATTGACTTCCAATATGTTTATAATGAGCATTGTTTTCAAACATGTTTCAAAAATGAATCTTCCATTCATCAAAATTTTGATTTCATAATGCATTATCACATGTTGAAAGAACATTCAAGATTTGAAATCCTTGCATATTTCTTTATCTTTCTTGAAAAATCTGAGCTCATTCATGAATTGTGAATTGATAAATGCTTATCTTTATGGATAAGATTTTCTATGCTCAAACTTACATATATATTGTCAATGACATCATTTCTGCATAAAGTGTATTTACAAATTGTCATTGAAAAATAACATTCTTGATATCATTTAGTTGTTACCCTATACGATTCATTGGCTTGAATTTATTTGATTGGGTAAAACTATGTTTCGATACTTGATTGTTATACTCTTTGCTCCAATATCATATTGTTAAATTATATAAGAGCTTAAGAGTTATGTCTAATCTTGTGTGGACTCAAGAATCATTGAGTACCAAAGGACACATATTTTTGCAGGAGTTAACCAAAATGTTCTATTGTCAAATACAAAGAACATAGGCAAAAATAATAGACCATTTTAGTGGCTATGTCTGCAAATTATGTGACAATACCTGAGTGACATCCCATCACTAGCAAGAGGCTTAGACCAAGATGATGAGAAGCTATGAGCAGAAACTAATTTCAAGATTCTATTCAAAGCTCATTTGGGATTTCTGCTTATAAGATGCATTAAGAGCAATTGGTGGTTATAATCTCATTCTCTTGAAGCTCGTTCAAATCTGGGAGAACCTCAGTATTGATCACATCATCAGATAATGGCTAGCCAATGATGCATCTATGGACTATAAATGATTATGACTCAAGTAATTACGATATTACTTGAGTGAGGTATTGTATTTTGAAATAATGTTCAGATATCATAATCATTTCTCTGCTCTCGCATCACTCTTCAGACTAACTTGATTTTATTCCCTCAAATTTTATTTCATGAAGTTTAGCCTGAGAACACTTATTTTTAATGATCGTTATGCTTTAAACTCTTTTATCATCATAAAAAGCATAAGTGATTTCTTCATACCAATTTCAAGTCCACCCATGTGAACTTGAAAGTTCTTAATTCTGAGATATCATGTTATGTCCATTAGAGTTGGAGGAACTCTAGACCTCATAACATTTGGTGTCACATTATTATTTGGTATCATTAAAAGGAGCTTCACATTCACATGTGTTTGATATCTTAAAAGCTCATTTCCTTTATTTGAAGAAAATCCTTTTAAGCATGCTCATCTGCATTCAATATCTTTTATTAGTTTTGATGATGATTTAATATTTGTCAATATCTTATGTTTTCCTTTCATTAACTTTATTTGAAAAATATCACATAGAAAGGGATACTTTGATATTTAGCTTGCACTAACAAATCTATTTTGGAAAGAATGCTTTCAATTTGTAGCTGGAGATTATGTTATGTGCTAGGACTTTCCTTAATGCTCTACAAGGTGAAACAATTAACTTAAGGAAAGATGTTTTGATGTTCAATTACATTAGAGCTAAGCTGTGCTCTAAAACGGAAGAGGAGAACCTCTTGAAGCCAGCTGAGACATGGTCTGTAGAAGAGCTATATGAAGAAAAGGAAAATGATGAAAATGTTCTCATACAACAAGAAAGCAAGCAAATGGACTTCATCAATCATTCATCAATTTGCAGAACCTACATGAGCATTTCTAATCTCTATCTTTTTATATTCAGTAGAAATGTTGCACATGTTTGTTATCTATATGCTTTAAGCGTGAAAGATTTCTTGAAAACATCTCCAAATTCTCTCAAATTTGTTTTCATAAAAACATTCCAAATTGCATCATATTTAAAATGAAAGCAATTTCAAATTAGAAAGAGAAAATCAGTTTCTTCATTCATTCTAACTTGTTTTAATATTTGCCTCTCTAAGTATATCCTCTTTATACTTCAACTTTTTGCTAATGACAAATAAGGGGGAGAGAATGGCAAGAAAAATATGTTGGGTCTAATTTTTCATATTCATACATATTTTTCTTAAAGTATTTGCCATCATCAAAAAGGGGGAGAATGTTAGATATGATTAGTTTTGATGATGTCTTATATAGATGTCATTCTTTAGAGCAAAAAGCTTACATAATATATTTATCTCCTACATTGACTAACTATTATGTTTAATGTAGATTAGTCCAAGTTGAATTATGAAGAATAATCAAGAAGGAGATAAGGTATTAAAGAAAGAAGAACTTGCAGAGGTTGTCAAGGAAGCAAGATGTTATTCCAAGTTGAATGGGAGAGAATCTGCAAAGAAGCAAGAAGTTATCAAAGGATATTTGGGAAAATCAAGAAGAAGAGGAGAGATTGAAGAAGGAAGAACTTGCTGAATGGAATATCATTATTAAAGTTCTTAGATCGATGCTAGAAGCCTCCAAGATCATATGGAAGTTGGAATGGCTAGATTAGGAATTAAAGTCAGCAAAAATCAGCTTTAGGACGAGAAAACTCGAGGTTTGAGTACAAACCTTGAGGTTTGAGTGTCTTCAGCATCTCTGGTGTCTCTGGACTAGCAAACCTCGAGTTTGCAAGTGAAACCTCGAGGTTTCAGCAGTCTTCAGCAACTCTGTTTTATGGTCAGCTCGGGCGAGGTCTAGTAATGCGATGATATCTCCCAAACCAATGATCCGATTGAGTTGAAACCAGTGGCATATGAAAATAGACTCCCAATGCGTCATTTTGATATAAAATTAAAGCCCAAAGGAGTTCAGAGAAAGGAGCTATGAATTGTGGAAGTTGACAGTGAAATCCACGCCACACATCAAACCAAGCTTCAATGTTTTGAGTGTATCTCACAAACTACAAATCCGATTGAGCTGAAATTGGTGGCATATGAAAGTAGACTCAAAGGGATTTCCATGAAGACTTGAACAGACCAAAATGGAGTTACGACCAGGGAGATATGGGCTTCGAAAATTAACAGTCAGTTCAAGACGTTTCAAAAACGCTGGTCAAAGAACAGTCTTCATTCATCGGATCATAACGGACATAATACAATGAGTTTGGAGTTGATTCTTCTTGCATTGGATTCTTACCTCAAGCTTGGACATGTAAACTTAAGTTTGAGATTAGCCAAGAGTTTTGATCTTACGAGAGAAGGACTCCGGTTTCGGGATCGAGCAAAACTCCGGGTTTCCGGAGAAACCTCCGGTTTCGTCATACAGAGACTTCCCATCAATTTTCTGGAAAATGAAAAACTCGAGGTTCTTGTTCAAACCTCGAGGTTTTGACTTACGTAAAGTCTCCTAAGTTTTGAACTCTTGAAAACCTCCGTGTTTCAACCTACCTAAGAAAATTCATGTTTGGCCGCTTTTCAAAACCTCCGGGTTCATAAGAAACCTCCAGGTTTGAGCTAAATGAAGTTTTCTCAAAGTTTTCCAAAATAAAGAGAAAACTCGAGTTTTGAGGACAAACCTCGAGGTTTGTCCAGACAGAAAGTATCTATGATTTTCAAACTTACAAAACCTCTAGTATTACTCTCAAACCTCCAGGTTTCTGTTTTGGCGCAAAAACTCAGAATTTCACATTTAAGCGAAACCTCGAGTTTTGATACAAAACCTCCTGGTTTTGGCATCCGAGAGCAAACGACTTTTCACGATTTTGAAAACCTCCGGTTTCGAAAACCTCCGGGTTTGCTCTTGGCGCGATTTTTTCAAAGGTTTCATATTCAAGTGAAACCTCAAGGTTTCTGATAAAACCTCAAGGTTTCAACGCGACTTCAGAATTTCAAATCTGACGAATTTGCAATACCTTCTTGTTTGATCTTAATACTTTCTATGATTTTTCTCTAATGTTCCTAGATATGTTTAACCACTTTTTTAGTGAGTTTCAGATGAATTAGAGAATGTTTATTGAAGGTTTAAAGCTAAAGCAAAAGTGATGTCAGAACATTAAATGCAAAACCCATAAAGTTGCATACTTTTGGGAAATTCATCTGCACACGCTTACAAAGAATTAAAGAATGATTTCCACATCCAGAAACAGCTACTCCAACGGATTAATTTGCAGGAAGTCAACTCTGAACTTCTGCACAGCTGGATTAAGTGAGAGAAGACACCAAAACTGCTTCCAACAGCTATATTCCTCAGAAATGCACACAACAGCTATATTTTCGAATGGGTTCAAGCCTGAACGGATCTATAACGGTCATAAGCTTTAACTAGCATAAATACCTGAAGATTTGAAGACTCCATATGAAATACAGAGTACACAGAGCAGAAAAACGTAGGGACACAAGCTGACATCTTCAAGATGCTAATACTCTGATTTTCATATCATTTACTCTCTATTCTTAATGTTTACATAGCTTATCATAGAGAGTGAGATTACTTGTAATTGTACTTCAGTGTTTATTCATCTACTTCTGAGATAGAAGAGTTATTGTATACATCTTACCATACTATCTGAGAGTTACTCAAGATTGGGTGATCTTGAGTGGGAAACACATTGTGTTGATTACGGCTTGTAAGGGGAGTGAATCCTAGGAAGAGGATTACTTGAGTACGAGTGTGTAATCAAGCAAGTCTATTGATTACGGTTTGTAATGGGAGTGAATCCTAGTGAGAGGATTACTTCAAGTACGAACGTGTAATCGTGTTGAAAGAAGATAGTGGATTGAAAATCTCAAGTGAAGCTTGGGGACTGGACGTAGGTCAAGGATTAGGCCGAACCAGTATAAATCTCAGTTTGCATATTCTCTTCCCTTATCTCTTATATTTCCAACATATATATATATATCTAAATATGCATACATGTTTGAATGATTGTTTATTGCTTTATCAATTATTATTGTCATTCAAACTGCTTTCAATAAGTTGCGAAAAGAATTTTAAAGTTTCAAAAGTTTTTATCAAACACCCAATTCACCCCCCTCTTGGGTGATAGCCCGGTCTTTCAAAAAATTTCACAAAAGTAGCTCCAGCACTGAAACAAAGAAGCCAATCATCTCTTACTAATGTGAAAAGCCTGACCACATTCGATCAGAATGCCCCCAGCTGAAGGATAAAGACAGAGACAAGAAGAAATTCAATAAGTTCAAGAAGAAAGCTTATGTCTCAGCAATATGGGGAGACAGATCATCCGATGAAGATGAAGCTGAAGAGGAGGACAAAGCTAACATATGTCTCTTGGCTCAAGAAGAAGAGTCATATGCAAATAGTGATGAGATATATGATTCACAACCAACTTATGATTAGTTATTTGCTGAATATAACCTTGTGCAATAGGAATTTGAAAAACTTGCTGAAAAATATCTTGCTTTGAAAAAGAAAAATATAACTCTTGAACAAAGTAGAAAAAGTTTTCTGTCTTGAAAATACTTGTTTGTGAAGATTGTCCTGATCTGAAAAAAAAAGAATGTGCATCTTACAAAGGCACTTGAGAAATTCAGTAGAGCTAGTGAAATGCTCAATGTCATTTTGAAACAGCAAAGATTTACAAATGACAGATCAGGGATTGGTTACAAACCGAAATTTGACAAAAAGAAAGGCAAAAAGAAATTTGGAGAAAAGACCTATATGAACTATTTTAGAAAATCTGTCCATTCTTCAAATCCTTTTGCTCATTGCAATTATTGCAATCGTAAAGGTCATACTAATTCTTCTTGTTTTCATAAAAAGGAAAGAAAGAGTAAACCTTTAGGGAATTATCAATGGGTGCCAAAGGGATCTTACAAGATTCCTATAACACAAACTAACCCCAAATGACCCAAGAAAAGATGGGTACCTAAGATCTGAATTGTTGTGTTTTGCAGGTATGTCTAAGAGTATCAAATCCCAACAAGTGATATATTGATAGTGGATGCTCTAGACATATGACGGGGAACCAATCCAAATTTGCTTCAATAAAGCCCAAGGATGGTGGCAAGGTAACCTTTGGTGGAAATCAATCTGGAAAGATTGCTGGCATTGGTGAAGTTGGAAACAATGAAGGACCACAAATCAAAGATGTCTACCTAGTAGAAGGACTTTGTCACAATCTCCTTAGTATAAGCCAAAGCACTGATAAAGGTAACATAGTTATCTTTGATTCTGAGGAGTGCTTGATTGTCAGTAAGGATATTTTCCCTTTGAAAGATATAAAATCAAAAGCTTTATTTAGAGCTCCTAGAGAAGGAAATTGTTATACACTTAATCTCTCTAGAAATGGTTCTGTTTCTGAAAAATGTTTTGTTAGTAATTTGGATGATAGTTGGCTATGGCACAAGCGATTAGCTCATGTCAACATGATCCAACTTGACAGATTACTTAAAAAGGATTTGGTTATTGGTGTTCTGAAACTTCGTTTTAAAAATGACATGATTTGTGATGCTTGTCAAAAAGGGAAACAAACCAAATCATCTTTCAACTCAAAAAATGAAATTTCAACTAATAGACCTCTTCAACTACTTCATATGGATCTGGTTGGACCAACTAGAGTAAAAAGCCTTGGTGGCAATCTTTATACTTTGGTCATAGTTGATGATTTTTCTAGATTTGCTTGGACTATATTCTTATCCTCTAAAGATGAAACATTTGATCAGTTTGTCTGTTTTGCCAAGAAGGTCCAAAATGAGAAAGGGTTCTCTATTTCAGGAATTCGAACTGATCATGGAGGAGAATTTGAAAACCATGCATTTGTCGAGTTCTGTGATAGCATGGGAATAGATCACAACTTCTCAGCCCCAAGGACTCCTCAACAAAATGGTGTTGTAGAAAGAAAGAATCAAGTCCTCACCGAGATGGCAAGAGCTATGCTGAATGAGAACAACACTTCTCAAGTGTTCTGGGCTGATGCAATGAGTACGGCTAGCTATATCTCGAATCGGGCATATCTCTGGAAGAAGTTGAGCAAAACTCCCTATGAGCTGTACAAGGGAAGAAAGCCAAACTTGGCTCATCTGCATGTTTTCGGATGTAAGTGCTTCATCAATAATAATGGTAAGGACAATTTGGGAAAGTTTGATCCCAAAGCGGATGAAGGTATATTTTTGGGTTATTCGAATAGGAGTAAAGCTTATAGAGTCTTTAATACTCGTACTCGTATTGTTGAAGAGTCTATACATGTTGTATTCTGTGAATCCAAATCTGATAAGTCCTTGGATAATGATGAGGAAAATACTTTCAAAAATCAATTCTTTTCGAAAACTACTCCTACCTCTATTGAAAATCCTGAAAATGTTTTCGAGGCTGATCCTCAAAATGATTTAGAAAACCCTGATCAATCTCAGCCTAGAGTTTGGAAGTTCATTAGGAATCATCCTTTGGACCAAGTAATAGGTGATGTGAAACAAGGAGTAAGAACTAGAAATAGCAATTTGAATGAAGTGACCTTTTCAGCTTTTATATCACATATTGAACCCTCTAAGATAGATGAAGCCCTTTCAGACAATGATTGGGTGATAGCTATGCAAGAGGAGTTACACCAATTTGATAGAAATCAAGTTTGGGTTTGGTACCTAGGCCTAAAGACCATCCGATCATCGACACTAAATGGGTATTCAAGAACAAATGAGATGAGTCAGCAATCATTGTCCGTAACAAGGCAAGATTGGTTGCTAAAGGCTATAATCAATAAGAAGGAATTGATTATGAAGAAAATTATGCTCCAGTAGTAAGATTGGAAGCCATAAGAGTTCTTCTAGCCTTTGCTTGTGTCAAAGGATTCAAGCTCTATCAAATGGATGTAAAAAGTGCTTTTCTAAATGGTTTTATTCAAGAGGAAGTTTATGAAGAACAACCTCCTGGTTTTAAAAATGATCATCATCCAGATCATGTTTATTGTCTCAAGAAGGCCCTTTATGGCCTTAAGCAAGCTCCTAGAGCTTGGTATGAGCGATTAAGCAAGTTTCGTCTTGATCAAGGTTTTATTAGAGGCAAATCTGATACAACTCTCTTCATCAAGAGTAATAAGCTAAATGAAATTTTAGTTGTTCAAATTTATGTTGATGATATTATCTTTGGTGCTTCTAATGATGCTTTGTGCGAAGAGTTTGCTAAGAATATGCAGGGAGAATTTGAGATGTCCATGATGGGAGAACTAAATTACTTCCTTAGTTTGCAAATCAAGCAAAGGAAAGATGAAATCTTCATATCTCAGACAAAGTATCTTAATGATCTGTTGAAGAAGTAAGGGTTGGACCAATGCAATGGAGCTGATACTCCAATGAGCTCAACCACTGCCTTGGATGCTGATGAAAAGGGCAAAGACTTCAATATCACAAAATACAGAGGAATGATTGGATCATTACTCTTAGTGTGGGGATGTGTGCAAGGTTCCAATATGCTCCCAAGGAGTCTCATGCGAGAATGTAAAGAGAATCTTCGATACCTTGCCGACACAAAGACCCTTGGCTTATGGTTTCCCAAAGGTCAACCTGAACACTTGGTGGCATATTCAGATTCAGACCATGCTGGGTATAAAACGGATAAAAAGAGCACAAGTGGTCAATGTGAGTTTCTTGGTGGCTCACTTGTCTCCTGGTTTAGCAAGAAGAAAACCAGTGTGGCTGTGTCCTCAACAGAAGCTGAATATGTGGCCGCTTCAAGTTGTTGTGCACAAGTCCTATGGCTCAACAACAATTATCTAATTTGGGAATCAACTTGAAGGAGATCCCAATATTGTGTGACAACACTAGCACAATAAGCTTGGCTAAGAATCCAGTGCAACATACTCAGACCAAGCACATTGATGTGAGACATCACTTCATAAGGGATCGTGTTCAGAAGAAAGATGTCAAAGTCATGTTCATCCCAACTCATTTCCAACTTGCTGATATTTTCACCAAACCTCTGGCCAAAGAACAATTCATGTTCATTAGAAGAGAATTGGGAATGGTAAATCCCAATGAACTGTAAGTTAATTCTCTTCAAATAAAATGTTAGTTATATGATTTTGATGATTTACAATTACTAACTTAAGCTTCGGAGTGTCCACATCTTGATTTACAGAACTATGTAAGCATATATCAGTAAAAGTCTCATATATGATCTTGTTACTGATAAATGCCTAGTTACTAATGTAACTTGAGTCATTTTGCAAATAACTCGAGTCATTATGGAATTTCAAACACTGAGAGGTTCGTGAGATTTTGCAGTAACTCGAGTCATGACATGCTGACTCGAGTCTCGAATGACACAGAGAGCAAACAGAAACTAGGAGGCAAAGTCAACTCGAGTCGTAACTCGAGTCACTGGTAAGCGAAAGGTTAAGTCTGTTTCTTATGACTCGAGTCACTCATTTAATGACTCGAGTCACACGGCTGCTTTATATATCTGCTGCAACTGTGCCTCTTCATTTCTGTCGATTCGCAAACCCTAACCCGAGTCATCTCTCACCTTCTCTCTGAATTCTCATCTTCTCATCTTTGAATCTTTCCTAATGGCTCCCAAAAACCCTAAACCGGAAAAAGAATCATCTTCTGATTATGAAGCCACTGTATCATCGTCTCCTCCTCAATCGAAGAGACCTAAAATACAGAGGAAACCTTCGACTAAGCTTCAAAGTAAAGATTCTGCAGAAACTCCTTCAAAGAAGCCCAAGAAGTTGATGATTCAAGAACCTCCTGAGGTTCCTCCACCAAAGCCCATTGATCCTGAAGCTGCTAAGCGTAGAGATAAGGAACCGGTAGTCACTCCTCACAAGAAGAAGAAGAAAGCAGTCACCATCGTGTCTGAAACTCATGGTTCTGCTTCAAAGGTTCAGGCTGGCTCTAAATCTGTTCCTTCTAGCTCTAAGGTATCTGAATCTACCAAATATGTCTTTAGTCCTCCCAATCTTGTGAAACCTCCTAATTCTGAATTTATTTGTCAACCTACTCCTATGTTTAATGCATAAATGTTAGAGTTTAAAGAAAAATATTCTTCTAGAGGTTTTTGTCCCACAGTGTATGTGGACTTAGTAAAACTAAAGGAAGAATGTGATCTTGATTTGTCCCCATGGTTGGATCAATTTAGGAATTTGTTGGCTATAAACACTCCTTATACTCCTTCACTAGTCAAGCATTTCTATTTCAATATGTCCATGGCTAATGTAGTAAATGAAAGGGGTCATATCATTGAGGACAAATGTATCATGTCTGTTAGAGGAAAATCCATCACTATCTCTGCTAATATAATAAATTCCCTCCTCTTTATTGAAAATCCCCCACCTGTGCCTCACATTAAGAATTACAAAGAAAGGTTTTTCAAAATCCTGAGGCCTGGTGTACCATTTGAAGGTAAACTTAAGTTCTCTCCTATTGATATGCCTCATATTCATAGAGTTTTGTGGTACATATATTCTAGGAATTTGATTCAAAAGAGCAAACATTTTACTCATTTCAATTCCACTAACTATAGCTTTTTTGCTTCTCTAGTAGACAAAGTACCTTTCAACATAGGTCACTGGGTCTATCAAGAGATGAAGAGATTCAGATTTGATTCGTCTCCTTCAGCTACAATTCCTTTTCCCAATCTGGTGTCACTTCTGCTATACACCAATAAAATATGGTATCTTGACCTCTTTGAAAAACCTGTCAAGCCACAACTGTTTGGTCAAAACCATTTGAACCTTATGAAAATTTCCCTTAAAGAAGGATCAGGGCAGTCCAGAGCCCCTTCTAAGTCTAGAGCTTCTATGCCTGAGCCAATTGAAGCTCAATCTTCTCCCACTCAGTCTCAGCCTCCACCACAGTTTTCAAATCTCACTGCTGAAATCAAGAACATTGTGACCAAGGCTATGCAAGAAACTTTTGGCACTCTCCAGACAACTCTCACTGCTCAATATTATGAACTTTCTGATAAATTAGAGTCAGAGGTTGGAAAATTGGTTGCCACACTCAACTCCAGGAATGAGAAGATAGACTCTATGGATGAGAGATTGGAGAATGTTGAAGGACGTTTTGAGGATCTTGGATAAAGGTTTGAGAACATACACGACTTGTACCAGCTATTGGATTCCAAGCTCTCCAAGCTCATCAAGAATGAAGATATTGCTGGTCCTTCTAGGATGGGTCCCTCTCCAAGCCATTCTCCCATACCTTCTCCTAAACATTCCCCCATCTTGTCTTCACCACACTCACCTCCACCTCCTCCTGAATCCACTCCAATATTACCCACTCCTCCATTTTATGTTCCTCTCATTTCATCTGCTGCTCCCACTGTCATTCTACCTTCTCCTCAGACCTCCATTGTCAAATCATTTTCTTCTGGTGACACTACAAACCTGTTTGATGAGCACTCCTCTGGTGCTTCCATCTCTCCACCCCACTCTCCTAAATCAAACTCACATCTACTTCTCACTTCTCCACCTGCACCACCATCTCTCACTCTCTCCATTTACTCACCCATGCTCATTCTCCAGGCTTTGCGTACTTCTCTGACTTCCACTCCTCCCATTTTGCCTGATGACAAAGGGGGAGAGAAAGAGAAGAAATGAAGAATGTAGTTTGCTGTAGTTTGCAATTTAAATATGTTTTTTTCATTCTGCAGATGTTTCTAGCTTTATTTTCATGAAGTTCATCTATATCTTTTGGCACTTGACAATATTTGCAATGTATGAGCTATCTATGTGTTTGTAATATTTATACATTTGCAATGACTTTTGATGTCTGTCTTTGCTTTATGAGTCATACATGATATTGTGCAAACTCATTTTCACTTCACAAATTACAAGTGTTGTCATCATCAAAAAGGGGGAGAATGTAAGTTCTCTAGGTGTTTTGATGATGACTGACAATTGTAAGATTGATTCGAGCCAAAATGATTTCAGTTAAATGATAACTTAAAATATCACATTTTGACTCTAGTCATGACTCAAGTCATTGTGCATGGACAACAATTGAAAATATTGCTTATGACTCGAGTCATCATTAAACAACTCGAGTTATCCCTGTACTTCAATCTTTGCAAAATGGTTTCCTCGATAAAATGACTCGAGTCATACTTGACATAACTCGAGTCAGAATATTGGTTTTTGCCTCTGTCTGGAATTGCTTCTCATTGACTCCAGTCATGACTCAAGTCATCTCAGCGCAAATTTTTCCTGTTTGAAATTTCTCAGCGATGACTCAAGTCATAACTTGCTTGACTCAAGTCATAACTCGAGTCATCTCAGTGCAATTATTTTCTGCTTGAAACTTCTCAGCAATGACTCAAGTCATAACTCAAGTCATAACTTGCTTGACTCAAGTCATCTCAGCGGAAATCCATTTTGTTTGAAATTTCTCAGCGATGACTCAAGTCATAACTTGCTTGACTCAAGTCATAACTCGAGTCATCTCAGTGCAATTCTTTTCTGCTTGAAGTTTCTCAGCAATGACTCAAGTCATCAAAGCGCCTGTTTGGAAATTCTCAATCATAACTCGAGTTACAACTCGAGTAATCTAAATTGCAATGATATATTTTGAAACATAACTCCAGTCATGACTCGAGTCATACTTCTCAGATTTTGATGCCTCGTCTGCAAAATCTGATTTTACTTGATTAAGTCATGGGTACTTGATATTATTGATTATTACTATTTTTAACCAAGTTTAATCAGTTTGCTAGTATATTTCAGATATGTTTAACATGTTTTAAACTTGAGATTACGTAAAGCAAATTTCTGTCAGAAGCATTAAAGTTGTACCAAATACCAAAGCATGAAAGAGGAAATGGACTTCTGAGCAAGCAAAAAGCATTTCGGCTATTTCCTAGACAACATTCTTACTGAGTCTCAACGGAGAATAACGGCAACATCGGACGATACGAAGAGAGAGAGCAACGTTAAATCTCAACGGATATATTTATTACTCACAAAGACTCATTGTTCTCTCTTCAACGGTCATTAAATGCAAGTATCTATAAAAGCCAGAAGCATTCATGTCTCCAACAACCGAAACTCTGCGCATTCAATTAGTGATTAAACGCATTTATCGTTTCTACTCTAAGAGTTAATATCTTCGGATATATCAATCTTCAGTGATTATAAATTTGCTCTTTTAGAGAGTTCTTTATTGATTATCCTTTTATAAGAATCTCAAAGTATTGGGACTTTGGGATTGGGATATTTGATTACAACTTGTAAGGGGGAGTAAGTTCTAGTGAGAGAATTACTCCGTGAGATATAGAGTGTGTAATCATCTGAGTTAGTTGAAAAAATCGGAGAGTCTGCGGACTGGATGTAGGTCAAGGGTTTACAGATCCAAACTACTCCCGACCAGTCAGAATTTACACCGGTTAATTCCAAAACTTACTGGGCCATTTCCACCTTTATTAAAAGGTGTTTTACCCCTTATTTTTCACCCTTGGAGGGTGAAAATTTCAGAGGACCAGGGAGCACCAACCAGCTACCATTGTTAGGGTTCCAAGCTCAAGATCCCACATCCCTTCATCAACTCTCCGATTCTAAGGTAACCCGAAAACCTTGTTTTCTTGAGTTCTCTTGAAAGAAATTTCGTGCATGGAGTAGGAGCTGGGTGTTTTGATTGAATTTCTGTATTTTTGAGGTTTTCAATGGTTCTGAAACTCGTTTTTGTGTAGGTTATGGTTATGGTCTAAGTTTCTGAAATTGAAACACCGAAAAACCTCAAAGAACAAGATTACCATTGATTCTGGAATTTTTGGCAGTGTGTCTTCAACTGGGGTATAAAAATAGTAAATGAATTCTGATATTTCTGAAAGTTTACAGGTATAAATTACACATCCTAAGGTCCACCGTGATGTATAATTTTGTATGATTTGGACTTTGCTACTAGGAGATAAAAATTTCTAAAGTTGGTACATAAGTAATAGGGGCGAATCTGGGCAGAGGGTGTAAAAGTGACCCCACGCCAAAACATATGTACTTTTGTCTTTTGGGTGTATTGCTCCTGGAAAATACACATCCTAATGGTTTAAATGGCGTTGATTTCATGTGAAAATTATTGTTTTGGAGTTTACTAAAAATCGGTGAAGTAGGGACAGAAACACTGAATTTCTGGAAAACTATGGTTAAGCTCGGGTTTTGCACATAAGAAAGGGATATGAACCCAGATGGCTTTTGTAACTATTGTTTCTTTAAAATAGACATCCTAAGGGTTCCATTGGCACCAATTTTGTGTTAATACGATTTTCCTAGAATTTATTAAAAATCGGCGAAGTTGAAACAGTGGTTCTGGAAAATTCTGGGAGAGGCGAAATTCATAGAGATTAAAAGTAGAGTTTATATCCATGATTAAAAGCGTGATATTTTGTTGTAACTAGGGTGTTAGCTCATGTGGACCGTATCAAGAGAAGTGTTTGCTAATTTCAAGGAGTGCCAGGTAGTAACCGTTGACTTGCATACTCTATGTTGCTTTTGCGTGTGTGTTTTATCATGATGTAGGAGATCGGGCTGTGGTACCTTTTGGACTACGTGTCCATAGGACTCTGCTGCAGTACCGAGGGCATGTATGATCAGGCTGTGGTGCCTATTGGGCTGCGATCTTAGAATTGTTGGGGTAGGTAGGGCCTATATGACTGGGTGTTTATAGGTTACTACCGAGGCCCCTGCGCACGAAACGTAT